>JAOXJK010000032.1:67143544-67201117 GCA_025774025.1 Xenus cinereus
TCAGTAGAAGTTTCAAAGAAAGAATGGAGATTCAGAGGAAGATGAGAAAAAATAAACAACAATCAGAGCTGGAGAAAAAAAAGACAAAAAAGAGAGAAAAGAAAATATTTTGGAAGGCAGGAGTCAAGAAGGAACATAATAAAAATATGGATGAACATGAAATGAAAAAACAAACATGTATTTATGGCTGCTGCACTTTTATGTTGCGTTTTCATCCTAGGAAGATACCAGATCTAGGCAAGAGGGAGAAAAAGAAATTCACGTGTTATATTTCAAATCCCACATTTTTTCTTGCAATGGTTGAATAAAACAATGTAGAAAGGTTTGTGGTGCCATGGGAGTCTGAAGCTACTGCAAGTTCTCTGATGGAATCTGTCAAATGTAAAAGCATATTCATTAAGGTCATGCACTTTTCTGCTTCTAGCTCAGTGCAGCTGTGGCATTTTTCCATCTGTATTCCTTGTTAAAGATCTGAATGACTCATCCTTGAATTTGCCTTTGAGGTAGACAGTTTTCCTATGGCAATGAAATCCAGCTGGTACACGAAAAATGCGTCACTGTCAAGGAAGGATCATTCTTAAAAGAGTTCAACCTAGTCTTAAAGTTGGAATTTTATCATTCAGTCAGATTATCAAATCAGTCATATTTTGTTGCTTTGCAGGTTTTTTTGTATAACATTTTAAAGTGTAAGAAACAGACCAAATATTAAAAAAACCCCTACATTATTAATAAAACTCTTCCTAGGGATTTTCAAAGAAGCATTAGAAAAAGGAATCTAAATCTCACTGAATCTCGTTTTTCTTCTCTGAAAATATCAATCTTTTCTAACCACGAATAGTTCCACTCATAAACACAAAAAACTTTCCATCTTACAAATCAAACAAAATTCAAAGTTGCAGAACACTTTTGATGTTATTATTCAGCAATTAAAAGGAAAAATCAATTATGCACCAGTTTAGTTGACTAATTGCACTTCACATACTCCCACATACCCTTTTCCATTAGGAAATACTTTTATATTAGTTAAGTTTTTTAAAGTTTGGTGTTTATTCATACCTCCCTAAATGTCTGTGGGTTATTAAGCTCTTTTATCTTGGTTTTATCAGGCTCACCCATTAACTGATTTCTTTGCAAATGAAGAGACATAGACTTGAAATATTCAACTGTTGCAAAACAGAAAACTTCAATAGTGTTAAAATACAGAAGTACTCATAAGGAATAACAAAACAGGAAAAATTTTGCTATATCTTATACAACTTCAGCATTACAGCCTCAAAGCACTTGAAATGCATTTATGAATTAAGATTTATGAAATTATAGCATACTAAGGAAATATATATCCAATATAACTAAGCATCTAAGGAAATTGCAAGTTTTCTTTGATTTGGAAGATTTCTTTTTTTTTTTTTCATTAAAAAGATAAATTAAAATGAGTCACTGCTGGAAGGCTTTTAGAAAATATTTGAAGTCAAGAATGACATGCAGCTTGTGGAGTCTTCTTTAATTGATTGGCATTTGCTAAAGAAATAGACTGTCTTGGGATAAGTTGAAAATCCTAACTACAGAGTTCACATCTTGATATTCGATAAAGACCACCATATGAAACTGGTTCAGTGACACAATAAATGTCCCAAAATGTGGGGGGTTTTTTGTTTGTTTTTTTTTCTTGCAAAGATGAGGCATCAGAAAACCAGTCTTATTGATTCCTTGGCTGATGCATGCTAGGTGTATGTTTGCAGAGAATAATATAGGTTTCCCCTAAGAACCAGGCCTGAAATGGCTAAAATCCATAGGAGAACATGAACGTGTAGGCCTTACGCACTGAATTGTCTGTCTGTGCAATTCCAGATCTAGTCCATGGTATAATGTTTATCTATGGTATCTGCCAGTGAACCAGGAACCACCTGTTTTCCGATACCTTTACATCTTGCTGTGATATTTTTGAAGCTGGCTGTACTGTGTTTATTGACTTTTTATGGGGAGGAGTTTCAAGGTAAAATCATCACCACTGAGTCTGGGATTATTACTGATAGTCTGATGAAAAATTAGTACAACCATATTTAGAATGTGTCATGAACCTGTTCAAACAGATCTTACTGTCAGCTTATCTTATTGGCAGCTAATTGATAACTAGTTGATTTTTAAAAAAGTTTCATTTGCCCACAAATGTTACAATATTGGCATTAAAATGCAAATGTGTATCACTAGCCATCACACAATGGTTTGTCAAATACCACAGACATTTCTGAATGTAACTGCAGAGGAAGCCTGCCCTGCTCCATACGATGCTACTCAGTGAGGTTTTCAACAGCAATATGACCTTATATATAAATAGCCTGTATTCAGATCAGAAGCAGAAGATTTAAAAGCATTAACTAAATTGATTCACGGGGGAGCTGACAGAATATGTAACAGGACACTGACTGTTATGTGAATTCTGGAAGACTTAATCACAATGGGGACTAAAATGTGTATTACCGCTGCATTTAAACAGTTGGAGAAATTATTTCTATTACACAGTAGGAAAATCGTGTGTCTGTATTAGAATACCACAGAAGGTATACTCAATAGTATTGGTGCTAAAATAGCAACACAAAAAGGAAGAAGCCTTGGTCTGGCCATCAATGTTTTACAAAGATAAAGCTAGCGTAGAAATTATTTGCATCTCTGCTATGAAAGAACCACAAGGCAGTGAGCACCACACTTCTGCTCTCAGTATGGTTGTTTATCCAAATATGTCATGGAGGTGTTCGGACAGAATGAAAGCAAGATCACTGCTGAGAAAAGGCTAGGGCAAAACCTTTTTTCAAAACAAGGTAATACTACATTTACCACAAACACTGCATTCTTAAGAAAGATTCCTAGTGGTAGCAACACAAACACCCTGGAGAAAACAATTGCAAGCTGATCAAATTGAACATGTGGGAAAACATACTGACCAGTGTGAGACATACACAAGACACATGATCAAAACATATAGATGTATTTGAACATTCAGCGGAAAGTCTACAAATCAATATTTTGCATTTTAGCATAATATAAAAATCAGTGCCCCAGGGAACAAACTCACTATCAACTTCATTTTCTATGACATTTCTGCCAGTTAGTACAAAAAGGCATGCATATTCACTTGAAGTGGGTTTAACAAAAAATAATTTAAAAAAAATGAATTTAATATTAGAATTAATACTGAAACACTTAGGACTGTCTCTAATAATAAACCTAGTAGACTTATCCCCCATGGCTGTCCTGGCACTTGAGTGAGTTCGTCTAATCTATGATATGAATTTCTGCAGCTGCTGTCACCCAGTAAATCAACCCCAGTCCTTCTGAACTGTAACAATTTCTAAGGAAATGCTGAGGCTAATGCTACAAACAAGAATTGCACAGATGAGCCTAAATCCATACAGTAATCACCTGTTCGGTGACCTTATCCAGAACATTTAGATGAGACAATTGTGAAAGGAGCTGAGTTACCAGAATAACCTAGGTAACTTCCCATGTTGTTTCTACATAAAAGAGATTTCTCTACATAGCCAAGAGCTTTGGAACAATATTCCCTAAAGGTCTTTTGTTTTGTCTTTCAAATAACAAAAACCAGTATAAATTAAGTAAAATACGTAGTTTGCTGTGCTAGATAGAACTGAAAATGGGGCTCACCTTTAGACGTGAATATTTACAAAATGTACATGTGAGTGTAGGTGTATATTAGAGCAATTTTTTTCAAGTGTACACCTGCAGCAGATGGTATGCGCTGTTATTATTTTGTTACAAGTGTGTGAAGTCCCAGCTGCTGGACTACAAGCATTGACCGTGGATGTTGAAACACACGTGTAGCATCGCCAGTGGCACAGACACGCTTCCCATGGCATAGTCTTATGGCAAGAAGGATGACTGAGCTTAACCCTTTGCCCTCTTTCATTTAAAAAATGTTATTGCTCATCAGAAAACATGATATACTTTCCAGAACAGCTGTTATTAACAGAATCACTGGTGTGCCTAGAATTTTTCATGGGTTTGGCAGACTTTTGCACAAGCTGCACACAGGAGCAATACAAAACAACTTAATTTTCATTCAAACTTCTTTTTGCTTTTTTTTTGGCTGTTTACTTTTAAGCTTGATGTATAATATATATTGAGGGTATGAACTATGAATTGGAATGCACTTTGCACATTGAGTAAACCCTCAAATTGTACATGTAGCCAGGGAAGGGACTGTGGGCGATACTGCAGTTCTGTTGCAGGTTACTATTTTCTTGCTGCTCAACAGCTTTTACAGAAATTTGCAAAGAAAAGTGTGGTAATTGCAGGTCTTCTGCTGAATGGAGGCAGGTTACGACTGAATGCAGAGCTCTCCTCAAGATGGCAGCTGCTTTGGGTCAATTGCCTCGTTACCTCCAGTGCCCCTCTCTTCCAAACTCAAGGAGATGTGGCCTACGTGTGATTTTGCTGATAAGAGAAGGGGAACAGAATAATTCATCACACTCTCTCTGACTCTGGGATCTTCAGTAACACAGATATATAGAGAAACTTTTTTTCTCCCCCCCCCCGCATTACATTTTGAATGCATAAGGGGGATGGGCTAGCTGAAGAAGGTGTAATCAAGACCTGCAAGATGCAGCACAGCAGCTACAGCCCAGGAGGAGATGCAGACAGAGCAGGTTTTTTTCCACTTTAAGGCATCTGAATTCCTGATACTTGCAAGACAAAAGCCACCCAGGAAGGTACAGTAAGGCTACTTTATGATATGGTAATACAAGCATCATTCTCAAAGGTGATGAAAATGAGTATGTTTGTACTCAGTTCAAGAGATCATTTACATTTCCATAAACTTTATTGTTTTGGCAAGTGACCCTTGTCTGAAAATATTTTAATGTAATGAGTTTAAAAATATACTTCTTGTATCACTATATAATCTCCCTCCACTTCTGTACTCACTTTTCAAAGTATTAAACAAGTTGTTTTTCACTTGCTTTACATGAGGGGTGAATAATATTAGTCATAAAGATTAGTCAGGAGTTATTTGATGATGTCTTATTGCGGGGATGTTGTAATTCACTTTTACCATGTTTAGAGCAATGGAAAACTGTTATGTCTTAACAGAGCATGGGTTTGAAACATTCACTTTGATCATCATTAAAACAATGAATGTGGTAAATCCATTAAACTACCTGTAGTTGCTCAGAGTTTGCTACCTTTATGAAGAGGTGGGTCAAAGGAACTAGGAAAATACTATAAAAGCACATATATTTGCCAAATCCCCTTAGAACGATAATAATAATGTTGAGCCATGTGTTACACAACTGCACAAAATAGTACGTATGTGCAGAAATTATTTAGTTTATCCTCACAGCACTAATGTAAGAGAACATTATTACCCTCCTTAGCATAAATTACTCGCTACATAAGGTATTGTAACAAGTCTTGATATTTAACAGTTCTTTTTAACAGAAAAATTTAATTAGACCTGATCTCTTCTCACATTTTACCAAGACTGCATCCCCTATACTTACTTTAAACTCATTAGAGAATATTTAGAGAACAAGAGAATTAAAATGAAATTGATTTGCAAAGCTGAGATTCTAATTTTAATTTATATGTAATCGAGGTTTAGTTTTATCCTTGTAAGAACCGGAGTTCTTAAGTGGAATGGGCCAGACTCTTCCAACTTTTTAACCTAAAATGTATTTTCTTTTTAAATTTTTTAAAACCTTAGAGAGTTTTGTGTTCAGAATGATTTTTGGTGGTGGAGAAATGAAAGCTACATTTCTGTAATGCTTTTATTAGAAGATTCATGTAAAAACTCAGGAAAATTTCTTTACCAAAACCTATGTTACTTGGATACGTTAAAATGCCTATTTCATTCTGATGAACGTTTTGTTACCTTAATGCATTTTTTTCTTTGCATATGCTTTGCATATTGTTTGAAAAGAAAAGAACTGTGAGAGAGACAGAATTTTATTAGTCTGTTACTGTACTGTGGGAAGAAACACCCTAGCCTGCTCAGGAAAATTTGACTTATCTGAATTTTTTCAGAAGTGATCTTGATGAAATTAATTTCTGCAGCAGGGAGAAAATTACACCAGCCTGGGGGCTTTCCTTCCTTCATTTCATATTATATTATAAGGAATATTTATTTGTCAGTGCATATGGATAATAACGACCACCTTGATTCAAGAAGCAATGATTACAACCAACTCCCTGTGGAACTGTTAGACTTATTATCTTTCTCTGCACCGAAAGAAGGAAATAAATATTCTTTTCCATGCCCCTCCTTAATTTCAGAGAATGAAGAACTCTAATTAAGGTGTTCTGAATCACCTCAAATTTTTTTCATATATTGATTACTGAGACAGTCTGAGAGGACTAGCTTTCTCGTGTCTGAGATTTATGTGGCTGCTAGCCTTGAGATACTTTCAACACCAAGCAGATTCTCCTGGGCTGGAGGTGGGTTTCATTTGGAAATGTGATTTATTTTTGTGTAACAAAGGCTAATTGACTATATGTGCATTATCGTGCGTATAAAAAAATCCTTAATGTTCCTTGTGTATAAGTCCAGTAAGTCACTACACAAGAATGGAAACATGGAACAAAAACATGGGATACAAAACTTGAGAAAGATCTTAAAAAACATTGAGAATTTAGTTAAAAGGTCCTAATTCTGCATAAGAGTGAAAGCTGCTTTTGCACATCTCCAAAAACGTAGTGCAGTATTACCTCAGCAGTGCAATAAAATCTGAAGTTCCGTAGCAACATATGCATCATGTCAACCAACAAAAATGCTCAGACATCAATACACTCAGGAAAAGGAGTTGACTTTGTCTTAGTATATGTGTGCACACTGTTTGTTATTTCTGAGAGGCAGGGGTTTGCTAATACCAACTCATAACCACTTGTGACCATTGCTAAAAATCTCACAGGAAATGCAAAATACAGCAAATATTACTTTTTTGGTTATAAAAGAGAGGATTTGCAAACCAGAATTATCATTGTATAGACTCGTTAGAGTGCTTGTCAGAAGAATAAAGGATCGAAGTCCATAATGAAATATGAAATGCAAGGGAAAAAGTCTAAAAGCACATAGAACATGAAGCATGAGAATATTAACAGCCTCAAAAGAAGTGTCATTTAACTTAAAACTCTTGGTTTGGCTGGTGGCTCATTCACAACCTCAGTTTTTTTATCGATAACTAGTTTTTAGCCCATCATGAAATCCTCTTCAAAAGACAGCAATATTGTGATCTGCATGACACTAATTGCTTAACTAATATCTGAGAAGTATGATCTCTCTCATTTTAGAAACATGATAGTCCTGCAGCTTTCTGGAGTAGAATGAGATGTATGAAGCTTTAAAAATGTGAATTGGGCTCCTAAGAACTGTAATTGGGTCAAGAACAGACACAGTATGCATTTGTGATGAAAATCAGTAGTTACAAATATGAATGATGACAAATGAAAGTGCATTATAGTCACAGCAGTTCATCACGCTGGGTGGGCATCCACTGAGAGAGAACAGACAATCTTTTCTTCAGTTTTCAGAGGGGAGGAAAGATAAAAGATTTTAATGTTTTGCCTGAGCTTTTTCTCAGTGAGGAACCATAAAAGTATGATGGAAGTCTGAGATACAACAGTGCTGGAATCAATGGACATTCATACCAGCCCTTGGAGCGCTGATAATTCACAGAAGATCTGCAAGCCCAGTTGTAGGTACCTTAGAAAAGATGGAAAATAGTTGTTCATATCTCAGTTCTTGGTGTTTGTCATTGTGTGTAGTATCGATGTTTCCTGTGACAATGGAAGACATGATAATAGGAAGTGTGTTTTTTGGTGATTGAGCCTGACACATAGAAAGACTGAGTTGCAGCTGCAGATTTTTGCACTGTTGCGCAGTTAGAACTAGCCACCAAGTAAAGATTATCCCTTTCAAGTATGTTGTCCACAAAGTCTTTGCTAAATCCTACAGTAGCAGGCCAAATTGGCCTTCAGAGATGACATGAAGCCTACTGAGATCATAGCATAAATGGTAGATAGTAATTTCTCTGTAGCTCCCTCCTTGCTACAGCTACAATATAGAGTATTCATATGGTAAGATCTGTTACGAGACTGAGTGTGATGCTTGTCACTGCAATGAGTCAGGTGTCTTCCCAAGGGAGTCACAAAGCTGCAGACAGCTCAGGGAAGCAGTAGAGCTCTTGCCAAATAGAAAGTCTTTTAAACCAGGAAGGTCATTCAGATGAAAATGTATGAAGTCTGTATGTTGTTAGAGTGCCAGACTGATGAGCATCTTTCACAGGAAAGACATGGACCTGTTGAAAAGGGTCCAGAGACAGGCCACAGAGTGCTCAGAGTGCTGTAGCACCTCTTCTATGAGGACAGTCTGAGAGAGTTGGGATTTTTCAGCCTAGAGAAGAAAAGGCTCTGGAGACGCCTTCCTGCAGCCTTTCAGAACTTCGAGGGGCTTATAGGAAAGACAGGGGCAAACATTTTAGTAGGGCTTGTTGCGATAAGACAAAGGGCTTTAAACTAAAAGAAGGTAGATTTAGACTAGATAAAAAGCAGGATTTTTTTTACAATGAGGGTGGTGAAACACTGGCAGAGTTTCCCCAGAGAGGTGGTAGATGCCTCATCCCTGGAAACATTCAAGGTCAGGTTCGGTGAGGCTCTGAGCAACCTGGTCCAGTTGAAGATGACCCTGCGCGTTGCAGGGGAGGCTGGACTAGATGACCTTTAAAGGTCCCTTCCAACCCAAACTATTCTATGATTCTGTGGTTCTGTGATTCAGTTGCTCTCATGCAGGTGGTAAGTACCTACAATCCTTCTTCAATAATGTTATAAATCTGTCATTTATTTCAATGAGTATTGAATTCTCTCTCTGTGTTTCTGTCTCATAGACAAACGCAGTAGACTTTATATGCCATACAATATTACAAGTAATATTTAATTTTTAAATTTATGATATCTAACTTTTTAGCATCAGAACATTGTCAGATCAGTCCAGACTCCCCTTTGAATTTTTACCTTATAAGTGTTCTGCTTTTGAAATAACAAGTTCTGCTAAGAACATCTTGGTGAGTGCATCCTCGTGGCTACTGCATATACCTTTTAAATGTTTGTCTTGGAAATTATGCATGCATACACATCAATACAAAAAGATCTGTTGACAACAGCTATGTAAAATAAATGGTAATACTTCACTGAAGGGAAGAAAAGATGATGGAATTGTTCACAACTGGTGTCAGGGATGCCTGGAGACCCACTTGCATGCATTTTTCTCTGTGCTGTTTCATCTCCTCTATTTTCTGTCTGCTTTAGACTAGGTTCTTACATGTAACTTTTTAACAGAGGTCTTTTATAAAGAAGGTTAGAAGGTAAATATTGTTTTACTTATTTTTATATGAGGAAACAGAAACATGAATCACAAAAAATAATTTAACATCCAACAGTAAAGTGATAAAGTGTTTAATGGTATCCTGGCTTTTCAGGCTCTTATCCTGGGCCCTATCCATCATGACACACTGAATTTGAAAGTGTAGAGGTACAGGTACTTGTTATTCTCTTCTTGTACTTGATCCTTTCACTCAACTAATATATGTAAATATACAACTATAAATATCAAATTAGAAGGAATATATATTCAAACTCCCCTTGGAGATGCTATTGTGAATGTATATAAGACTTGCACCATCGGTAACAAGCATATCTGGTAGAGCTAAGATGCTTGTCTCTGATCCATGTAAAAAGAATAGTTTTGTCTACTGAATCTAGTTTATTTATTTTAACTGGGGGGAGGGAATGCTTTAATTAATGGTTTTAAAATAAATTTATACAATATTAGCAATTATTTTTAACAATGCATAAAGCTGGAAGCTGTAATTTTAATTTATTGACTTTTTCCTGACATGATGGGCATTTCTTCAGAGATATTCATGTAGTTGTCTAGGTTCTTGTCAGAACATACTGCTGTCGTTGACATTGTTTTTATTTTCAAAAATGTCATATCAAGCCAGCTTCCCCTTTCCCAGAAGAAAAGCGTTACATGTTGATGGTGGCCTTGCCAACCATGACTTCAAGAGCAAATATGACATTCTCAAAGATTTTTTGAAATTTCAAAACTACTGCTGTATATTAAAATAATATTGGTCATTCATTTAAGAAATAATTGTTATGAGGTGATCACAACAACAGTTATAGTCAGTTATCAAAGAGATGCTATTTGTAACCAGAGAAATTAAGGTACTCAGTGTTGTTTTAAGATTAACTATGGAATTAGCTAGAATATGAAATGTACTGCAATTAACTGGACTGTGCTACGTGCATTTGGTTCCTCCTGTATGTACATGACACCCTTGAAAATAATGGAAAAATTTTCTAAAGACCCATGCCCCAGCTATTTGCTAACAAATAGAGCAAGATAATCCCCACAGGATTGTGCAAATACCCTGATGGTTCAGGATGCCAGAGTCTGCCTCCTTTGTCACCCTTTGGAACTGAGAGACTGCAGACACCTTGGTCTGAACATAATTACTGTTCCTAAGGTGCTGTTCAAACATCCCAAAGAGCTTTAGGGGAATCTCCAGTCTTTGATTAGCCGCCTTCCTGTAAAATGCATGGGCAGAGTTACTCACATGACAAAGGGGTTATCAAACCCTGTGTTGATGATTCCCAAACTAGGGTTTGCTGCTAGCAGTTTTGGAAAGAATAATAATAACTAAAAACATCTAAAATGTCCAAGAAGAGCAGCCTGCTGATAGGCATAAGAACCTCTTTTAGTTCATGGTCCCATGGAAAGAAATTTCTTATAGAGTTAGGTGTTTAATTTCTGTATATGAATAAAACAAACAAAAAAAGAAAGCTTCTCTTTTCATAGAATATGCATTAACTTAGTAATTAGAGCATTGGCCTGAATTCAAATCCCCATTCTGCTAAATTCAGTTCAGGAATTGCAATCTATATCCTCCAGGAATACCCCATCATTAAACGATTGAGTGTTTTAGTTTGAGCACCTGTTTTCTCGCCTGTTGGATCTCTTCCACTTTATATAAATAATTAATTAGTCAAGCATTGAAAGAGTGATGTGGACCTGCAGCTCTTATATCCTGATTGAATCTCTGACCACTGGCCTGTCAGCTGCAGCCAACTCATGTCTTAATTCGCATTAAGTATTCTACATATGGAGAAAAATGTGCTTACGAAGCATTTTTCACCTGAGTGAAACAGGGCAGTGGAGAGAGGCCTATTTTAAGAATTTGATCACCCAGGGTATCGAGTGCTTCAAATAGGATCAAAACTCTTTGCAGGATATGTGACAGCCTGAGGACTTTGCAGTAAGTAAGTAGTTGAATCTTGAGTTACTTAAGGAACTAGAACACCAGCAGTGTTAGACAGCAACAAAGCATCATTGACTGAGGAGTGTAGTGACCATCTCAATCTAAGGAAGAAAGCTTGTCTTCACTAGATAAACAAGGCTGGACAGGTGAAGTTAATGATCTAATTCAGACAATTTTATAAAAGCAGTAACTGCCTGGTCAGTAAGCAGGGATGTTTGGCAAGGGAAGCTGCTAGGTAGAAAACAGATTATATTCCAAATTTAATTTATATCATTAATTGATGGAAAAACAACCCCAGAAGTTGGAATATGGTTGAGAACTTTAAACTCCTGTATTGATAACTAGAGTCATTACAGCAGATGAGTACATTCAAGATTCTAGAGTTGGCTCAAATGTCTATAGGACTTAGATTGTAAATTCAAATTTGTAAAGGTTTGTTTGGGTTTTTTTATTTGTTTTAAACATCCTGAGAAGTTCTTCTACAAAGCTCTGCCTTTCCTCTTATGATATGTTATGTATTTTACAGCATTGTCAAACATCAGTCTGAAAACCATTGAGTAAATCAAAACACAAAAATTTAAGTTGCTGATTTTAGCTGTCATTGATTTGCTGGTACTGTCTTCAACATACAGCTTTTAGAAATTTGTTATTTCCCTTTTACTTTTGTGACACTTCCAAGGTAATTTCGAATTCATGTTTGACGCTTTTCTTGTAGTCACATTATTTTGAAGGACTGCATTGAAAGAAATGCTGGTAAAGAAATGTATCAATATAGTTCTTAAAATCTCATCTTGTCAGGCACCTTAGTTATAAATAAATGCTGTGAAAACACACTTTTTTTTTTTTTGGCTGCAAGATCTCAGAGGTTAAACATGCTTCAGTTTAGATTACTGTCCTATTTTCTTTCCTTTTTTATTTCAAAGTACATCTATGGATCCCTATTTCAAACAGAAGTCTAAAGGTAATATTTGACTCAGGTAATCTCCAAAAACCAGCATGTTAGATACTTAGCGTTGTATGGATATTTCCATCAGAGCACTCCATAGAAAAGTAGTAAATGCAGTTGAAATTTGCATTTGCTGCTGTTGCTTTACGAGACCATTACTTTCAGTGTAACTCTACTCAGGAAGAGATGAAGCACTAGTCATTAGTGAAGATCTCTGAAATGAGCCCTTTTTCATCTGCCTGGCTTAGCTTGCACTGATGTGCTCTTCACTCTTCTTTCTAGTTCAATCTACTTTGTTTATATGATGGAAATTTGCCAAAACAGAGGGATTTTAACAGGAATACCAAAATGTCTTCCTTTTATACAACTAAATATTAAAATACCATTACAGCAATAATTGAGTAATCTAATGTCTTTAAAAGCTGAAACATATAAAGCATGAGGAGGCCAGGGAAGAAAATATCTTCAGCAGAAAGGAGTAGCAAGCCATAGAAAAAAAAATAAAAAAACTACAAGTTATGGAGCAAAATTATTAAAAATATCAGTAGAGAGCAGCCCTAAACAGAAATCAGATAGGCACCAACATTACTATGTCAAGAAATATCTAACATGCAAAAAACTGTTCAACCTCTTTATGCTACCATTTTTGAAGGGCATCATCAGAGAAAAAGTGTCACAGAAGCTGAAGTTCACCACAAAGTTTCACTCAGCAGTTGTTTCTAACTGCAGCTCCTGAATACTTGCCTAGGAAGCAGCAAAATCCACATTTCAGATTGTATTTGTATAACGAAGATGGTATTACCTTCTTCTGCAAGGACCAGCTGGGGCTGATTCTTAGGCCAGTATAGGTCAAAATTTTCTTAGCTCGAATCTGTACGGTGGCACTGCTGCAAGGGTAAATCAGGCCTCTTTTGTTTACTTAGCATATTTAATAGTGGTGGTTTGTTTTTTTTTTTCCTTTATCCCTAAATATGATAGTTTTTCTTAATTTGCATTAACTATAGTGAAGTATATTCAAGTTGAAGTACAAGTCAGCATATATTCATTATTCTGAATATCTCACCAAGCACATGATCTGTATTTGCTTGAAGTGTACAGTGATTATTCCACTGCTCTGTTTTGCTGGCATACCATCAAATTATTTTATTTTTTTAAAAATTCCTTGCTTTATGTAGAGTTAATATCGAACTGTTTCCTTCTTTAACAAGATTTAAAGAAGGAACAAATTTAAATATCTATAATTACAGAACTTAGAACTGTTAAGCAGATAAAGTAAATGTACTGTGGATGCATATTTACTCTCTGTGGGGATATTGACTTTATCATTTAATGGTTTAGTCCTGCGGTTATTAAAACATTAACTGTTTTCCCAATAGCCGTTATAACAACTGCTTTTGCATTTGAGTGCTAAATAAATCTGATGTGGTTCAGCCTGAAGTGACAGCTTTATACTGAAACTCTGTTCTAGCTCATTCCTCTCCTGACTGCCCCTTCTTTTGTATTTCAGTTTATGCCATTGTTACTGCTTCTTGATCTTATTCTTCTTTCCTCTACCATTTCACAGAAACAGGCCACAGAAGTCATGAGAAATGGGAGCTGGAAGAGACCTTGAGAGGCCACATATCTTATTTTTTCTGTTCTTCTCATGTGGATTCTGCAAAAAGGACAAAGGTATGGAGAACTTAAATTACATGCTTGGTTCGCTAGGACATTCTGTGATGAAGAAAGCTCTGCTTTCCTCCCTTTTGCTCTGAGACTTTTGCTGTGAATACATGCTCTAAGACAAAAATCCTCTGTTTCTTTCAAGTCAGAAAAACACACAGCCAAATAAAGACAACTGTGCAGTCTTGATCCTGTGGCAGATCTGTCAGGCTGAACTAATTTCTAATAATCAATTTATACCTGTTGAGATATATTATGTACATTAAGGTTGATTTGCAAGAGTGGTTTTCATTATTTAACAATTACCTGTAGACATGAAAAGACATAATTTTTCCCTCTGGAATCTACAAGCACTTGATTTCAAGCCCAGCCAGATCTTCTCATCTTTCTCCAGCCATCTGGATTGCTCAGCACTCATTTTTGTCTTTTGAATCATAGAATGTTTAGAGATGGAAGGGACCTTAAAGATCATCTAGTTCTAACCCCCCCGCCATGGGCAGGGATGCCTCCCACCAGACCAGGTTGCTCAAGGAGCCATCCAGCCTGGCCTTGAACACCGGCAGGAATGGGGCACCAACAACTTATCTGGGCAACCTGGGCCAGTGTCTCACCACCCTCACAATAAAGAACTTCTTTCTAATATCTAATCTAAATCTAGACTCTTTCAGTTTAAAACTGTCACCTCTTGTCTTACCAATACACTCTGTGATAAAGAGTCCCTCCCCATCTTCACATTTTTTGTACTTTTTATGTTTTTATACAACACAATGGAGAATGATTGCCTTAGAGGCATCAGATAAGGTGTTGGTTCAAATTAGTGGCAAACCTTAATTTTACTATCAAATGTGGAGATACTATCAATACATTTAGGCAAAGAGTCAGGAGATGCTAAGAGGTTGTGAGTAGGTATAGGAATGTTTGGGTCTCTCCTCCCTTCCATATTCCTAATCCATGTACCCTGAGCTGGTATCTCTGAGGGCCAGGACTAAACTCCTGGATAAGAAATGATAAGGCAAGACAAGGACTGAACCCTCTCCTTCCTCATTATATAGAGGACTAGGATGATAAAGAAGTGCAAAAGACAGTCCAGTAAGGCACAAAATAAGCATTGTGAATACCATGATGCAGTGGAAACAAAAGTACCAAGAATTTTGGTAGCAGTTGATACATCATTTATTGAAAAGTGTGGTGCTGTTGTGGTATGGATATATTATGCCTCATTACTTCAAATCACCACGCAATGAGGAAATAAACCAGAAAATATATTAAAATTCACGTCTTCTAGATTCTAAGATTAAAATTCAAGTTTGACAACAATACAACAGATTTGAGGAATGAAGATTGGTACTTTGGAAGTCCTGCAGGCCCAGTATATATTGTAATGTCAAAATACTATTCTATCAGTATGAAGGGAGGTAAGAGTTACAAGATAGTTTATTCTTTGGTGGATTTTCGGTCAACAGTTAATTTGTTAAAATGCTTCATAGTAACCATAGTCTAAACAACATTTTTTTCCATGCACTAAGTTCTGAAACCTTTTTTCCTACTGGATAGTGATCCCCCTGATGCCACTGGGACAACTCATCAAATTATGATGCATCTATAACAATTGTCACATAACAGAACTATATGAAAGCCAAGACAAAACAAAAAAAAAAAAAAAAGAAGGAAAGTAATTCTGCATTATTAACGCAAGAGTGGAAAATTACATCAGACTTTTAATGAGTCTTGACCTAGCCACAATAATCAAGTACTGGAGCTGGTCATGACATCCATCAGTTATGGCCCTCTCTCTATGAAGGAATATTTTCAAATCAGTCAAATATGATTATGTTTTATAAGTGCAGTAAAATGTTATATTTCAAAACCACTATCCTTCTCATTAATGCTGTTATTCTGACTAATATCAAATGTGACTGCTGTGATTTGACCATTTCTGGTCAATAATTTTAACAACTTTTCCAAATTTACATCTGAATATAACCATAGTACTTCCCCATCATTTATGCTCTTGCTGTGATTAATTTTCCAAGACTTTTCAAATATGAAGTAACCTTCATTTGCTAGAGTAGGTTTACATTTCTGAAATTTATTTGAAGATTTCAACATACTAGTATCTGTTCAAATAAAATATTAGAGTGTTAATTTATACTTAAGAAACCATGCATTTGTGTTCATCTGACGCTAATGTAATAGCACTGAGCTAAACCTGAGAAATGTTTCTTTTTAGGGTATGTATGGTAGATTTTGTATGTTATAGCAGCATATATATACAGCATACTGTGAGTGTAATCTCCTAAAAATCCTACTGAAGTCAGCTAAAAAACTGTAAGAATAACACCTGTGTTGTTTGTGATGAGATTGGAAACTCTACAGCATGAATAGTCCCAAGGAGGGTGTTTAACTTGGAACTGGCCACTGCTGGGCTGCAGATGCTGAAGACCATCACATAAAATGTAGACTAGAGAAGGAAAGTCTGGGTGCCAGTGCAGCGTGCAGAAGGAAGGCTGCAGAAAGCTGATGACTTCAGGCCAAGAGACATAGGACCAAACAATGCAGCAGGCTAAATGGCACAGGTTGGACACCTGTCAGGAGGCAAAGGCATGAACAAAAGCAAAGGATTTGAGGAGAACTGAGGTGTGGGGTCCCGGTGAGCAAAGCTACACTGTTCCCAGGACGTACTGGCTCTTAAAATGTTCTGTGGCCACTCTGTGAGGGCTGTGCTACTGACAGGATGTACTTGTGGTGTCCTGTAGATATCTGGAAGCTACATGAAGTTTCTTTAATCATTTGTGGCCATAGTGATTTCACATGGCTACTTAATACCTCCCACTTGCACAGGTAAGTATCACTGAATAATATTTATGCTTTATAACTCCATGTCCCCTCAGCAGAGGAAAGACACACACCTGTTGGAGCAGGTCCAGAAGAGGCCCAGAAAAATGATCAAAGGGCTGGAACACCTCTCCTGTGAGGACGGGCTGAGAGAGTTGGGTTCTTCAGCCTGGAGAAGGCTACAGGGAGATCTTATAGTGGCTTTTCTGTACTTAAACAGGGCTACAGGAAAGTTGGGGAGGGACTCTTTATCAGAGAGTGTAGCGGTAGGATGAGGGGTAACGGTTTTAAGCTAAAAGAGGGGAGATTTAGTTTAGATATTTGTCTTTTACAATGAGGATGGTGAAACACTGGCAGAGTTTCCCCAGAGAGGTAGTAGATGCCCCATCCCTGGAAACATTCAAGGTCAGGTTGGATGGAGCTCTGAGCAACCTGGTCTAGTTGAAGATGTCGCTGCTCATTGCAGGGGGGTTGGACTAGATGACCTTTAAAGGTCCCTTCCAACCCCAGATATTCTATAATTCTATGAATAATCTTTTAGTTTAGGGTGGCACACCATAAACTGTAATATTGTTGCATAATGATAATATGTCACAAAATGAAACATATAACTGTTCTACAGAGGTGTTGTTGATGGTGAGATGATTCTTTCTGTATCTCTGTGAGAAAGGCCAATCAACAAGTGACTTAATAAAACAGAATAAAAAGAGGAATAGAGTTAGGAAGTAAATCTTCCACCTCCTGAGGTACTGAAAGCCCTGCTTTCATGCAGCATCGGACAGGTCCTGGATGGATTTTTCCCATGGCACACTGCATGGGTACCAACCATGGAGGGGTTTCTCCACCCTCCCATGCTGTGGTGCCTTTTATCTTGTATGAAAAACAACACCATTTATCTTCTCCTCACAGACTGGATGTTATCTGTGTCATAACACCCACTAACGTGCAGCACAGCTCCTCATGCTAACATATGGGCTTCTTAAGCCCTGAGTACAAGGCCCAATAGAGCAGACAGAGTTGGCTTGTCCAACATCACTAACTCCTCAAACACAACGTTAGACAAGGCTCTCAATAGAAAAAACAATCGCACAAGCCCAGGCATCAAGAATTCAATTCTTTCCAATGGATTTTTGTATGTATTTTAGCCTTGTAATTATTTCCTGCAATCTCACTTTCTGCAATGCTCAGCAAACAAGTTATCCCAAACAGTGCAAGTTAAGGTCATACATATTGTATGGGTTTGTTGGTATTAAACTGACTTTCACTGATCTAGTGTGAGACAATAAAGAATAATTTGAACGTAATCCAAACTGCTTCACTAAAACTTGCTATGAAGCATTTAATGCTTCTGTGAAGATGGCATTGCATTTGGTAGGAAATGAATTGTCACAGAAGTTAAGAAGTGAAGCTTTCTCTCTTCAGGTGATGATGCAACATAAAAGCAAAGTACTTGCTGCTCCATTTTCATTTAAAGACATCAGTAAGATCACATCATCATGGTGTTCAGATATTTCAGTAATGGTTTGGTTTACCCAAATACCTTGAATGCATCATGTAAGGATATAAATACTAGACAGTGAATGATAGTTTAAAGAAAAACAAAACAAAGCAAAATATTTTCCTTCTAAATAAGCATCCTCTTTCTCAACTAACTGATGACTTCAGCCAGAAACTATCAAATTTTAGGACTGGCATCAGAAGAATCGATCAGAGTGGGTTGTCATAGTTTCTTGACTTTGGCTTCTTATTTCATTATTGTAAGAAGACCATCAGGTGTCTCTTTGGTTTGGGTTTCTTTTTTTTTTTTGTGGGAAAGGTGTCAGAAAAAACACATTCTGAGGAAAGATTTGCTAATGTGTTGCAATTGATGATCCAATAATTGAAATCTAATTTGTAAGTTTTTCTTGAACATCTCCAACTGAAAGTCAGAAAAATAGCTATTAATATTGATAGTGTAGATATAATGGAATTTACACAAGCAGAAAAAAAAAAGATCTTTATCTCGTCTTTGCTGGAAATCAGAAAAATTAAAAGCATGGTTCTGTTCAACAAAAATGCTGGAATCCTGATTACAGTATAACCGCTGGAAGGATAAGAGATTGTTAAAGTATAATTTCAAAGGATGAAATCATTCCTGATAGCCCCCACAAAATCCAATGCTGAAATATTGAAGCATGCTGGCATCACTAGTATGGTAGCCCTTAGGTTTTTTTATTCTGCTGCTCTTTTTGCTCGTTCTCTATGAGTATACTCAGAAATAAATTAAACTGTTTGAGGTTTAATGTAACCAAGACTTTAATAGCATGTGATTTCATTTCCTTTATTTTTAAGTGAGTCAGCTTGATGCCTTTCTGATGGACCTAGGGAGTTTTAAATGTCATTCTTTCTTGCCTGACATGTGATGCATCATTCATGCCTTGGGGAACAGTGAGGAGATGTAGTGATCAAATATCATGGGGTTTTTTAAAGTGAGCAGGTATTGATGCCTAAGATAAGTTGCAGAAGGGTATTATATTTCCAAATACTGTGGGGGAAATACAGGCTTATGAGGACATCAATGGCTTTTTCAGCTCAGAAGGGCAGCAGGGGAAAGAAGAGGGGAGAGAAAGTGGAATTATTAATTTAATGACAAAATCATATTTTTCAATATTTCATTATTTGTTCACATAGCAATCTGACCTTTGGCCACACCAAATAATAAGATTAACATCCAAAATCATTGAAAAACGTTTCAAGGATATAGACCTCAAAAGTCATGGACCTCAGTTTTGTGTTTCATAAAGCACTTTATTCCACTAGAAAACATCAGGAGGAGACTTAGTTAGAGGAATAGCATCGCATCATGTTTTACATGGGTTGAAGAATGACTTCAGGAGCATAACCAGTAATGGGGGCGGAGGGTGAGTAATCTAAAAGGAGTTGATAATTCCTATAACTGGCTTTGGATTTATTAGTTGTTTTCTTCTCCTAATTCCACTCTTCATCAATAAATGACTTTTTCATAGGATAAAAAGGAAAGGAGGTATGGGAAGGAGAGAAGATTTAAGAGCTACAAGCCTGAATTCTTAATTTTTAAATATCAAATTTTACCATCTCAGCAGCTGGTATTTTTCATTAACAAAACAGACAATTATTGTTACAATTTAACCAGGCTTTTTATCTCTTTATTTCCAGATCTTTTTAGAAACATATTTAGCACAGAAAAGTATATATTCTATGATTACTGTTCTGAATACTGCCCAGTGAACATACTTTTCAGCAGATTGCCTCTGACCACTGCTGCTTCGCAAACTGTTTTTTTATTTCTATAGAGATTTTCTTTTTACTTCTCAGGGGCTGAAGGAGACCTCATATATCCAGAAGACAGCAAAATAGATGGTACTTGACTCTGTTGAACTAAGGGTATTTTTTGTTCTATGCACAGTTAAAGCCAGAAAGCCCATTCTTTTACTGGGTAGTTTAGTTCCATGTTTCATTTGACCTTTCTTCATTTTCATTTTTTCTCCTATTGCTTCCTTTTTTTTTCCCACTCAGAAATCCCTGACAGACCCTGTCCTCTGTTAGTTACAACATGATATTATTGGCCAGGTTGAAATGATTATTTCTTATATAACATGATATAGTGTTGGTTTTCAGATATATTTCTCACCACGGCTTCTCAATGAACCCTCCATAAATCCAGCTGAGGGCAGGCAAGATCCATGTAGCTCTGAGAAAAAGGGTAAACCTAATTTACTAAAGATTCATGAGTTGTTTCCTCACATGCTGCCAGCTATTATACCCAAGTATAGTATATCTGATGGAATTGTGCTGAACATGAAATAGTGTTTCTGCGGCAACTGAATTTGCAAAAGATCACCAGACTCAGAAGAAATAGAAACTCTTTCCCTTAATTTACCATAAAATATAAATTCATTTTAGTATATGAGTTTAAAATTAGCTGTAATAACAGTTTAATTTCTTCAAAGACAACATTGTGCTCCTGCCTTGCATGATCTGTGTGAGTTTACATACAGCATAGTGGCATAATGCATTCCCCACATACTCAAAATACAGATTGCACGCAAAGCAGATAAGATCCGAATAAAATTGGAACAACTGATGTTGTTCCACTGAAACCGGCATCACTGATTTTACTTATTTAGATTTGCAAGTGTTTGCATCTGTGTATCCAAGACTTGCTGGCTTTTTTTTTTTTGTTTGTTTGTCTGTTTTGGTTTGGTTTTGTTTTCCATGAAATGCCTTGGCTTTGAGGCAGGGCAGCGACACAGGAGCGGCAGCAGCCATATTCACATGCGTTAGGCATCCAGCTCTTGTTGCTCCCTTCTTCCCTGCAGGGCAAAGCGTGTCCCTGTCCATACTCTTGTCTGTGGTAACCAGGTGCTGAAGAAAGAGGCGTTTTGGCCCCCTCTCTTCCTTGCTCAGACCTATCCTGCCTGACAGTCGTTGCATTAAGAAGCATATATAACAGACCATCCAGCCAGGAAAAGCTGCAGCATCCCTGGCAGTCAGGCAGGCAGGGTAATTTCCTTCTCTTTCTGTATTATAGGGAATAGTGATGGAGGCAGACGACACTTTGGCAAAGTGTGATCTTCCCATGGTCTGCCATTTAGCCTGCTGCATTGCTCCAGTACAAAGAAATCTTCCATGCTTAGTCATTTGAAAAGTAATGGTAAACTGTATTTAAAACTGAGAGGCAGAAATTCTTATGTTATAGTATGCTTGATAGTTATACTACTGGAAATAATTTAAAACCTTTTCATATGCAATTCAGTGGGTTGCTGCCTCATGTATAATCTTAAAATGCATGTTCTAAAAATCAAGTATGTAAATGCAGTTTATGCCTAGGGCAACTCTTACTTGTCTAGTCCTCGCCTCCCCAGGAAAGTTCAAACATACCTTGTTTTCTAAAGCTGAGAAAGGATTTAACTCTCAGAAGCCTATTTTTCTGTCTTCAGTTGGGTTGGCCAGGCTGGTCAGAGAGAGAAAAAGCAGACATATCTCTTCATATCTCCCCACTGTGCTATGAATACACGAAAACAAGGGGATACCCCACTCCTGTGTGATTCTAACCATAGAAATACCTTGTGGATAATAAATAGACTGAACACTATATTAGTAAATTGATCTCAAAACTATTTATAAGGGTAAACGGAATCATTCATCCTCTTTTTACTTCTGAGTATACCAAATACGTGAGTTTTGCCACTGTTTCTAACTTACTACTGCACTTCACTTGGAATGTGCATTTCAAGGGAATCAGATTTCAAGAAAATAGATGTTGAGGAATTATATTAAAATACATCAGTCTGGAAGAAAGGTGGAGAAGCCTTGATGGCAACATAATTACGGATTTTAAACTGTATTATTTATGCGTGGGTTTGGGCCGGGAACAGTGTTCTATGAAATTGTGATCTCAGCATAACATAAAGCAAACAAGCCTTTTCAAGTGGATTAAGAGTACTCAAGTGGTCTGAGCCCAGAGCTATAACAAATATTGACTACCAAACTGAAGAGAGGGATGTAGTGAGATACATCAGAGGGGTTCATCCCTGTCCATATTTATTTTATGTATCCCTGGCAAATGAAAATAATGAATGAAATGTGGCTTTATAAATATATCTTCGGGAAACAAGAATATTAGCCTTGCTAAGTGGCTGCCGAACAGCTCTGCTGTCCTAGAATGGGAAAATATTTCTTTCCTTCTCCTCTGTCCCCCAAGGAACCCTCTGCCCTGCTTTCTTATTCCAGTGCAGGGCCTTGTGACTCAGGCTGTGCTGCAAGATAACTCTTTGACCCCAAAAGGCTAGATAATATTCCTCGTATATGCTGCACTGTTTCAGTCCTCCTAACATGGAATGATAGCTCCTAAGGGGATAAAGGGTGTTGTTATCAAGTTAAGTTTCTTTAACAAGCCAATGGTCCAATCCAATATAAAAATCAATTGTTCAGAGCTTCACAATGAAGAAGGACAATGTATTTTTATTGGATCTAGCCCTGAGCTATCTTGTCAAAAGTTAGCAAAATATTGTTCAAAACCTCTTATCAAATGAGGGGCTTCCCGAGCTTTGCATGATGTTTCCCAAACGCAGAGGAACCCAAAGAATCATAAATCTGTGAAAGAATGAAAACAGAGAGTTGTGCTAGGTGACAGAAATTGGTTATGCAGCTTTCTGGAAAGGATAACTTAATAAGTTTTGGTTTGAATAGTTCATTTTTTTTTAAAGCTCCATTGAAAATCCAGGTTCACTGAAATGGACACAAATGAAACTAGAAACTAATAATATCAAGTAAATTACCTAATGCTTTCCACAAATCAGGACAGTTTCCCCAGTCAGCAGAGTTCTAGGTCACTAATTAATATAGAGCAGCACCATTTACTTTCTTTCTTTTCAAAAAATGGCACAAGAGAAACTTCTGAATTTTAATCAAGATTTATGCCGGAGGGAAGGAAGGAAAGATTTTTGAATGTTTTAGCTTGGAGGTGGTTTAATCATATTTATTGTAATACATTATATCCATTGCCCATTGTATGATTTTAACTTCATCCTAATCAGAAGGGGAAAAAAGGGCTAAAGTCACGTTACCAAACCTCCTTCTCTCATTATTATTTTGTAAAGTAGTCATCTGATCTTGATATATGGTTCAGACGTTCACCTCGACTTTTTTATTTAAATAAAGATCAAACCCCAAAGTTAATTGCTGTCCAAAGCACAGGGCTTTTTTCAGTGTATTCTCTCAATTGTGCTCATGCTCGTTCTTTTGCAAGAATATGCATTAAATGAACATTACTGAAATGCAGATGAAGACCAGCACTGGAGCCCCGGGACTCTTCATTCTCCTGAGTTTCTGTGTTTGTCTTTCCATAACAGTACAGTCTTATTTCCAGTTTGACATTTCTTTTTAATCAGCTGATTGGTCATTGCAATGATGACATAATTTAAAAATGAGAAGTTTAACGGGACAATATTTTCCTTGGAGAACACAGAGAAATTCTGGATGGGATTAGATATGCACAAAGACATTCAGTCAGAGAACTGGCCAAAAACCCAGGTGGAAATTCATTTCAAACCATTCATTTTTTTTTCTCAAGCCAGAGAGGAGTTTAAATCATTACTGGGATTTTCTGTTGAACTCAGAGAGAGCTGAAATGACTTAAGTAGGTTCTAAACCTGACCAACAACAGGAACAAGAGGTTTGCTGATTTGAATGCTGTAGATGCCCAGAAGAGATACTAACGGAAAATCACACACAGATCTTTCTTCCCTAGTAGGATTTGAAAAATTATTTTAGCTTGGTTCAGATTAGTTTTTCACATGCACAGTTTTTTTCTTCAGCAGCTGGGGAAAAAGAATGTTATTTGGTGGATATTTTCTATTGAGTCTGACTTAATAATTCTTAATGGCTTCTCATTGAGGTATTTTCCTTATTCCTTATTCATTAGGACACAATATCCTAAGATTTTATGTGAATTAGTTATTCTTAGTAGTTTGGGCATAGCTGTAGCTGTGAGGCACTGCATTGTCACTTTAGCCATTTAAGAAAACCTGACATGCAATCCGGTAAACATACTGGGTAATCAGAGCTGCAGAAACAAACCTGCATCATTTGAGTTGGAAAACTATTATGAATTTTACAATGGTGCTGATTTTGGCTGAATAATATCTTAAATTTCGTATAAATATATCTTGTCTGTTTTCCATTTTAGAGCAGCAAATGTTGCATCTGAATCCCCAATAATATTTTTTTTCACCATATATATCTTGGGTTTCAGAAATCATACTTTTTTTTTATTTGCATATTTTTTGAATAAAATTATATAGTTTTAAGGTCTGGTCCCCTGACCTGTTGTTCAAACATGAAATCTGATTACCTTCAGTCAGATTCCTTTAGTGGGCTGAAAATTTGGGGCAAGCTGTGCTTAAATGTTTGAGGAATATTTCCCCTTATAGATGTCTGTTTGTGGAGATATAGAAAAGACAAATCTTTTACTGAGGAGTTTTCAGTGCTGCTTTCTAATGTTAAAAAATATATGTATGCATCTAAACTCTTGATAAATTCTAAACTCTTACTCTAAAGTCTTCCTTCTTCATGATAAAAGAAATTCACAATGTATTAATGACATTTTTGTAGCATTTGGACCCAATGGCCTACATAATGGTATCCCAAAAGCAAGTAAGTCTAATACCACAAGTTTTGCAAATTATTTTGAAATGTATAAAATACTTGAATTTGAGAACTTTAGTACCCATATCCATGCTTTTTGCTGTGGAAATTACCACTTTTAATTTTTTTCCAATGGATCTTTCCTTTTTTTTTAAAAAAAAAACCCAACAAATGGCATCTGAATATCTGGTTCACAATATTTCCTAAGCCAATTAGGAAGTGGAAGTACAGGCTGTATTTCGGTTTTCTGGGCTGCCTTGAAATGGCATAATCAAGACATTTCTAGTTACCTGTAAAATA
Source organism: Xenus cinereus (assembly GCA_025774025.1). NCBI lineage: Eukaryota > Metazoa > Chordata > Aves > Charadriiformes > Scolopacidae > Xenus > Xenus cinereus. The sequence continues at coordinate 67,168,781 of JAOXJK010000032.1, forward strand.
AACATTTTCCAAAACTGAAGAAACAAAAAGTATCGCTTATTATGATATGTTACAAATACTAACTACCTAGATACATGACACTTAAAATGCTTGGATGTCAACTAAATTTAGGAAAAATTTTTAAAATACGGAAATTTGTGTGGTTATCTCTGGACTTCCACCCCATTTTGAATTTGATACTAAATTCCCATCTTCAGCTTTCAGCATCTGGTTTCTCATTGTATTATAACTTCTCTTGAAACATATTATTAGTTCCTTGATTGACTAATAATGATTAAATATTTTTTTTTTTTAAAGTCATTAGTTCCACCCAAAGCCTTCAAGAGTGTTAGGTATTTGAAATGATATAATTTTGAAATATTTCTGCACTTGCAGAAATGTCAACAACCTGGAATCTTCATACGGACTGCCTGAAAGAGTTTAAGCTCTCCATACATTTATACTTTCAAAAATCAGGTTTACTTCTTCAGCTTTTGAGGACCATTAGCTTTGCATGGTTATATATTCTCTCATTTATATGCAATGCTGAAATGCAATGTTTTTCCCAAGCTCTGCAGATTACTGATGAATGAACTTTTGTGGTGTCATAGCAAGCTTATTATAATAACTAGGAGTTCTTGTAAGCAATGCCAAAGGTAAAATGCAAGTCATATACTTGCATGAATAACTTGAGAAAATATCTTCTGCAGTTTGGGGAGCTAGATATGTGCATCCAGATATCTTTAAAATTGGTAACTGGTCAAAATGAGAAAAAAGGGTTTCAGGAACAAAGGACAATATAAAGAAAAAATCTTGCCTGCATTTCAGACACTTCTTAAAACAATGTGCTGGCAATCATAAATATGTAATAATTTGTCTCATTCTGACCTGGGTCCTCCACCCAAATGCCATTCTTCAAGCAGATGAAGAGGCACGATGAAATGTTGGATTTTTTTAATTTCTCATTTTGAGTATAATATATATGAAGGTTTTATGATTAACACCACTACTTGCTTAATTATCAGAGAGAAATGATATTACGTGTAGCAATCAATCTTAAAGCAGTGATTTTCCAGTTTCTCCTGAGTAAGATAGTCTACCATTTCTGATATGATTTAACTTCCAGGAAAAAAGAACATTTTCTCACATACATGACTTTTCAGGGGGTTAAAAAATTCTGTAGCTTTATCCACGAGTGCTGCCTCTTAACAGGATATGGGAACTTTTATAGAACCATAAACCTCTTTCTCTTTCTGGTCTCGTTATTCCAACCTAAATATATTTATTTTCTAGAACTTCTGCTGGTTGATTCGTATCAGGTGTTGCGTTGATGCGATGAAGCTCAGGCAGTGAGGAGACACACTCTGCTCTCTTTTCCCAGGCTAGGATTTACAGAGTGGTCATTTCCCCAAGGAGACAGCAATCTGCAGCCCTAAAGCTACATTATGATCTTCACAGGCCGACTGCTGCCTTTGGGTGAAGTCTCTCACCATTAGAAGGTTTTTGTGTGAGGACAGCAAATCTCTCTTCTGATCTCAGCGAAGAGCTGTTGACCAGCAAGATATGGAAGAGATCTAGGCAAAGAGGGAGATGGAAAAGAAAAAAACCTGGAGAAAGTACCTGAAGAGAAAAGAATGTATAGTTGTTTTATTTTTAATCTTTTTTAGAGTTATTTGGTCACCCTTTGGCAATAGACTCCATTGATTAAAAAACAGAATTTCTTTGGGCTTTGTGGATCTAGATTCTTTAACTGTGTAAAATATAATTCCAGCATTTTCAATAACTTACCACTGAGTAATTTGAAGTACAGTTTTGATTAACTCTAGAAAGCGTAATATTATCTTGTCTATTTTCATGTTCTGTAAAAGGCTCTAAAATGGCAGGATCAATTAGTTTTGATTTCCATACCAATCAGTCCAGATGGTTCCCATTATTTGCTGAAGATAGCTGCAAATTGAATTTTTTGAACCCATAATTCGTATTACATAAAAGGTGATACTGAACTATCATTTTGCAGAATAATCAGAGCTGAAGCCTGCCTAAGCTCACCTTTCTCCAGACTTGGAAGCAAGTTTGAAAAGTACAATATATTATTTCAGGAAAAGGGAAAAAAATAGGCAATGTTGCATTCTTCTCAGGGGAGATGGAAAAATATTAGCTTAGATAATTTCTTAAGTGATTTACATGCTATCTATCTTATTCCAAGATATTAGAAATGATGATGGATTTTACAAAGTGCCTGTAACTTACTGTAATAACATTTCCGGGCATAAGCCATTGCTAACACTTCAAATATGTCTATAGCTGAACACAATCTATGATGTGATTACTATTATTTTATATCATAGCAAATCACTCAGATAAAAGTATTTATAGACAATGTTAATTTAGCAGTCAGTGCACGCTTCTTGCAAAGGGTCCCCCACAATCCACCATGCTCATGTAATTTATCTGAACAGCATTTAATAATACTCCTTCACACTGATGAGAATTTAAGCAGTTCTGATTCCTCAATACTTCGAACATCTGAGTCCTAAATCCCTTCCTTATATCTTGTGATGTACCTTGGGTCCATAAATAACACAGAATTCAGCCCGTGTGTGATGCATAAGCTTGTACACAGCAGTTTGATCCAGGGCTACCGTTGCAATGTAGATTGCACATTCTACCATTCCCCTTGGGTAATAAGAATTGCAAAAGTTTATATGTATATATGTACGCATGCACACAAACTATATATAGATGCATATTATAACTTTACATATATTATCTTTATATATATGTATGTACAATACCTTTAAAGGTACTGTTATATTCTTCTCTTAAAAAGCCACTTGAAGTTTCTATCTTTAAATATTTATGAGCAGTCAAGAAATTTTGATTTAAAACTTCTGGGGGAATTGTGCAGGTTTTCATGATCAAATAGTCATAGCAATCAACAATCTGAGAACATGACTTGCTAGAGCCAAATTACTGCTAGCGAGATAATACCTACATGGAAACTGGTACCAGTCATTATTACCTTTATCTTTTTAAATCTGTTTTGTAAACTATTGGAGCATTAATCATACCATTTGCATAACTCGAGTGAGTTTGAAGCATCCTCATCTGTCTTGCATTAGACCAAAGGAATGGGAATTTCAAAGGCTAGGAGTGCAGTTAGCACTGGACTTTGTAGTATTTGGCTTCTGATTACAAGTTTATCTTTGCATGCCAATTAGCTATCAGGCATTTTTTCCACTTTTACTAACGTGCTTTCCCAATTCCATGATTTTTCTTTAAGGTTTTTAACCTGATTGCCAGTGAAAACAAGAGTTGTGTGATTACATTGTGAGCCTCTTTTTCTTCCCCTTTGATAACATTTGAATTCACCAACTAATTGCAATCCAAATTTGATAGGTGGACAGAGATTTGAAAAACAATTAAATTCTTACAAGCTTTATGAAAGTAAGCAGACAAGGAGAGAAGGGAGAATCTGTGAGTGCCTGGATGAAGGGAATGGCAACTGTGAGTGTGTAGCTAATTAGACACTGGCAAACCCACAGCAGTGAGAGAAATAAATGCCTCCACTGCTGGAAAAGCTTCAGCAGGATCTTGTACCTTCTTATACACCAAAATAATTGCAGCCCTGCAAGTAGGAAATGAAGCTTCTTGTTTTCTTGGTACTTGGAAAAGGAAGCTGAACTTTTGAGCTATTATCATTAGAAACATTTGGGAACCAGATGCTCTTCTCAGAGTTGATCTTTACAAATTCTTCTGAAAAATCAACACCTACTACTTATTATGCCCTGAGAAGTTTTACATTTGGATGCTCCTGCTTAGAGAAGCTGTGAAGTAAATGAGATTGAGTAGAGCAACTAATTGAGCCCTTCAGAGACTGTCAGACCTGAGGCCTAATAAGCACCTTGCAATGTCAGTAGAGGTAATTGGTCTGCAGCTGCAGGAGACGCAGGCTGAGTTTTAGCAGGAAAGAGAAAAAAAGAAGTTAAAAAAAAAAAGGTCAAAATGTCTTAAGAATGAATTATTTGGTCCAGGTCATGCCATCAGGTACCTGTGCTTGGAGAATAATTGATGACAGAGAACTTGCTAGCAAATTAAAAATGAAGGCTTATATGGAAACAATGTATAATAAGAAAAACATGAAGCTGTGAGTAGGGCAGGTAGAAATGACCTTGTTTTGCAAAACTTTACTTGTCTCTAATTGTTATATGATAATCACAGTAGCAATGAGCTACATACCAGTTTTATTCTGATACTGTAGAATCAGGGTCATCCTTATAATAGCAACTCATTTGAAGCAAAATATCCTGGAAAAATACCAGAGAACCCTGAAACAAAAAGCATTAAAAATTCCTGTCTCTCATGGTAACTCTGCAGTAGCTGACACCTGCAGAGCTTCATGGCTCAGAGGTCACCAGGAGTAGAGCAGCCTGCAACCACCAGTGGCCATCAATTTATGCAGCACAGTGTGAAGAATCGCTCCAGACCCCACCTGGACCAGGCAGACTCACCCTGAAAGGACTTTCATTCTCCAAGGTAACCTCTGTCTCACATTTTTTGAAGAAATCCTCTCTGATGCATATCGTTTGAAACACAAAGGTACGAAGTGTCCTGTAACTTTTATAGTGGCCTTATATTTTTATTTAGTTCCTAAAGGTTGTTTCCCTCTTTTGCATTTGGAAACAACGCTTCTCTTGAAAGCTAACGGATATTCGGGGTAATGAATGTTGTTCATTTTTTACTTATGTAAACCACAGCCAGGAGGATGCTTACAATAAATCAACTGCTTTTGCAGTAGACATGAACAGGTCCTGCATGCCAGCACATTCCTGGTTTAAAATCAGTCAAGCTGTGCCCTAGAACTGCAGAGGTTTCTCGGGCTGAGCTGTGCGGAGCGCAGCCTTACTTACCTCAGAGCTGATGTTCCCAAGTGCGGGAACGCTCCTACGGCGGCCGAATTGCAATCACAGCTTGTGGACCACTTCTTTGAGAAGGGTCTCTGGAGAGCCGCTGCAATCACGGTCAATGTACTAGAAGTGCCTGCTTTTAGGTGACGTGTCACAGGGCTTTGGGTTGGTTTAAAGGGAGGTGAATCAATGTGTTTAGATACACACTTACGACACAGTGAATTACAGAACAACTCCTATCTCCAGTAAATTTATTTTCTGGTACCCTGGGCTAGACTTCCAGGTCATGGGCCGGTGCAGATGACACACTATCTCCTGCTTCTTATGATAAGATTCCCTGTTACAACTTCATAGCCAGCTGCGGGAGAGAGGGATCCTCAGAGGAATTCTGAGGATTTCTGGAGAGGGGAGCAATCAGAGGTTCCTCCCGTGTGGCATTGGGGATGATCAATGCTTCCCACTGTCTCCATATCCCTTTCTCCATGCACAGCCACATTCTTCTACTCTCACTAAGGCAGGAAGAGAGGAACACATTCTTTCTAAGACCCTCTCCATTGATACTCCTTCCCTAGATACCTACCTGTGGTTTCTTTCTTCAGAGCCTCTGAGAGGACTGAGCCTTGCACTGGTAAGATAAATGTTTGTTACAGCATAATATGGTCAGGCTCCCTTTACAACCTCTTACTGAGCAACTGGTTAAGCTTTCCAGAGGCTGTCACAGATAATCACGTAAAGCTGTAAATGTCCAAAGGATCCCTATCTGTACGTGTTTGTGTGTAACAGACAGAGAGAGGAGAGGGAAGAGGAAAAAGGTGGTGGGTCTGGAGGGAAAGTTACAGAAGGAGACCAAAATCCTTAGATGTTTTATTGGTTTGTAAATATCAATAGAAAAAAAAGCCAGTGAATTATAGAAGTGGCATCATTAATCTGTCTTTATTGCCGATGTTACTCACTGCCTCTTCAACATGATTTTGAGGTGAAGTTACTTCTCGCAGAGCCATGTGTGGGTTGCTGTGTAGGAAGAAGTCCTATGTCTCATGCAGAGGCATCCTGTCCCCTGGTATGTGATTCTGTCTGTTCTTCTTTCTGTGTGCTCTTCCCATATCAACACCACCAGCGTTTTGTGTTTCATTAGGAAGAAATTCTTTACTGTAAGGGTGGTGAGACACTGGAACAGGTTGCCCAGGGAAGCTGTGGATGCCCCATCACTGGAAGTGTTCAAGGCCAGGCTGGATGGGGCTTTGAGCAGCCTGGTGTAGTGGGAGGTGTCTCTGCCCGTGGCAGGGGGCTTGGAACTCCATGACCTTTTAGCTCCCTTCCAATCTAAACAATGCTATGATTCTATGATTATTCAAAAGAGCTAATAACCATATGTGTGTATGTAAGTACCCATATACATACATACATGCAAACATAAATATACATATGGTATAATGCCTTGCTTCTGTTTCATTACTTTAATTGATTTGGTAGGCCTGTGGTTTAATAAATCTGAATCTCTGGCATGGAAACTAAATTTATTCCAACAGTTGAGATTATATCTTCTCTACCCAGAGCTCATATCTAAAAAAAATGGAGAGAAAATTTTAGGCAAAGTTTAAATTGGTCTTAAGAGTCCAATAAAATGTTAAAAATATAACTTATTCATAAATATTTTACAGCAGAGTCATACAAGTTCATAGTATTCCCATTATAGCTTTTAATTTATTCACTTTTTGTATGAGGCACTTCTATACATGATCCATCTCTATTGTGAGTTCACAGATGAATGGAATTCATTTTATCCTTACATATTGCAGATTTAACATAAATATTTGTTCCCATTTGTACAACCTGTCCTTGAATACTGTTGAGGAAGAGAATATTTGAAAGTGTAACTTTCACCTCTACTTTATCAGGATATTGTAAGAGAATATAAACATGCATATTAATGCAAGATCTGTAAATTCATTTTCATAACCAACAATGAAAGAAGTTTAGGTGACTGAAACCTGTAAAAACTACAACCTATTCCCCCATTTTATATTGTAAAAATTACCTTTAATAGGTTATAAAAGCTCTTCATGATGTTTTTGACCTGATCACTGTCAAAGAAACACAAACGCACAAATCCTTGGCTCTGTACAGTCTTATGAATCAGATTCATTAGAACAGGAAATTAAGAAATACGAAAGTGCAACTGTGTTCTAAATGGAAGAACTCAAAATAATGTGCACCTGAATAGTAAACAAAAGGTACAATAGCACTCCTAAATTGTATTATGTATTTTATAGTCTTTAAAAAGCTATTTCATAGCATTTTGGCATGAATGGGTATTAAACAAATGTTTAACTACCTCACCAAAGCAGCAATAAAATTACACTACATTGCAGGCATAATTCACTATGCATTTTCTGAAAAGAGGGATCAATCAGCCCAGCAAACTGAACGTGCCAACTGGTTTAGCAGTTACACATCCTTGTGGCCAAAGCAATAAATGCAATATGGAATGAATGTCTAATAGACAAGTGTAGTCATTTTTTTCAGTCAACAGACTTTACAGCTTTTTTCCAATAAGCACACAGGAGGAAAAGGGTTTTATATTCTGATGAACCATTTTATAATTCCATTTTCCAAGGCCAGAGTTATCACCATGTATGCAGTGGTACAACTGATAGGCACCTGGCAGAGTTACTCATGAATTTTGGTTCAAAACTGATGAGTGCATATCATTCTGTAAGTGGGATGGGGTCAGGTACGATACCCTCCACGTAAAACAATAAGTGAAACCCACATGTCTCCTTACAGGCTGCTAATAAAACCGAGATCAGCTGTGGTACTTGAACAGCTCACAGATTCAAAGGTCAGGAAATTGGGAGCATTCTCTGCAAACTTTGGAATTCGTGTTCTCCACTGTCAGACTGAGTTTGACCTTTAAAGGACTGAAAAAGCCCTTTCTCTCGAAAATAGTAAGACTCTTGATGCCCAAGCACTTCCAATCCGTACCAGAGTTAATGGAGCAAATATTTGCTCATGGATGTAATCTACCACTGATTTAGGATTGCTTCTGATATATACCCTCAGGTGAAAGTTAATCGTCTTATGGTAGATGCATATGGGTAGAATGAGAGTGAGAAGGTTTTACAGGGTGTATGGGAGTGTCAGAAACTCAGAGAAGGAGGACTATGAACTTGCTGCAAGAATGCCTGATATGACCCTTCACTGAATTTGCCCCATAAGTGGTATTTTTTCCATAACAATTGATATTGATATTTTGCCCAGAACTATTTCAAAGGCTATACTTACTTTGCTTGTAATATATATATTCCTATTACAAAATGCAACCTCTTCAGCTGTTTAGGCAAATTCTATGGAGAACTTAACCCTGTCTTATATACAACTCAGTAAAATGATTTTGGCCACCCAAAGCTTTGTAGGAATCAACTCCTCTGGAGGTCAGCACACTGTCACTCTGACTTGCCTTGCCATCAGAATATGTGCATTTCAATCCCAGCAGAGGCAAAGCCTGTCAGAAACATCTCTTTCTCATTGGAGTTTTCAGCTGCCCAGACTCTTCAAATTCCTCTTTGAATAGGGCCACTGCCATGCTCTGTGCAGGCTGTGAAAGGGTGGCTTCCTGCCTGATTACCAACTCCCATCACAATTTTGGCTGAAGTTCATTATATATGTATAAGAAAAAACACAAGCTCCATTATTGCTGTTTATCCTCCTTGTAGAGCTCCTGTGTAGTAATTCTGTAAGAAGGACAAACTCCACATCCAGATAAAGCACAAGTACTTGTGTACATAATAAGGTGTACTGAAGAATTTAATTTGATCAATACAAACACCAGTAGAGAAAACCATCTCTGACTTCACTGCTCAGTGAGAAAGGGTAAGATAATGCTAAGAAAACATTATCACTGGCTGGCCTCATTTAAAAAAATCACCTTGCTTGTTGGAATTCTCATCAGATAAAGGCCAGTTTATTTGGTTAGGAATGTTGTTTTAGAAGTAAGGAGCAATATTAGGTTATTTGCATTCAAACAGCTGAGCAATTTTGTTTCATATTAGCATACTTTTTTGATACAGACAACGAAAATACTTCATTACTGAACTACAGCAGCTTAAGGATTTATGGCTTGCACCGTATTGTGTACAGTAAGTGGTTAGGGATGGTTAATTTTTCAGAAATTAATTTAGGTCCTTGATTTTTATTGGTGCTCTGAAACTAGAATATAGTTTTCTTTAGCATAAGATTTCATTTTTGTTTGTGATCTCTGATCCTCTGAGCAGCAACAGTCTTTATTCTTTCTAGACAAAAGTCATGACTACCCTATCCAATTTAATTTTTCCCTATTTCTGTGAAAGGCTTAGAATTTGTAAAACACATTTTTCTCACTGAAAACAATTACTTTGTAAAAATGGTTTGAAATGAGGACTCAGGTAGCTGATAAAACAAAATGGATTAGTAAATCAAAGGAAAATATGACTTGAAGTGAAGAGGATAGCAATTTTCTTTCTGTTTAGCTCAGGAGGCACTGGAAAGGGACAGTTGCAGCTTGGTGCAACATTCCAAATGTGAGAGTAATGTTGTGATGCCATCTTTAAAGTGAAATGGAAATAATTACATTTTAAGTATTGAAGACCTGATCTGAAGTATGCAAGCCTTACTCTGGGGAAGGACAAAGGGGCCAAAAAGGGAAAAACACATTGTATTATTATGTACTGTCACTGCAACCATTCTGACCGGAAAGCAATATAGCCTAACAAATTGGATCTGAGGCAGAGAATGAGAAAGCCTGGTTTCTGTTCTTGGCACTACTGATGACTAATGGAGTGACCCTAGTGAGGCATTTCAAGTCACTGTTTCTCTCTTTTCAGGACTGGATTGGAAATGTTTCTGGGGAGGGATTGTCTTTTTTTTTGGCAGGGTCTGTATAGTGCCAAAACAGATCTGGGTCTTCTAAAACAGTGATAATATGAATATTCTTAGAAAAATCCTTTGGTGAAACTGGAGCTGACCCTGAACCTGATATTTTTGGAGCATCAAAACCAGTATGAACAAATCTCTTTCCTTGTTTCATTGTGTGATCTTCAAAGATATTATTCCTCTCTCCATAGATAGGAGCAGAAATTCAGTCTTTAAAATATCTCAGTAAAAGCTGTCTTCCAGTTTTGTACCCCAGAGTATTTCAGTCATCCAGACTTTTGGGTCTTTAATTACACATTGTCACAGAAGTGAACTTTTGAACCTTTTTATTTCAACCTGAAAGAGAGGTTCTAAAAAAATTGAAGTAACTTTTATGTACAATGTTCCTATGCTAAATTCACAGCATTTTCGTGATTTTTTTTTCAGATTATTAAACACTGACTTCAAAAAACTGTTTCTTCAAAGGCTTGTCTGTCTTCAGAAATGATGAGAGACATTTCTCACTTTGGAAACGTTCCCTCTCCAAATGCAAGACATTACACTATAAGCACACACAAAATTTAACTTTAAACAGTGTAAGGGTTTGGCTGCCTTAAATTTGCTGGAGATATAACCATAATAGGGAAAAGAGTGATGCTTATCTCATTAGATAACATTGCTACTGTTTTTTAAGTAGCTGGCACCGTCTCTTATAGTTAAATTCCTGGACAGGAGGGAGGGAGAAACTAAAAAAACTTTTAATAATAGTGAAGTTAAGGTTAGTGATACACAGCAGTGATTTCAGAGCAAGAGCACTATAATTAGCAAAACCAATCACTCTTAAAAATAAACAACATCAAGTTTCTTTGAAACCCACATATCTGAGACTTCCTAATTTTGGAGGGGAAAAAAGAAAGTTGCTACAGCCCTTTTTCTTTAAATCTTAACAGTGACACGAGGCTATGAAATGTATACTCCCCAACAGTGCATTGATTCTCTTCTCAATCCTTACAAAACTCAGGGGCTTAGAAAGTTTCTGCCTGAAACCCTATGTGCTTGCTCAGGTATCTGATGTCCCACAACCCTTACACAACCTTTGCAAGGCTCCTTGGGAACTTCTTAAACACCCACCTACTCCTGTGATCCTTTGGAGGAGATGGCTTATGATCTCACACCCCTGCTGTGTCAGAAATTCTGTCAATGCATCTTTTCTGCATCCTTAAAAGCCTTCCTACTTTCACCACGTTCCATCTCCACCTTTGATAAGCTGTTGGGGATGCTCATGTACTAGTTGATTAAACTCACTGTTTTTAAGCAGTTAAACACCACCTCCTCTTTGTACAACTAAAAATGATCATCTGAGAAACTAAAACAAAAGGCTTGTATTTAGCAATCTATCAAATGTTAAGACCATGATAATATAATGCAGGTTTACCTAAATAGATGAAACTGTCACTGTGTCTTTCCAAAAACTGTTGTTGCCAGAAATTAGTGTTTTGGCTGGACCCACAAGATGTATCATTAGGTCTTACCTATTATCAGATGTTTAAATTTTAAATTTCTGACTAAGCTACTTATCCAAGTTTTCATTTGTAATCTATGGGGATATATGCAAAAGAGTCAATGAAATTTAAAGTGTGATTCATCTTATCAGATGTATAGTTTACTTTATGGTAAGATGAACTGTGTTTCTAGACTCTAAAATCTGCATTGATTTTAGTAGGAATATAAGTGATCCAATTAAGTCTAGGTGGTTTTAAATGGAATTCAAACTTCTTGTACTATCCCCAGTTTATCCTGCTGTGGTAGAGGCCTGTTGGAGAGTGTGATGTTGGGACTACCTACAGTTTCCTCAGTAGCAGTCTGGGATGTTCTGGCATTACTAGGATATGCAGGGAGATTCACATAAATCTGGATCTTGCAGATAAATAAGGCATTTCCAGAAGAACTAATATTTATCCATTATCCAGTTGAGTGAATTAAAGTTCTATTTTCCATCAGTAAACCTATGAGCCATCTTATACTTGGCATTCACCCCTGAGAAAAGGTATCAAGACTTTTGTATCTTAATGATATCTCAAATATCAAGGTGTTAGTGCTAATATTTTGGATTCATGGTAATTTTAAGGGTATTATCAAAGGTATTAATTTAACAGTTTTTATTCAAGTATTTAACCTTTACCACATGGACTGCAGCTTGGATCTATGAGTGCTGTAAATTAAATCTCATTCCACTCTGTCATGTTTTGCTTCAGATTAGAAATAAATCCTTTTCAGCTGTAGTAAACATCTCTATATTTAGGTTGCCATGATCTCAGAATCACTTTTTAAATTGCAGTCAAATTAAGTACAAAATTCCTAATACAAATCATGTTTTACTTTGTTTCTTATAAAAATAAAACACAAATACATCCATTTTTATTTTTGCTTTTTCCCTCTCGCATACGCACAAACATACATATATAAGGCTGAATAGCTATTCTGATTCTGTGCTCTTTAGATTGTTTTTATTGCTACTTAACAACCCATCCTTTTGGAGAAGAACAGCTCTAGAGAGTAAGCAAATTTAGCAGTTCAGTCCATCAAACAAAAAAAACCAGATTTCTTCATGCAGAGGTACAGAATATATGACATTGCATGTTTTCCCATCTGGTGACTTACAAAGAAAAGTCTTTCTGCTTTATAATCAAGAATTGATTAACACATTTATCTTGATTTTTAAATGCATCAGGGTTACAGAGATCTGAAACAAAAGTGAATGTTGAGTAATTGGCATTTGATGGTTTCTAAAATATTCCTGATTTTCTTGTTTATCTTCAATCTTTGCCCAGGTTTTTGGTCTCTGTTTTTGTGACTGCATTTCAGTCATATGAACCTTCTGATAGAGTGTTAGCAGGCATACTAATTCACAGGCAATACAGCTACGTGACGTCAAATTTTTCGAAATGGGTTTTTCAAATTGAATCATCTTTTTTCCCTTGAAAAACCTATGCTGAGTAAATACATAGTGTTTTATTAGAAAGGAGAAGATGATATATTTTTAGAGTTTTGGTTTTGGTTTAGTGCTTACTCTGCTCATATTTTCACAGGAAGGCTTTTGACAGCGCCATTTGTGATGGTAGGGGAAGAGCTAAACAAACAGGATAGCCCTCTGCAGGTCTGTGAACAACACTTATGTTTCTCTAAGTACGTCCACCATCTTAGAGAGACTGAAAGAGAGAAAGTTCTTTCCAAGACAAATGTGTCTGTTCTGCAAGTCAGGTTTTCACTGAGAGCCCTGTATCACCAGCACTGTAGGGCTACATGGCACAGGGGTGTATATATATATTCTTTTTTTCCCAATGTAATTTAATAACTCTAGCTATGTGCTTTAAAAACTGCAGGCTCATGAAGAACTGACGGAGCTGAAAAGCATGTAGAATCAGCTGAGTACTGGGTACCCTTGCAGAGCGCAGATCTCAAAGTAGCAAAGCAACCTATGGAGAGGCTGAGAGAAACAGAAATGATGTATTTCCAGGGTGTTGATTTAGTGTACCTAATTCCAGAAAAACTCCATGCCTACATACTTATTGTGAATGTATGCCTACCTGCTATGGACACTCTGACTCTGCAGAGATGGTTTCTGTGCTTTCTTTTAATACTTCTCCCACCTGCAGTGTAGATTTTTTTTTTTTACTCTTGTTCCCATACTATCCTACAAGCTGCTTTTTAAAAACTGTTCCTTTCTAGGACTTACTTCTCTGGAGATTTCTGCTTCTTTTCATTTTGCTGTAAATTGGTTTCATCTTTTAAACGTAGTATTTGCTAGGAAGTCCACAGTAAAAATTTACTTTAGTTATGATTCCCTCTTTTGCTAATTTTGACTTAGTTTCCTTGTTGCCTCGTGTATTCTGCTAATTTTGGATTAGATATTGCTCTTACTACACATCCTGTCAGTCGTGGCCCTTTCCTAGAACTATTCCTTCAAAAGTGTCTTATAATTCAAGCAGAAGAACCATGGGTTCTTTGCATTAGTGTGACACATACAGCTTCCAGTCACTGAAATTATACCAGATGGGGGCTGGTTATAAACAGGTAACTTACATGCAGCCATCGCCAAATACCTAAAAAAGCCTCCCAAAATTCCTGGTGTCTGTGTTCCTCCATCATGTTCTTCTTTTATTTGTATATAAAAGCCAAGAAAGAAAAAAATAGGAAAAACTCCCTCCATGCTGCTGTCACTGATTTGGAAGGGAGAATTTGTTTTCAAATGAAGAATGTTTCTCACTGTACAAGTTTTCCCCAGTCTCTTATGGATCAACAAACTCATTATTTTCCCTAACTTATCCTCTGTCTGATGAATTAAAGTAATTAAACTTGTCTAAAAGACTGTGCTTTCTGCATTTTGGGAATAATTTATTTATACCTCAGAGCTATTGTACACAGTCTGATATTCACCATTGAGAACTTGTTGTTCTTAATCTTCATAGTTGATCACTCAGTCCTTCTATGAATATGGCCTATTAGTCTGCGACAATTATCTTTATTATTTTATTTTGCATTATTTTTAAAGATTGGGAATTATTTTGCCTTTTCTGTCTTGCTTCTGAGAGATTATTGTGCTGTTCCAGAAGGAGGAAAAGATTTAATGGAGTTAAACCTGGCCATGGCTTTTCCAGGGACTATCTGGTCCTGGGACAGGTTATCAATCCTTCTTGAGCTGTGTCTGCCTCAAGGAAGCCTCCTTGCCTGGTCACAACAGGTTTCCTCCCCTGCTTTTCCCTTTGGGGCTGAGGAGCTAAGGGAAAAGAAGAGGGCCTCCTTGCTCTACTAGGTATTAAATTAAGTCTTTCTCCGAGTGCTTTGAGAACTTTTGAGGTTTACTAACTGTAGACTCATCTCTAGGATTATTTGTGTTACTTTAAGTGGGCCCAACTGTATCTGGTTTGTTTGACTTTGTGGTTATGTGCCAGAGAGTTCAGCAGTGGCTGTGAGGTCTTGGTGACGATGCTGGTGGGGTGGGAAGAAGTGTGAGAAGCTGGCTCAGTCCTTTTGCCCTTCTCAACTCTGCCCCACCAATCCCATGGGGAGCAGAGTGAGCTGGTAAGGGGCATGCCCCCTGTCCAACCCAGACCTGCCATCAGGCCAGGGCCACAGGGCATGCAGAGCTTCAGTGTATGAAGGAATGATCTTGTGATTAACTATAAATAAAAGCAATAAAAAAATCTAACAGGGATTTTTACTTCAATATTTTTTCCCAATGTTGCTTTTTGGAAATTACTTGCAAAAGGTTTTTATTTACAAACAATACACAGACTTGATATGTGAAACTGTGTACCAGTTTACTCCTCGGTAAATTAATAATACAGCTTTTTTATTAACAATAATCCAAGAGATTGTTCCTCAGATAAAACTAGAAGCTAGTGCTAAAATGAGTAAGATAACATTCTGTGTGCTTAATAAAACATTATATTCCATCCAAATAGAGCATTTATCAAACTGTTAATTCTATTTTGCTAGATTGCAGTTAAAAAAATTAACAGCCTGGCAAGCACATAACATTAGCTTCTCATTCAGCAACTACAAAATTTAATCAGATGATGTATCTATTCTCTAAAGATGGAAAATGACCCAACTCTACTTTATTTTCTCCATGGCTATGAAAAAACATTACAAGTTTTCTAGTCATTTCTTTTTTATCCAATTCATTCAATGATTTATTTGAAGTTACAGTGGCTGACCACTTCAGACTGATAGATGTGCTAATCCTGTTCTTTGTCAAAAGTTCTCTGGACTTTATTACCTCCTTCTTGCTTGGCTAGATTGAACTGAGCATAGGTGCCTTGGTTTTAATACTTGCAAGAGTTTCTTACAGAGTACGGAATCAAATACTGTGTTGGGTAACATGGTTTATTCATGGGTATTTAGAAAAGACCTGAACAGAGAAAGGAGTCAAACACTGAAGAAAGAATGTTGAAATGCAGGTACTTAAATACTTGATGTTACAAAAAAACCACCTTCTCTCATACACACATTAGTACAGAACTAACAAAAAAAGACTGTTATAATGTGGCATTCAGTTTACTTTATATTTTGAAAAAGAAAACCATATCTTTGTAATATACATTATATGTAACCTGATTTTAGGCATAGATTGTAAAGTATGATACTGCTTCCCTCAGAATCTAGAGAAAAAAGCCTTATTAAAATATAGCTGTAGTTTCAGGCTTGGTCATGTGATCGTTTCTTTTCTGAGGACACCAAGGTATGCGAGTGACATATATCCCCTAATATGTAAGTTGCACATTGCCAGGGCTCAGAAGTATACACAGAAAAGGCTGGAGGATTTATTTAATCTTTCACACCTTTCAAATTGAAAAGTCTATTGCACTTTTTTTTTTTTTTTGAACTATGATTAATTTGGGACCTGGTCCACAATCCTGTAAGTCAGTCAGGTATGTTAGGATTGATTTCAAGCACCTTTGAACACATTAACTGTATTGCCTGAGTTACTCTCACACAAGAGAAGGTGATGCACTGAAATGGGCATTTGAGAAGAACACATTTATATACAGTTTAATAAACAGTGAATAGTAAAGAGAGTACCAGTACGGGTATCTATATTACAATTCAAATAATATTCATGGCTGGAACTCAAAAGAAAAATTGGCACAATAGTCAAAAGAGGTCACTACCAATAACAACAAATAACCTTGCAAAGATGCAGGAAAATCTTAAGATTTCAATGTCATCACTCCACTGAAAAACATTAGGCATCGGTGGTTGATAGCCCAAGATAGTATGTAGGAAGTACTACATAATAACACTAATATTGGGCTTATTTACTATTTACGCTGTCTTAGTATTAGTATGCTTATATCACATCTGTGCAGTAGAGAAACTAGCTTGGACGTATGTATGTTCTGTGATGACAAGATTTGGACAATCCATTTCTCAGTGCAATTTCTCAGTAGTATACCCTGAAAATCCTTTGGGGTTTCTTGTTTCTAAAATCTTCTCCTTAGCCCAGTTTGGAATTCAGAAAAATTACTTTCATGCCCTCTAAAAATAGATCTCCTTTTGTTCCCTGCCAAGTTTTGCAGTGTGACTCATTTCACTGTGGTTTTTCCCTTTCTTTTGTTAAATCTTAAAAAGATACACCGATAGGTGACTCTCCACGGCACATAGTGTTATATATGGCATATAGGCACATGAACTTATTTTGGGGTTTCATTTGGGTACTGGGACTTGCAGAGCTATTTCAGTTTTGTAACATTGCTTGTATAGGTTTACTTTTATGGACTTGTAATGCTTCCCTTGACTTTAAGGTCTCTCATTACACTGAAATCTCAATTATATTAGGCCTGTACAAACCCATGGCAAATCTTTTTCTTTCCCTGCACCCCATTCTTCTCCTTGATTCTTCCACACATCTACCTACCCTCTGCAAAACTCACAGTTCTGCACTCTAGAGTATGTGCGCTTACCTTACTGTCCTATGTTATTTTTTTATGTTTCCCTCTTTCCTGTCACATACGCAGCTTTACAAGTATTTGAAAATAACTAATAATCTCAGTGTGTGACTTTTTACTCTCCCTTTGCACGCAGAGCCATGTGTATAGGTAGAGAGAAGAAAAAATTGTTCAAGAGTGCTTGTATAGCTCTATTGGTTCCTATTTCAGAATAACTGCATTAGGAAATCTATTTTTTCTGTTGTTTTGAGTGGATTAATCAAGAGTTCAAGTCAGACCTGCTTGCAGTTTGACACTTAGAGACCAAGGGTTACCTGAAGCTTGGTAAGCGTCTGCTCATAGTAACATTTGTAAGAAATTGCTTGCTTTCTGTTGTGACAAACAATTTTCTGGCCTGCAGCATATATCTGGGGCAGCAATAAGTCTAGCAGAGCACAAGCAGAAAGATCTTTTAAAAATTATTTTGTAGGTCATGTACTGTACTATAACTGTGAGTAGAGCAGAATTTGGATAGGGTGATGGAGATTTTACAATCTTTTGGAAGAATAAAGGTAAAAGACACCCAAAGGTGATGCTCCCAAGCACCCTTATTTGAATTTTCTCTAGTGCTTTTAGCTTATTGTTCAGCACAGCAGGTAAAGACAGGCTGTACTACAATGGAAACTCCCTCTTCACAGCTTTGTTATGATTTGTTTTGTTGACTTCTTCCATACAACATCACTACTTTGACTTGATTGGCAGGATGAGGAAATATTTTAGTGAGAGGCTTTAGGAGAGAAAAGAAAACACATCAGGCATATTTGTTACTGACGTCTTCAGTCCTCTCTTCTGCTTCCAAAAAAATTGTTTACATGCACAAATTGCACATATGTATGATATCTCTTTCTGTATAAGAAGCAAAGGAAAATGCACACTACATTTAATAGCTATCAAACTATAACTTGTGTTGTATAAAACTAGCCACAGTCGTATAAAACTACCTGCCTATCAGTCATATTTGCAAGTGCTGTATTTCTGTACTCATCTATCTTGCAGCATTGCACCAGTTTCTCGCCCCCTCTCCCCCATGCAGCATCTTGGACAGATGGGGCTCTGTAGCAAGAGAATGTCCCTGCACCTTCCTTGAACGTGCCCCGTCCCCAGTAGTATATTTGTAGGGAGCCAGGAACCTCTCAGTACTGAAGCACATGTGCTACGTGCACTGTGTAGTAGAACAACAACAGCCCAAAGAATGCACCCTAGATGTGTTTCATTTGCCACTTTTGGTCATTTCTCTTTTTATGGGTTTTACGTTATCATTTTTGACCATAAACTCAATGATTCTGAAAAGTTTTTCTTTCTTTGTTCGTTAACATCTTACTTTTTATACCAAAAAGCCAGTCCATGCTAATGGACGCAAAAGGAAAAAATTATACTGTCACAAGAATAGACACCCTCACTCAAGCCATTTTAGTGGAGGTGTCTGCAAGTCAAAAGCTGATCAATGAAGGCACAAAAGAGTTCAGACTGTAGGAGTTGTCTAGTGCAGGCATGTACTCTTCCTTGTTTTTTATAGTAGTTGTCCCTTACTCATAATGTTGGTGTTAAAAGAGACTGGTATGTTGCTGTGCTTTTTCTTTCCTAGTCTCTGCTGCATGATTAGAAATATTGGTCCTTCCCAAGTAGCAATTAAATTTGTCTTCAAAACTGGGGAAAGAAGCAGAAATGTAGGTGGTTGCAAATATCTTCAACATGTGAGCTGGTAAAACATGAAATGTTCTTCGGTGTTTTCCTTTTTCAGCTGTTACCAGCTGTATTAGTGACATGTGTCAGGACTTCATGCCTTTGCATTTATGAAGTATCTTTTACTAAATGGGCCAGAGCATCTCCTGCTCAAAGCAGCCTCTTGTGACTGACATCTCTGTTGGTCATCTGAAAGACAGCTGCCAGCCAGCGTCAGCATCTCAAGGGAGCATCCTCTCTTCTCCTCCGCTGCAGGCAGTGATGGTAGCACTGACAGGATTGAGAGCAGAATCTGTGCCCATCTCTGTGTTTTTCAGTATCTTTCATGACTTAAAATTGATCTGTACACGTGGGATTTCTGGGAACTTGGAAGCTGGACATAGCAGTAGGTCCTGTGTTCATCAATGGTGATGTTTGCTGGAAGCTCTCTCAGATCTCCCATGGGAAGTGATAGTATAAGACAGTGCAACAACTTGACAGATACATATCTTTTTCTACCTTTGATTACTGGAGGCACACAAAGATGAAAATACAGTTTGTACCCCTAAAGGGACATGAAGGTGCCTTGCAGCTAAATATATCATACCCAGAAGTTTAATATAGAGTTTTGGTCTGCTAGCTGAGCTTGAAGTTATGATATGAATTTCTGAACTGGATACTGTTTCTTAGTGTTTGTATCATTTTGTGATGGGGTCTGGTTCATGGCAGATAGTCTATCTGAATGGTCTTCCAGCTCTTTAAGCCAAAGGCATGAAGCTGGTCCTAGAGCATGAAAACCAGCTCCCTCTTCCTAAGATAAATTAACTGTCCAAGAGGGAAAATGAAGAGGGCTTTCAATTTTTTTTGCATGCATCAGTCCCCAAGATGGATCCACACTTTAAACCATCCACTCTTTGAAAACCATTAAAAAATTATGGGTCACAAAGTGAGTTCTTAATTATACCTCTGGAACTTCTTCCTGCACAGTTGAAAAGTTATATATTATTTGTCTCCCAGTGAGTTTTTTTATAGCTGTACATATAAAAGCTACTAAAGCCTTCATTACGAAATCACCACAAATGTGTTCCTTGAGTAATTAATTTGGCTAAAATTGTCAGTATTTCCCACATACTGTATCCACAGACAGTGTTCAACTTGAACAATAAACAAAGCAATTACTGGATAAAGCGTTAGACACCAAGGGAACTAATTTGGTTAAGAACAGTAAGATTTAAGGGAACTGGTGTCAAACTCACTATATGACCTTAGACATGCTGTTTAATCTCTTTGTGTTTCAAGTATCTGGCTGTAAACTGATGATCATAGTGATATCTGCTTTCCTGTATATTGAGTCTTTGCTCTGTCAAGTTTATCAACTAACTAAATAAGACAAAGAGTCCTTTAGCATATGCATGTACAAGACATGACAAAACGCCATTGCCGGACTGCTAAATGTTACTGTGATCATCAATGCAAATAATCAAATAATATCTGAGTAGAACACCGCTCTCTCATTCTGCAGCTGGGCTTATTTCTCATAATTGTTTAATATCACATAGACGTGCGCCCCATTGGGAGTATGTTTGGAGGTTCAGTCTTTAAAACTGCTGCAGTCAGGAGAAATTCCACATCCAGAATCTTATCCCTTGCTAGCTGAATGAAACTTTTTTTTTTATAGTTACAGTAATTAGAAAGAAAAAAGATATTTCTATTGCAGGGTTTGAATAATAAGGCAATTTCCCAATTGATCTATGTAAATTGATGCAGATTTTAAATTTCAGCTACATATGTGCATGTGAAGTGCATATAAATGCAGCAGATGAACCTTAGAACATATATTCTCTGCTTGCAGTATGAATATGCAAGTTGTTACCTGGCTTATTATAGTTTCTTAGAGAAAGGATTTTGAATACCCCAGTACTTTTTTAGATTAGTTATTTGCTACCAGCAGCCAGTGGTTCCAGGGATTAGACATGCAGATTGAATTTTCAATTAAAATGAGTCTGTCTTTCAAAAAAATCCTTGTCTGCAAGTCAAAAGCTACGGGTACAAAGATTTCTCAACAGTCAGTGATTTTCAGTATCAAATCCATCTTTCGGTATACCTGAAATAAACAGCATTATACTAATGGTTATAAAAAGGCAATGAAATTTTGAATCCTTTAATTTGATTCTGAGCTCAGGATAAAACACTTTTATTAACTGAAGTTATTTCCTTTACACCTATCAATTTACTCTTAAATTTATGTTCAGGTGAGAAATGCCTGATTTTTGAAGGGAATTTGCTGCTCCCACAAAGCTTTTAATTGACAGCTTTGGAGGCTGAACTCCTTTACGTAGCCACAGAGTACACGTGAAATGAGTGGCAGCTGCATGAGGCTTGCAGGACTGTCCTCCCAATGTGGCGCGCATCTGACCAAAGGGAAAACCATTTCTAAAGTCCATTTGATGAACACCATGAACAGAAGGCCTTTTATGTAAGATACAGGTATTTGAAAGAGAATCTGGCTCCGTGTTCCATTTTGGACACGAGCCACCACTTACAACACTCTCTGATGCTGTGAACATTTCCAAGGAAAGAGGAAGCAAATATCTTTGTGCTATACCTTTTCTCCCTCTGTCTCTGTCAGATGGGGATCAGATCTTAAGGATGAGCACATGCAAAACAATTTCTTGTTATGATTTTGCACGTTTTCTAAAATACTTAAATGTTATGTAAATGCTAGTCCTTTCTCTGAATAGTCTCAAATACATTAGAAATGAAAACAAAGGCAAAGAGTGATACAGAGACTAGATTGCTCTGAAAAAAGTAAAAAAGAGGGTGGGGTTTTCTTCTCCTTGCAAAGCAGAAGGATAGGATAACTGAAAATGTTCATAGAGTATCATCTCTGAGATAGTTTAAAGGCTATGGCTGGCTGAGAATAGAAGTACCTTCTCAACTTCTCCTGGGGTGACTTTGTGTGTATCTATATCTACACATAAAAACGTATGCAATATAAATCTACCAAAAGACATCTTAAACATCTTTTCCTTCTTTTATACAATAATGTATCTTATGTCTATAAATACTTCATGGCATATTTTAGTTTCAGAAAGGATCAAAATGTCAAATCTAGGAACAGTTTAATACAGATACTATTGTTTCTCTTAAATTAAAAAAATGCAAAGGTCTCTGAATAAATTAGCACAGTTGCCATGGAAACATAGTGGGCAAGAAATATTTATAGTTGCTGCAAGCAATAATTTTGTAGTTTAATACTTTAAAATGTCAAGCAACACATAATCGCAAAACCAAAATAAAATGGTTTTTGTTTGTTTGTCAGTGTGCATATTCACAATTTTCTGTTAAAATATATTTTAACTTCTTGCCTCCAGAAAAAACGGCTAACCCTCACAAAAAATCAAACCCCAATATTTTCTCTGGTTGGCTAAAAGCATTTTTCAGCTATAAAGACAACATTTTGTCAGACTTAGATATGCTATTTTGCATGTATGATCATTAAAGTCAACAACTGGAGATTTTTCAAAGCTAATTAGGTTAAGAATCTTTTTAAATTGTCTAAACTCTAACATTAATTGCAGCTACGAAAACTGTTTGTGCCTTATTCATAAACGTAAGATAGCAAGTATCTGATATTCCTATTAAAACAAGCGTTATTCCTTATTCTTTAATTGAAATAGTACATTATAGTAATATATAGGGTAGCACTGGGAAATTATCGTGGTATATAATGGATACAAGAAGTCTCATGAACTTCCTTATACCTCGTATATCCATTCTCAGCTAAACCCAGTAATTTCACCGGGGAAGCAGCACAATTAGCTGCATCGTGTTGGTACATTGGTATAAACCGTGAGCTTCATAACAAGGATGGACGAGGCCTTCACTTGTCCTTGGTCCCAGCCAGCCACAGCGTTTGGAAATGCTGATTCTCAGTTGTGCATTCACTCAGCGCCTGTGCGGGATTCTGCATAGCGCAGAGAAGCGTGTGTGGTTGTGAGGTGGTGTATGAGCAGATGTGAAGAAGGGGAGAAGTGAGTGTTGCGAGGATTGAGAAGAAAGGGTAGCGGTATACTTGAGTGTCCTTAAAAGCTGCTCTTAGAGGACGCTAAGAACAAGATCAGAGTTGAGATCCAAATACTAATAGCAATGCTTCTGGCATTCATCCTGCAATTCCCTCTCACAGATGCTTCATGACATGGTGCACCCATTCATGATTTTGAAACGCTCTGTCTTCTTGTCATACCTAGTCTATTTGGTTATAAGTACTTGGTAAGAAAGGGAGAAAGCATCAGCATTATTAACTATCCAAATTTCAGAAAGCATGTGCGGCTCTAAGTGTCAGGAACGCAGATGGGCACCGTGATAGCTGGTAGTTAAGACCTTCCTTGGTGAGCCTGAACATCTGAAGGTACAGCTGGTAGCTACCTAAATGGTGTAGTGAAGATGAAGGCTGTCTCTTTGCTCTCTCACTAATGAGATTAAGGTAGCAAAATTCTGATGTATTTCAAGGTAACATAGGCTGTTGCAAAAATTAAAATATTTCCTTAAATTAAAAATTCAGATCCAAAATTATGTACCACTTCAGCACAGCCTATTAGGCGGAAATATTTTTTAAACTCTGACTTATTTAAGCATTTAAGGAACTGCCCTACAGGCTCTGCATTCAAGTGGATCCTATCTAAGCACATCACTGAACATGGGCACACTTGAAAATGTACAGTTATCTCTAAGGAAATCTGAGAAGGTCAAGAAGATGGTGAAGAAAAACTACAAAATAAAATCTAATGGTTTCTACTAAATTCCTTGAATGAGAAAGGAATCCCTTGTAAAGCTAGAGGGATTCTTCCCACATAGTTCTTCTGTTTGAGTAAGGGGTAAGAGCAGAGTTAAGATAACCTGTCATAAATTGTATGAAAGAACGTAAATAAGGCATTCGCTTCTGATGTACAATCATTCATTTTCAGGATTTTACACTGCGAATAACTGCAAAATGCTGTCAGTTGTAACAGCAAGTCTGTTCTAAGCAAGATGAAAGTATTATATACATTATTGCATTGGATAGATCCATACATGTTTAAGGAAGACCACACTTTCTAAAAGTTTATCTCCTCCCATTCAGCAATGCAGATCCTGAAGTATTAAGAACATTACTCAGAAACAGAGGCAAAATACCAAACAGAAGGGAGAAGAGCTCAGGTTTTCTTCTCTCAGGGAAACTTGTTTATTTCTTCAGATGATCGAGGCCTATGTATGATTTTACCATCAATCACAACAGCAACTGCTAGCCGTCTGCTTTGTTTACCAAATTGGAAATAATAATTTCATGATTTATATAACATTCAGGGAGAAAAATGAATGTGACATTTCTGCTTGCATATTGGAAGTGAAATTTTTGAGTGCTAAGTTTGTAATTAACAGGAAGGTTTCATGTTAAAAGATTTGGATTTCTTGATGATTGTTTTAACTATGTGCTAAGTTGCTTTAGAAAATGTTTTCTTATTTTTGTCATGTTCCTCATCTTGAAAATTACTGGTTTGCTCCATCATTTCCTTTTTAGAGAATTGATTGTTTCCCTATATTTTTGAAGATGTGCCTGTAGCACGATTCCTTTTGCATTTTCAGTTTAAATAACATATTTAATGAGGGGTTTCTAGAAATAAACAGATCTTGACAGCACTTTGCTGGATTGTTGAGTTCTGTGTTGTTGCTCATGATGATTTTAATTGCTGTTGCCATCCACCGTATTCTTAAAAAAATATTTAGATTTTTTTTGGTTTAATGGATAAAATTATTTTAACATGTATGTAATAGATATCTTAATGTGCTAGATGTCAGCCATGTATTGAAGGTATAAAGCATCACTTTTGACTCAGTGAACTGAAACATTTCTCACTGCAGCAGCAAAGTTAGAAATAACAATGTGTATTCAAGGAACATCACAGATTATTTAAAAAAAAACATTGCATATTAAGTGATGTGCTGTGAAGCAACGGACAGAAGAGAAAGCATGCAGCATTGCTTCTGATCTTCCAGAGAATCTAGGTTAGGAAACACTGTCTCACACTGATCTACATGCCAGCCTCCAGCAGGATGCAGCTTGACCTCAGGTTGACTCCAGAGTCACAAGCTAAAAGGAACAGTTATGCAATGGAAAGTGGCTAAAATTAACCATGCGAAACCCCAGAAGGCTGGGGTGATGGTACCCAGAAATCATGTTAAATTTAAGGAATTACATTCGCTTTTTTCACTGAAAGAACTGGCTTGCATTATTGCAGTGTCCATCTTTACTGTGCTTACAGACCATTATCTTTCAATCTCCTGGCATAATTTTCTATTTGCCAGCTCATTTATTACAAAATGCAATATTCTTCCCATCAGATATAAGTTGTTTAGTGGATGCCCAGGAGCCCTTCTTCAATTTAAAGAAAATGGGGAAAAAAAGAGAGAGAGGGGAGGAATAAAAAAGCATAACAATTTAGTGGGGACTTTTCTTTGAAAACTTCAGCTTTTTATTATTATCTGTTTTCTGCTCCACTGTTT
Organism: Xenus cinereus; assembly: GCA_025774025.1. Classification (NCBI taxonomy): domain Eukaryota; kingdom Metazoa; phylum Chordata; class Aves; order Charadriiformes; family Scolopacidae; genus Xenus; species Xenus cinereus. Next base: position 67,194,252 of record JAOXJK010000032.1, read on the forward strand.
CTTCAGTCACAAAAGCAGAATTCTTTAGCAGAAGAACATACTGAGAAACTGGTGGCAGGACACAGATGGGAGGAGGAGCAGGTCCTCCCTTTTGCATTTTTGCCCTCTCTGTGACCAGTGCAAGATCACCTGCAGGTAGGGTATGCCAGAGCTATTGCTCCACAGCACCACTTAGGAAAGGGGGAGATACTCCCTATAATGACCATCTTTGTCCAGAATCAAGACTCTGGAAATTCCCAGGAGGTGGATTGGGTGCCCATAATACCTACCTGAGAGCCCTTGTGTGGGCTTCCAGATTGACAGAAGGACAGAGACCGTCACAGGGGACTTCTCTGAAACCTATGCTGCCATGTCAATGAGTAGCTTAAGAGTAATAGCAGTTATTGATTGTCCACTAAATTGTCCTTTGTTTTCTAAATAACCTGAGATTCATCATGTGTTTATGTAGGTGCTACACTCCCACAACCAGTAGCTGTGGCTTTTGGACCTATATTTCCAGTTTTGCCCTCAGAAACAGAAACATCCAGCATAGCTTATTACACATTAATAGCATGGAGTAATCAGAAAAACTGAAAGAAAGAAAAATGATATATTGGGAAAAAAAAAAAAGCCTCTTCATGCAATCCAAAGACTATGTCAAAAAAAAAAATAGTATTACATCAGAAAACAGTAGATCAGAATTGTCATGTTAGAAAATAGCCCTAACTAACAATTAATCAAGGGGAAGGAAATACTACTCTGCCACTGCTACTTTTAGATACCATTGCAGGAATGATAAGCAACAGGATTTAGCAAGGTTTGCTATGATTACAGACACCATGCCCAATTTTCAGACCCAGATCTCATGCACCAGCTTTGGCTCTGAGATCTGTCCTGAGAGCCCCGGGGCTTTGCTAGTGTGGGAAAGTAAAACCCTCATGAAAAGTTTGGGTGAGAGAGATAGACAGAAAAGATACCACCAGTGCTACCTGCTTCCTTGTAGGCTTGAATAGCACCTCGAATTTGAGGTTTGTGTTATTTCAGTCAGATCACCCTTACCTCTCCTTTCCTTTCACCACCCATTCCTTTTCTTTCCTCTTTTCACCTCTTTCACCTTCAGTTTAATAAAAGTCAGGCCTATCAAAGCCAGTCGTTATCTTTTGCACACTTCTCTGCACTGATAACCAGAGAGACTAAAACAAAGTTTAAAATAGTTCGGCGCTAGCACAGTCCTCAGCTGACAAAATCTGTTATGTAGAAAAATGATGCCTTCAGGTTAACCCAGACTCCAAACAATAACAACACAGTGCAGCAGAGCCTCATCGTGGAGCCCAGGAGGCAGAAACTGCAACTGCACGTGGTCCGTCCCCAACTCCCTCATCCGTGAAGACTTTACTGCAGCAAAGTCACTGCAGTAAACCTTTCTACTGCTTTCCTGTAGCACACAGCTAGAGCTCCATGAGAGGTGGTGTTTTAAGGCTGGTGAAGACCTGTCTTGGGTTTGCTTTTCCCCAGCAGTGAGGTTGCAAGTAAGTCAGCCTTAGAAAAAGAAATGGTGTTTTCCATCTTTGCAATATTTCTGTTTGCATTGAGCGCGCTTAGAGGTTGTTGTTGGCTCTGATGATAAGAAAGAGAGCAGACATTCCAGCTCATTTAGCTTCTGTGCTCCCCACTGAAAAGGAGTAAGTATTTTTATGGTAAGAAACAAGTCTTTCAAGCCGGACACTAAAAGCTGTGAAGAGAAACAACGTTAAAATAGAAAGCTTAATTCTTCACATTTCAAATGTTTAACTATATTTTTGGTTTGCTTTTATTTTTATTTTTTTTCTTGTACTTCTTTCTAAGATGTCTAAAAGATTTGTAATGGTCTTTTTCTGACAAGACATTTTAACAGCCTACCTCTATAGTCAAAGCTTCAAATCTCTACTATTTTAGAGTGAAAGGTTCACATAGACTGTTGTGTGAAATGCAAACACTTCCTGGGAAATGAATATGATCCAGGGATATTAGTAAACTGAGATTAACAAAATCCCTGACAGCAAGACATTTGTTCTGGTGCAGAGAATTATTAATTTACTGAAGTTCTGACAGCATATTAATGTTTCATATAAAACACCGGGTACATCTGAAACCCAAGGAATATGCAAATTATAAAGGAAGATGAGAAAAATTTCAACAACCATATGATGTTCAACAATACAATTAGGAGATAGGGCTTAACAGAAGCACATGAAGAATTTGAGCATATTCTTTTCCTTTCTCCTGAATAATGCAGCTGCAGTTAAAACTTCCCAAGATGTCAATTTTAAGCATTTGTAAAGCTACAGTGTACACCTAAGAAAGAAACAGGAGACTAGTTCAAAATGAAATTATGACCAATTTTTATACTGCAAGGTAACAGATGGTAAAATCTACTTCACACTATGAATTTCTTGTTTTAGGACAGTAGCAGACTTTATTATACTGCTGTCTGCCTAGAAGTACTACCTACAACATCATAGCTAAAAAGAAAAGTTTCTGAGGCCATGATGCCACAGCCATGTGCTCAGATGTACCACCCATGAAGAGAAAACACCAGCAGCTTATTTTTCATTGACTGACATTCTTGTGTCATTTCTAGAGCTAATAAATAGGATTCTACAACATTTCTCAGGAGAGGAAACACTGAATTAAAGACTCCTTGGATCTGCATTTTGTGGAAAGCTCTTTAATTCACACCACCCTGGTTCTCCTTATTGTCCTTGCTTGGAATATCAAAATGAAACCATATTGGCATTTATGACAGATATTGGGTAGCTTGAGGAAAGGGATAACATGACATGATGCCTCTTGTAATGGGAGCCTGAACTCAGTGATGTGTAAAGTCTCTTGCAACCAAGTGTCCATATATATGTACATGCACTCAAGCCAGGCTTTTTTTCCTCGCTTAGGAAAAGGCTGAAGTATATGCTCAATTCAAGGGATGCATCCTGAGAGGTGGGAAAAGGAAGAAGAAGAAGAGGGATAAATTGTTATGTTTTTTTTCCAATTAATGCATATTTATCAAAAAAAAAAAGTCTGAATGTAGTACAATAAATCCTACACACATTCCTAGTTAGAAAAAAAATATCTCAGTGAAGTATGTCACTAAAGATTAATATTAAATAGAAATTATTAGTAAATATTTTAATTTCTTGGTACCTTTAGGAAAACAGTCACAGACATCTTCCAAAATAAATGTTCAAACTTCTTCTTTCTTATTTTTTATTTCCTACTTTTTGTGATCGTAAAGTAAAGGTAAAGGTTTATTCAAATACTTTCTTTAAAATCTAAGTAGAATACTGCACTCCTGAAATATGCAGAGTAATTCAGAAAAAAATTGCTATGTAAAAATAATTTCATTCTTCTTTGAGCTCAGAATGAAGACGGATGATAGCTGTAAGTATATTACTTTGCAATAAAAGAAGTAAAGGTTATTAAGGGAATTTTATGAACTTGCATGATTAACAGAAAATATTTGATAAAATGCACTTTAGTGTTCTATTAGAAGAAAGTAATCTTTTCTGACTGAAAATCTGCCTTTTTATTTTTCATGCCTTTTTCCATCACTGTCAAGGCTTTACAAAGCAGTAAAGTTCACATTTTGCCCTCTTAACAATTATCAGTTTTAAATGATTTGGGAGAAAAATGCAACACAGGTTCCCCACAAGATCTGCTTTTTCCTGGGTGGCTATGTATATGTCTGTGTATATACGTGTCTATGTATGTGGAAGGTGGGTGAAATTGTAGCATTTGAGTTGACAACATCCCCTATAAAGTTAAAGATATCTGGCATTCTTTTAAATTGCTTATGACTTGGCCAAAACTGAAGTGTTTGGACTGAAATTTTCCACAGTAGGTTTATGCATCAGACAGAATCTTATTCAAAACATTCAGACAAAATAGTTCAGCTATTTGAGAGAATGAAATTAGGCAAAGTATGTTGTTTTACCAGTGTTAAAGAACATTAGAGAAGAGTGTCTTGCAAAAGCTGGAACAGAACCCAGAAGCTGTTAGTTATGCCATCTCTCTCTGGCAGCAAGCGGCAGCAGAGCCAGCTGCTGAGTGAATGCCTCCTCTGCTTTTGGATCCACATGGAGGAAACTGGAATATTTCTGCTACAGACCAGGAGTGATGGTGCTGCAGGTTAGTTATATAAATGTTGCAGTTGTTCCCCACAATTATGGTATTTTATTTTAAATACAAGTTACGAGAAAATATAGAGAAGATGAAAGCAAAAGCGCCCTGCTAAACTGTAGTTAAAATTATAAGTCAAGTGACAGAAGAGAGAAATTGCTGAAATTTCCACACGTACTCCTTCATTATGACGTTGTCCCTATTAGATGATGGTATACTTTTTTTTTCCCTTCCCAGAAGACCGTTCTTTCACCCAATGTTAATTTTTCAGTTACTAAATATTTGTTCTTTTCACTATGTAATGTAATTTAACATGGTTGGATGATTTATCTCAGGTCTTTATTTTATTAGACCAACCTTGAAAACTGTCTGAGGATGACATATGAAGTTGAAACTTTTTTGTATTCATAATCTGGGCCCTTATCAAATCTAAAAGTACAGATGTTTGGGGCATGTTCATTCCCGATACCTTCTGGCATGCTCCTGGGCTTGACATCTTTCCTTTAAAATGTTGGAGCACTCTTGGCCCTTCCAGTCCCCCATATATATTTGTTATGTTATCTCCATTTCTTGTAAAAGAGGAAACCTGCCAGGGAAACCTCATACGGGGGCCAGACCCAAATGCTCAGACTTCTCGGTTGCCAAGGTTTGTCAGTTCCTGTACCTGAGAATACACACAGGACAAGAGGATGAGTACACAGCTCATTGGCTCAGGCTGTAGGGATGGTCTGGTGGAGCAGAGAGGTTACTATCCCACCTTAACATCCTAAGCCACAGGGCATTGCTGTTTCCTCTGTCATTTTGTCTGGCGGATGGATCCCCTCTTTGAAGGAGTCCTGCAGGTCTGAAATCACCAGGACTCACCAGGGACAGGGACAGGCAGTAAGCCACAAAGAGGGAGCAGAAGGAAGGGACTGCTCAAATGTTGTGTTCAGGGGGAATGTAAGAGAAAGGCAGCAAACAAAAAACAGTAGACTACATAAAAGCAGTTGTTATAAGCACCATACATGTTATTGCTGGCAAGGTCCTGAGAAAGGCATCTACTTGCCTCTCTCACAAAAGCTTTAGACAAGAAAATACACTCCCTAGCAATGTGGTCATCTAGAAACTACACAAAAATACACTTATGGAGACCCAAATGACAGAGATCACAGCTCGCTCTGTCTTTAAAGTAAAAACACAATCTGCCTCCCTGTTCCTGGTTTGGGATACAGGTTCACAGCCTGAGACAGGTCCAGTCAGGACTCAGGAACAGAATGGTCCAAACAGCCTCAAGGGATGCATAGAAGAGTGCAGTGGTCATCACCAGCAATGTCATCTTCCCTTGCTATGCCAAACACGTTGCTCTCATGGCATCCAGACTGCACACCAGGAGCTGCACTGTGGCTGGTTGGAGACTTTGGCCCTAAGGACATAGCAGAGCTCCACAACAGGACAGGGTTATGCCATTTTGCCATCTTGGTCTCTGTTCAGTCCCCATAACTTGACTAGGCCCAGGATTTTATTTCTGTTATGTATCAGATAACTGTTCAGAATATATTCCCGTGATTTGAAAGGTACTAATATCTCAAGTAAAGAAATATTAGTGTGAAGACATTTTAGCCATGTTCTTGCATCTTGATACCGCCCTTCAACCGTCCAGTCTCTACAGCATGACAAAACTCTCACTAACTTCCATCAAACCCTGAAAGTACATTGCAGTGGGAGAGGGACGGCTCATCTTTCAGGGCAGTGAGACATGATTATTCCCCTCCAGAAGTGTTTGCATCAGTCATCCCTACGATGTCTGGGGCTTGGCCTCTGGTACACAAATTCATACATAACTCCCTACGCAGACACTGGGACCCAACAGAAGCCACGTGCGCTGCTGCCTCTGTTTGCAAAATGTTGTGTCCTAATTAAACACCACAAAATCCACCAAGGGTTTGTTTGAGCAATCTGTAAATTACCAAAAAGTGGGTGTAACTCTGTTTCAGACTATATTCCCTCTTTTAATAGCTCTGCCTCCAAGCAGGTGCAGCAGCAGCATCCAATAAAACCACATTTATCAGGAAAGCAAAGTATTTTTGAAATCTATTTGGCACATTATGAGGCAGGTGTGATTTCACTGAAAAGCATTTTAATACCAAGATAATAGCCACTATGAAAGGTTGCCAGCCAAACTCTGGTAATCGGTACTTGCAACTGCCATAGTCTCCTAGTGTTTACATTTTTATCTTGTATTAAGGAGTGCTTCTTTTGAACTAAAAATATAATTAGTGGCTAATAAAAGAGCATATTAGATTCTTCACAGTGTAAATTATATGGTACAAATTAACTGAGCTGTGTCAACTGAGGTTCAGGCTTGAGTTTAATGGGATAGTGAGGGAATTTGCAGACCACATCAAAAGAAACTGATAATATCAAAATAACTAAAAATTCATAAGCAGATCTTGTAAATTCTTTTGCTCTCAATATAGTCCTTTTAAAATTCAGATAGAAAGATAATTAAGATAAGGTATCTAAATATAGAGGACATTTATGACTGGAAGCAGAACTGGTGATTTATTTTATTGTTATATGCTATTCAGATTGCCTAATTGGATTCAGATTATTTTCTATTAAATTTATTACATTTGATATATTCCATATGTATAACGAATCTTTTCCCATGGAATTTTTATGCATTGACATTATGAATTGTCCTGCATTTGTTAATAAGATTACTGTTAAAATATAGCTTTGGATGTGTG
>JAOXJK010000032.1:67229413-67241839 GCA_025774025.1 Xenus cinereus
AGTCATCTGCGGACGTTGGGAATTTTTAGTGCGGGGTCCCTGAAAAATGAGAAAAAAAGGTGGTTTTGAGGCTCAGCCAATCGCACCATTGACTTAGCAAAAAATAAGTGTGCTCAAGTGACCTACTGGATTAGAGGAAATATTTTCTGTTTCCTACAGGATGGAGATCCATAGATGAGGATTTAACAGTAAATTCAAATAAAAAGTCTAAAATGTCCATCCTCACACAACTACACTGTCTATAAAAATTTAATTCAACCTTTTCAATCCCTGTTAGAGATTAAAAAAGGCAAGGTATCCAGCATTTTTAACTGCATATGACTGTAGCAGAGGGTTTGTGATTCACAGGCTTCCTACTCTCCCCCTCTACCTCCTGAAAAAAATAACCCTTTGCTTTCCAAAAAATGAAGGTACCACAACCTTTTTCATGTTCTTTTTTTTTCCCCTTTTTTTCCCCCTAATTACACTGCCAGAGACCCCCCATAGCTGTATATCCCAGGTCCCTCAGCAGATGAGTGAAACTGCGTAAGGAGCAGCAGTTTTCCAGAGCTGCATGGGGATGGTGCAGGTTTGTGGGTCTCAGTATTACCTCCTGCCATGGGTACCATCTGGCAGCTGGGGACCCAGCACCAGCTCCACGGAGGACCAGGCTGTCATTTGGGCTCTGATATGCCATGTTGCAGGTCCTATCACCAGCCACCTAAGCCTGCACAGTAGAGTGTGCTAAGGTTCAATCCAGGTAGATTTTCCTTACCATGTTGACCACAAAATCCTGAAAATCTCCATTTTAAGACTTGAGGAATACACAAACTGGGTCTGGAAACCCTGTCTGTGCCATCTCAGCCTGGAGGTAGCTGCAAGGATATATGCTCTGTAAGTGCAGCAGTCTCTGCCCCTGCACTGTTCAGATGAAGAATCCACTTTGAATTTCTCTGAAGACTTCTAGATGTTAAGCTAAGGCTCTTCAGGGGTATGGAGGAACTGAAACAGAGGTAAATGAAGTCCCCTCCCAGTGCTCCAGTCCCCATTTCTGGATATACTCTAAGGAGATGTCCTGTAGGCTCGGTAGACACAAATACTAGTCAAATGTAATCACGAGACAGAAAAAATCTTATTATTTTATCTTCTGCTGAAAAGTTTGAGACAGCTAAAATTGAACTCCTAGGAATTAAACATTGTTGTGATTGTTACTCTGTACGTGCATTTCCTCATATTCCAATTTGTTACAGCAATTATGGAAAGACACATGAGGGGACACTTCCTAAATTTAACCTAAATTTAACTTCAATATGTTTCCTTTTTTCTATATTTAATACTTTAAAAAAGGTATATAAATACTGTCTCTTGAAGGAGAATTCTGATATTCAGGAGTGTATGTTCCATAGCATAATATCCTGACTAATTTTTCATTCCCCAACTCAGAGCTGTTTCAGTCTAGTGCCTGAGTACCCAAACCAAGTTTTCCTCTTTCATATTTATCCTCTGCTTACCCTGGAGGGTATGACTGAATTAGTGACAGAATTACGCTATTTCCCTGTGTCCTCTGGGGACTGAACTATCAACAAGACACTGCTTTGAGAAATTTCTACAACTGTGAGTCAGAGATGACCTTTTCGAAGACAGACTGAAGGCTTCAGCAGGGGAGTGAAGTTGACCTTGAATTGTGAACCAAACTTTTTCACTTTGATCTTTTGTGACACTTATCACTAAGATGTAGCTGCATTCATGACATGCTGTGACAACAGGGTTTCATGCAATTTTTAAGCAAATATGATACATACGCTTCATAAATCTTGGTTTCATCCCATAATAAACCTCCTATGAAGAATCTGTACAGACAGTTAGTTGTTTCCTGTCCCTACTGAGCCAAAATCTTGAGTTTTCCAGGCAAGCTTGTGATTTTTGAGCAAAAATATGGTAATAAACAATATAAACAAGCAGAGTTCATCCTCATAAGCTGTTGTGTTTGATGTGCCTTGCTCTGTATGTGAAGAGATGCACTTGGCACACAGTGGAGGTGGCTGCCGAGAAGAAGCTTTTTTAAGTTCCCTTATTTTTAGGGCTGAGTCCAGCTCATGATCCATATGGAAAGCTCAAGATTGTAAAATCTGTCACTCATGTAGGCTGCAAGATGAACTGATGTTATGGGAGGGCTGCTTCACTGTCTTTCACCACTAGCAGTTTAGAGTTAGAAGGTAATTCACTGCATGTGTACACGACGTGAAAAAGTAGAGGTCTGCTTTTTATAGCTTGGCATGGTATACAGTCTTAGTCATGGTGGTCTTGGCAGTGTTAGGTTTACAGTTGGGTTCAACGATCTTAAAGGTCTTTTCCAACCTAAATGATTTACCAATTCTATGATACAAGAAGATTCTTGGACAGGCAATGTTATTCAAGCATATACTGTGATCACAGCAAATGTTGGAATTTCCTAAGCAGAGGAAGATTTAAAATAGGGTTATTATAATTTTTCTGATAGGAACAAAAGACATACATAACTTCTGTCTTTGTTGAACTATTTCCTCAATGGAAGTATTTTTTTTCAGAAGGTGCAGAAGCAGCACTTAAGTATGTTAGGGTCTGTATTGAAGAAGCCATTTTTCAGTCTGCAGCACACTTTTCTGTTTCTATGAAGTTCAGGAATTGAACTGTGTATCCCTGAGGAGCCATTAAATAAGGTTTCGCTTTTCATTATTATTGTTATTACTGAGTAGGATGGCTGTGATGCATTTTTTAAATGTTCCATTTGTGAATAAGACTTCTAATTAGATAGGTACATTACTCTATAGATATAAACTGCAAGTTGTGGTTTATATGTGTACAACATAAAGGTGTTGTACAATGCGTAGCCTCATAAAAGACTACTCAGCTGGAATGCTGTGCCCCATCTCACTTCAACAAAGGGTTGAATCAATTGGAAATAGTCCAGATAAGAGAAACTAGAATAACCCAAAGTGTGCTTTCTGTTGTTGTTTTTTTAAAAAAAAAAACACAATAAAACAAAAAAAAAACCCACAGAAAAAAAAAACCAAACCAGCCCACACCCCCTGCAAAAACAAAAACCAAAAAAAACCCAACTAAATAAAAAACCCAAAACAAACACAAAACACCAACTCTTGTTGTAGGAGGACAGGTTGAACAAATGTGTGATATTTTTAACCTATAGAACAGAAAAGACATCTATTTTTAAATACATGGAAAGCTGTTACAAAGAAAAAAGAAGGATCTGTTTCTCCATTCCTGATGGGTATGACAAGAAGCAGTGGGTTTAAATTCCAGCATGAGGAAATCAGATTAGATAATAGAAGCGTTTCCAGTCCGGAAGAAAAGTCGCTGCCTGGGAAGGCTGTTAATTTGCCATCACTTGAAAGAGAGAGCAGCTCATTTTACATTGGGGCAGAATGATAATCTTAGTGATCCCTTGAGACCTCTTTCAGTCTCATTATGCAGTATAGAATAATTAATCTATGGCAAGAGAAATCTGGTGTACCTAGCAAGTGTAAACCCCACAAGCATAATTTTATACTTGCTTGTGTTTGAACTGTGACCTACATTGTTGAGAAATGCCTGAGCTGTGTCCCGCTTCACGTTGGGCATTTTCATAGCCGAAAACTGCAATGAAAGGAGACTCCCATCCCTCAAACCAAATGAAACCACTCCACCTCTTTGTAATTTGCCAGTAGCCAAAGCTGTCATTCAATGTGTATAAATGGGTAAATTGGTAATACAGTTTCTTATCTGTGGAAGATGTATTTCAAGTATAATCCTCAAGACTCTATTCTTTTCTTTGGGTCTTACTGCTACTATGAAGTCTTTTCTTGCATATTTTGGGAGTCAATGAATCATTAAGCAAAGCTACTCTTTTGCTGAAATTTACTGGTGTTGAAAATTAAGGGTTTATTCTCTTAACTGGTCTACCTCAATTACTCTCTTCAAGAGTTTCAATACAACAGGTTGAAGAAAACACCAAAAATTAACTCCCTCAAGTACTTAGTGGAATAACCAAAAGTTGAATTTATACATTTATATCCACAAACATTAAATGGTAATGTTGTATCCTGCTTATCAGAATCACTGATGAGAATTAAGGAAATTAATAATAGGCACTGCAGCATAAAAGCAGTTTTGTAAGGATTTATAAGGTAGAAGGAGGAGTTTAAGATGAGTTATTTATTCAATCATTGAAGAAGACATTTCCAATTTTGCTTGTCTAGAATACTACCTTATTGACTTTATATCCAGAGATGAAAAAGAATACAGTCATTGGAAAAAAAGAACTTCAAGTTTTCAGAGGTCTTTATGAAAGAAAACATAGCCTCTGGCCATGGCACTTCTTAGGAAAGGGTCATAATATTCACCTTCTTGCTATATCTGCCCTTTTTTGTCCTGAAGTTGTCATTAATGATTATCAAAAGGTAGAGGAGACCAATAGTAAATGCTATCTATTTACCAATAATAAAGTTCTATCCTCATGGGAAATAAGTTATTTCTAGAACCGATACATTAGAATCTAAAAGTTACTTCTATACTATAATAGTTAGTCTTCATATTTGGTTTCATATAGGATAATATAAGCAATCCAATTTTTAGTTGATTTTCATTTACAGAAAAAACAGGCAACAAACGGGGAAGCAGAATGTAAGTTATCAGCAACTTGAGAATTAATGGTAAGAAAAAGCTGAACAACTTCTCCTGTTATACTTCCAAGCGTGGAAGGACAGTCCTATAATTTTTATACCAGATTTCACTCATATATTTATAATGTTGATTAGGAAAGTGTCAACTTTATTTTGCTAATATTATATTTATTAGAAATTTTGTTTTATTGAAACATTCACATAAAATTTTTATTTGCTAGTAAGACAGAAATACTGGTCAAAAGAGTATAAGATGCACGGTGTTAAACCAAAGAGGCGTGAAATCTACTCAGAGATTTTGTTGTTTCTGCTTGGTGGACAATTCCTTCATTCTCCAGAGAAACTGGTCATCCAAACTGACATAGCAATTTTCTGACTGGCTAACTGAGGACACCTTACATTTCTGAGGACAGCATGACATTTTGATACTCATTAGTTTAAAAAGTCATCTGGAAAGAAATCGCCTAACATTTGGCACTTACGAATGTTTGAGGGTTATTGCCAGTGGATACTTCTTGATTAGTTTTTATTTCTTTTTCACTCTTGTTTAATTAATACATAATCATGTCATTATAAAGACTTTTTCTATAAATGTGTGCCACAAGTAGTAAATGAGGATCACCTTAGCTCTTCCATGTGCTGTTTAAGAGGAGGTTTGGATCAGGGTAAAACAGCATAGCTCACATAGGAGTTGTCGTCATGGTCCTTAGGACTTCTCAGTACACTGTTTCAGTATCTCTTAGAGTGGGAGTAAAGAGCATCTCTACCTCTTCCTCCTCCTGTAACAGAGATCAGAACTTACCCCAGCGCATGCTTTCTTGCTTGTTTTTAAATCTTTGATTTATTGACTTTTGTATGATCAAAATGATTTTTTTTCCCTTATTGTATGTTTTATGGGCTATGTAGAAGAAAAGAAATATGTTCACAGCATTTTGACTTGGACTAGCATGAGTGATGAGGAGGATAGCCGTTGCTGAAGGAGTCAATAGTTAATGATATTTTACCTACCAAGTCACAGGGTTATCCCCTGGAGTATTGTTGTGTGGAGGCTGGATTGAGGCTTTCCAGAAAGAAAGTCCAGATTCCAAATGTTATGAAAGCTGGGTGTGTACTTGTTGTGGTGTGTACCTTTGTGTGCTGGAGAGGCTCTCAAGGTGGATACGGTCAGTAATAGTATATTCCCTCCTTTCGTAACAGCCCTCTCTAGTTCCTGTCTTGCCACAATAGACTTTTCTATATATGTTCTTTATGTTCCTTTCTTCTGATCATTTCTCCATTTTTATGTCAGGTTAGAGAGCCTTCTAGCTTTGAGCTATTTACACTGCGTTGGGCCTGAAGAGCCTGGTATTGACAGCCTTTGTAATGGCCTACAAATAGAAAACAAAATCCCCATGTTACAAATGCAGATTGTGCTAGCAGCTTATCAAAAAACGTGTGTGCCTGTTTTCTGCTACACAATGTCTTCTCAAAAGCTGTAAGCTTTCCTGTGATAATATGAGGTAACACAGAGTGAATATAAGAGGCAAAGAAACAGTGGTAAGAGAGGCAAGAAAGTGAAATTCTATTCCCCTAGCTGGCTACTAACCTGTTCTGTGTAGTAGGTCTTCCAGTCTTGCTGTCTATCATCTGTTTGCTTTGTGTATTTAGATTGTAAGAAATTATGAGTACTACTGTATGTATAAAAAGCTTGACAAAAGAGAGTCTTCCAAGTAGCACTGTAACTGAGAGAATCCTCAAAATATGCAATAATTTTGTACTTTATTGTGAGACGTCACTGTTTCAAGCTAGGCAAATGCTTGTCATTTTGATTCTTTGGAGGGGCTTTCTTTATGCTTGTGTACTTCTGCAGATAAATCACATACCCACACATCTATATGCATGTGTACACAAGCACATATAACCAGACACAAAAAGGTCAATTCAATTTAGCTAGGACTGAGGTATACACTTTTTACTTCTCTGTATTTTTAAGGTGTGTAATTCTAAGTTAATCTCTCCTGATAGCACCTGGGGTGGTGAAAATATGCAAGAAGGCTTATTCCTGCAAACTGTCTCACTGCACCTTGTCAATACTCAGAAGCAGAGAACTAGGCTAGCTGGCAGATTCTCTCACTAATTCAGATGCAGGGGTTGTTTAGTCAGCTGACAAAACATTTGTGATATGTTGACCTAGCTCCATGTAGGAAAATAACAAGACTTTGAAAGAAGAAAAAGATTAATTTTTTTTAAAGATCTTTAATGACCTTGAATTAGTTTTTAAGCCACACTTTCTGGCTTTCCCCCCCGCCAACACGGTGTATGGTGTATTATCACAGTAGTTCAGTATGCCCCTAAAGCCAAAATATGATTTGTTTTGTTTGAAATTTTACAGCTGACTGTGTTTGGTTTATTAGCACAACATTCCTTTAAGAAATCCGTAATAAAACCATAAGCCTGAAATAATTTTGCAATTGCAGTTTAAAGCTTTAGGGCTAACCTATATGTTAAGCTCAGACTAAAAAAATAGCCTTCAATGATGTGGGTTGGTATCCTGACCCTGGCTGCTTTTACATCTTTGGAAGACCTTCAGGTTATTTCAAATTATAAAGGTATGAAACAGTCAGTAAGAGGAAATGCAATTCCCAGAAATGATCCATAATCTGTCCATACCTCAGGCTTTTTACAAAAAAATCACAGAATCACAGAATCACAGAATCACCTAGGTTGGAAGGGACCTTTTAAGATCATCTAGTCCAACCAATTAAACAAAACAAAACAAAACAAATATTCTCCTTTATCAGATTTTCAGGGGAAAAAGTAAATATTTAAATGAAATGCACTATCATATGGAATATTTGTATGAATATAAAAGATTTTAAATTATCAGGTAAGAAAGTACCTGAGTTGATGGTGTCCGTATAAACCTAATTGGTTCCTGTACCTTTGTACATATCCCTTAGTACACAACTATGATGATATCACCTATAAAATGTTTTCCAGAAGACTTCTTTGTCATTCCTTTCAAAAAATATATGGTGTTCACTGAAAGAACATCCATTCCATTTTATGTCCTCATCAAATGCATGTCCCTTGCCTTTTTTGCTGCATAGGGCATAAATCCTGCATCTTTGGGAAAAGACTATTTTCCCAAATATGTTGGTGATTTCTAGCCCTAGATTTCTCTAGAGAACAATCTCATTGCCTTTTAGCTTTTGTTGCAGATTTTCAGTCCTTCTGTAGATTGGGTATCTCCAGTTATCTGAAGCTAGAAAATCAGCTGTGAGGAATTCAGAAATCTATTGACAGCAGTAACTGGTTTAGTTTAAATTATCTGGCCAGGGTCTTCTAAGTAGGATGTGGTTTAGCAGCGTGCAGCTACCTGGGTCACAGGACTGTGCAACTTCTGCAATAAATGAGACAAGAATATTCCAAACCTCAAACTTCATCACTTTACACCCCACATTAATTCTCAGGACACTGTTTACACCTTTTACTGGAACAGCCCTGGAGTGGATGTGTTTGGAGTTGGAATAAACAATTATGTGTGATGTTCCCCATTCCCATTGATGTTTTGGGAAATAACACCTTTATATAGGATAAAAGAGTTTCAAAGTTTGTTCATGAATCAGCAGGGTTTTGTAATGAAGTAGCATAACTTTCATAATGAAGTGATTCTCAATCTTAAATGTTAACTTCTTGGGATTTGTAAACTCTTAGAGGGCAAAGTGTAAGGATAGAATTTTCAAAGGGGAATTGTATGCTCAATTTCTATTAACTAATCCTTTAGGCAGTATTGAAAATCTCAGCCTTACATTGCAAATGCCTCTGAAGAATCAGCATAATGGGTTGAGCGGCGAAGGGAAAGGATGACACAGTTTGGTTTTACAATGAATGTATCAGAAAAGAGGAGCAAGACTGGGTGCTTCTACATACAAAATGCACTGTGTTGATTGGGGATTTTATCTTTCTGTTTTCTCTCCTTTTATGTCATTCTTTATATTTAGGTTTGATTTTTCACATCATGGTGTACAGCAGTGGGGAGAGGCAGGTATCCTCCTTCCTTTGCTCTCACAATCGGTAGCTGACTCTATCCTGAGTTGTCCCTCTGTCCTGGAAGCTGGGGAGGAGACCTCCCTTCATTTTCTGGCTGCTTCTGTATACCCCTGTGGAAGAGCAGAAATGCTAGTCACAGAGATAATTTAGATATGAAGAGCTAAGGATAAGGATTATGACAGCTGTTAGGAGAAAATTAAGTTTATGCCGTTAAACTCCTGAATGAGGTCCTGAATGAGGCAGAATTATTTCACCTCTACCTTAGAGGCAGAGGTATTTGATCTTAAAATCAAATCAAATCAAAAATGTGGGCACCTAGGAAACTTTGTGCCCTCAGGAAATGAAGCATGATCTAAACTTTGGACTTTGGTAGTGGTGAAGTAACGATATGATGTGTAAGTCTCTTTGAGGTTTTATCTCTGGGTTTTTATAAAAGCCCTACCACGTGAGGGGCACAGCTCTTGAAGATACCTTAGGGGTCTCCTGGAATCCATGTAGTACATGGGTA
Organism: Xenus cinereus; assembly: GCA_025774025.1. Taxonomy (NCBI): domain Eukaryota; kingdom Metazoa; phylum Chordata; class Aves; order Charadriiformes; family Scolopacidae; genus Xenus; species Xenus cinereus. The sequence goes on from JAOXJK010000032.1 coordinate 67,238,591, forward strand.
CAACAAATCTTTACAGTAACATGTGCCAGAAAGAGAATATCTAAGTGGGTAGGAGAATGGATGCTTTCATCTCAGCATATTTTAAAATAGACCATATATGGAAATTTCTTGCAGTCGTCAGTAGAAAGCTCATGCTTAGTTTAAAGGAAATAGTTAAAAAAGAAATATTTAAATATATTCAGATATTCATATTTTAATTCAGCAGGCCCCAGAGTGACCTGAGATCACAAGAGGATCTGCTCAGGATATAGATTTTAAAAAAAAAAAAAAGGAAAACAAAAGCAAACACATTTAGTTTTTCTTTGCTGACAAACTCTTCACATTTACTTACTAAAGCTGAACCATGGGAAAGAGAGTGGAGAGATATGCACTGAGGAAGTCTTAAAGAAGATGAAAGAGGAGTTGTCATGCATGAATAGAAGTGGCAGAGCAAGAACTATTGACATTCAGTGTTGATTGGTAGTGAGACAAAGGCAAAAATGTACGAAGAAAAATGTGCAGAATGAACAACAGATAAGTATAGTGACGATGTGAGATGAGAATGTTTAACATTATCATTCTAATCTTATCTGGAAACCTTTCATAGACAAATACAATTGCACAAACATCAGTGAATCAAATGAAAATCACATCCAGGTCAACGAGGCAGCACAGCCATCAGCAGTTTAACCATGTGACAGTCCCAAGACCCTCTCTCACACTGCCAACACGGCTGCCTGCGGACCTTGCCAAGCAGCCAGATGCTGCTGGAAGATGAGGACCTTCCACAGTTGGCATTTAACTCTTGAGAGGGCAGCAATAGCACTCAGGCTTGATTTTAATGACTGAATTACGTCTTGCTTCAATAGTTGAATTTAAATTATCATACGCTCTTACAACTGTTTTAGTAGTGAATTTTATTTTGACATGTTATGTAGTACATCCTGATCTAATAAGAATATTGCTTTTTCTATGAGAACATTAATACCGACGTAATTTCATCCCAGCTCCGTCACATACTACTTTAATTAAGACTGCATTCATTTTGGGAGGAAAAAGGGCAAAGGTTTGATTTTTATGTAATTATAATAACAAATGTTCATCAATCACAGTCGTAACATCTAATAAAGCATTGTGAAGTTACATTCATTAGAAACCTGACAGAGCCCATCATCCCGTGTCACAACTTCCCAAGCACAGTTTCTCAATGTAGTGTCAATATTCCTCTTCTGGCTATTTTGGAAATATTCTCTTTGTAGAAAGTATAAGAATCTATTGTTACACAGCCTATGTGATATTTTCTTTCAGAGCACTAGTGTACTAGATGTCTTTTCATCAGAGACCTTCCAAGGCATGGAAAACACCCAGGCTTTATTGAATCTGATTTATTGAAGGTATTTTCTTAAAGACTTCAAACTTTTCTTAGTTATTTGTAAAGAAGCCATTTGGATCCAAGATACAGTGTAAGAACCTCCCACTACTTTAGCACACTCTCAACATTTCCACTGTGGGTGCGTTTTACTTAGCTGTAAATCTCTGTATTACCACGCTTCAAATTTACAGGAGTTTATTATAAGATTTATTCTTACTTATAGGGAATGATGATAGAAAGATACCAGATTTGTTGCATGTAGAGGAACACCACCTGTAGAGTTTTTGGTAGTTGGCACGTTGGTTATGCTGCTGCAGTAGGGAAATGTCTAAGTATGCTTGAAAATGAATGGCTGCTTTGCTCTAGTATGAATTGTATCCAAGAGAATGTGCATAACACACAGTTGTTCCTCCAGCACCAGTCAAAGAAGTTTCTGGCTTACTTGATAAATGCTCTTGCAGTAGCGTTTAAGGTTGGAGAGAGGAACAGGCAGAGAATAAGAGAGAAAATGAATTGTTTGGTCTCTCTTGTGAGACTCATTCTGGTCATAAAAGTATTTATGCTTGTTAGTTTATCTCTGCTGTCCTTGACCAATGTAAATCTATGAAGAATACAAGGCAGAATAAAGACAAGTATACTCTTTTTTTATGCTGTTTGGACAGAGATGGTGAAAAATACCCCCCTTTAATTTATTTTCTTTTAGTAAACAGCAGTACATTTCTTTCAAAAACATTACCTAAATGAAAGATTTCCTCTCTGTTTTTCAATCGTCTTCATATCTCTAGCTCCCTGTCTACAGGTATCTCACTCCCTTCTTCACAATCTGTCTACATCAGTTATCTATCCAGCTGATAACTGCAGAATTTGTTGGCATCCATAGTGGAATGTTATAAGAGATACAAATTGCCAGAGACTAGGAAATAGTCACTATTGCCTAGGAGTTGTAGATATGCAGAAGATGTGAGAAGTGGTGCTTAGATTGTTTGTCTAAGTTTTCCTCTGATCCTTACAGGAACAGGAGATACAAACTAAGGAATTAAAGGGAGGCTGAACTGAGAAGTAAAAGCTTGCGCTAATTGTTTAACTTTCAACTTTTCTTTCATAGTATATTGAAACCAGAATTGTTACCTTCTACCACTGCATGTGACCTCTGGAGATTTTTCTGAAATAACAGTTGTATGCAAAACCTAAATTAATCAAAATATTGAGAAGAGAGTATGCCTCAGGGTAAATATAGGGTGAATTTTATACTGGATATCTGTTTTGCAAATTTCAATAGACTAGAGGGAAACATCGGTATTTACATAAGCAGATTTTTTATGCAGCTATCTATAGCTGCATATATAAAAGACTGCTGCTTATAAAAGACTACATGGTCCCAAACCCAAACGAAAACTGTAAAGCCCTATGCTATGGTGGTGCTTATCAGAAGAATTTCTGATTCATGGAATAGAATCATAGAATCATAGAATTGTATAGGTTGAAAGGGACCTTTAAGATCATCTATTCCAACCATCAACCTAACTGATAAAAAAACCAAAAGACAACCATACAACTCCCCCCCCCCTTACTAAACTATGGCTCCAATTCATTCACTAGAGAAAACTCTCAGGAATCTTACCAATAATAATAAAGAATTAAGTAAACAAAATCATGTTATGCATTAGTCTATCACTCCAGGATACTGTCCTTGTAATAATTTTCAGGCAATGATTCTTCAAAATCTCTCTTATCCCAAAGCAAGCAAGTTAAGGTATTGGCAGGTGGCAATATTTAAAATAGAAGCCCCCAAAATGCATACCTTGGAACTATGCAGCTTTCAGCATGTCCCAGAGTCACTACCTGTAAATATGGATAGGGTTTTTTACGTTTCATATTCAAAAGAGGGGCATGTCAGG
>JAOXJK010000032.1:67241939-67268022 GCA_025774025.1 Xenus cinereus
GGTACAGTTAAGACCATGCAGATAGGGATCCAGGTTTCCACCATCATAAATCATATTTTGGTATTTTCATTTTTTTGTTTTGTGTTTTGGGGGGCAGTTAGATTACTCTAATTTATGAGTATATGTGTGAGACAAATTCATTTTTCAAATGTAAGGGAATTCATTCAATTCTAATCTGGAAGCTACATGTGACCTTTATGACAAAATCAGTGTCTGTTGCAGCTTTACAGTACTTATCAGTGGAACGGAAACCTATGACAATGTCAGAGGTAAATCCAAATGGAAATAGTGACTACATGGTGAATTTGACTGGTTTAACATGGTTTAAAAAGAAAAGAAAAGAATAATTGATTGAAACACTGAGGATCCATATATGCTTAAAAGGTTTAACCTTCACTATAGTTGAAATTCCAGCACAAAGGACTGTATTTAATCAGTTTTGTAAACGTGCATCACTTTCATGAATCTTGGAGCACTAAAAATGGGACAACTTTTGGGTGAATTTCTCCTGTAATATAGTTGCTTTGTGCTGCCAGACTTGACTTTTTTTGACAAATTAAAACCATAAGGTTGTATGGAGGCACCGTGGTAGCTCACTTTCGGTACAGCTTTCACCAGATGGTGGAAGAAAAAGTATGGCCACAGGGCATTTAGACCTAGGGGATTATTTTCTTACCATAATGGGATTTAGGCAGTGAAGAGTCAACCAGCAGAAAGATCTGATGTTCATTTCCAGCTTCAGTACTAGTGTGGGTGTGTCTGTTTGCATAGGATGCTTTGTATATATGCCCTTTTCTGCTTGCAGCTTGAATTCAGAGCTTGATTCACCAGCCCAGGATATGGGCTTTCTTATATTGATATCTGAAATTAAGAAGCTTGTGTGTACACCTTAAAATGTAACCTAGAGCTGAAAAGTGTGAAACGTATTTTCTAAAATGCGCTGAACATGCACTAGGAGTTGCAGGAAGTGATTAGGAATAGGAAGAATTTACCCTAGGAGAGATGCAGAATTTGCTCCTCAATCTATAGCAGTTAAATTTTTCAAAATGCTGCTCTAAAGTGTGTTATACACTGCATGATTTTTAGTATTCTTATTGCAAATTGAATGTAAGGGTAGACATGAACTTCCACCAGAGTTTAATTCTATGCTTTGGCTGAATTATCTTCTTTTGTTAAAAGTTATGCCTTTGAAATACCAATACTTTTAAATTGCAAAACTTCATTCCATTGCTATGTAAGTGGTGTAAATCAGCACACCTCCCCCGACTTTGGTGCCGATAGATTACTTTAACTCAGATTTTGGTTCACTTAAGGCATCAGGTGCATACTTTCCTTTGACTTTACAGAGTGGAGATATATTTTTCCCCATCCTTTACAAATAAAACCTCATCAGCTGATTGTTTGACCCCAGTGTCAGTTTGGCACTTGCAGAAATGTGGGATTCTTACTTCTAACTCCCAGTCTATTCCATTTTTTAGAAACTGATGTATATACAATGCAAGAGAGACATGAGGAAAAAAGTCCCTGTGTAAAGAAACAAAACAAAACAACCCCTAGGTTGTTTTTTCTCCTCCTTTTCCAACAGTCCTGAGGAACCTTAGGATGGTTGTACCACTAACACATGTAGCACACCATAATGGCTAGGTATGCAGAGCACACTAATCCTATACTTAATAAAAAAATTTAAATTCCTTTATTTTATAGCATTCACACCTTCTTTCATCCCTGCAGAGTCTAGGTGAGCTTTCACAGAGAACTTTTTTAGCTTACCATTAGGAGTAGGTCAGATGATATTTTTTTGCCCAGGAAAATCAAAAACCTAAGAAGTTACATTGAAATTGCATTCTGTCTAGCACTTTCTGGGAATTCATGGCATAGAGAATAGCTTTTTCATTGTGAAGTCTTGCCAGTGTGACTCTTTGTGGCTGGTGGGGAGGCAGCTGGGGAGCCAGCAAGGCCATGCAGGGTGTGATGCTGATGGAGCTTTGAGCTACTGCCCTGGTTGCCTGCTCATGGATAGTCCACATGGCCAGCACGCCTGAGGTAAGGGAGACCCTTGTACTAACAGAAGCAGTGACTGACTTGCACATTGTATTTCTGATAACCTGGATCTGACATTTTCAGTCTTTCAATGATTCCTCTTACAAATGGTGACATTAAGGCACCGGTAACGTAAGAGATGGAGCGGAGCTCTAAAGATCCATAAGCTTCAGTCCCAGTGCAGGAGAAATAGATCTTAATAACCTCTGTAAGCATTTATTGCTGGGTCTTTTGGTTTGGGTGAATGCATATGCACTTATTATTGGGAAAGAGGATAGGTGGGCCCAATCAAAAGGATCACTTGGAAAAGTTAATAAACTTTTTTTTTTTTTTAAATGTAACTGGATAGTTAGAAAAATCTTTTGTTTCCTTTTTGGACAGTTAGTGTAACATTATGAATAATAAACTCAAATTACTGAAGTGTAACAAAAAAGAGATTTTATTCCTGGTTGACTTTGTTCAAATCGAATTCAATGTCACCTTTGAGGTTGTGACAGATGTCTGTATAGACTGGAAGCTGAAATTCCTTTTCTGATAATATTCAAAGCATTCAGTGTTCACTCCAGAGGATCTGATGCCGCATTTGCTGTCTAGTAAGATGAATTTTCTCCCCACTGGAAACAAGAGAAGTTTTACATTGGAGTATAGCAAGCCCTAGTTTCACCTCTGGACTCCAGCTGTTATTTTGCATGCAGAAAATATAAGAACTGGATCTGAAAAGGCAAGCCTTTTTTTGTTTTTTTCCCTACGATTTCCCTGTCTTCTTTCTTCTTTCAAGCAGTTACTTTCTTTTCCTTTCTTGAATTTATTGTCTCATTAATAAGAAGTCCAAGCTATTTAAGCAAATATTGTTATAATGAATGCTTGACTTGTGCAGTGCCAGTTTTTGCACTAAATTATTCATATAAAAATAAACATGGACAGTTTGGAAACTAACACGACGAACTAGACTGAATAAAGAATTCATGAAAAACAGTGCAAATATTTGTAAGTAAATTTAATTGTGAGGATTAAGTGAAAGAGGAAAAGATAATTTTATTTAAAGAAAAATGTAAAGTAAAGTAAATAGTCTTCCTTGGGTTTGCTTCACTGCTAGATCTATTGTAGCTATTCATGCAGGGATTTTGCTAAGCATTTATTCCATATTCCTGATCTCTTTATGGTCATTCGATAGGTGGTCCAAATTACAAAAGGAGGCCTTTACACGAAGGTTGTTTTTAACTTGGGTTATTTTATTACTTAAGTGCACCCTAAGAAAATGCAAACAAGGTGTCACAGAGAAGGGAAATTCCTGTGTCATCTCATTCATACATGGATGCTCTGTCCTGTTGTGCACAATTAGTTGTGCAGTGCTATTTTAGATGACCTCATTTTTAGTGCTGATTTAGTCCAGCTACTCCCCAAATGCTGCCTGGGCACCAGGTGTGTCTCCAAGTCACAAGTGTGTGTTTCGCCTGTGCAAAGGACAGCAGCAAATGGGTTGTTTAGGCTCTGGACTCTGTGTTCCCATTGACACACTTGCTGCGTGTCCAGTCACTTATTGTGGGAATGTCACACAAAGTCAGCATCCCCCAAGAGATGTCTACAGCTGACAGCTTTTCATGTCCACAGATGTTCTGATGCAGCCTACGCTGCTGATAGACACCCACACAGGGGGGCTGCCACTGCTCCCCGGGGACTGCAAACGGTCCCCGTGGCAGCTGGGCTCTAGATGCAAAGTCTGCTCCTGTGCCCTCAGAGCCAACGGTCAGGGTAGACACCTCTAATGAGAGGAATCAGATGTAAATAGAGGGTTGTATGTAGAGAAAAGGCAGGCATCTTCCCCTGGATATTTATGTTTGGTTAAATGGATGGGAACCAATAGTTCTCGGCCAAGTAGCTGAATTAGATTATCCATGTTTTGAGTGCTGGAACAGAGGAAATGTCAGTTCAGTGAGCTGAGCAAGAATTCAGTAACTCATGAAGAAAAACTAGTTGTTTTGAATTAGATGGGCTGAGGAAACTGCAAGAACAACACCAATTACATGTAAAATGTTTCTTCTTTGTAAAATACCCAGGACAAAGTGGTACAGTGCCAACCAGTTCAGACTGGACAAGCCGGAACACTAGGTATTTTTTGCAGAGATACAGCTTCTTTCCGATTTTATTACTGTAAATATTCCAAGGTAATAAAAAGAGGATGATTTGTGCCTTGTTGTCACATCATATATATCCTTCTGAGGCAGAAATGTGAATACCCTGTAGTCTTTCATTTACCTGCTCCTGTGATTTGTGAGCATGTATGATAGTGCCTCACGGTGGTCATGAACTGGGATTCTGCTGTGCTCTACAAACAGGACAAATAGTTCCAGCTCCCAGGAGCTTCCAAAACTTCCCAGTATTTTCAGATAGAGTACTTCCTGCAGAGCCAAAAATCTCAGTGCAGTTATTACTATTCTTTTAGACTACCAGCACCCTGTACAAAATATGTTTCAGTGCCTATAAAAGTAAAGTAAGATATGTATATAATTCATATATAACGCAGTCAAATAAATATATTTCCAGGCACACCCAGTATTTCATTTTGCCTTATGTTTTTGATTTAAAACCCCCCCTTATTTCTATGCACGATTCTCCTTTATCTGAACTCAAAGAAGCACAGCAGAGAAATATGTGCAGGAATTAGCTTTTATTTATTTCATTTTGTTTGTGACAGATTCATTGTTTGCTTTTGCCAGGCTCCAAACCACCCACTGAACAACATGAATATTCAGGAGTTGTCAGCAGCTGCAGCCAGTCTGATTTTTCTCAAGAATTCTAGCACATGCAATGACAATGAAGTCACTTTTGTATGCAGTGGTTGTGCATGAGATGTTCCCTGATATTACTATTTTGGAAACTTTTTGAAAAAGACTGAGAAATACTCATGATTACCCCAAAATCTCATCAGCCAGGAAAAAAAAATTGAAAAAACCCACAAGCTGAAGATCTCTCCGTTCAGATAGAAATATCTGCTGCCTTAAAGACAGATTTAGGAATGTATACACTTGAATAACTTTATTCATACAGGCAGGCACAGTGAACTTAGCAGGATACATGAATTAAGTTATTTGAGTTTGATTTCAGAACAGGATATCAGTCCTCAGTGACTAAGTATGTGTTTTTGGAAGGGGTGGTTTGTGATTACCCAGAGAAAGAGGTTACAGCACAAGCATAGGATTCTGGATCAATCTGTGAACATTTCAGACTTTTAATGAAGTTTGTGAGTGCCTTTTATTCTCTTAATCAAGATTCTGGAGACCTAAGGTATCCTTATGCATGATGTTCATCTTCTAGTCAGGGTGACAGTGGTGACTAGAGTGAACAATGGGGTCTGTGGGATTTGTGCGGACAGAAAGCCATAGCAACAACATGGACTTTTGAGGCTGACTTGGAGAAAATCTCCAATTAGGTGTAGTTTGATTAATGGGAAGACACTGCTCAGTGTGCTTGAGAATGCTGTAGTGCTCTAAGATATCCCAGATATACTGCTACAGAAAAAGAGTAGATTGCTATCGAGACTTAAGAAAGAATCAATTATATTCATTCAGACTCCTAAATAACTTAATATTTGCTGTAACAGCAGCTTGTATTTTTGCAAGTAGTGATCAAAGAAGTTTCCTTTTAAGAGGCTATTGTTAAATACATGCATGGATGAGAACCTGCCTTGATTGTACAGTTTGGTAAATGTGAATATTCCCTTGTCTGCCCCTGTGTCCAATTTGAAGAGCACCATTATTCCTTCAAATGATCAGAGTTGAAGCAGGTTATTGCTCTTTAAAATAAAATAGTTAAGATCAGTTAGAGCAGAGAGGTTTTTATGTAGTTAAGATTTCAGAACACATTCTGAACACGTTTATAATATAATTACGGTTTTTGTTACTCCAAACTTCCTGAAACACAAATATTTTCCATACTTGGTATGAATTTATTTGAAAATTTGATTACAACTCAAGTAACATTCTGAGGAGTTTGAAATTACACAATAGTGTCTATTTTTAGTAATCGTCTAATCTCACCTTCGTGTTAAACAAGAGTTGGTAAAAAGACATTGCTAGCAAACAGCAAGGCTTTTCCAAAGATAGAATACAACATAGATACCAATTGTAGAGGCACCTTTCCTCCCTGTTTGAGTGTCTTTAGTACTTTAGATCTCCTAAACCCTTTGACATCTGTCTTCATGCTTTCGTTACTGGAAGACCTAGCATCCCAAACATCCTTACACAGGATTCTTTAGTTTGTTTTCAATTAAAAATAATACTAGAAAATCACAGCAAAGCAAAAGATATAGAGCTAGAGACTTAGTCATATACTCATAACTGGTCATACGTGTATGAAAAAGCAGTCAATAGATTAAACACACTTACACGTGTCCTCTTCTCCTGAGGAGTCTTCCCCAAAGTCTGCTTTAGGTAGGCATTTCCCCAGCAACACCACATTACCCAGAATTTTATCAGGCCTTCAGTTATTAACAATTCATTTTCTATGTTCTTATCACAAAGAAAAGATATAATCTGAGAACCCTGGACATTGGGAACCAGAAAATTATTTCCTCTCCAAAAGGAGTAGTGCACTTTTCTAGAGTTGGACTTGCCAGTGTTCAGCACAAACAGGGAGAAAAGCTGGCCAATATTTTTATCTCAGGTACAAATGCTCCAAACCCACCTCAAACAGAAACAAAAATTAAGTAAAACATGACTCAACACCAAAAGTGTGGCTGCAGTGAAAGGCTCTCTACTCTCTCAGTTCTATATTGCTGCCCACTGGAAAAGAAAGAACATGATCTTAGTGGTCCTACAGGTTCCTTGCTTTGCAAGGTTTTCCAAAGGCAGATATAGTAAATAGTTTGGCTGGTTTTTTGCCCATCTGATGGATGATATTTTTTCCTTTTTTTTTTTTGTGTAGCAAGGATAGAGGGAATAAAGGGGAAATTCAATTGCACTAACTTACATGAAATGAGTAGACCAAGTAGACTACTGGTGTAAAACAAAAGGACAGCTGGCATTTGCTTTCTTACTGAGACAACCTCAGTTATTCAATTATTCATTGTTCATAGGGGTTTGGGCCTCTCACAAATATTTCCAGCTGTCCTTTAAGCTGTTAGATATGAGAATAAAGACCAATTGGAAGTGAAAAACACTCCAGTTTTGGTTTTACAAAATCCTAGCAACACCTGTGCTAGGTTTGCCCCTGTAGTCTAATTCCATTTCTCCACTGTTGAGCTTTCATTCACTCTCCTCATATTGTGGCTCTGAGGGTTTTAATAAATTTACAAGAAGTTTCATTATAGTAAAAATTTATTCTAAGTTCCAGCAAGCTATAAACTCTTGGGGGAAAGTAAGGGGAACAAAAAAGAAAGAAATAGGGAGCAATAAAACTATGTGGTGTTTGCAAAGAAAGCAGAAAAAAATTTTAAGTAATACATATTACTGATGAAAGTTAATGACCCAGAAACAACCGAGTGCCATCCAGACCTTCCTCCCAAACTGCTTCTGTATCTGCTCCTTCTTCCTTCATCCAAATGATTCCTGGGGAAATATTATGATGAAGTTCTGCTATTTCTTCTCCCCTCATATCAGTCATATGTGCAACACTTTGTCACCTGTGTATTAGTTTGCATGGAGAATGGATCTGGTTCAGTCTGAACCACAACAGCATTTAACAAAGTGAGAAAATGGAAAGATTTAATTTTGATTAAAAAAACCTTTTTTAAAGGGGGGTATGAGGCATGGGGAAATTAAACACTTTTAATTTTTATTCTTGAACTGTGGTTCACTTACATAAACAAGTTGTCCTTTTCCAAGCAAAAAGCTGGAAGACTCATTTCAGAGCCAGATGATTTCTGCTGAACAACCTCAGAGTGCCTCCATGACTTCTGTTTACCTCGACACCTGGTGAGGTTCGTCCTGAGACTACGACCGGGCTCAAAGCTGTTCTATGGCAGTCCAGGAGGAATCTGGAAATAGCCCATCTGGAACCTGAATTGTATTTGTTAGAACTGCTATGACCCTGAGGTCTTCTGAAGGACCTTCAGAGCTATTTTATTTGAAAAGTTCAAGGCATCTGTTGTCATACCTGCTTCTCTTGTACACTTCCTCTCCTTAAGCCTTAACTTCAATAATGATGATATTGTGAGACAGGTACCACTAATGTTTGATTTAAAATGCAGGTATGATCCCATCTATCTAATTCTTTACTTAGACTGTGAGCTTTTTTTATGCCAGAGAGTCCTTCCCCAGGACTTTGTGGGTGCTACCAGAAATTCTTGTTAAATACAGTGGTTCTATGGCTAGCTTTACTTACTTTTACAGGCTGATATTCATAATAGGCGTTTCTATAGTGCCGTGAAAGCATTTGTTGTTTCAACCACTTTGCAGCTCAACCTCACATGAACTGCACACAGAGCAATTCTTATCACAATTCACTTCTTAATAATTACATTACCCTCATGGGGAATGGACTAGCAGTCACATCAGTGAAAATAAACTTTGCTATTAGAGTTCATTTCTAGACAGAAATTAACATGTAGCTCCACACTATATTGGATTAAATTTATCATTTCCTTTACTATAATATTCTATATATTTTTTCGTAAGTATTGGAAGGTGGTTCCTTTTTTCAGTATTTTCATTACTCAGTTGCATGCTATTGTGCGGCACAAAAAGAGAAGTTGGTTTCATAAACATTCAGTAAACTGAATCTTGGTCTCCTGTGAGCTGCCTAGAGAAAGAATGGTTCTTTCTCTTTTATTTCTCTAACACGTATTTCTGTTGTCTCACCCAGTAAGATGAAAAATTCATCACACTAATTATCCCTATTTGTGGTACGGCATATGTGAGAACTCAAAAATTACTTTCACTGTAGTCTTTAAAAGTCATTCAGGACATTTATTTGTAATCTGCCATCTACCATTAACATGATGCCAAAGTTTGTGTGGTCTTTGATAAGCTAATATTATGTTTTGGGGCTGGAGTGTGCTTTAAACAGCATAATCTGCATGCATCAGCACGAGAACAGAAGAATATCATAATAATGAATAATCTTGATTATTATTTAGATATTAAATGTTTTCTCCTTCTGTTTTCTTATTTTTTCCACCCTTTTGAATTCATTACCTTGTTCTGTCAATAGAAAGGCAAGAGGACAATAATTTATCAGCCTCTGCGAGTCTATATGCTCTTTATTGGAAATGATGTACCCTTTTCGTAGTGGAGAAAGGATTGAAGTTCTCAGTCTCTCCCTTTTAAGATGGCTTAATGTGCTTAGGTGATCTAGGTCAAATGAACTTCAGGGAATGATGTGTTTAGTTTAGTTTGAACTTGTGTGTTTTTCTTATTTTGTTCAGGGGGTTTCATTCAAACACATTGACCACATAACATGTTTCTCTTTGCCCAAGCTTCTTATGAGGCTGAGCATAATCCAAATGGTTCAAACTAGTAGGTGAAGATATTCTTCTGGACTACTGTAACCTGATTCAGAGTTTTTCCTCTTTATAAAAAACCTGAAGTTTAGATGCAGAAAAAATAATAATCAGCCATTGCAGAAAGCTCACAATGAACCTTTCCTTACATACCTGTTGAATTGTACTCAGTAACATCTCTGAAGAATGTCACCTGCTGCTTTGAAATGTTTCTTACTCCATTCAGAACAGAGTGACTCTTCTATTGTCTGCTACTTTACATGGTCTTGTATAGCAAGGTCTGTAACCTTTTTGTTCAGTAGTAAACTCCTAGGTCCTACTAGGCCTTCAGTCTCTGTCCCTCCCTTTCAGTTCTTCCTTGGAAAGGCCTATGTAAGGTCTGGAATGAGAGGTATTGCCAGAAGTTAAACTCTTTCCAACATATCTTTGAAGATCATAAAACATACAAAGCTTCCCACCATTTGAATGCCCAATAAATCATTAGATAAGAGAAATATGCAGGTAGTTATTAATAAATAACTAGCCGAATCAAAATTCAGGGAAATCAAAATGAAACAGTCCATTATATAAATATATTTTGAAAAATCAAAAATATGCTGGTATATTTAAATGACCTTCTGACTGCGAAATGAAATGAGTTCTCTTCCCTTCAGTGCATCCAACTTGTTCAATGTGAGACAAAATAGAAAAAATATGTTCAATCCATAGCACAGCACCAAATATCTGGGATCTAGGCAGTCCTGCAAGCAACACATACCAGATACTTGTGCTGTTCAGAGAGATGTTATGCAAAAGAGTCTTTTAAATGCATTTGAACTGAATGTGTTGCTTTCTATCTATAACCATTGGACACGCTATTTCCGTAAAAGCTGTAGTAATATGAATGAACTAGCTAGCAATCAGATACAAAAGTCTTTTGGGTTTGTTTTGGTTTTTGATGGTAAAACCAGAAAAAAGTGGGAAAATACAAGACAGTGCACTACTCTCAGATATGTAGATTATGGTTTTCCCTCAGGACATGAACAACATCTTTCAGATAACAGAAGATTTATAAAATATTATCATTAACTACTTTGTTCATGTTTTATAGCATACACTTTGGCTGATGCTTGTAGATTCACTTTCAAGAAGGAAGCATGATCTTTAATTCACATTGTCGACCTTTTGCCTAGGTATGACAAGTATTTCCATTTTCGTCTGACTGAAGTAATACAGCCCAATAAACAGCTAAATTCAGATATATTATCCAATTCTGTTCAAGTAGTGAAACAGAAGACAGGAAAAATTGGAAAGAGTTGGAGGAAAGGAGGAATTGGAGCACCCAATAATATTTTGAGTCTGTTTGGACATGGCAGATTCCTAGGGATCTAGGGATTCCTAGACATATCTTCCTAGCATGTGGAAATACTAATCAAAATAACCTTATAAAGCTAAAGCTGCAAAATATATACAAACCATAGTTATGATATGAATGTATGTATTATATTCCTGAAATTACACCACTTAAAAGTATGATACTTATGTTTCTAATTTGTCAATTACACTTTTGAACTTCAAAAACATATATATTAAAAGGAATATGGGCAGCATACTTACGGTTAGACAAAATTGTGTATCTGAGGAATCTGAAGAAACTTCTGGCATTCTGTGTTCTCTTATCCATTAAAATTCAAGTTGTTTTTTAGGCAAAACTACATACTCTTCAGGACTGTGGTATCTGGTCTCTTTATTAGGGAATGCAAGGGGTGAAATTTTAGCTCCCACTGCATGCCATACAGGAGTAAAATCTATAGACACCTGCTTCTGTCCATGTCTATTTTTCTCTTTCCTCTCTTCTTGAAATGTAAAACATAACTGGTAACATTTAGTGAACTTTTGCACTAAAAAGTTTTGCCTTTTAGGGGATAGAAATTGATTTTCCTTATCTTGACATGTGAACACTCTGAGTGCATTCCTTTTCCTCTCCATGGGAGGCATTCAGCGAAATCAGCAGTGCAGGATAAGAAGGTACTGCCTTTAGGGCATGAGAAGGAGGAAATTTATGTTTAGGCAGTTTTCCCTTATTTTGGAAGTAGAGAACCTGAATCAATCATGAAAAAAGGGATACGAAGTGTACTGCTCAGATGGAAAACAATATAGAAATACATCAACTGAAATTGGAAAATAAATATCTATAAACAAGGGACAAAAGCTCAGCTACACATGAAGTTTACTTATTTTGTTGAGCTGGACTGTGGTGATGGTACGCATATTCATTTCTTATGAGTACATTGACTTCCATCAGTGAATGTAAAATTTTTTTCCTTGTGGAAAAAACCTTGTTAAAACATCTGCAATACTTCCATCTTAATGTTCTGAATAGTTAAATGGGATTGTAATGGAACATGGACCTTTTCTTGGCCTTCTTCCACAAGCTGGCTTTTAGCCATCGTATCTGCCAACTCTGATATCAAATACAGCACAGCGTGGTATGAGATTCACAAGTGATGGATACTTTCAGGAAATATAATTATCCTGTGCCTAACTGCAGTTAGCAGCTAGACACAGCAGTTACACAAAGGCATTTGGACTTTAGGTGATTTCCCACATTAAGTCAACAATAAAATCCTCCTAGATTTGATAGAAGTAAGGATTTCACTCACTGTTTTGCTACATAATTGGTTATATGCAAAAGAGAGAGGGTTAATTTAAAGAGAACTGTTTTCTTGGTGGCCTGTAGACATGATGCCAGGAAATCAGACAAGTCCAAAGTTTTTGCCAAATGGTGATGATAAAATGGCCAAGAAAAGTGGATAGATCAGGACTAGCCAGAGTTAAACGTCAGGGAGGAATCGTGATCTACAGGTGATGCTTGTAGTCCTCAGTTTATAGTAAACAACAGTGCAGTTAAATGCTCAGGATGGAAATAAATTACATTCAGTGGGTAAAAATAAGATCATCATCAGTGAAGAAGGGACTCAAACAGATGTTAAGAGAAGTGAGAATTATACTTTGTAACAAATAGCTGCAAAGAAAATGACTCACATACCAGATAATGGAAATAACAATTACAGTATAGCATACGACAATAAGGGAATGAGTCATAAACCACTTGAACTGGAAGAGAGAAACATAACTGACAGTTTCGTGGTGGGGAGAAATGCAATGACTGAGATTTTTGAAAAATAAAAAAAAAATGAATTGTGAAAAACAATTATCTTGGAAGAGGCAAAAATCCTGGCATTTGTTTTATAGCTCCAAGTGCTGTCTCTGTCATTCTAAGTTAATGGCCACACTGTGGCAAACTTCTCTGTATTTGCATTTTTTCTCACTGAGCACAAAGAATGGGTGATTCTTTGTTCATACTCTGTAAATCATGAGCAGGAGCACTGGAGTGTCATTACAATGGCTAAACCAATATCTCAAAGAATAGACAAGATGCATCTGACTGAATTTTGCTCAGCTCAGTGGAGCTTAGATAACCAAATTGCTGGGTGAGCCCCAAATCCTCTTCAGAGCATTCTCATTCCTTCACTCCAAGTTCAAAGCTGGTTGTCACGTAGTGAATGACACCTGGCAGAAGGTACACACAGACGCTGTGACGTGTTTCAGAGCACTGGGTGGTTCTGATAGGTATGCAGACCTCCATCCATGACACAACTCACCCTTTAACTTGGCTCTCAGGTTCCTCCGCATCAAAACAAGCCTGTTTGGCTTCCCTTTCCATTATATCAGACCTGTTGAAATTTGGCAGAATTGCCAGAGAAGTAGTTCTCGTGGCAACCTTTCCTTGACTTCCCTCGTGGCTCTGACTACACAGCATGTGAAATTTATGGTGCTTAAGACTTTAAGCTAGTTCAGGTTTAAACTTTAAGTATTTAAAATGTTTAAAGAACTCACAAAACAGTTATTTCTTGGAGTGAGTTAGCATTTTCCTCATGCATTCAGATGCCAGGGTCTTAAAGTCATATCTACCCTGAAAGCTTGAGTTAACTTAAGACGATTCTCAAAATTCCACCTGCTGCCATATGCCCATAAAATATTAGGCTGGTTTCCAGCTCAGCCTATTTCTGAAAGCTCTGCTTCCAGATAAGAGAACAAGATGGTCCCATTAGCTTTCAGCTCTCTCATCTTTAGAGAGCATTCGGCATCTGGTCACTTTGCACTCAAGTTACTGTCTGTGCTGCTTCCGTGCCACAGAGAGGGTCAGGATGGCTGCAGGCCCGATCCTGAAAAAAAGCACCACATTGCTTAAAACAAGGAGATCTGGAATTCTCCATACTTCCAGAAATACGTGGAATGTGGAAAGACTGCAATATCAACCAAGGTGCTAATGAGGAAGCAGTAACTCACGTGGCTCTGGCAAACTGTGATGGAATTTAACTTTAACAATCTAAAATCTCCCTATCTTTTTTCTGAAGTTCAGAAAAAAAAAATTGGCATTGCTTTCTTTTATGGCACATGCAATTTAGAAATAATTCTGCAGCTTTTTGCACTTATGCTTTATACCAAACTGTTGGTTTAAGTCTTCTGATAAAACCAATGAAGCTTGCAGTTTGGGTAAATCTTAGTTCCAGACAAGACCAACTTGTTAGCCAGAGGTATTAGCCAGAGGTATTAAACTAAAGGGTGGGAAATACAGTTCTGAGGGTCTTTCAACCAATGACTAGAGTTGAAATAGATTTATTTGGAATCCTTCATTCCTCTAAAAACATATTCTGATTCTATTTTCTGGAATTCCGTTAAACTCAGAAGAAATTTCTGTGTGTGTGTAAAATTAAAGCAATGCAAGTTTTGTTACATAAAGCCTAAGAAATTGGATAAATCCCTCTTAACATACTCTACAAATCTGGAATGTCTATATTTCTTTCACCAGCAATTTCCTTTGTGTGAACATCCATGGTATTTGAAAATGATTGCACTTGCTTTTTACCTGTTTCTTTTAATAAAATTCTATCATCACCNNNAGGACTATTGGA
Organism: Xenus cinereus; assembly: GCA_025774025.1. Classification (NCBI taxonomy): domain Eukaryota; kingdom Metazoa; phylum Chordata; class Aves; order Charadriiformes; family Scolopacidae; genus Xenus; species Xenus cinereus. The sequence continues at coordinate 67,256,376 of JAOXJK010000032.1, forward strand.
GAGAAGAGAGGAAATGCTTCAAAACTAAAATGGTAATTGACAAATTGTAATTTTTTCTCTGTTGATATTTTCTTGCTTTCAGGTTGATTCCCACTGTGTTGATAGTATTTTATGGAATCACACCAGATGAATTTAATGCAAATCAGTTTTTTATTGCAATTGGAATGAAAAACTGTATGAAACCTGGGAAAATAAAGCATATCATTTTTAATTTTACAGAACATCATGTGCTGTTCAGGTAAAGCTAGGAAAACATTTTCAAGCAAAGCCAATGTAACAGATCATCATTTTCTTCTAGTTACTTTTGGCAAAAAAGTAGATAAACAATGTTAAACAGGATGGTGATTTTTTTTTACAAATAAAGTATAAAAGATTCTTTTATTAAGTTTTAGAAAAGAATACAGGAACTAAAATGAAATTAAGAAGGAGAAGAAAATTTAGTAAAAAAAAAAAAAAGTTGTTCTTCCCTAACTGTAGGTCTCACATATATTTTGAAATGTATTTACCTTTGGTATTTGCCCTTATAGATTACACTCTGTAGGTTATATTGAACTGCCTGTAAAAGACAGGATGTATAATCTACTGGAAATAAATGTGTTAGGTTGAAGCCTCAAGAATGATCTTGGATAGCAAACAGTGTGTTCATTTTGTTCAGGATCAGATATGAATAGATTGAAGTAGAAGCTGAAAAAACCCCAACCAAACAGAAAAAGCTAGTGAAGTTTCGTGTTACGGGGGAGGGAAAGTGATATGGAAAATTCCTATTGCCGACACAGGCTTCGGTGCTCAAGAACACTTATTACAGGAATTATAAAGAAACATTGTGAAGTTCTCAGCTTCTGCAGCTCTACTCAAAGGATTTTACTAAGGAAAAGTTAATAAAACTTATTTTAGTTGGTCCTATGGGACAGTCCAGAATCACACCAAGGTATCTGATAGGGAAAACAGGGACTGCAAAGGTATTAATTTTATCCCATTCAGACTTCCCCCTTATTGCACACATGTCAGTAGAGCTGCTTGAGACCATGATACTATACCATCAATACCGTAATGCGTTTCTTGTATCGTCCTTCAAATACAAAAAGGAAGCTCAAGAAGAAAAGCGAGTTGAAGAACTGAACAAGTCTCAAAAATCAAGGAGGAATCTAAAGACCAGGAACAATGCTAGGCCACCAGGGCCTGGCTGACTAGGAACTAGTAAACTCCTTCCCACGGATTTTGCAATTCTTTATAACATAAGAATTTTGAACAGAAAACAGACTTTTCATATCTGTCCTTTAGTCAGTGTGCTGTGAATGACACAAAATTACATGGAATCACAAAGAGGATGGAGTTAATGGAGGAAGTACAGCTGAATTAATAAAGAATGCAAGTATGAGTGGGAGGTAGTTTCTAAGCACAGTAGGAAGTCTAAAACACATCTTGTTTTCCCTAATTGGATGAAAAATAGATCACTCCTGCAAACCTCATGCTGGTTTTCAAAACACTTGTACTGAAGCCCAATTTACCGTTATGGACTAATCAGGAGAAAAAAAGTTTTCAGAAATCTCCCTTCAAAATGCAGCTCAGAGAAATGGAAACCTAGGTCTTCAACGTATGTAAAAAGCAAAGTACCTGCTGCAGTCAGTGGAACTCTGCTAGGCAATCTGGTTGCTAAAATTAACTTTCCTGATTATCCAGGTTCTTCATGTTATCCTGATTACCAGCTTTCCATTGTAAGCCAGAGTACTTTCCTCCAAGAACTCGGGACATTCTCAGTGGGCTGAGCATTTTTGGTTGTAGCATTTAGGGTGGGCTCAGTGAGTGGTTGCATGAGATGTTTGAATGTCTTTGAAGAGATTTTAGGGTTTATCTTTATAAGCACTTTAGAAAATATAAGATAAACTACCTGCAAGTTTCATCTGAATTTGCTTGCAGGTGTGGCAAGGCTCCTTATGTTTGTTTCAGTGCCTTTCCCATTCACACGGGAGTAAAAGCAATTCATTAAGGCCATAACTAGTCCAACCTGGGAAGGTCATCCTATGCCACTAGATTGGTCACACCTGCTGAGCTTTTGCTACAAGAGCATGGAGATAACAGCTGTGTTACCTCAGGGCAAATGATACTGCTCAGGTTAAATATCTGGCTCAAAAGGGAGCCAGGCTCTCTAAAGAGGGGAAGGTCCTGTTTTAGGACAGGTAGCAGGGAAACAGTGTTGGTAGTGGTAGTTTTGCAGTTGCCTTTTGCTGAGGAAAGTCAGGTTTTGCCCTACAGAAGGAGGCTTTTGAGCAGTTGGAGCAAAGTTGCTCCTTAACAAAGTTTCTACGATAGACCTTGTTCTTGAAGATTTGCCTCCACAGAGTTCATGATGAAAGCCAAGTGGACTTTGACCCACAGTCATGTGGGCTCTGGCCTTTTTGCTTTTGGTCTTCATTTGCTAAAGAAATATCCTGTAGGGTCTGTTCCTGTATCTGGACTTAAGCAGCAGCCTGGATTATCAGGAAAGGAGGCACCGTGCTTCATCTGCCACGTTGTCTTGGCACTGCTTTCCAGGTAAGAGAATGTATCCCCTAAAATGAGTTCTTCAGATTTGCACAGATTCCCTTCATTGCTTGGCAAACATAGGTACTGTTGCCCACGTGGAAGGAAAAAGAAGGTATGAATATAACTCTTTCATGTTTTCCCAGCAAATTTCAATATTCTGATTGCTAGTAAATGAGGATGAAGTACCTCCAAGTTATTCTCAAGTTTTACAATAAAAACTTAAACTTAAATTAGAGTTTTGTTGACCAAGGAGTAGGGTAGGAAGGATGAAACAGGGAAATAGTGTTTGGGGTTTGGTTGTGGGGTTTTTTTATATATTTTATTTACAGTAGCAAGCACTTTGCAGAACTGGAATGTGACCCTAGATATTGGTAAAACTGAGATAGATGTTGTGAGTTTCTCCCAATTGATTTCCACCTAGCTGTTGCATCCTGCTCCATACCACTATTCTTATTCCTGTGTTGAGTCTCCCCTAGAGCACAGAGTACCTAGCTGAAATGGACTGTGTGTGGGGCTGGTGGCAAGAACTCAGTAGAGATGAGATTGATAAAAGTCTTGCAAAGTCTTTCACTTGTGTGACTGGGATGAGTTTGCATGAATGCCCCTGCAAACCGTTCTTTTGATATTGCCATCTGGGAGTTCTGCCTGGAAAACACAGTACACAAAAAAATGATTAGTGTTCTAGGTTTCGTTTTAACTCATGAAGGTTTTTATACCCATGTTGATGTCAAAAACTCTAGACTGTACTTTTCACTGTACTTTTTCACAGTGGAGTTTTAAGGAGGGATGTCAGTGAGAAGTTCTCCCCAGTATACTTAAGATTATAAACCATGGCTAACTCTTTGTTTGGAAACACTTTTGAGTATTGTGCATTTTCAAACTATTTCCACACATAAAGTGTGGAAAGAAAACATCCAAACATTACATTAGTTTCTGACTCATGACAAATAGCAGAACTTCATCACAAATCTTCTATCAAAATGAATTCTCAACAGAAAATGTGATCTCTGTTGAACTGGCAATACTTTGATTTTTATCAATATTTTATTGTCCATATTTTTTTTCATCAAAAATATTTTCTTCATGTAAAAAATACTGGAAACTCTTGGTAAAAGCCTAAGCAGAGTTATGGGAAGAATTTGTTTTTAATTAATTAAGTAAAATTATATAACCAATATGACTGGAAAATGCACATTAAGAAGCAATTAGAGAGTGTTATCCAAAAATTCATTCCACAGCACTCTTGCTGATATAGCTAGCAGAAACCAGAAGAAATGCTTGGATGTACATATCAATTCTTTGCTTGGTTAGTCATGCCTGAACCTGAAAATCAGAGCTCATGGACAAATACCTATGAATTCCTTCTTTACGAATAACTGTATTTAGAACTGTATCCAAAATTCAATGAAATTATTTTCATTTTGCTGTTTGTTTACTATGTAAATATTTATAAATGTATTTTAAAATGACCAAGAGGGGTTTTTGATTGCTTGCTTACAAAATTTAAAAACAAAAGGTTGCAAAACTTACTTTTAAAAGAAATTGCACAGAAAAATCTTTAGATAAAACATTTCATTTCAATAACTAACACTTTCTGATGAAAAAACTAAATGTTATGTGCGTAATACCTGGCTAGCTCTAAAGAATGCTGTGGTTACTAATAGGGATGTGTGTGAGCATGTGTGTGTATGTGCACAAAGCAATCAGTGTACTTTTGAAATCAATACAAACTAGGAAAAAAATCAAAAGTACCAGCAAATAACAGCCTATGTTTAAGGCAATTTTCAAAATAATGAACTTTTTCCTGGAGCAGGAGGGAATGATAATATTTGTCAGGTTGCGAATAGCGTATTAATTGGAAACTTGCTGTTTACAACCATCAGAGCTTTGTTGCTCCTTGATGTCTATGCTGTCCATCCTCACTAGATTCAATCAGTTCCCAAGAAGTAGTTGCAGTCTTTCTTTGAAAGGCCAGCTGTTGCAAATGTAACCCTGCTGTGGAAAGCTGAAGTCCCTGTGAAATAAACCTGTTCTTTTTGCTTCCATGGGATTTTTGTGATTAACTTTCAGCGACTGTTTCTGTGGTGAGCGGCTCGTTACGTAGGTACATCAGCCATCTCTGCGGTCTGTCCTGGGATGGAGGCACGATGCACACCCAGCAGGGGAAGGGAGCTGCTGCATCTTGAAATGTATTTTCTGGCTTGGGATTTTCTGGCTTCTAGCTTGGCCACTATCAATGGATCATGCTGCTTTTTGTGAGATGTACCGCAGAGAGAATTTGCCAGTGAGGGAGAAATGGCTAACAGCGTACTGATTTCATTCATTATCCTAAAGAGATCTCTACTATGGTATCCACAATATGGTGACCTTAGGTCTTTAATTCTCATATTTTCACATTGTAAAAAGTTCCCTTTCAGAAGCTATGCAGATAATTTTCTACCTTGACATAGATACAGAATTCCCTTTTCATTGTCTTTTCTGGCCATACCCTTCCTACCTGCAGCAGAACTCCTCTCACATAGAAAATAAAGTTCTTAAGAATTTTATTGCAGAAACTCTTGGCTTTTTTAGAGCAAATGAAAGGAAATGGTACACTACAAAACTGCTTCTCATGCTTTTTTACATTCTCTGGTCAGGTTCCCCACTGAATTCTGCTTCCCTTTCTGCTAATTTTAGCAGAGGAAATAATATGAGACATAATCAAGGAATATCTTTCAATAGAAAGAATATTACGTTAATTAACTGATTCATGCACAGGGGAAAAGAGATTCACTTTTGTGGCTATTTCTGTTCAAATACTGCTCTTTTATGCTCCAAAAGTATGATATGGCTTTCTTTCATTGTCAAATATCAGACTGGGCAACTGATTTGGCATCTAATCTGTTTCTTTTGTTGCTTTACCTTTAGATTGCCACAGTGTTACATTACTATTTGTTTATCCTTCTCTGAGAATATCTAGAATGTCATTTATGTATTTAATAAATTGAAAACATCCAAACCTATTAAGCTTTTATAGAGATGTCATTTTTTTTTCTACTGAAATACACACTCAGTGTTGCCAAGTTTCTTGGCAAAGGAAATTAAATACATCATAGCCTGTACTATGTCTTTTAATTGTTGGACCTCTGTTCTCCCATATAAAAAAGTAACAGTTTAGAAATACTTTCATCTTTTGGAGTAAGATGTTTTCAAACATGAACAGCATGACTGTTTCTTCTGGCAGGGGATCAACAAACTTCTTCAAAGGCATCAAATCAAAACCCTCTGATGAAGCTTTTGAATTTCTGTTGTGGCACAGTTCAGCCAAATAGGAACATTCAACATTCAAAACCATTTTAGAATTCAATATGTCACTTGTTGCTCATGTGTCCAAAATTTCTATAATAGATATTCTCTCAAATACAAGCTCTTTCAGATTTTCTGACTTGCTTGATTTCAGAGAAGTCTTAATAATTCGGTGTGGGCAATCGCTTCCATCTCCCATTTCTTTTTTGTCTCCTGTACAAAAGGATGGGAGACAAGACATACCAGACACTATCACAAAAGGAAAATATCTTTGTGTTGAAATGTTTTTATAAATATAAAGGTATTGACTTTTTACCAAATAAACCAAGCACCAATTGCAAATATTCTGTTAACATCTCTTCCATAGGTGTATGGGGTAAGAAAACAAGTATTACATTGCAGAGTAGAGTAGAAGCAAGTGACGACAGCAGCATAGTCCTCTAAACATCCATTGCTTTTGATATTCAGTTCATAAATAGGGGGTGTAGGTGCCACGAAATGCTGAGGAAAAACATTCCTCTCTAGCTATATTGAGGTTTGGATGCCTAGCAGTTCTCCTAAATCCTAGGGTCACCTAGTCCTTTCACTTCACAATGAAACTTCAAAGCTACTGATCTTACAGTTGCCTAGACTTTACACATGCATAACATTTTGCATTTGATACTTCACATGACTTTAAACTTTAGTACCTGTTCCAAGGAAAGGGCTTCTGTCTGTCTCTTACTGCAATTCTTTTTTTTTTCTTTTACTTTTTGAGACCCATGTGTATTTTTGGGATGCCTGCCCTCACAGGGTGGTTTGGAGCACTGGATTTCCTACAGATGTTGGTGTTTGGAATTTTCTGTCGATCCCAATCCAGCTGCATCTGAGAAGAGTCCCATAGCTAGTCAGAATCTCCCTTGAGAGGTCTGCATCACTTTCTCTTGTCCTTGAAATGAGTTTAGGTGCTTACTTTGCAAAAGCTGTTCTCTACTCGCATTTGCATAGAAGCAAAAAATGTCAGCATCAATGTTGGGTATATCTCAAAGCGCCTAATTTCTACCTGAAATTGTTCAGATTTGTTTGTTGACATCCTACTGATTATTTATGTGCATATTTTGAAAACCTGAAAAGCCTGGGAACAGATTTCGAAGCCTTACTTGCCACAGTAGTGATGAGTCACAGTAGCAAATACTGATAAAACTGTGAAAGCTTTTATACAAACGCAGTCTCTTACCATTAATGGACACTTGAAAGCTGTAGCTTAAAATCTTCCTGGATCTCAATACTCCATTGACAGATTAAAAATTAGACCAGAGTGAGAATGGAGTGGATGTGAAAGAAAGCAGGGGCTATGGAGGGGACTGGACTCCATCACTCTTCTCATTACAACAGTCTGAAATGTTGGTCCTTTCCCTGAATGGAAGGTAGCAACCTTTGGAAGCAGCCTTACATCTGCACCCCAAGGCTTCCTACCCTGTCCTCAGCAACTCGGTGCTTCCTCTCTTAACCCTGTCACCTCTGTATACCTGCCGCCTTCACAAAAGTATTCCAGGGTGCTTTTTTTGAACTGAAAACTTTTATTACCTTCAAGGCCAGGGGGAGGGGAAAGGAATATTCAATGATATCTGTAAGGCTATAAGATGACATGGAAATTAACACAATAGAGAGTCTTATATTTAACATGTACACCCATAACTCACTCAAAATGAGATTCAGGAGACAACAGGTGGCTGGGGAATGTTTCTGTACATTCAGGAAATGAGAAAATAGTAATATTTTCTCTAGATACTGCTTTTAGAATTTCTGGCATTGTCTTGCGATAAGGTATAGCTTTTTAATTGTTTGATAAAGACAACATTTTTAGTGCTGTTTCACAGATTTATACTCTGCTTTGTCATATTGAGAACACGAAAAACTTCTTGTAATCCAGAGTATTTCAATGTTGAGGTCTTATTGATCAATTTGTTTGGACACAACCACATACTACAATACTGATTTCTAAGATTAATTTTTCTTTCATATTGTTTTATGGATCTATTTGGAAATTTTAAAAATTATGTATTATTTCAAATGACAGAGTTTCAGGCATCACCATTTGAGGTAGCCCTTGTCCTAAAAAGCATGTAATTCACAGAACAGATCCTCCTCCACAAAAGACTGGCATTTTTCTTAAAACTTTGTCCCGTAGAGGATCATGAAAGAGCAGCCACCCCTGCTTAAGCATCTACATGAGGAAATATATATGCTAGGTTTCCAGAAACAAACAGGAAAAAAGGTGAAATAATTGCTATAAGAGAAGGGCTTTGAATTTCTTTTGCCAATTAAAAAAAAAAAAGTTCCTTTTCATGGTCACATTCTCTCTGAAAACCTAAAAACCACAGGTGTCCTTTTCTGTGAAAGAACAAATTATTTTATTTTATTGTGCTCCTATGTAGTTTCAGTTCTCACAGCCATCCTTTGTCCTCCTTCATCATGGCTCATTCTCTGTGTTCATTTTTTCCTAAGTCTCTTCCCTCTCAATAGATGATAAAAAATGACTCATTTATCATTCCAATAAATGAGTCAGTTAATCTGAACACTGACTTTCAGGATACTAAATAGAGAATACTTATTTATAGGCATCAAGTATGATTTTTAGAAACTATATGGGCCATGTCCAGATAATTCAAAGAACTAAAAGTGTCTGTTTTGTGGAAGCTGGCAGCATTTCTCACCTCCTGAATCTGGATGTGACCCTGTCAGGCTGTATCCTAACTTAGTATCAGGATGAGATCTACACATGTGCTCTACTCCCACCTCATCACCTTGGTTTCCAGGGGAAAGAAACTCAAGGGCTTGATTCTGAAAGGAGTCATGGAGGGCTCAAATAGTTCCCTGATGGGTACAAATGGCGAGCAGGACTGGAGAAGGTGCCAAGGACTCCTGTTCTTCCACGGAAAAGGCAAAGGCTTTAGAATAAAATATCTAAGCCGCGTGGTGTGGATCAATGGTCTAGGCTGTGGCTGTCTAATGGCAGGGTTACCTAAGAGCCAAGGGTGACACCATGTCTGCATTCAAAGTTTCCCGTGCACCTGAAGATTTGTTTCTGCACAGATGCAGAAGTATCTAAGCTTCACAAGACTGAGCAGCTTGTCCTGTCCTTCTTGCCAAAGCACAGCTTTCAGAAACTATGACAACTCCTGCATAAATCCTAGCTTTATATTGTAGATGAAATAGCCATTGGCTACCACGCATCAAATGCCTTCTCCCAGGATTACATATTTTTTTCCCCTGTTTTATCTCCCATGCTTTGGCCACATAGCATAAGATAATTTAAGTACAAGAGCAACACCACAGTTCACACTGCATTATAGTAAGACTTACTTTGTGAAAGGATGGGGGAAAGAAGATTAAAATAAGGACACAGAGTTGTATGCGGGGGATGCAGGGCAAATAGGAATTAAAATCTTGATTCCAGGATTCTCTGTGTGTTGTAATAAAAGATGGCAGTCTATTGGATTAGGGGATAGGAGCTACTGAAATTAATCCCTGCAGGCAGGAGAAAAGTTTTCTGAGAAAATGGTTTGATTGCAAGAGTAAGGAGCTCTGCGGTCTTCTTTCATAGAAAGAAGCAGGGGCTCTTCCTGTGGCATCAAGCAAATCTCCAAACTGTTTTTAACTGACTATGATTAAGTAAATCTATGATTCTTATTTTGATCTGTCCAAAGTCCTTTAGGAACTTGGGTCCCATTCCAATGTCCACAGGAATTTTACTGTTCCTTAAGTGTTTTTAATATTCTTATTCTATGGAGTTAATGATGGCAGGGATATAAGAGAAAGAATTAGAAGACAGTCATATTTGCCCATTTTCAAAATGAAAAATTTCTGACTCGGTTACTGTTGAATTAGGAAAGTTGTTTTTAGTTCAGTGTGAAATTATAGTGAATTTAATGGATGATGAGGATTTTAAATTTGGAAAAATTAAACTATCTCTCTGGCATATAAGTTGTGGGGGACTCTTTCATAAGTGCTCTATGATGAGCTGGTAGTGGCCTCTTTTAATCTTGCTGAACATTTTGGAATGTTCAGGAACAATTTCGGTTTTATTTTAGGGGTGGAAGAGAGCTATTTCTTGCCTGTTCTTGAAAGGGACAGGTGAAAAACAGTAGTCCTACTTGTTTATTTTTGGATCTGAAGATGCAAGTGCACAGTTTCTATAGATACCACTGGGTAATCCAGCAAATATGTAGGCTGCTCTGTGTAGAGAGTTCAAACACGAGGCTGGCCAACCTGTTCAGGAGGGCTGCAAATCTCTCTTTTATGCTACCTTTATGACTCATGCTTTGAGCAGTATGGTTGTTACTAAGAAGTTTTCAGATGTTTATTCCAAAAGCAGCCGGCTATCCTCCCCAAATTAATTTCATTCTGCAAATTTCAGCATACTGAAACATATCACCATCCTCTGCCTCAAAATGAACAGGGAATTCAAAGCAATTTTATAACTGCTTCTGAATGCCCATGTTTGAAAGAGATCATAGAAAGGAGACTTTTTTATTGATTAAAACATACTGCCTTTTCTTTCTTCTTAATGTCACTACGTTGCCTTTGAAGTCGAGGTTGGTGACTTGGGGAGAGTGGGTGACTGGGAGACATAAGTGAGGTGACTTTGAAATGTAACTCCCCCGGTCTCAAAATATTTCTCTGCTGACTGCAGAGCAAACCCATGCTCCATTCCTAGTCTGTAAGAGAAAAGCCACCATACAACGATGAGCAAGGAGAGGGCAGGGAGCAATTTCTGAGCTACTACCCATGCATTTTTTTATTGAGCCACAAGTTCCCTGCAAACACTGACTCTGTACCTCTGGGAAAGGCAGAGGACACAGGCAGTTACAGGGGACCGAAGGAATGACGTTGTGAGGATACCATGCTCATTTTGTGATTTCCCTGTCCGGTTTTCTCTGCATACGTATTGAAAATTAATCTCCATCCCCATAGGTCCTATTAGATCTGAGAATTGGGCTAAACTCCTGCCATTGTTAACAGTAATAACCAGAGAAAAGAAAATATTGGCAAATGCCAATTTCCAAGTTCTGCAGTTGGAGTTTACTTGATAGTGGAAAAGTGCATACAAATACAGCTGAGTCCTCCACTGATTAATTGGTCTTAGAGGTGTGACAGTCACAGATATTGTTTTCTGCCAATGCAACTAGCATGAACCACAACTACGGGACACTTTAAAAAGCAGAATTAGTACATTATCAGTTACGAGCATGCCTTTTTTTTATATGTAAACTCATTTTAAGAGCTGGCAAAAATCAGCTTAGAAAGGACTTCCTAGAGCAAAAGATAAGGAGGAATCAATCCTATTTTAATTTTTTTCCTGTTCTTTTTAAATCCACCATATTAGATTTGGTGTCATAGTGTTTTAAAAATCAGAGATTTACTTGGAATTCCAAGAAAAATCTGTATATGTATTTTTCTAGTTAAACCAGGCTAGCTGTGTTCACCTTTTCACATAAGATGGTGAGTCTGAGAATGTTTACTTCAGGATTAATTAGCTAATTGATCTCCATTGCCTTTGTCTTCTGTCTTCTTTATTGCTTTTGCACCTTTCATGTGCAAATTTGTCTTTGGCATAAATATGTTTTCTTTCAGACAAGTTATATCACGGATTTCTATTGGATCTTTCAATTTAAAGGAGCCTGTAAGCAGTCAGAAATTGTATCAGATGTTGTGCTCAAAAAAGGTGATGATTCAATAGGGGGTTGTCTCTCCTTCATGGCATATTTGGAAAGTTCCTCAATAACTTTTTGACCCAATTACGTTTTCCTTCAACAACTTCTTAAATTCTCCCTTAATTTCCAAGGGTGAAAGATAC
>JAOXJK010000032.1:67268122-67280878 GCA_025774025.1 Xenus cinereus
TTCAGCAGGGGAGTTGGACTAGATGATCTCTATGGTCCCTTCCAACTCTAGAAATTCAGTGAAATTCAGTGAAACTTTTTGACCCAATTACGTTTTCCTTCAACAACTTCTTAAATTCTCCCTTAATTTCCAAGGGTGAAAGATACCTTCATGGTATTCTGAGCTTATCCACCAAAAAAAGCAAGAGTTTTCTATACTTATGAACCCCTGAATGTAGTGTTATTATGATATACAGAGCAGCTTCTATAAATTTCGCCCTGGGCTGAGTGTCCTAGGGATCTCAAATAAGTGAAATGAGGACAGTGCTAAGAGATCATTCTGTAGCTGAGAAACAGCTCTAGGAATACCACCTGAACTGAAAATATCAGTAGGAGGTCTCCTAGTGACCAAGCAATCTTTCTTTCTGAACTTTCTGCCCAGTTTGTGTAAAACATTAGAACATTAACCTGCTCCCTTGGTTAATTGCTACAGAGCACCTTAGCAGTGATTTACAGTGGCATATATAAATGCATACCTTAATTTGTACAGATAAAATACTTGGCTAGCACAGAGATATTTTTATTGCGGATCAGGACAATAACCCTGACTCACCCATATCTGTGACATTTCCAAGCTTGTGAATTGTTCAGGAGCTAACATCCTATTCAGAATTTGACAACCGGGGAGTCAAGGCTGACAGTTGCCATCCCTTCTACGTGGCGCCTAAGGCTAGGATTTGTCTCTGGTTTCATTTATTAGTTATATAACCCATATGCTATTTTTGAGCTATTAAAAAAAAAAAAGCCAATGTAGAGAAAAAGAAATCCCCACGTGGGAATTACCCACCAGGTAGCTACATGCAGTGGACTGATCTACATATGCATGTATTAATTTTCATTTAAAATGTTCGTGCCAGTGAAAACCGAGCCAACGGAGCCTTTTAGGGTTATGTAACAATGATAAATGCACTGCTACAGTTCCAGGCGAGCACAGGGCCCCTGAGATTTATGGGCTGTTTGTCTCTTTATTTTTTCTACCTCTTAACTAGAAAAGCTCAGCTGAGGAGCAGCATCTGTATTTTGCAATGTGATCTTGCTTTTTTTTTATCTTATGCTTTAGTTTGGATGGTCCGAGCCATGTCCAAATCATAAGGTGAATCTGAGTTATAAATACTCTCAGCCACCTCCCGATTCCCAGTTTATTGTCTTACACTAGTAAAAAGTGAGGAAGACAACACACGTAGAGCTGTAAGCTGTCACAGTTTGAAACCCACACTCTTGCCATTATTAGGGAAGCATCTCAGGGCAATTTTGGGGGGGAGCAGTGAGAGCAACAGCAAGGTACATGGAGAAATGAAGATGAGTTAAATAACAGCAAGGCAAAAAAAATGGTTTTAGATGAAAGAGGGTGGTGTGCTGTGAGGGTGGTGAGCTGTGGATGCCCCATCCCTGGAAGTGTTCAAGGCCAGGTTGGATGGGGCTTTGAGCAACCTGGTTTAGTGGGAGGTGTCCCTGCACATGGCAGGGGGTTGGAACTACATGATCTTTAAGGTCCCTTCCAACCGAAACCATTCTATGATTCTATAAAATCAAGCAAAATGTGGGTGTTGATGTCCCATGCACAAGCTTCTGCCTGTTCTGCTGGCCGGGAACACAGCCCCCTTTGCCCTGAGCTTGCTGTCAGTGGGGTGCAGGCCTCAGCCCCTGCCAGGGCATCCCCTTTTCCCCCACAGAGACAACTTTTCTCTTCTGTGCTGCAAGAGATACCATGGCATCTTTTAGGAATTGCTGCACTGTCAGTCCGTGGCTCTGTTTTGCACCAAAGGGTGACGGAGACAGGGGAGAGGGGAAAGCCTAGAAAGTGATGTCTGGTTTTCAAAGGTGAATGAAGTTTTCTTCAGCCCAGTGCAGCTGACAGGTGTCATTCCCCTGTGGGATTAGAGAAGGACTCGGTCTCTCAGCAGGTGCCACAGCTCAGCTCTCCTCTGGTGGTGGGCCTGCAGCCCTTTACTGATCACAGGTACTGCCTCACCAAGTGGCTGCAAAAATAGCTACTGTGTGTGGAAACTGAGAAGATTTTTCACCTCACGAAAGTTTTGTACGACTAAACACAAGTTCTGTTAGGTTTTGCACCTTCAAATGAAAACTTTAGAGGTAATTTAACCCTTGGTTTACTGGCTGTTTATCAATTGTCTGGCTGAAGACACTCTGGGAATATGTAAGTTAGGCTGCCCAGGAAAGGCTTTGGCTTGTTTGTTGGAAAAGAAATAAGATACAAAATACAGAGCCAGCAGAGCAAGTCACCTTGCCTTAAAACTGCCTGTTGCAGCGAGATACAACTGAAAACCAGAAACATTTCAGCTTTGTCAGTGGGAGAACCTATGCATTATCTGTTACTGAAACTAACATTTTTTTTTTTTTACTCTACCTAATGATTAAACAAAGATGATGGCAGTAATAGAGCACTATCAGCTGAAAACTGATAGCTGAAAACAATCTAAAACTGTAGATTCTGCAAAACTCTGTCTCGATCATCAATATAGACATAATTGTTTTCAGAGAAGAGCACAGCACTTCAGCACTATGAAAATGTGAATCAGATTTTCAGGTTCAATTGCTTCATTATTTTGTTTTCTTTTCATCGCTTCTACCTATAGATCATGGCTTAGATTTTCACTTGGGCATTTTTGGTGTATGCAATGTAATACTGGTGCTTTCAAATTGACAAATGGGGTTTCTGCATACTTTCATACAGTAAGTTAACTATCCTGCTGCAGGCCTTAACGAAATAATCAGTTTTACTTAGTTTTATTTTACTTTATTTTGTCATATTGAAGACTGAATTATCTAGGCTGCTAAAATTCACACTGATATATCAGAGTGGTTAAACAATTTACTTTTACATAGATATAACTGATTTATATATTTATAGATATATAGGTATATTTAGTCCACACAAACTTCTGAACTGGGTTTTCATGACAACTTATCAAATATTCCTGTTTTCAACATATTCAATTATGAGCACAATATTTGCCCAAATATTGTGACAATGTGAAATATTACCAGAGTACCTTCCACAAAAACTTGTTTTTCCTGTAGGAAGACTTTGGTCTTCCCTGCCTCTGTACAAGACACAGATAAGACCCAGTTGTATGTTAATTCCTGCCCTTTCTTCGCTGCTCAGTAAAGGGGAAGTCAAACTGAAACTGTCAATTCCAAAAATCTATGTAGAATTGTATCTGTGACACAATTGATTATCTTATCTAATGTTTCAATAAGTTGTATTTTTCTTTAGAGCTCTAAAATACACATTCTATGGCTCAGGGGTACACAGCTAAAATGAAGACACTTTGAAATAGAAGGAATCAGCTGAAGTTGAACAACTGCTTTTTTGTACACGACACAAAGAAGAAAAAAGTTAACTGAAGCTTATGGCCGTACTTGGAAAGAATTAATATAATTTAATCCATCTCTATAAAATAGCTTGGCTAGTTATTTCAATTCACTAACTATTCTGTCTGAAATATACTCTGGTGATTGGTCACATGCTGTGACAAGTATTTGGCAGCCCATCTGTGCCATGACCTGCAGCTCAGTCTGACAATTTTAATGGTAGGTGGCTGGTTGCTTCTAGTTAATTTAGACTGTTTTTCATGCTATTGCCTACAAGTCTAAAGACTGTGTGGCACATGTAGACAAAAAGAAAAAAATAACAAAAGACCCCTCAAAGCCTAGAACATCTTTTTTTTTTTTTTTTAAATAACAGTCTGTGAATGTGGTCTAAGGGAAGTGAGTTTTTAGCAGGGTAAGGCAGCATGGCTCTAAGCCATATTATAATGGAATTGTCTGCCTAGAGGTAGAAATCTTTTGGCAATTTCCAGTCTCTTTAGAACCATCAGTCTGATATGTTTGACAAGGTAATTTGCATAATTTTGTAGTGATGTTGCATACAGCTTGTGTTTTTTTTTTTTTTAAAGAAATAGGAGTTCTTACTCCGTAAGCCAGCTTGTTCCCCGGGGAGGAAAGCAGCCAACTTGGCAAGCAGCACCCAGGTAGAGTGAGTGTAGGAGGACCCTGCAGCCTTCACCCCTGCATTACGGTGCCTCAAAACCTGTGTGGTTCAAACAGCCTGGGCTCGTGGGTAAAATAGTGGCTGGTTCAAAATGCAAATGTTGTCCACAAGAAAACTTTTCTCTTCGTGGAGGAGTTTGAAAGAAAAAAAATAAGCAGGCAAACTCGTGCAATGTGAGATGTGGGATGGCTGCCTCCTCCCGCCTTTGTTTGTGCTGGGTTCCAACAGCGTTTCTGTTGGGTTTTCTGTGGTCACCTCTCCAGAAAGAGCAGCAGAGAGCAGCTAAATCACAGCAATCAGACAGTGCTCTCAGGAGAAGCAAACCAGTGGGGAAGCTCATTCAGAGCAAAGAGTGTGAATGAGGACAGAAGGAAAACAAACTGTATTTATGATAAGGCACTACAGAAGTCCAACACAGTGGAAATATTGGGGATTTCTGCTGACACTTCTTGGGTTTGGTTCAGCTTCAAAAGAAAAAATTCTCAAAAGAAAAATAGCAATCTTGACAGAACAAAAGGGGGGAAAATTATTTACCTGGAATCAATTTTACATCCAATAATTTAGACAGGGATTTTGAACAGCCCATATTTTTATACTGCAGGTACTGCAGAACAAATGTGTAATCAGTGAAACAGTTTATCTATAGTTTTCAGGTATTATAAATGCCTCACGGTGTTCAGTATAGTTCAGCTTAGCAGGAACACTTTCCAAAATAATTCTGTTCTGCCAGATAACTCTGGCACTGGAGGATACAAGGGACTCCTTCAGAAATCTCATAGGTACGGTTTAAAATGGGTCCTACCCTGTCCTTGTCTCAGAGTCTGCACACATGCAAATAATTTACAACTTGTTTACTTTACTGAAATAGAAAATGCTTATAACACATCTTACCACTGAAAGTCATGTAAGTATTGTGAATTGGAAGACATGTGACACAATTAAACATGCATGCAGATATTTTTTTAGATATTCATGAACAGCTATGCCGCAAGATTAATTTAAAACCTACAATGCTTTCTCTAGATCTCAGCCAGGTGCTGGGAAAGGAGTTGGCAGGTATCAGGAACAGACTTTTCTCAAGAAATGCAGGCATAAACAAAAATTTTCAGGGAAAGGGATTCTTTGGTGGTAAGATAGTGTTTGAAAATCCCTCATGCTAAGTGTATTCACTGTGGTGTATGTCCGACTACATACTTGCATTTGGAAAATAAATATAGGAAATTAGATTTTGGCTGCATTGATAGCATTATGGGAGCATTTGTTTCCTACTTTTTTGTTTCAGTATAAGTGTACAAATCAATACAGTATAGTGGCAATTCATCAGTCATATTATTGTTATCAACACGATAAAACTTTCCATGACCATGGTACAGCATAAAAGAATCAAAATTTGCCAACAGTTCTGCACAGTGCATGGATTGTCTTGTTTAAATATAGTCGTTTCTCTGATGCCACACCTTGAAGCTGTGAATAAGCTCAACATTTATAATTTTTCAATTATTTTATAATAATATTCTCCATTAATTCCCTTTCTAATTTCGTACAGCTATATTTTTGCAGTCCTTAGTATTAGCGAATGTTGAGTTGTCAAAGTTGTTACAACTGATTGTTGTTGGGGTCCTGGACAGGCATTCTGAGTAAAAAGCAGGGGAGGAGCTTCAGCTTTCTCAAGAACCAAGAATTTAAAGTATTTCTTCCAGCTTTTAGGGGGGCATTAGTACTTAAACATATATGTTTGTTCCATTGTCCACTTGATGCCTAAGTGTCCAGAGTTGCCAGGACATGATAAAAAGTGATACTTAGCATGTTTGGAAAAGGGAGGTAACACTACTCAGTTTTCATGGTCTGCTTTGTTATCATGGCAATGCAACAATGTATGTATCTGCATTCGATAACTCCCATCTGATTAAAAAACTGATTTTTTTTTTCTTTTTTTTGGCCAAATAATGTGGTAAAATCCAATTATATCCTTCGTTTTTTCAGTAATTCTTCTGACCTTGTAGAGGGTACCCCGTCCTGCGCTTGTTTGAACTGTTCTCTGCTTAGATTTTCTGATCTGGCAGGTCAAAGCTAAACTGATACCTATCTGCAGGCCATGTGATCAGAACAGTCCATAAAAAGATAATACAGATAAGTTTAAAAGCATAACAACTTTTTTCAAAGACTAATAAAATAAAAAGATGTCTCCTATTCATAATGTAGTCTCAGACTCTGATTCCTGAACCTAGGAAGAAGTTCAGTTCCTCAGCTTCAGTTCTTCAGACCTGTCCCCCTTGAGGTCTGAGAAGACATTAGCTACACTTGTCTTTCAGCTTTCTCACACAACCGGTCTCTTCTCTTTCTCCTCATGAAGCAAAGAGCACATCACACTGCACATCTTTTAGCACTCCCTCAGCCTCTGCACATCTGCTGGAACTGCACAGAGGTCTATATGGTGGGATTAAATGTCTATTCTGGCTTTCCCGGATGAAAATTTTCCTCATGAAAATTCTTGCAGCACTTGTTGTTTGAGCAACAGATAACTATTAATTTAAAATAATTGTGTGAATTAGGCAGCTTGTTGTAGTCAGTGGAGCTGAGAATTTAGGGTCAAATTACCCATGGAAATAGCTCTCAGTAGACCTACATTAGAAGGAAATTTGTCTTTTGTTTTTCAGGTAATGTGGTATTTCTGTGAACTTCATAATTAAAAAGGATGCAAACTTGTCACTAAATCACTTGACGGACAATGTTGCTGTACAAATGCTAATGACTTCATCTCTCTTACCTCTTGTAGAAGAGCATTAATGTCTTTTTTTTTTTCTTGTCATAAAACAACGGCTCCATGAAACTGTCTTATGGTTATAGACTGTGACTTAATAAATTTGAGTACACATGGAGATAACTTGCATCTTTTAACATAATATTCATCAAACTTCTGGTGCAAGTTATATTCTCTGTACTTGATGGTTTTGGGATGTGGTGTAGCAAAACATTAGGCAAGCTATTCAAATGATGGTCATGGCTTTGTGAGAAGTTTGGCATGCCAGGATGTGAAGACTCATCTGACAACTTAATGTTGAATTCTCTGTGGGCTATCCTCTCCTCCTTTCTCCCAGGAGAGTTTGATCTTTCATTTTTAGTAGATGTGGTATTTTTGTAAAATGTGTAATTAATCAGGGAACACAACGTAATTGAAATATTAATTACAGTTGCTTATTCAGGTACCAACATTTCTGCTACAGTATCAGTTGCTTAAATACCTTTGTGACTCAGGATTTTGAATCCACATTAATCCAATTACCCAGAATCAGTCCCAAAATAATTTGGTGTGGACATTCCCCTAAGCCAAAGCAAATTATAGTTAAAGTTAGTGAAGCTTCTGAGGGAAAATGAGCAATAGAGACACAAATGCAAATTACAACTGAATCATATCTGGATTCATGATTTTTCTTCAGGTTTTTAAAATGAGTGCCTTGTTTTTATTTTTTTAATCCTTTATTCCCATCGCCTGAGACTTGCACGTTTGATTTAAACGTTCTGGGATAACCCACCATGTTGAAATGCGTGGCAGTAAAACAACCTGAGTCTGATGACATTATCTTATCCTGTATTATAGTTTCTGTGAAGACAATGATTGCTGACACTTCTTGAATCTGTTATTTATCCTGTGGCATTTTTCTGTACTTCTGTAGATGTTCCTTGTGCTGAGGTGCTTGGAACCTGAGGTGTGAGGTTTGGCAATATTGAACCTGGAAGAAGGAAGGAGAATTGGAATGTGCCATTAAAGTCTCAGGTTTGACACAACGTGTAAGATATTTCCAGCATAAATCAATTGAAAGTGGAAACCTGTGGTGATTATGAAACGTCTTTTCCTTCCAAATCCATCCTTTGGTGGAAAGGAGGCCTCTTACGTTATGTGCAAATGACCCCTTCTGGAGCATGCTTGGCACGGCACTGCCACACACAGAGTAGCTCTGCCAAACCCACTACGCTTAAACAGTTCCCCTTCATACTGGCACGCATAAAAACAGGGAGCAGAAGAACCCTTAACTGTACTCATGACTAAAATAAAATAAAACTGTATCACTGAAAGTAGTTCTCTTGTGGATTAGTCCCAGGTAGCTTTTTCTTCCACCAATGCATTTCTGTGAAACTAATTTCTTGGCTTACCCACATACCATCTGCCTTGTGCTATAGCTGTCTTATGATCACGGAATTCCAACTCACATGCTGACTGGGCAAAAAAGGAAAACAAAGGAGTTTAAAAATCAGAGTGAGATGCTCTCTGCCCAATGTATTTCTAGTATGAACACTTTTGTTTATAGGGTCATTTGCTTGGATTTTTTTAAATTGTCATAATGTAATGGAACAAACTAGGAGTTCCAAGAACTCTCAATTTGACCTGCCCTTGCTTTTACATAGCAAGATGAGAATATACTCTTTCTTTTGTCCTACTTATTGCAGCTTTAGGAGTAGAGTGAATTTTAATCCTGAGAGGGAACAAAATCTTATGTGGACGTTACAGAGAAAACAAAGTCAATAGAGTCGATATTAGTGCATGAACTATATAGTTCAGCTATAATAAACAAACCTTTTTCTTAGTGGCAAGTTGTTGTTAGTGATAATAATTAGTGATTATAACTTGAAATTATAACGTATCATACCTTCAGGACACCAAATTACTCTGCACTGCACTTTAATTTCTGAAACATCACATCTCCTTGCCCATTAGGTAAAGTATTTCTTTTGCCTGTTTCTCTCTATGTCAGCTCTTTGTTACCATGCAAGCCCATGCTTGTTTAACATGCACTTCTTATTTTTTCTGCACTAAGACAGTGACCAGTAACACTGAGCAATGAGCTATCTTTCATCTTCCCTTAAAGAAAGCTAAACTTTAGGCTTTCTAATGAGAAGAAAACAGCTGTGACCTTTTATTGTACTCATCACTGACCCAGAATGCATAGAAGAGAAACTCTTTGGTCTTTTACTGATTTTTATCAGGGCTTCTGGACTTTAGGTTGCAGTGAAGTCTTGTGATTTTGAAACCTGTTTACATTTTGTGGATAAGTTTGATTGAAAATGCTATTATTTAGACTATTGGGCTAGTTTCGTTCTCATTAATTTTAATTGTTGTACTGATGATTATCTCTCTTCTGGGTATCAATGTGTTCAAGTGTGTGATGGCTGTACAATCCTCTTTGGTTTTGAGATACATTCTTGGAAGGCAACCTTATGAATCGTATTGGGAGAGTTCTTAAAATATGCAATAAACACTGATGGTTTGGGTTATCATTCAAACAATAGATATAAAATCTGTTGCACAATTATTAAGACCAAATTTTTCAAATCAATTTAGAGATAAAAGATAATTTTATAGATTTACTTGGAGAAGCTGGAATTGAGCTTGAAGTAGGTTTAAAAATTTTAGCAGTAAGAAGTTTAGTAATGTAGCCCGAAAGAAAGACATTCTACAATGTCGCTGTTATTTGAATGAATATATATAACAAAAAACTCAAAAGCCTTGAGTGGAGATTGTTGGGTTAAGCTTAGTTTGGTAGCACTGACTGAATGAGTCATTTCCAGGTAGGTGACTAATAAGAAATCCTGTTTTAGCTAGAAGTGTCAATAACACCACTATTTTTATTGGTAGAAGAGAGATCAAATTTGCAGATTTTTGTGAAATGTTAGAGAATGAAAAACTGACCTCATATGGATGTCTGTTTGCAATTTTAATCTGCCTTCATATAAAAGAAATACTTACGTACAGACTGTCTCAGTCATATTGATGCTCATTATTGTTACTTTCTTCTGAACCTTGACACTGCCAGTGTTGCCTTGATTGTAAAAAATAGATGTTTGATTCTGCTATAGATGATATAGTACAGCAACTGAATGATTTGTTGTAATTTAAAATGTCTAGATAAATAGTAGATGTATAAAAGGAAAGAAAAGAAAAAGAAAAAACAAGGGAACAAATAATAGATGACCCCTGTTAGAAACGTGTTAACAGTTTCCTAAAGATTTTGTAAGCAATCTACTTTTTAACGGTGATTCCAAATGAGTATAGATAGCAATTTATGCAACTTGTTTATACTTAAATTAATGAACCTCCTTTAATGTTTTGGATAAATAGTAAAAATACTTCATCTGAAGGGGAAAACATACACCTCTGTGACACTCTCAGGAACAGCTTGTGTACACAGCCACCTTAAACCTTTGGTTTGCATTGACATCAGTCTTGCCTTATATTCAGGGATCATATTATGCAACAGGGACTATTGAAATAGAATATTTAGTCTAGAAATGCATTTGGGTTGTCTCTTGTGGACAGGCATAAGCAGCCTATTTTGGGTGGTTCTGGATTTTATTCTTGTCAGCTCCCTTGAGGCACAGTGGAAAGCAAATATCCTCAGGGACTCAGTGCCACCCACCTTCATGGCCCTGATTTAATGAGTGTTTCTGATAAAGGCCTGTCTGTGGAGAACTGCTTACAGAGAATGTATTGCTCTGCTGTAGTCACTTTGCAGGAGTTCTTTTGACCAGTTGTGTTGGATGTCACTTAGATGGCTAAGCTGCAAAGGAAATTTCTCTGACATCAGTCTTTCATATTTCAATTCTCTATGTATCATTTAGACTTCCAGAAGTCTAAATTGAAAAGCCAGAGATAAGTTTATGTTGCAATTTCTTGATTTTGTGGTCTCTTTTCAGTAAGAGAAGAGACCTACCATTTTCTACCTAGCTAAGCCTATCGGAGTACAAGGGAAAAATAGTTTGAACAGTGTACAAGGAAGAGTAAGATGGAAGTCCATAATAGAAAGTTCAGCTTCCAGAAATAAAGCAAGTACATCATAGATGTCACTATATTTTATTTGAACATTTTTAATGAAATATTTTGTTTTAAAATGGTAATAAGCTGACCTTTAAACAGACAATAGAAACTATCTTATTTTGACTCAAAACACATATTAGTATTTTTGCTAAAAGGTAGTGCTGCTTCTTCAGAAGCTTGTAGTTTCATATCTTTAACAGTTAGAAAGTCTAAATCATGCTAGTTGGGCAGTGGTGTTCTGCAGAAGACAGGCGGTGTCGTTTAATCCCAGCCAGCATCTGAGCACCACGCAGCTGCTCAGCAGGATGTGGGGAGAAAACTGGAAAGGTAAAAGTGAGAAAACTCATGGGTCGAGGTAAAGACAGTTTAATAACTTAATAATATGAAGAGGAAAAAGAAGTTGTAATGAAAAGGAAAATAACAAAGAGAGAAATAAAACCCAAGAAAGACAAGTGATGAAAATGAAAATTCTTGCTCACCACCAAGCGATGGATGCCCAGCTGCTTCCACAGCAGTGGCTCTCCCATCACCCACCTCTCCTAGTTTTATTGTTGACCATGATACCATATGGTAGGGAATATCACTTTGGCAAGTTGAAGTCAGCTGTCCTGGTTGTGTCCCCTCCCAACTTCTTGTGCACCCCCAGCCTA
Organism: Xenus cinereus; assembly: GCA_025774025.1. Taxonomy (NCBI): domain Eukaryota; kingdom Metazoa; phylum Chordata; class Aves; order Charadriiformes; family Scolopacidae; genus Xenus; species Xenus cinereus. The sequence goes on from JAOXJK010000032.1 coordinate 67,279,637, forward strand.
TTTGCTGGTGGGGTCACGTGAGGAACAGAAAGGGCCTTTACTCTGCGTGAGCGCTGCTCAGCAATAATGAAAACATCTCTGTGTTATCAATACTGTTTCCAGCACAAATCCAAAATATAGCCCCTTACCAACTACTGTGAAGAAAATTAATTCTATCCCAGTCAAAACCAGCACAACGGGGTTGTGAAAAATAAGAACCACATTTTCAAGTAGCTAGATGCAAATCAGGAAAACATTTTAAAAATCTGGCAAATTTCATCTCAGAAGGATCAAAGAGCACTAAGATACCTGGTAGGAGTAAATCTGAAATGTACCTCCGAGATCAGAGCATAGCAAATTCATTCCTTCAACAGAGTACGAGTATACCTTTTGTATCTTTCTACTGTACTTTCCTGTAGGCATTAATACTTACTATTGATAAAAATAATTTGTGGCGTTGTATATGACTGAAAGTCAGTGTGTTTCACTACTACTACACTGTGTTTCATTGCCTCTTGATTGACAAAAAGGTGCTTGCTTCGAAACCTGCTCTTGTGTTCTGTGGAATGCAGCTTTATTAGTTTCACAATGGCTTTTTAAGTTATAATTTTGTAAATAAAACATCTTAATGAACACACTTGAAAAGTTAATAGTCTATATCATTGCTTAGAGAATGCATTAATTTTCTTGGCTTGCAAATTATGTCCTCTGGTTTCTATACTTAAGACAAACACTCATAGCTGCAATTATTGAAATCCAGGTGACAACCTCTTACAGAAAAAAAGAAATTTATCTGTTTTTATTGGCACCAGCTTCTTTTTTTGCATTCAGAATTGGCTCATGTTTCCTTAAAACAAACAAAAAAACCCCATGCTTTTTTGGGGAGTTCTTTGTTTGTTTGTTTTCTTTCAATCTATATAATGCATGCTGTTTATATGCTTATTATTATTCTGGAAGGAAAGTCCCTATTTGTACCATCGCCCTTTCTGATAGTGGCTTTGCTGGCTCTTCAAGGTCTCATTTCATCCTCTAGAGCTCACGTCAGTGACAGTTGTCTGACTCCTGGCTGTTACATTAGAAAGCGAAATGAAGAACATAGTTATAAAGGTAGCAAAACAATTAATGACACCTTTCCAATAAAAAGCCCACAGAGTAGGATGAGAAAATAGACATCACAATCTTAGCTAAAATTGCTGTCACCAGAATGATGATTGCAGCTGGGCTTACGGGGCAAAATTTAGCAATATTTTTAACAACAGCTGA
>JAOXJK010000032.1:67293339-67315565 GCA_025774025.1 Xenus cinereus
CCCTGAAGACAAGACTGTCTTACAGATGTTAGATACACACTTCTGTGATTTAGCAGAATCACCCTTCTGAGATTGCAGAAGGAGCATCCATTACGTATTCTAAATCCAAGATGAGTACTTCTTATGAATAGTAATTTCTAAAATGAAGTCAGTTAACTAAATCACAAGTAGCGGCACCAGTATGGTTATACTTAATATTAAACAACACGAATGAATGCTACTTAAAAGAGAGAAAAAATAAGCTAAAATGGCTGTAATACCTATGTTACAAGTGATATGTCATTGAGATAGGCAACAAAAAAAGAAAAAATTATTTTATAGAAGAGTTATTATAGGCAAAAAGAGTACAGTACAAATATTTTTAACTTCTCAGAAAAATATTTTTGAAACTCATTCTAAAGTTCACTTCTCACAGAGATAGCCTTAAACTTTAAAGTGGAAATGTGATGCTAGTACATTCTAAACTTATTTTTTCAAATTCAATGTAGTATAGAAATTGGGTAACTGAAGATGACAGCAAAAAGAAATGGCAAAGAAAAGAGAAAAGAGTAATGAATGGCACTAGAGAAAAGGAAAATAAGTATCAGATCGGAAGAGGTAACATAGATAACAGAACTAATAAAGATGTAAGGACATGACTTTTTGTTGAGCAGTTGGTTGAATGATACAGAGCACAATAGTTGGAGGTTATAGAGGATTTTAGCTATCTAAATATTTCCTAGAAAATAATAATACTGAGGAAAAAACATCTCCAATGGGTTCATGTGATGCTCTGATTACAGTCTTTTTGATAAAGAAGATAATTAAATGAAATATAAATAAGGGCCTTATTTGAAAGAAAAAGATATTTGTGGTGGAAAAAAAAAGATCACATTTCCAGTCTTTAGGAAACACGGAAGATCAAGAAAACATTTTTGAAGTAAAATTGAAGGAACAGAATTGGACTATTTGATTACAAGAAGACAGACCCCGTTAAACTTGAAAAACTGATAATGAAATTTGAGAGGCAAATCTCAGGAAATAGGGACTTAAGAAGACGGGATTTCTTTGAAGAATCAGTAACAAGGGCACAAGTACAAACTGTCCCACTGGTGAGAAAAGATCAGAATGGTACTAAGAGAACAATTTGACCACATCAGTGACCTCAGGTTCAACAACAAAGCATGCAGGAAGTAAAAACTTGATCAGATCGTTAAAGACAAATAAAACTAAAGGCTAGGTACACAAGGACAGAACTAGATCAGCCATGTCAAAGGAAGATACTCAACTATCCACGGATATCACAAGTGAAAATAAATATGTAAATGTTGTACAACTCCAGGAAAATCATTGCTCTACTATGAGCAGAGGACAAAGCTATCCGTAGATGATACCAAGAAAATCACAGTGTTCAGTGCTGTTTTTCACGAGTTTACAGGAAAATACAAAACACAATCCTGTGGGTAATGAAATTGCTACCACTGACTCACTGGGAAGACTTCATACAGGAATAGTATATCAACAGGAAGAGGAATATGCAGATAAAATCTGTGTTTTAAATTGCCGGAGTCTGAGCACACTCTCTCTAAATGCCAAAAGAAAAAGATGAAGCATTCTTAGATATCTCAGTGTTTGCTTTTGAGTGCTCAGATTTTGTTCTGCAGACCAACTGCTTATTTTCTTGTTCTTAATTTATGTAGTTGATCTACATGCAGAATTTCCCAATTATTCTACTGCATTGCATTTTGAGTTCAGTTCACCCTAAAACAAGGGTAATGTTTTACAAAAATGTATGGTGGAGGATGAACATAATGCCTATTTTCAAAAAGGGGAGAAAAAAAAGGAGACTGGGGTAATTACAGATTGGGTCTTTATCTTAATTCCTAAAAAGCAGACAAGAACAACCTATTAGCACCTGAAAGAAAACAGCTTAGATGAGTAACAGTTAATATGGACTTGTCAAGAACAGTTTGTGTTGAACTGACCTAATTTTCTTCTTTAAGAAAGTACCACTGCTGTACAAAAAAAGAAAGATAACTTGACTTTAATAAGGATTTTGCCCATCACACTCTCACATGATATTCTAAGTAAAGTGAGGAAGCTTTGAGCAATAATAAGCCAGTACAGAGCAGCTAATCTCAAATACAAGGCTGCTTGGAACACTACTTGGAAGTATTAATGGTTTACAGCCAAAATGAATGTGTAAAGAATTGACTTAATCAGAGTTCGCCTCTGATTCCATTACCACTAATATTTTCATTAATAAACTAAGTGATGGGACAGAAAGTACATTCATTATACTTACAGTATACATCAAGGTGCTGTTGGGAAGAATGGGGAGATAAAATGTTTGGACAAGAGATCAAAGCAATTTTAGACTGGAAAGGAGATGAAACTCTAGAATAGGAAAAGTGGAAAATGCACATTTAAACATGAGTAATTAACTATGTAAATAGAAACTACAGATCTAGATAAATCATCAGTCTTCAGAGAAAAATCTGAATATGGATGATTCCAGTCCAAACATAAATACAAAATGGTATGCTATTTCTAATACAGGACATACATCTTACTTTCCCCTCTAACTAGGAGAATAACCAATACAATCTATGCTGGAAACTTTATATTCTACTTAGCTTTGATAAAGCTTCAGTGAATATTTTGTCCACGTTCTGACACTGCACACCAAAAAGGGTGTGGACTAAATGATAAAACCATAGGACAAACCATAAGACTGTTTTGAAAGAGATGATGTATGAGGAAAGAGCGCAAGCATTGCTCAGCTGTAAGAACAGAAGCTTCAAAGGTGATATAGTAACCTTCTTTAAATATGCAAAAGATAACCGTAAAGAGACAAAGAAGGAAATTCCTGACCAGATGAAAGATGATAGAACAGGCAGCGGATTCAAATTAAACCAGTAATAATCAGGCGAGAAATTAAGAAAAACGTCCAATATTATGGATAGTGAAGCATCAAAATAGATTGCCTGACAGGGGCATGGAGTCTGCATCATTGGAAGTTTTAGACAAGTTTTTGTCAAGAAACTTTAGCAAGTTTCTGTAAAGAATGATGCTTATCTCATAACCTGAACATAAATACAAAATGGTGTGCTATTTCAGTTTTGTATACATGCACTGATGTTGCACTGGGAAAGAATATTGACTAGATGACCTTTGGAAGATCCTTCAGGCCCACATTTTTTGGTTATACTGAGCCATATCATTAGAAGAGGCAAGGGGAGCTTTCAGTGCTATTTGTCCACAAACACTTGCAAATTTTTAAGGAAACATAATGATGTAAAATATTAGGTCATAATACTAATAGCAGATGACACTAAAAGTTCAGTAGCAAGGATTTTTCAAAGAACCTGTCAACTTCTTCTGCCTGTAGAAGAGAAAAAACAGAAATGTGAAAGTCCCACTAGTTTAATCTTACTGCTACGCAAGATTTTAGAACAAATTCTGAAGGGCAGTTCAATGAAGGATGTGTTGATAAAAGGAGAATGGGATAAAATGCAACAAAGTTCTATTGCAAGTAGATCATGCCAGACTAATTTAAATGAATTTAAATTTATTGAACCTAATCTGTAGTCTACCTGTGAAAGCATCTGATATGGTGATCCAGGAGAACATATTATTTTAGATGAAGCAGGTATACAAGAAATGGATATGGTTTACCCTCTATTCTGTTGATTATATTGTCATGGGAATTATAAGCCTTTATTTCTCCCTCCCCAAAAACCAAAATGGAAATAAATGCTGAAATTGACACTGTAGGTATACTGTATTTTGTAAGAATGGATTTTTTTCTTATGTCCTGTTCATCAAAAAAAAAAAAAGAAAATGGTCATAAAGCTTGAAAATACTTTTTGAAAATTTTATAACAAGTTGCATGAAATGATATCACCAACTCATTCAGGAGCTGCATTTTAAAAACCAGATAAACAGTAGAATAAAAATTTTATGCATTCCAGTCCAGTTTCCAACAATTTAAAGTTACAGACATTCTGTATCTAATAAATGGGCTGTGTGGGACAAGACTCTTCAGAGTACTTGAATGGCAGTGAAAAATAAAGATTACAGGCAATACTTAGGCATTAGAGACATATGGGATAAAGAAATATCAGTAAAAATAGTAAGTTAAGCTTCCACTCTGAAGATCTTGTGGAAGTGCTTATTTTTCTTGCATTTAGGGAAACCAACTGACTGATATAATGTTACAGGTAATGATAAAAGAGAGTTTAGTCAGGTATAACAAATGTTTCTGTGGTCTGGTAATTCCATATTCCGAAGTTTTAGTTTTCAGAAAGGTAGGTGCCATATGCAGTCTTCCAACCAGTTTAAGAAATGTTAGGTCAGGTTAAAGTGGATTCTGGAATTTCACTTACTGGAAGCTGAAGAGGTAGACTGAGTAGGAGATGCTTTTGCTCTCTACTTCCTATGTCCTTTGCTACAGGGAACTGCTGCCAGCAGATCACAATTTATTTTTCTTCCAGGAGAAGCTTCTGCAGGCTTGTGTCTTCATGGAGAAGGTACTGGGGAAGCACCACAGGTTTCCTCGTTTCTAAGATGTAGGTCCTCAAGTTCCCAGAAATCTGAGTCTTTTAGGTTACAAACTCTTAGGGTTTCCAGGCTAATTGCTCTGTATCACCAGGGTGAAAAGCATATCAAAGAAGCAGGTTATTCAGGGGATAAAGATTCTCAGCTCCTTGGTTTTTCAACACGTCATCTGGGAACTGTTGAGTTGACCATCCCAGACCCATTGAGTTGACCATGTCATTCCCATGCGACTTCCAGGGGAAACTATATAATGCTTGTGAAGTAAAATATTCTGATATTTTACTCCTTGTAAAGGCAAAAACCCAGTAACAACAAAAAGTTGCATCTAGGCTCTTTATCCTCATTCAGAACACTGTTACCCGAGGGAGACCTCACTCTTTGCAGAACCTATATTTAGTTTCCTGGACAGAGTGTAGCAATTCCACTTCTCCCAAACACTCAGTATGCTCAGGTGGCAGAGGCTCAGAAAGAAAGAAACCATGAGGGATCTGAATGTAAAAGAGTTTACCAGTCTGGCTAGGGACCAGCAGCAGGCACAGAGACAGAGCTTAGAGACTCTCTCTTCAGGGCCATTAATAGTTTCTTCGGCTGAGTCAAAGAGGACATATTATAACCAGGATAGAGACAAATGAGAAAATTTACACAGTCTGCAGCACTGGGATGGAGAAAAGGAAGAAACCTACTGCTGCAAATTCACACTTCTTAAAGAGAAAAGAGTGGGGGAAGAAATCCTTAGTACAGTAGGGCCAAGGCTCTTTTAGAAATACACCATATAATAATGCATTTTATTTCCAAGGGCTGTAGGTAGAATGAAATTAATATCATACCTATCAGCTGGGCATGTCCAATGGTCATGTTTCGGAAGATGCTGTCTTGGCTGCTTTTGTATGTGATTTAATATCATTTATAATTCAGTTTTATATTTTTGTCAGAAAAGCATCTTACAAAAGCCAATCAAGTGTTTAGCACTAATATACTGTCAAGTGGAATATAAATCCCCTAATTAGCACTTCAAATAACATAAACATACTTCACCACATTTCACAGAGGAAAGCAAATAAAAAATTGCTTGATTTACAAATTTGGAATCAGGCTTATGTACAGTGTATATTAAATCATGTGCATCTTGTACAGGTTGCAAGTAAGCAAGTTGCAACACATCCCCACAAACAGAGACCAGAGAAAAGAAAAACTGAAGAGAAAATGAAGACTGGAGTTTAATCACACTCCACTATGCAGCTCATTTCCACTTTTTTTGATATTAGAATGCTAGAAGCAAGCCTTGACAAGCTACCTGAGCACTATTGCTGATGCAATTTTATGCCTTTCTTTTGATTAATCTTGCTCTTTGCAGTAGTAACTAAATTTGTCACATTTGGACTCTGAAATCTACTGCAATATTTGAGTACTATTACTGGTTTCTGTTGCCATACCAGTGGGAATTTTCACCAATCATGTAAAATTTTGGTTTTGATGAAAGAGTGTGGCCTAAATGAAGAGCATATCAAACACAGAATGAATTCATCATCCTTTTCTTCCCTTTATTTCCCATGTCGAGATTGTGTCCAAATCTTCAAAGATATTTTAAAGTCCATATTTACTGTGTCTCTGGAAAACCAAATCAATTGTTGTTCCTGGAGGGGATGAGCCTATGTGTCCTCTGGAGCCTGTGCAGCTCCTTGTACTGAGCTCCCATGAATGCAGGCCCTACCGTGGCTCTTTGTGCTACTTCTCTGCCTGGACACCATGCTCATCAGCTCTTTCAAAGCATCCTTTGATTCCTAAGCTCTGCATACATCACTGCTGTCTGTAACCCTTAGCTAGCTCCCTTTTCAAGTTTCCTTCTTCTCAGCCCTCTCCATCAATTACATCAGCTTCAACTCTTCATTTCATATATATCTCTTTTGCCTTATTCTGGGATGCCGCTTTGACCACTTCATTTATCAGTTTGTTAGACTTTGATCTTGCTGAATACTCATTTATTTTTTAAGATCCAGTGAATCTATCTGTCTAATTTGTAAGAGGAATCTCAGCACTTTAAAACAAAATAGGAAAGCTGAAGCCATCATCTCCCATTTCCTCCTTGGTTCTGTTTTCAAGTTCATTTCTATTTATGCAGTATTATACCAGTTCTGATTTGTGAGTTCTTCTGTGCAGCAAACATCTTTCCAGAAAGAGCCTCACTCACCACAGGTAACTTGACAAAGAGCAGCTATAGGAAGAATATTCCAGAAAACCAAGTTGTCCTAAAATACAGATATTCTTGGGCACAATTCCTGAGTCACTGTTGTTACTATCTAGGATGTGCACCATAGCTGGCAGAAAGCATTAAGACTCTTTTGATGCTGTTAAAAGTGATCTGAGTATCAGGCCGGACAAAGTCCCCCAGTACTTCTTTCACATTTAGGAAAAAAGAATCAAATTAGGTTTGCACTGTGGATATGTCTCAGAAAGAAAAGTCCTGATATAGCTAAAAGTATAAAAACATTGGTTTTTTTACTATTTGGTAAGATGGTCACTAAAAGTAGGGATGAAAAACTACTATATCACCCTAACATTAAAAAAAAAAAAAAGTACTATCTTCGTGAAAACTTTAATTCACTTTCAGACTAAGATCTGAAAATCAGAAATGTGCAACTATGGTTTTTTTGTCACAAAGTCTGAATGACATACATTTAAAAAAATAAATAGAATTCAATAGGTATTTCTTTCAGTAATGCTTATATTAGAAGAGCTTTGTGCTATGACGTCAGCTTCAGAAAAAAAACACATACAATAATTTAATTTAAAAACTGAAATGCCCAGGGACTGAGGTTAATAAAGACCAAGTATTATGCATGAACATTTTTCTATTCATACTTAATATGCATGATCATTATGGGTAGAAAGTATTGTAAAACATTTTAATTTTTTAAATATTCAAATTCATAATGAGCTGTATAAAATGCATCCCCTTCTGCCATTAATACTCTAATTCCCATTGACACAGTAGGCCTTTCCAGTCATATCCATTTTTAAATACTCAGACTAAGATGATAGATCTATGCAGGTCAGTCTGTCATATGTGCCCGGAATAAAAATCTGTAATCACTTGCTTTTGCGGATTAAGAAAGATGGAAAGACTGTGTGCTAAAGACTAGGCAAGTATGTTTGGTATACCTCTATTAACCTCTCAAATTCCTTCAGCTTTTCTGCCTTTTAAAGTGATATAGGAAATAGGAAAGTATTTAATTTTTAAGGAAAGATCTTAAGTCCCGTCTCTTTTCTTGCTCCCTGTCTTTGGATTTAAAAGCCAGTGGTTTACAACATTTCACTGCAATAATGTCACGCAAGACCATATTGATCCTTCCCAAGTTCCTAATGGAAGTTTTTCCTTTCTAAACTGCTGGTCTAGCTAGAGACTTTTCATCCTACCATTCAAATATGACAGATCTGGGGAAAAAAAAAAAAAAAAAATTCCTAATTTCTTGCTCTCTGCCTGTATAACTGTGTAGTCATTGTGACAAGTATACTGTTATTGACTATTTCTGTAGCAGCTATATTGAGCTCTCTATGCTTTCTCTTTTCTCTTGAGTGATATTTGGGTTTCTGAGAGAAAAAGCACAATCACTTTAAGACTATTCTTCAAAATTCATTGTCTCAGAGGAGCTGATAGTTTCAAAGAAGATTTGCAATAGCTCTTCTGTCTCCTACAGACTTACATTTAGGAAACTGAACGATGTGTTGCATATTTTGCCCTGGATTGTTTGACAGCACAGTAGGATCCAAGTGTTCGTTGTTCATACTGTTATGCAGGAACAGGAAATATTAAGGGTTGTTTTTTAAAGTATCTTGGCAGCAAGGTTTTCCCTAGCAGTGATGACTTTTTAAGTAAAATTTGAAAGGGCATTTTTGTTTTCAAATGTCATTGTTTCTTTACCGCTAGCTTGCCAGTGGCTTTTTCATTTTCATTTATTATTGTTGAAAACAAGGTAAGTGCAACTTGAATGTTCCTGACATGGTAAGTTCCAGTTTATGTCATGAAAGTCTATCTTTCCAGACAGGGCCTTGCTAATTGTGCCCACTTGCAATGTTCCCTGAAAATGCACTCGAGTAGAACCCAAATAATGGTTCCATGCTACACACAGCATTAATCAAATGTTTTAGAAGTGAAATATAAACAAGGTCATTCCAAAATAGGGAAGTTATTGAAAGGTTAAAAATGTTCAGAGGAATCTTTCTGTCCCCTGAATGATCTTCAAACAGTTTTATTTTTAGTCATGGGATCAGTTCAGTGTAGAGCAAGAGCAATACCTGCATGACTAGGAAGATCAGGATTTAGTCCTGTATAGATCTTCCTTGATGAAAAAGCTAAAGGCTTTTATGCATCATTGATAATGTACTTAATATGAACTTGCAACTGTAAATGCAAATTTGTAACAAGGAGGTTACCTTGAATGATTTTAATTGTTAAAATACATTAAATAATTGGTCCAATAGTAGAAAAGAGTCCACAAGTATAAATGTAGAAAACTGTTACGATGTTAAGACATAATGATGCAACCCCTCATCATTTTAATGAACATTTTTTTACACATGAAAGCCCTTGCACAGTGACCTGTGGAACTCCTTGTGTTATTTCCAGGTCCCAGCAGAGTTCCTCCAGAGACTACCTGCTTGTTCCTACGTGGTACCGCACTGTGATATGTAAGCACAACCTGAATGCCTGGCAACAGGAGTACAAATTGCATGACTGAGTCTTAATAGTGTGTTGCTGAAGTCATTATTATAATGAGAAAAAATTACTTTCCTTAATATTAGGGAGAATGAAAGAAGAAACATTCAGACATTTTCTGTCTGTAGTTAAGCTATTAAATTCATATTTAGCCACTTGAATTCTAATGCCTTAATTTTTAAAAATTCTGAGTGCCGGTTTCCCAGTGAACATCACTGAGATCACTAAATGATCGACATCTCTGGAAATCAAGCCCTCTATTGAAGTGCCAGGAGCGCACAAGCTTCCTGAGTCTACATGCAAGATATAAAAGTAGTCTGTGTGATACCTGAAGCTTGTAGCTAAGCTTGAGCTCAGTCTCGTGATCAGGGTACTTCAGTGCCAGGCTGTAGTTACATGCAGGCTTGGGTCATTTTGGAGAACGTCTAAACTGATGGCACTGCCAGGTTCGTGGTGTGGATGGGAACAACGACTCTCCTGTCCTAGCCAAGTCCTCCCCACCCCCCAAGAACTATTTGTCTTGTCATGACATCAAGTGGTCACCACCAGGCAGGCAGGGTCCTTCCTAAAGCATTTTATGTCGTGTAAAGCAAGAGTGGCCTCGGCAGGCTGACATACTGCTGTCAGTGCAGATGAATGGAACGTGGGTCAGGGATCACTGCTTACTTCAGTTCACTCCTTGACTCAGGCAATTTATGACTGTATTGACGTAGCCTGGCAGTTCATTTAGGCTCCTGCATGTGGAATGTCACTTTTCAGCTTAACTCCAGATTTTAATTGTGGTTCAGTAACTCAGGCTGGCCAGGGTGAAAAACACGTATCTACCACATTCGTAGAAGTAAATCTGGTTTAAATAATTGCCCTTAATCGTCATGGTCTTATATTCCTACAGCAGGCAAAACAACAGTATAAACTTTGAAGTTGACAAATTGTGTAACATTTTTAAATTTTGTGCACACCAATCATGAATGCCATTTGAGGAACAATAAATCAGATTTAATCAGGTCTGTTTTAAGCAGGGGAAGTTATTCCTCTGTTGGTAGCCTTAAAACATCCAGCTACAGTATTGATTTTAAATCCTTTAAATATATCAATGGAAAGGACTTATGTAATCTTTCAAGCAGAAGGAAGAAGGATATATTCTGTTTATAACACACTAAGTAGGCAGATGTCTCTGAAGTAGATTCCACTTCAATGCAAGACTTTGTGATACCAGTTAGAAAGCATATGCCATGTTGCCTCGACATCCTCTTACCAAATGCTGATGGATGTTTATGATCATAAATGAAATATGTAAAGTAGCACTGAAAATAATCTTTCAAATTAAAAGTGTTAAAATATATACTGTGCATGGTGTTCTGCAATGCAGGGATGTATTTCTGTGGGAGTTTGTGGAGCACAATAACAGATTTCGATGCGGCCTCAAGTACTGAGATGTGTCCACTTCCATATTTTTCCTATGAAGATGAACACCAACAATAGATGCCCAACCAAGTTACGGTAAAGGATTTTGAGAGGTATAGTGGAGTTTGATTGCATAACTGATAATAAATTGATAAATAAATGGTAAATAAATTGGTAAATAAATGGTAAATAAATTGATTTGGAAGCAGAAACTCCCAACTAGATTTGGGTTTGAGTATGCTTTGCAATACTCACTGCCACCTTTATCCTTGACTATTCAAATTGCTGCTGCTGCATCTTTCCTGCTGTTGCTGTCAAAGATGGTAGCCACAGGGACCTGAGGCTGCTCAGGGTGTACAATCGCTGACCGTGTCTGATCCTGACATTGGTACGGGATAGCAATTTGGCATGTACTGTAACCCAGGAGCGGGGAACGTGCCTCAGCTCCACAGGTTAGATGTAGACAAAAAGGCTGTCATTGAACTACTGACTTTCCCAGGAATGGAGTAGTTACTAATGTGTTATATAGACTGCATCTTTACTGCAAGTCATTGAACATGATGCGGAGATTATTAACTGCAATCTGATGTTCTCTGTTATGCTGTCACTCTCAAACTCATATTTTATGACCAAAAATGTTTATCAGAAGACCCACTCTAACACATTGAGAAGCATGGACCATTGAATTTCAGAGCTTTTCTCCTTCACTGAGACCAATAACCACTGATTTCTGAAGAGATAAGAGTCTGAGTTTGAAGACAGTCAAAGACAGAAAATTCATCTCGCTTGCTCTCATGGTTATTCATATTCAATCATAAGAATATCCATTTTCAGTGTGTTTCATTACTCCCAACCATCTTTGCTGTTCTCTTTAAACACTAAAGAATTAATGCCTTATCTAGCAAAGCTAAATATACAGTATGATCAGCTCGACTCATGGTCTTAATTTTAGTATTCTAAATAGACAGAGCTCTAAAGCTAAATTTTCCTAAAACGTTCTTATGGCTTTTTCATGCACCATTTCCATTTCCACTTCATTCATTTCAGATCCATCTTTTTGAAGTACATATATACCAGAAGTGGTATATGTGCTTTAGTATCCTTTTGAAAAATTATGAACTCAGAGATGCATCTTTTATCACATTCATTTTTAAATCAGCATTGCCCCTTTTTTGTTCTTCTGTCACTGCTAGCCCCTACTAGTTCAGTTCAAACATGATTCCCCACTTTTAAGAAGTCAGTTGAGTAGTTATTAATCCATTTTTCTGAATTTTACTGGTTTTATACTGTAATTTTTTTAATTAATATATCAAGGAGTAGTAAGCTAAATTTACTAAGCAGAATGAAGTTAATGTGAGAAATACTCCTGTCCTTCAATGTCCTCTATTAATATACTTATCAGCTTCTCTGTTATTTCACCTTGAATTGCTACCACAATAAACAGTTTACAATCAGCTCTGTGAGCCCACCGTAGACGTTGGCAATGGGAAGAGAATTTTAGGGAATTGTGGCAAGCATTTCTCTCCCCTTGCTCCCTTCCTCTCTTCTTCCCTTCTTTCCACCCTCCTCAGTTCAGAACAAAATTTTAAAAGGTATTGAAAATAAATGTTTCCTAATTGTTAATTTTCAAAATCTCAAAGATACCATGTTAAACAAAGACACCATGTAAGAACTTCAAACGCATTCATGCCTTCCAGAAAACATTTTGGTTTTGATGAATCACACCAGGTGATTGGCTGGTGAGTAATTCCTCATCTTTACCAGATGAAAGCTTATATTCTCACTTCTTTCAACATACTGAAGTATTCACTGAATTCATTTTCCTTTTCATCATTATTATGTACTTAATCACATCCATCTTATAATGAGGATATGTCAATGGGGGGGTTTATTACATCTGTAATATACTTGAACTCATGGTTCCTGCCAGAAAATGTACTCCTGATGCCTTTGTTTCCTTTTCAGTTTTCCAAATCCATTTTGTTCTCATTTATACTGTCTCTTCCTCCTAACATTTCTCATTCCCTGTATTTACTTTGCTGTAACTGCTCTCTTTTTCTTTTCTTTCACCAAGTTGCTGTTAAACCCATTTGTTCCGAACTACTTTTGGCATTTTTTTCTCCTGATTCTTCTTACTTATTATAGATTTTGTTTGGTATTCATGAAAAGACCTAACAAAACAAGTTGTTTCTATACAAAATTACTATTGAAATGTATGTAGAAATTGTTGTATACTTTTAAAGACTTGTAGGTTTAAAAAGACTTAGTGGATTAAAGAGAAAGAATAGGAAAAAATAGAAATAGCAGGTTACATCATAATAATTACAATACAATCTAGACTTAGTCTGCATATAATGACACCACTCCCCATCAACATGTGGTTACTTTCCCAAACCTCTGTAAGCCTCCAGATTTGGCTATTAAAGCATAAAGAGTAGAAATGTTATTTTTCCAACAAATTGTGTCAATCAATTAGGAATTGTAGGGTTTTGATAGATCCTGGCCCTTCAATAGAAAAAGGAAATACAGTATTTATAGCCGAACATTGTGATGCGTTTTAAAATCACTATATTAATTATATCCACTAGTGACAAAACTATATCATCCAAAAATTATGCTCTATGTATATTTTTTACATTTAAATTTGTCACAGTCTCTGAAAGATCCTTGCACCATCTCTAACCAAATTTGCTACACTTAATTGTATATGATTTAAATGAATATTTCAAAAAGCAGTATACATACTTTTTTGCTATCAAATTGATGTGTTACATAGGTTTCCCCCTATGATTATCTATATGCAACTATGAATTAATATAATAATTTTAAATGCTATGCACTTTATTAAGTGAACATTGATATTGCTGAATGTATGTACTCATTTACATATTCCTTTATTTAATCAATTTTAAAGTCAGTTACTCCGAATCACTGATAATATTTTTCTACATCCCTGGTTTTTCATGTACATTATGAAAGTATTAATTCAATTTCTGAGTATCACTGTCAGCATTAAAAAAAGCTTTATCAATATTCAAAAATATTGAGGTTTGTCTTAGGTTGTACAATTCTCTTCAATATTATTTTTCCCCTCGTGTATTTTCCTGCTTCTCTTGAAGACTAGAGTCATTTGAATTCTTTAAGTTAGTGGTGGAAGACTACCCTTGGAAAAAGCAGTGAATTAAACGTGCATGCTTAGTGGGGCAGACTGAAACAAATAGATGAGCAGCTAGGAGGAAGGCCTGTAAATATAGTCGTTTACTGTGGTTTTCACTGTATGTAATGATTTCATTCATTTAAGAGCTGTGCACTTTCATTACAGTGATTTACAAGCCTGACATTCCTAGAACATGCAGAAGGAGTCCATGCTTTCCTGTATCATGAAGCATGTAAGACCTCATATTTTTACCATAATTTCTTTCCTTTTACCATAAAATCTCAGCAGATATTAGGATTAATCACTGTTTTTTCTCAAAAACTTATATAGTGTGGAAAATATAGATGCAGTTTTATAAAAAGAGTTTTCAATTCTCCTAGATTTTATGCAAGGCTGAGGCCAGCAAAAGCTAGAGAAGCTTAGGATTGGCTTGATACTACACCACTTGAGGAGGAATGCAAGGAAGCCAAGATCCACGAGGTCTGGCATATGCTTTTCCTCATTTATTTCTTTTCTGTGATGGTTTGGTTGCACAGCTGCAAGGAATCAATTCTGTCAAGACAGCAGGAAAGATTTTCTGCTCATGGAGGGAAGTCTACTGGTGTCTGCTAACAGAATCTAGTCCAATGACAGAATACAAATAACTGATGTTAAGCTATCCTAAGCTCCAAGACTCCCACTACTGAGTATTTTCCACAATTAGAAAAAAAGAGAAGGAAGGCATTTTTCTAATGAGAATAAGCCTCTAGAATACTCCCAACTGCTAGAATAAAGGAAATATGAAATACAGGATCCTGCTTGAATTTTTTAATGGGGATCATCACCCAATCTAATTTACATGTTCTGTTCTTAAATAATACATGTATAAGCAGCTGAAAAAAATGTAAAATATGTTTATTGAAACAATAACTGATTGACAGCCTATGCTGTAATGCAAACAGATTTTTCTTAATTTTATTTATATAATAAAGGCTTCAGGGAGTCACAAAGTGTTTCAGCTAGCAAAACGTAATTTACATAAGGTACATTATCAACTCTTGTATCCTAATATTTCTGGTATGGCCTTATTGTGGCTATAAACATCTTTCATAGTAAGTTGTGTACAATGGGGTCATATACTGTGCTTGCCAATAAATCTCCACAATTTACCCACAGTTAGGCAGTGAACTGCTGTTACTTCTTCATATTTTCCAAGTCTTTGACTATGAAGTTACACGTACTATGAAGTATTATAGGCAGTGGAAGATAAATTTTTACAGTATTCCTTATAATAACAATCATGTTTTAGAGATTCAATTCCAAACAGCGTAAGAGTGTTTCCTTACTTTCTTCTATCTCCACTTTTCCAGATCCTGCCTGACTGTGAACAGAGTACTAAATGCCTTGACCCTTTGATTCCTGTCAATGCAAATCCATTTACCCTTTATCTAGAGAATGTGAACCATCATATAAACAATTGTGATGGAATAAAAGAGTATTTGTTGACTTAGAGCAGTGGACTGATAGAAGACGAATCTTGGCTGTGTAGCTTGCTAAGGCCTTTGCTGCCTGCTCTTATTTTGAGTGTTGTTCTTAGGGGAGTAGTAAAACTGCCTCCTCATGTGCATTTACTTCTGGTGGCCGCTGCTATTTCACGGCGGCGGTGTGGGAAGATCACAAGGTGTTATGGCACGAAAGTGTTCAGTATCTCAGTATGAGTCAGAGGAAGGGAGCGGAGGGAAGAGAGGGGAGGCTCTTTGGGACACAATTTCACCACTGAGAAGCCTCAATAATCTCTAAGGGGAGAGAGAGTTTGTAAATTTTAAAATCTGAGCTGGAGAGAGTAGGGCATTATGATCCTTCTGTAGGGGCAGGTCATTGAAGACTGCCTCTTTCCCCACTTCTCCTCTCTGGTGCTGTAAGTCTGGTAGATGCCACACCACATGACACTCCACACCACACAAGGAGCTTTTAGTCACCTAGGTTTCTTTGTCACGTGATGGTGGCCTAGCCAGACCCTCTTAGGAAGCTTTAACTTCCTAGCTCCCTCTGTAGAGTGGTCTTTAATATTGACCTTATTTTCAATTAAAGATTTAAAGAACATTTGTTCCCTGAAGGTACAATACAGAAGTGATTGAAAAGCAATATGATCTACAACATGCATTTTTCATCTGTGTATGTTTCTTTCAAACAGGCAATAAAGTAGCTCCACGATTACTTTCTGTCAGTGAAATAAGTCATCATCCTTCCTTAAAAAGAACTTTGTGAACGAGAGGTTAGAACTACATAAAAAAATTGGACTAAGGTCAGCGCCAGCAGAATAATATCAGTGGGAAAAACAATTTTTCTGTTATTTAGATTTTTTAAAACTAATTTTCAGTCTTGTCTCATTCTTCATAACAATGTTCTGGCAAACAGCAGTTGTTAATCCAAGACTCTGTCAATCATCTACCAACTAGAACAAAACTCACAGGATATTAAGTTGCAGAATAAAATAATAAAAACCAAAACATGGAAAATTTACAGCTATAGATCTGCAAATCAATGTTGAAAAAAACCCACAGAGAATATTATCAAACAAGTCTTGTGTTAAAAAAAAAATACCTTGTGAAATGCTGAGCCAAAGGTTGTTAGGACTTCTGCTTTAAGTTATCTACCTCTGGGGTATTGTTTTACCCCTAATCTAGGAAAAAAAAAAAAAAAATTATAACTCCTGTCTCCCTATGTTAATATGGTAGTAGGCTTTTTACCACTGCCTTTTTTTCTTAGTTCTTTGTAGTCAATAATTTTTATCAGAGTCTTCTGTGAGTGAAAGGCTAGAAACAACACAGAAGACTGCTGTTTCAAGCACAAAACTAGAAATAGGTAAATATTTTAAGGCGTCGTCAGGAGGCAAATACCTATAAAGTCAGACCTAGAAACCAGTGCATTACTGAATTACCATACTAAAGGCAGAGCACAAACTGGGCTCAATTTCAGGGGAAAGGTAGAAAGTGTGTGTATTGGATACTACTACAGTTGTTTGGTCAGCAAGAGCTATCATTTAACATTAATTTTGTTTCATAAAACAGCTGGGGAGGAAATAAAATGATAGAGAAGAATAACAGTGACTGTAATGTGTTAATTAAACATTTGTGCAAGCAACATCCTTCCTCTCCAGCCCCACTTCCAGCCTGGTCCAGCAGACCTGCCTGACTCCCATCTGAAGGGCAGGCACCACTTAATTTGTGTATCTGTTTTCCCACATCCTGCTGGGCTGGAAATTCTCCTCAAATACAGTTGCTCCTAAATTGGAGTCTCCATGGCAACCTTCACAGAGGTGTGCATTGGAGCCAGCTGCCAGGAGAAGACAGCCGCATAATACAAACGGAGAGGATTTCTACTTTTCACTTTTTCTGCCCTGAAATAGATAGGCAGACAGACCCAATGTAAAACTCTAGCAGAACTGATTAAAAGTGGATGATGCTGCAAACACATTTAAAATAATTTACAAGAGTGAGAAGTGACATTGTATAAACCACTTATATTCATCCTTCTCATTGTTTTTAGTGTTTAGAAGCAGTGACTTGCACCAAGGATATGAAGTTGAGAATGTAAGGTGATGCAAACATCATCTGTCTGCCGCCAGCCAAACCCAATCTCTGTGTCAATCACGTCATGTCGGAGGTTGATCAAGGTTCTCATTGTCTGATGATGCAGTGCAGAAAACACTCAGAATGGGAAGATTTTAAAGAATGGCAAGTTGGTTTTCCGCAAGTAACTGCAAGGAAATTGGTCTGAAAGGTAAGAATGGAGACTGGGTTTAGGTATGGAGCTGAGGAGTGATTAAATATAGATAAGACTTGGGAGAAACTAGAGGGACCAGCTGACTCACCAGCATATTTGCAAGGACAATATTAAGCACACCATTATGTAAAATAAGCAAATCAGCTGTAAGACCCTTATGGCAGCAGACAATGCCTAAGACTTCTGTGAAGCTTCCCTTTCCGTATATTACGGTGCAAAAAGAGAATGTATTTTTCAGAACTTAAAACACACATTTGTATTGCATTCATTGGCTATTTACTTCTCCAGCAATAAAGTTGTCAGTTTTTTGACCATGTCTGTATATCTCCATACTTACAGAAATACCAGTCATCTTGATGTCAATGGAGTCCCACAAAAACCAAAAAGTCTTCCAGGACTTTTCTGAAAAGAGTGATAGAGAGTGTTTAGGTAATCTTATAATTACTGATATAATGACTGATTAATGCAAATGTTTACCAATGGGGTATCTTAGATTTCGGACCTTATATTCTACTTAGCTTCATTTACAAAACACGTATATTTATTTTTGCCACAGAAACCCAGTCCCCAAAATGCTTCTATTAAACAGCAACGTTTCTGGGGATGACTGCACATGCATCCACAATCCACTGTGGTATTTTATCATTCAGAAGATTCAGATTGCAATGCTAATATACAACAGCTGGATCTCAACAGTCATCCATGAAGACACATTTATGATTCCTCTTCATGTAACGGATAATGAGGAAATAGTTGAAGAAAAACATCTTCAGAAGAGGTGAGTCTTATTGTTTTAGTTTATTTAAAGAACAATGGAAAAAAATATGGGTAGAAAATAGAAAACAATTGCAAAGGAACTATTGCACTTTGTTTGTAAAATACACTTCTGGCAGATCCAGGAGGATGATCTTCCTCTTCCCCCCACCCCATATTGAAAAGAAAAAACTAAAAAGCTCCATCAAAACCACTTGTTTTCTGTTATCTATAACTAAACCTTTTTCCACAAGTTTTTCAGTTCAGCAGCTAAGCTGAAAGAATCCTCTATTCTCCATGTTTTCTTTGTCAGCGTTTTATAAGTAAAAGACCAGAGAATAACTGTAGGCACTCCTCCACATCCTGGATAGCTTTGCATTTCTTTGTGGCATTGTTCAGGAAGGGGTTTCTCATCCGAGCTACATTTTGACATCTGAGACCCCAAGCAGTGATTCACGTGGCCAGCCAGCAAGAGAAAGGTGGCCGGGGTGTTTCACAGCAGCGCGTTGCACACAGGGTACGTGAGCGGCTGCAGAACCTCACTCTTCCAGGTGGGACCGTGGGGACCAAACCCCAAGCAGAGGGACAACCCCTCAGCACGGCACACAACACTGCCGTGCTCTGGCACTTCGCCCAGTCCAAAATTTTACACACTCAATGGATATTGAAGCCGTAGGCATACTTTTTCCTGCAAATGTGTGATGTGTTGGCACCACAGTGTGTGAAGGGCAGATGGAAGGGGAATGGGAGCCCGAGACATGGCAGGCTGGAAGAGTTGCACGGGCAATATGAACTGTAACAAATCTCCATGGTGCTTCAGTGATGCCCATTAAGATCATGGGCTTCTCTTGCTTTTGTTAACTTCCAAGTCATAATTATTATGCTGCTAGCCTGCACCTGGAATGAATTACAGGGTCTCCTGCAGGCATCAGCTCAGTTGACCAGTGTAGGCAGCGGGGAGCATACAGGGAAAGTGTCTGCTATAGACAGAGCTGCAAGGAGTGAACTTTTTCACCTGTTTATATTCCTATGTTCATACAATTGAAACTCAACATAACTAAATTTACATCTGAATGGCAATGTTTTAGCACCCTGCTGGAACAGTGAAAGTAAAATTTACCCGCCTTGTGTTAACTCTGTGAAATTACAGTAAACGTCGCATGTTTGGGGAAGGAAACTTAGTAGGAAATCTGTCAAAGTCAGAACTGGACGGAGGGCATCTGGCTGCCACTTTTGCCTTTGGCAGTCTCCCCCACCGAATTTCAGCACATTAAAAATTCCTTGCCTCGCATCAAAAACATTAGATCTTTGTGCAGATTTTCTTTCCAAAGGCTACAGCTTGTACCTTCCTAAGCAGCAATCCTCAAAAAACCTCAAGTGAAGCATACCCACTGAAAGTGATTTAATTTTATCTAACACAAACCAGGAGCAATTTATCATGCCTTTAGCTCTTATTTTCCCTCCCCCTCTCTGACTGTCAGTGTTTAAACCAAACTCAAGATTGACACATAGACAGCAATTTTGCCAATAGCTAGTCCCAGAACTCTTCACACTGGCATCTCTGTATCCACATTTTTACCTTCAGGATAGATTTCCAATGCTAAAGAAAGTGCAGATCCTCCATCAGCACTTTTTATTATCCTTACATTAAACCTTCTACTTCTTGTTGCTGCATCTTGCTTGCAGATACCCTTTACCATCTTCCCCTAAAACTATCTGTGGTTTTTTCAATGTAGTTTTTTATACTTAGGCTAATCGAACAGTGCAACTTCCTGGCAATTGCAAATAAAAAAGCAATATCTTGTATAGTAAGATCCCTATTCTATTTCTGAATTGGAATTGATCTTCCTATTTTGTTTTGTTTGTAGTGAGCAAAGCACCTGTCTCTGGAGTACCCTGCTTCCATCTACCACTCTAAACTAAAAGCCTACCACTCAACACTAAAAGTTGAAGTGGAGTGAATATGCTAGAAACTTTTTAAAAACATTCTATCGTGCATGGAAGAATCAACATTGAAATCTCAATGTCTTTTGATGTATGCATTTACCTACATGTTTATCTTTGTCTCACATTTGCTAGTATAGCCACGGAGGAATGAGCGTGAACAGAAGCTCCAGCAAATTCCTGAAATGCCTTTGGTTTTGCTCTTGTTGCACATGCTTTCTCCAAATCCCTGTCTTGGAAAGGCTTAAAATTCATCGAAAGCACTCTGTTCACTTCACACTATGTTCACTGAGCATAGTTTACTATATGTCTGATAAGAAACACCTACTTTTAGGTAAACCTTTACGGAGGACCTGCAGGGACAGGGGGAGAAAGGTCCACACGACCTATAAAGGACTGTATTTTTCCATTTATATTTTTATTGTTATACTGGGAAATTCCAATATATCAGGGAAAGGTACCTCATAAAAAGATCACTAAATAGATGAATTAAAAATACCCAAATATATTCAGGGAAAAATCTCCCTTTCAGAAAAAAATGGAACACCTTATATTTATCAGGAAAATATTCTGTAGATCTATTTTACCTAAATTTATCAGAGTTAAAGCCAGGTATGAACCACAGAATGTCACATTGCTATAAAGATTAAGTGCAATGATGCCATTGCTTACAGTTCAAAACAGGAGACCGGGCATAGGCCTGGCTTTCCCCTAGGGGATATCCAGAAGGAATAAGGTGCCAGCTGTAAATTATTTACTAGTGTCTGAAACTCTCACCATGAGCAGGAAAAGAATAACCACGAAGTAATGTACAAATACATACTAGAGAAACAATGCAAGGTTTTGTACAAGTCTGTTCTAATTATCAAGACAGACTTGGTAGCTATTTCTTTTAGTTCAATATGTACCATAATTTATTTTAATTACTACATTTAATATAATTTAGTTGGATACTTCCACAGGATGTAGCAAAATTGTCTATTACCTCAGTTTCCTATATCAGTTCCAAAGTCAGTTCCTTTAGGTATGTAGGTGGTAGAGGTATGGCCATCATTTTCATGAAAAAACAGCTTTTGTATTTGCCAGGTGACACTGGTGTTTTCCTATTTTCTTGACTCATTTGCTGAAGGAAAGTGGCCCCATTATATCCTTAGTGCAGTCATGAATGCATTACACTGCTGAGGAATGCTAAGCTGAATTGTGTTGTTTCTGAGTTGCTGTTTGGGTTTGCTTTCACACACTGGAAGAGTCAGAGCATGTTTCGGATGGTGGCCAAAAAGAACTTAAATAGCATGAGATATGCAATTTGATGGTTACTAACACTGGCCATACTTTGTGGTTATAGCACCATTAGTATCCAGTGATTGATGCAAAGTGATTGCTAATTGCTGTAATTAATCAAATGTCATTCAGCATCGAGGAGTTATTGACATCACACACACAAACTCACACAAAGAAATTCCTTACCAAGAGATGCCAACCCAGGTGCAGAAAGTGCTACTTTAGGTTTTCTTCAGAGAAAAGCGATGTTACTTCATTAGCTGAAAAGGAAAAGCTCCACATGCTCTGACACTAGCTGCGTGACAGCGAGAAAATTTCTATTTCAGCTTCTATCAGCAGTACCCAGTTCAAAACCTTTCCAGGGTCTTCAGCAATGCTGAGGC
This sequence comes from Xenus cinereus, assembly GCA_025774025.1. Classification (NCBI taxonomy): domain Eukaryota; kingdom Metazoa; phylum Chordata; class Aves; order Charadriiformes; family Scolopacidae; genus Xenus; species Xenus cinereus. Next base: position 67,315,280 of record JAOXJK010000032.1, read on the forward strand.
ACACTAACTGCCCAATTTAATGGGGAATGTGGCAGCCAGGTATTTTGCCTGCTAGACGTAATTGTTGCAAACATATATAAGATCGGTGATAAGGTTTTATGCTAGAGTACAAACTGATAACGGGGCTAACAGCTGCTGTTCAGTTAATCTAGGAAATGGAAGTGAAAGTTTTATGTAATGTCAAATTGCTGATATTGCTGGTATCACAAGTAACATGATTGTATGGATAACATTGAGAAGTTCTTCCCTTATTTATTCACTTGCTTTCAAGGTTTTGGATGTGTGA
>JAOXJK010000032.1:67315665-67332890 GCA_025774025.1 Xenus cinereus
AAACAGGTACTGAAACTAAATGCATCTTTGATTGTTAGGAGCAGAGTTTTGCAGCTACTGCAGAAGACATTTAGCAATATTTGCTGATTTTTTTCTTCTTTACTTTCACTAAGTGCATACTGCTTTTGCATTGGTTCTCTGCAAGCATTCGAGAGCTAGCAGGAGTATTTGCAGCATAATTTTAATTATTTCTGGATATTACTGGAACTGCTGTTATATAGTGGCATGAGAAAGTCCAAACAGGAACATCTCGTATGTATTCAGGGACCAAAACCCCATTCCATGCAACAGCTGAACACCATTCAGTACTCTGCTCCAAAGTTAAGATCCCATCCTTAAGCAAACTGTTGCTGTCTGGTCTATAAAGTTCATAACATTGGCACTATAGTATGAATTAGGTATACTGGTGGGGAAGAGGACAGAGACAGGCATTTATATTAATCGATACCATAAAGGTCAGCAACCACCACTGGGATTCAAAGACTGACCAGTTACAATCAGTGTGTAATGCAGGCATGCACTGATTATGAATAGAAACAGCAGGACAAGCATGCAACAAGTAATGCTAATCACTTCCTCAGATGGGGACAATAAGGGCTTAGATAAGCACCAGTAAGAGAAGTAGAGCAGATGTGTTGGATGAGATGGGCCCTTCCCAAAACAGACCTAGGCAGCTCTGGGAAAAAGATGCCTAGTCCTCTGAACAGCTCCATCTGGCTTCTCTGGAAGCTTCTTTCCTTCCTGGTGTCAGCATCGGGTTACTTGCAGAATCCCTTTGCAGAAAGTAAGCTCCTATAAAACCTGCTGTGACACGCCAGAGCTCACCAGTTTGGATCTTATTTGGCTTGTTTTCAAACGTTGCCCAGAGCAAACATCTAATCTCAGCTTAATGGCAAACTGGCAGGAGCTTCTTTGTTTTCTTTCTTGGCCAAAATCAGAAAGAAAATAGAAAACTTAGTATAGAAAAAGCATTTGACACTCTATAAATTATGCATTTCTCATTATTACGGATTTTGAAAGATTAAAATGATGAATTAAACTCTCTGCTCTTCTGCATTCTCTTACATAACTGAGCACTTGGGTAGAAGACAAAGTTTTGTAAACACTATTTAGGAAAGCTTTTCAATTATTTAGTATTTAAACATATCAGTAAATTGTTCCAGTTTATTAATTAGTTCAAAATACATGGTGAGAGGGATGACAGCCTCACAAGATACAGCATATGCCAATCACTGTAGAGTGTCACTTGGACTCTGAGTACTTTGTCGTTCGAAGATGCTATAAATCAGCAGAATCCATTTCATTCTACAGCTCAAAAATAACCATTAATCCATTGAATACACTTGCAACATCGCAATTTCTCTGTGCTGTCCCTGGTGATCATCTTATCCACAATATATGCCAATAAGATGTTGCTCCAGGGAGCATCTTCAGATGCAAGATTTTAAAGTTGTTTTCAGTTCTTCTTCCCCTCTTGCCAAGAGATGCAATCAAAGAAATCATTGTTCCAAGCACTTTTAATTTTTTCAGCTAATAGCAACAGAGATGGATGAAGGAGATTCCTAAGGGTATCATATATGTGTATACATATAGACACACAATAGTGTCATTTTATATGACTGACTTAGTTTTCGGGCATAGACAGCGTCCCACCACACTGCTCTGTGAACAAGCAGAATCTCCTCCACCCACTTTATGTACTGTGGGTTTTTTAACATTTCACATATAGTGTTTTCAAACTAAAACCACTGAACTTGGGAATGGTTTAGTTTTGGGCTTGATTTTCTTTGAAATGATCAGAAATCGAGTGACTAGCTTGCAATTATTTTTTTCCTTTGAAACAGATCCAGAGTTCAGTCTTTTTAGCTCCCTCACAGGGCACAAAGAAAAACCCTTGAAGTCAGTCTCCATATTTATAGCTCTCTTGCTTATGCTTTCTGAGATCGGTAACAAGTCAAGGCTAACCTGTGCCCAAACACTCAATATTTGTTTCCTGATCTGCATTATTGAAATGGCCTTTTCCAGTTCTTGTAGTGGGGCATAATCCCACTTTTGTCTCACACTGTTGTCTCTGGCTCTCACCAACCTTTTTCTTCACTGTCACCACAGGTATCCCACTGCACAGATTTTGTGAGCATGTTTCACCTTTCTCTGGAAGTTTTCACCTGACCAGGAGCACAAAACCCAGGAAAAGCAGACAGATGTACATCCTGTAACTCGAGCACCTCTTTGGAAAAAAAAAAAAACCTACAGTGCATTGAGTAAATGAGTACGGTAAAATGTGTACAGACAAACTACCAACAGGTAGTTCACCAGCAGCAGGGAATGCAGGTCTGCTGATCTTTAGCTTACCCTTTGAAATATAAAAAATGTAATGGCAAGTGATTGGCACACTTTGAAAAGGAGAAAACATGAAGCTGAAAGCAGCTTTATGAATGCTGGAAATAACTCTTACAATCTGAAGTAGCAAAATAACTGGGATCGGAGGGTCTGAGAACTAATCACAGCTTCTATTCCTTCTCCGTGCACCTCTGCCTAAAGAATTGAGAGTGCAATGCTTTGAAGCATGCCAATTTTCTCCACTTCTGAAGAGTCTCAAAGAGCACAAATGAACAAATTATAGTTATCAGCTTTTCATCTGGTCCCTCAGGACTTAGAAGTTCTCATGAACTATTTAATTTTTTTAATGACCAGCTTTAAAATATTATTTTTTTAGAAGTAACTGAGCACATGTTTGGAACTGTTCTTACACTGTATTTCTAAAATAAGTTCCACCACTTTTGTTTTCATTATGAATTATTGCAGTAACAGCAAATTGTATGTTTTCAACTGCTCTCCCAACTTATTGTACTGCAAAATAATATAAATTTTATTGAAGGTCTCAAAATATTTATTTTTTTCCTCTCATAATTCATAGAACTCCACCATTCACAATTTCAGTTTGAATATATATATATGAAAGATATATGACTATATTAACTATATTGATTTCAACTTACTATGAAAACAACTCTGTTTATGTTGAATTCTCTAATTCCAACCATTATATATGGGTCGCCTTTCAAAAAAATGTAGTTGCATTGTGAGAACAGCACGGAAAGTTTTACCTGATATATTGAACATTAATGTTTTCAGCCAAATGCAGTAGGTTATGTGATGAAAGCTCATCTGCACACCTGCAGGGAGCCACAGAGAGAAAATGACTGTTGAGGGGAGGCAAAATATGTGTGCCAGGATATACATATGTGTGTGTCTATATATTTTCTCACAAGCAGACCTTGCATCTCGCTCAGCCAGAGAGTGGTAGAGGATGAGGCCGTTGGTGCTGTGTTCATGCGAGTGCCCTGTGTGTCTAGTCGTGTACATGTGTGTTGTGCGTGCGTGGGCTGCGTGCATGTGCTTACTATGACTCTGTCACCAGCCACACTACAGACAGGACCTGGGGGCATGGAGCTGCAGCAGCTTTGCCTCTCTCAAGCTGTTGGATCCAGAACAACACACTTTCCCCTAACAAAATGTTCATCAAAAATATTGCCTGCTTGGTCCAAAGCATAAAATGATTCAAGGCAAAAGATGTCTGAACGTATATAAATCGACAATTTTTTTTTTTTTTTTTTTACTTATTGAGAGTAATCTGATAACATAATCTTAAATCTCTCAGTTACTAAAGCATTAAATTTTATATATATTTTTTTCTGTTTGCCACGACTGAAAATGTATGCTTAAATTTTAATAACTTTTATTGGGATATGGTAAAAGTATCTTGAATGTTGTACTAAATTTTTAATGAAATTATTAATTCTATCTAAGAGTTTAGCTGAGTAAGGCACTGTCATCCATTTTGTGCTACATCCTTCTTAAGGATTCTCATCTGCTCTCTAAAGTCTTACTTTATTTCTTCTGTTGTTTTCATTGGTAATGTGACATTTCAGACTGAGTGGATCAGAATGTCAGCAGGCATAATCATCACAGATTTATCATTTTTATTTTTTTCCAGCATAGGATCTGACCCATACTAATTCTTTTTTTGTGTGTGTCTGGTAATCTAAATTGTTTTTACTACAAAGTTAAAAGCTACCCACAAAAAGTGAGAATACATTGAAAATACATGAAAATAATACAAAGTAATGTAGAAGAACTGTGTGATGACTAGCATGTAATTCTGGTATGCTCAGACCTGAGGAACCAGATGGAGTACTACAGTCTGCACATCCTCTATGGCAATATGTCATTCCTTAGGCTTTGGTAAGTTATCCAACCATACTGTCATGCTCATCAGGACAATTATATACATTGGCTAAATCAACATTCACAAAGAGTGCAGTGCCATAAGGGGAAGATGTGCAAAGTGGAGCGAGTCCAGAGAAGGGCAATGAAGCTGGTGAGGGGTCTGGAGAACAAGTCTTATGAGGAGAGGCTGAGGGAGTTGGGATTGTTCAGTCTAGAGAAGAGGAAGCTGAGGGGAGACCTTATCACTCTTTAAAACTACCTGAAAGGAGGTTGTAGCGAGATGGGGGTTGGTCTCTTTTCCCAACTAATAGGCAATAGGAAAAGAGGAAATGGCCTCAGGTTGCACCAGGGGAGGTTTAGATTGGATATGAGGAAAAGTTTCTTCACTGAATGGGTTGTCAAACATTGGAATGGGCTGCCCAGGGAAGTGGTTGAGGCATCATCCCTGGAGATATTCAAAAGACGAATTGACACAGTGCTCAGGGATATGGTTTAGTGTTGGTTGGTGGTGTGTGGGTGTGGTGGTGTGGGTTTTGTTGGTTTTTGTTTTGTTTTGTTTTGTTTTTTTTTTACGGTTGGACTAGATGATCTTAAAGGTCCCTTCCAACCTAGGCGATTCTGTGAAAGTGTGAAGGCTGGGGCAGAGGACCTGATGTACCTTCCACAGGCATTTCAGCAGTTCTGCCTTGGACTAGCTCCAGCAGGCTGCTGCGGGTGAAAGACCCAGCAGTGGCTAAGTGATGTTTTTGGTTTGTCTAGTCCAAAAGGAATCCAGTTGGTGCTCTTCCATGCTACTCCATGACGTGCTCCAAAATGTGGCAGATGTGGAGGTTGAGATTGGATTAAAAACCTCACTTCTAAACTGAAACAGTACTGTAAATTAACCCACTATTTTCTTTCGTGCTGTTCAGCAGATCTGTGTCTTCCCTATGTCTTGAACAAAAAAGAGATCTTTTGCATCTATAAAAACGACTTTGGTCGTTTTTTTAATGTTTGCATATAAGTACCAGTGTCTGAAGGATATTCAGATACTCAGGACGATAACGTTTTAAAGGGTCAATTTATGTTAAGTGTCTCTTCCGAATGTTTTCTGCCCAACTTTGAAGATTAAGTTCTGATGAATTTTTAGAATACCTGACCACTGAGAGTTAGATCAACACTGAGTTATATTAACACCGAGAGTTAGGTGCTTTAAACTGAATACCAGAACTACTAACGATTTGCAATTGGCTTTACCAGAAACCTTGATCTATTAACCATATTGGTTACAATGATATTTCTAAAATATTTCTACCCTTTTAAAAATTATAAATGTCAGATAAAACCTCCTCTAACAAAGCACAGCCCTTTACATTTTACAGTATTGCAACATTTAGAAATTTATTTCAAAGGTTTCTTGAAATAGTGCAATTGTATCTGTCTACCTATGCGGGGCGGGGGGAGGATCAAGAGATAGGGAGATAGACAGACGGTTGGGTAGATAAAGGGACAGATTCAATCTTGATTGGTACTGAAGAAACAGTGAAGCAAATTTACTGAAGTCGGTATGATCACTATAGTCTGACACCTGTGAAAATGAGAGCAGAATGTGACCCTTAAAAATATAAAAAACCCCACCTATATAGGAGCTATTGCATTGCAGAGGTAACTAACGTTCTTAGAAGCAACGAACATTCTGGAATGCATTATTTCTCTCAGAATAGCTGTGAGTTCTGCCATCTGGTGAACTGGTCAACTGCCAGTTTAAACACCAGTCACTCAGTAATATTTTACATAAACAGATGTGGAGGTGGTGGTAGGGTTATCATTAAAATGTGAAACCCAAAAATAATTTTATGGTTATTAACACACTTGGAGAAAACTTTATCAAAATGCTAATAGAAAGATGCACAGGACTGGTGACCGATTGAGAGAAATATAGATTTATTTGATACTGTAAGTATGTGGAATCATTTAATAAAATTCTATATATGCATGTCAAAATGTGCCTATTTGGCTAGGTCCATATCCTCTATTTCTGTTACATCAGCAGCTTATGAAGGCCTGGATTCTGTAAATACTTACATTTGTGCTTCATTTTACTTATGTAAATAACAATATTAACCACAAATACCATAAATATACAAATACACTGTTTTCAAACATGCTTATATTTCATCTAGCATAACACAGCTACAAGACTGACTGAACTATTACTTAGCTTATTGAACTAGCTGCAATAATAATAGTCATATAATTAGAGTCAATAATAGCTTATACTCCATTATGTATGTGTATATACATGTACACATCAAGTAATACACTAACACCAGAAAAACTTTTGTAGTCAGCAACATGCAATAAATTATGTTATTTTTAATACTGTAATCATACTGGGAAAATCCAGGAGAGCATATTATTTTCTTCTAATTGCATTTCATAAGTGCAAGAGTTGTAACAAAACAACAGATGCTAGGCATCGCTAGAGATGTGAATCTTTGATTCATTTTTATAGCTGCTCTGACATTTAGGCTGTGGGCTTTAGGAGGAGATTCCAAGGCAAATGTTTTCATCAACATCCGACTCATTTTTGCCTGAAGGAAGTACCAATTCAAAAAAAAAAAAAAAGTAAATAAGGAGCAGCAGAGGTTTATTGTTAGTCACAATTTCCTTCAGTGATTCTGCTTTGTTTATCATGAAATGTCCGAACACTAGCTTTCACTGAGGATTATGCACTTTCTTACACTCACTACATTTAGCTTGAATTACCCGTGTTTGTGGCTGTGCACAAAGGTTCACACAGTCCTTATCTACCATCTCACTTCTCTAATATTGCCCTTATGGGTAAATTACATGTTCACTGGAAGAGAGGAGCAACTAATAGAAGAAGCCACCAAGGATAATGTGAAAAAACATGTGTTAACATGTGTTAACATAATGATTGAAGAGATACAAAATTTAGTCTTTCAGATGAAGAAACTGCTTCATTTAGTGATCAACAGGGAGTCTTGGATAAGTGGATTAATTTTTGAATTAATGTCAGTGTTTTCTTAAGCATTACAAAATAAGGAAGTACTAAAAATCAAGTTTTGAGTAAAAAGGCTACAGAATATTTGCTAAGGACAGAAGTAAAGCAAGGTTTATACATACACCAGGTACAGGTTAAGAGATGAAACCATTAGGGTGTCATTCCAGGCTTGATACTTTGATCTATTGGTGATTAGTGCAAAGCTGACAGTCAGAGAACAGAACTGCAGCAAAAGCCACTCTCGAAGTAAGCAGGAAAGAAAATTGGCTGATATTTTACATACATGTGTATGTCTCTTTTTCTAGTATTTAAGATCTAACTTACAGGCAGGCAATATTTATGGATTTCTCAAAGTTTATCATAAATGTTGCCAGAAATTTTTATTTCTGATACTCATTTGAATGCAAAGTGTTTGCAAGATGGTTTTGAGCTCTGATTCTCCAAAGTTGTACAAGACGTTTAAAAAAGACTTCAGAAGCCCACTATTCCCCTAAAAAGTAGGTTTTCTTTATTTTAGGATTAAAGACACTAATAACATGCACGTACACCTTGTTTACTCTCCTAGAACTTTGAACTGTGAAATTACATGCTTATGCAAATTTTAAAAGTAACCATATGTACGTAGATTAGAAATATGCCTAGGTAGATAAAGGATTAAAAATTACCAATGAGCATTAAAAATTATAATAAAAAAAGACCGTATGTATCCTGTAGGAAAAAACGTGAATGCAATCAGTTCTAATGCTCTTTTGGCATTAGCACCTGCAATAATAGAGGTTTTCTTATTCACATTCTTATTTGAGTACGGTGAGATTTGACTTTTGCTCTCCAGATAATTTTTAATATACAGACTCTTTCTGTGCTGATTTGATATTTGCTTGCTTTTCTGTGGTGTACAGATATGAAAAAGAACTACATATTTTCCAGAGTAATGAATCTCTGAAATAGTATGATGACAGCAGTGGAAATTGATAGTGTATTTGATTCTCCATTGTCTAGCATTTTGTGGACTCATTTACAAAATGAGTTCAAATTGCATATAGACACTATAATTTCGATTTGGTCGCATTTTATACCTGCTTGCATAGCTGTAAATAACTTCACAACATGCTAGCCAGTGAAGAATCAAGCTCATTATCTTTGATAGAGCCGTTCATTTCTTGCTTTTATATGCATCTCTTTTGTCTTTCCTTCATATCATTATCAGAGTTTGTTTCTCTTCATTTTTAAGGATATCTTTTTGTACATATTTCCCAGATAAATAATTGGAGCAGGGAGCGGAACGGTGGAGAAGGTTAATTCCTCAAAATAAATGGAGTTTTAGAAGTTTCCAGGCTGCTGTGGGGGGCAGCTTGCAGGCCTAGGTCTAAATGTGTTGAAGAGGTAGCCGTTAAAGCGAGTAACCTCTAGAGCAGTGAGAGAGGGAATAATTTTCATCTTTATGGGGCTCTGTAAGGCACTGAATTTCTGGAAACGTCTTCAAGGTGTTTCTCGCTCCGAGCAAATCTCCCTGCTGATTCTTGTTCTTCTGTAGCATCTTACTCTACAAGGGAGACACTTACTATTTGAGGCATTCATTCACCTTTGTGACCTCAGGTGTCAGGGAAATTGAAGATCATCAAAATGGATGAAGTCTCATATTATGTGTGGTAATGTTGTTTGATGGGTTTTGGCATGTTAACTCACCAAATTATATCACTGTTAGCTTTCTGTGGGAATACCCTTGCTGTCAAATCTGTGTCTTTTCAGTCTTATTCTAGAATGAGACAATATCTTAAACAGTTGTGTTCAAAGCAAATATTATTACCGCTGTAGAGTCTAGAGCAAGTAGACAAACTTTGCAAGTTTGTGGTTTTTGGTGCTAGAGACATCGTACAGATGCACCGTGGGGTAGAACATAACCCCTACCTTTCTGGGCTCATGCTGGCATGAAGAATGGCTGTCTTGGCTATGCAATCCTAAATTTGCAATCCTTATGCCTGAATCACGAGCTCTGCAGAATCTGTTGCTCGTGCCCTTTGCCTCCCTGCAGCTTTGGCTGGGCAAGATTGCAGTGCTTATCCGCGGTGGGCACTGGGGTTTCAGCAGCAGTGCAGACACGTCAAGGTGGATACGCGCAGGCAAAAGAGTTGACGCTGAAGACTTTGTACCCTCAAGAGCATTTCAAATGAGTGTTATTTCAGACTAGCCCTAGTTTGGTCCCTTAGGCCCTTTTTTCTCTTAGGTGGAATCTTTTCTGTGAGGAAAGGTTTGCGATAACGGAAGTATAAAGTGTAACTCGTCGTTGCCCAGCATTAAAAAAAAAAAATCACAAGTTAGACCTCTGGAGATTGGATTAAAATTCAGCTGATTAAATAATAATTATGGGGGTGGAATGGCAGGGTGTCACTGATCTTATTGTAATTAATTCCGTAGAGTTCATGTTATGAACTTTTCCTTATTGGTCTCAGAGCTAAAAATAGGAAAATCTGGAACTCTCATGCAGTATTAAGCTTTCAGCAGCTGGGGATTTTATTGGAAAACACCGAATACCATCACTTACATTATTAATTTATGAAAAATTGACTTTCATGTTGCTAATGACTTTAGTACCATCATCGATGAATTTTTTAGTCTATTTCTTAGAATAATGGTGAAGACACTGAACAATTAACCCTGTACTTCTAGTGTTTCTCTAACTTTATCATACATGGCTTTTAAACCTTCAGCTACTTGAGGTGTCAAGCTGTAGATGTAAAATTTCAGGAGAAAATCAATAACTACTTTTTATTTAGATGAGAAAGATCGCACTTTTGCTATAAAGTTATTGTATTTTTGGAAGCTGTGAGACTAGGGAAAAAGAGGACAAAACCAGTTGTGGTTAAAGGATGTGAATTATATGAAAAGCAGTGCTTGAACATTGTCAAGTTAGTGTTGTTACATGACTTAAAAACGTCAGTCTTAACATTTCCCATTTCCTTTTCATTCCATTGCAACAGGTTTGGGGGGCACCTTCAAAAAAACCAAAAAATCCAAATTGAGAAGGGTTGGGGTTTTTTTCACTTCTCCTTTTTTTCAGTCATATTTCTAAGTGTGTCTGGAAGCTTTCTAAATTAACATTTTCTCTTCTTGTCTAGTAATCTCTCTGTTAAGCCAAGACTTCTAGAAGTTCCCTTCATGCCATTGTGGAGTCTCCAAGTCTTCTTTTAATTTTCTTTACCCAACAGAGAGTTGTATCAGCACTGCCATAATTGTTTCCATTTTGTTTAAAGAGGAATGCCAGCTCACTGTGGCTCTTTGAAAATGGATCTGAGTTTCTACTTCCTTTCAAGCCTGGAGACTAGTACAAAATAGAGAGGTTTTGAGATGTTATAGTTACGAGGAAGGGTTAATGAAGAAATTTACTTTTTCCCAATGCAATCTTTCTTATTTAAAAAATCTGTGTGGAGTAGGTCTCATTGCCCTGAACACAAAAGTAGCAGTCAGTGGGTATTTGCATCTGAACGCACTTTTGAGTAAACAGCCCCCCACTCCACCTAAATTCCAACTTAAATGATAGTTTGGTGTCCAAAAACCCCCAAATAGTTAATCAATATACCTACTGTTCCAGGACTTAGCAGTAATGTTACTACCTGGCTACCTACTTTAAGTTATCCACACATTATCAAAATTTCCATTTTTGTGCAGGTAGGACAGAATTTCTTACCTTATTTCTGCTCACTGTTTGCAATGTTTATGCCATGCAGTCAAGCAGTCTGTGATCTGATTTCTAACATCTATTTAACTGGACAGAGACTGAATTTATAGAATATTAAATTAAAAATAATTTCCTGTGAAAGGTAATCAAACTGAAAGTTATCTAACATTTTTAGAAATACTACTTTCTGTAAGATCTGTACAAGAGGTTTAAAACAAAATTTTTCATGATTTCCTCCAGTTTCTTTTAAAACACCCAGAATATTCTCAGTGGTCTTCATCAAAACTAAAAATTTTAGATCTTGAGTCAAAACTACATGGCTAAAAGAGTGAGTCAAATCTTAGTGAGTCAAATCTTAGTTTTCAGTGAACTCACTGGAGCTAGCCAGGATGTAAATACCTGCTCATGTGAGTTAATGTCACCCTGACTATTGCAGTCTTATGTATGCAGAAAGTAAACAGTTTAGGCATCACTTATTTACATGTATGAACAAATAAGTATAACCAGTGCTAGAGGGAAATGTAACATTTAATTATCCTTTTAATATTCTAAATACAAAATAATTAGCATTAGTTTAGCAAACTTTGGAATTATTTTAATGCATTTCATTTCTTTTAATTTAGGGTTCATGTCCAGGTTAGGACACTGAGTTAGGGAAAGGAAGAATTGCAGAGCTGCTATGGGTTAGAACCCATATGGTTATGTGAGTATTGCAGTTTACAGGCAGCCTGATTATAATGTGGCATCAATTTAAAGCATTAACATACACATTTTCAGACATAGTTATGGGAATGTAGCTAAGTCCTAGAGGTATTTATAGCAATATCCATGCACACTGTTTAAAAGCATTATGGTCTAGTGCCCAGGGTAATTACATCCTATTGCCATGAAAAGAAAATGAATGATACAAAAGTTTAAAATATCGTCTTCCGATTAAAAACATAAAAAAACACATAAAACTTTGTAAACTAAGTTCATAAATACACAGAGGATCAACAATGTAAAGCACAATATATCACTTCTACAGAAAGACTTTTAAATTCAGCACTCTCTAATTTCTGTACTAAAGAGGGTTAATCCAGTGAGAATAACTGACTGGTTTAGGATAAGAAATGGAATTCAACAGAATATGTTCAACTCTTTATTTTCAAGATGAAATTTGACATAATGAAAATTATGCTTTCTGTTATTATTGTGCAATTACTTTATCTAAATTTTAGGGCATTTGGGGAAAACATGATGGTAAGGGAACTCAGCAAAAACCACAAAACTAAATTATGCAAATTTTTATTTCCTTTACTTTGCCCTTCTAATCCATCCATGGAAGGTAACAGTTAGAGCATTATTAAAGATGTTCTTTTGGGATCCCTTCTACTACTCTGAACACAACCTATCTAATATACAATAGTTCATTTATTGCATGTTATTGTGTTGATGAACATGTAGGTATCATAATGTTACGAAATGCCAAGCTTCCTGAAACTTTCGATTCATTTATAAATTAGTACGAAATTTACCAGTTAGAAAGACTCCTCCTTACTTTATTCTCCCTCACCTAACATGTAAGACCAGACCTTTTAAGTCTGTATTTAGATGCATACATCTCTCCGTATATGTGAGTGGTAATGAATTCAAAAGCTAATATTGCTACTTTCATCAACTCATTTCTCCAGCAGGACAAATAGGAGAACAAGCAGAAAATTACATACATTTTTCTACTTCACACTTGTTAACATACTAATGATGTGAAGCTGTCAGAGCTACCAGCATCTCAACTTGCTAATGATTTCTTGTACCTGAGCTTGGACGAAAGGGATAAGCAGACAAGCTGAAACTCCGGTTTCCAAGGAGACAACCTTAGAAACATGTAAGAAATATTTAAGTAGGTACGACATGTCTCCAGGAACTGGAGATTTTTTTCCTTGCACAGTGACATATATAAGCTATACTGAAGAGGAATCTGTGCCCTCTGGACACCATTCTGAAGCTGAGGTTTTGTGAGTTAGTGTGGCTTGCAAGCCACAAGTCTTACACAGGGGAATAACGAGTTCCCTGGATTCTGGAGTTGTGTTTCAGATGGTTATCAGTCACAGGCGCTGGGCAGAACCATGTTGTGTGCCTACTTATCTGTCTGTCTAGCTTTCTGTCTAGATATGTATTCATTTTGCTGTTTTTATTTATGGACACACAAAAGCATGTCTTCTTCACTTAAACTAACCTATGTAAAACATTCTGTGCTAAGATGTACTGTGCATGAAAATAGAACCAAACTGTAGAGGGATGCTGAAAAAAACATTTGATGATGCTTGAGGAAAACAGCAGGTCCCTTAGGATTCTCTTTCCTCAACTCAAGATGTTTCATATAAGGAAGTTTTTTAGAGTACCAGATCCTCCTTTTCCGTTCCCATGTTGTCATGAGCATCTGTTGTTTCCCACTAGCCTGCTTTACAACTCATGTTGAAAAATACATAGTCTGTAATGAAAGCTTTCTGAACTATTCTTCCATACAAATGCTTTTCCAGCTTTTGCCGTGCTCAAGAGAGACGTAAAGAGGAGGAGAGCAAGTTTCCTTCCAATTATTCACTGAATGCAAAAAATAAATGGTGAAGGACTGATACGCTTAATCCACTTTTAAGCACCTGCATTGCTATCAACGAATTATGCACCTTTTTGGCTCAGATCTTTGTTCTCACAGAGCTTAGTTCATATAAGCAATTCTACTGTAGTTACTTATCCAATATGTAAACATTTCCAGGAGTAAATAGATGAAGCCTCTCTCTACTGGCCTCTTCCAAATACTTTTTTCATTTTTGATCTTGGATACAGAAAACAACCAAAAAGCTCTAACAATAGCCAAAAAAAATCTAAATAGAAAATGTCACTGATCAAAGAAAATCTTAATGTAGAAACAGGAAAAAGGCTGTGTACTGTTCAAGACTGTTCATTTCACAGAGCAAAACTCACACAGCAAGCACATAGTTCTTAATTACCAGCCCTGTATGAGAGAAACTATCTGCTTTTTCAGCAGATATTTTACTTGAAAGATTCATTACAGCAATTGAAACAGTGTTTAATTTTAATACCTTCAGAATATAAGGGCAGATGGGATGGCATTCAAAGAACATTGCGATTAATAGGTGTAAGAGAGTCAATTTTAGTAAAAGACAGAATTAAATAGGTCTACATTAGGCATGTGGTTGGACATATTTGTTAGAGTTGTCTGGGAAATGGAAGATTAGTTCCACACAGAAATCAAACAAGAAAAGGAAGACCTAAAAATTGGGAGTTGCTGGAGCTCAACTGCTCATGAATAAGAGTTCTAACAGGGAAATTGTAGCCAGAATATCTGTGATTTCTCACCAGAGAAAAGTACTAACTTTTTCTTAAAGTGATATGATGCTACATGCATGATGCATCACTTTGTATCATGCAGGGATTAGAAAAAAAAAGGTTTATCAGGGTTTATAATGAGGAAACATGGCACAGTATCTTATTCAGCCAGCATAAGTCTTTCTTAAAACTTTTAAATGTAATAAATCGATATGGAAAATACTATCATAATTACAGGGTCACTGATGGTGAGATTCAGTTTGCAAATGAGCCATCCAAACTTAAGTGTCTATCTCTAGGTGTCCATATATGAGAGAGGTATCCTTTTCTGTGTTCCCTGTGCTGAATGGAGATCAAAGGCTTAATTTAGCTGCCCACCTTACAGGCTTTTTAGTGTAATTTGAAATACCTTTCCCTTCAGCTGCTGCTCCAGAAGAGCAGATGTCTCCCAGAGGTTGTGTCCTAACTGCCAGTATCGTAGAGATTCCTCATATACCCTTTAGGTAACCCTAGGCCTTAAAGGCACGGAGTCTAGAGAGCTATGCAGCTGAGCAGCCACTTGGGAACAGGATCCAGTTGTTTAAGCATAGGTAACTTTTGAAATGCCCTGCAATGTATCATACATTCGCACAGGTTGACATTTGTGGTACATGATATGTGACCTATAGAAAAATCATTGCTTTCTGGACCATCTGTGAGAGGCCAAACTGAATGGTGTAAGTCATCTAAAATGGTATGTAAACAGTTGAATCCTTCTCTAGGTAAGATGAGTAGCTCTCCTTGCTCCCCTAACTGCTTTGGTTGTATCTGATTTAACTATGTTGAGAACTTAGACAGCAACTCAAATGTATTTACCTATGTTTAGGTATTTTGATTTGAAACTGAATCCCTCCTTCAGTGCTGAATCTCACTTCAAGACATACAACAAGAATTAAACATCAACCTAAAACTACAGGACTGGAAGGCTAAAATGGAAATAAAGAACGATACAAAAAGAAGTAATCTGATACTAATGAAATACTTACTCTTGAGATCTGTAAATTAAGAAGCAGAAGATAAAACTCTACAGGATAGTTTCATGGAAGTTTGGTCCTGTCTGATACAATCCTTTTCTTCCTTTACATGACATTACAGGTTTGAATAATAAAGAAGCACAGGCTGGCATTGCACTTGGATTTCTCCAAGACACTTGCCAAGGACATCCAGCATAAGTTTTTAAGTAAACTATATTTTAGCTGGGCAATAAAGTGATGATTTTATCATTTTCTGGTTAAGCTTGCATGTTTCAAAGGCTGATTTTTTTATAAAGATGAAGACAAGATATTATTATAAAGCGATCAAAATTACCTTGCTAAATGGTCTCAATGCACTAAAATGTGTTTTCATACATTCAGAGCGGAGGTAATAGTTCAGAGCTTCAATGACAAAGATGGTCTCAGCAGGAGGAAAATTCAGTCTTTCAAAGTAAGGATCTGAGGAAAACTTGATATCAACACTTACAGCTAGCAGAAAATAAACTGTAATTTCAAAAATATTTCTATGATCCCTTGGTATAGGAGAGGGTAGCAGAATAGGCCGATATTGACTGTACATACCATTAGTAAAATATACCTAATATGCCTACTTCAAACACAGTTATAGCTAACAAATCATTCAGGAGGCAGGAAAAAAAAAAAAGGAAAAAAATCACATTAAAATAGAAGGTCAGGAGATTACTTGATCTGTGTGCTTTGAAAGGCACTTAAACATGGAAGAGACACAAATTACTAAAAGCCTTTTCAGTCTTGTTTACAAATACATAAAATGAAAAAAAAAATGGCTAGAGAGTGAAGTTAAATAAGTGCAGTTTTAAAAACAGATGATGTTTCCTGGCAGTGACGGCAATTACCATGGGGATAAGGAAAGAATTGTCCACCTTAAAGTGATTGCCTTTAAAGAAGGTCTGGTATTGGTAAACAAAGATCTGTTTTAACACCAAGTTTCACCAAGACATGTTACTGTGCCTCTGTGTGTGGCTTGAGTTTGGATAAAGGTGGATATTGTGGCAAACTCAAAATTTGTGAGTTTTGGAAATTCTGTTTGTCTCTTTCCTCCTGTGCTCATGGGAATAAGAAAATTTCCTGCATTGTTTTCCCTAAACTGATAATCCTTGAATTTCCTGATCAGAGCACTGACTGTAAGTGCTGTCATCTTTCAGGACCTCAGCTGATTAGTTTCAGTAAGTAAGTAGAATCCATTTCCCTAGTGCACAGCTGATTATATGTGCCACTGTTCCTTTGGTTTTTTTTCTTTCTATTGAGCATCAAAAATAATTTGGCCATAGCTGCCGATGATACATGAACCAGTGATGCCAGGTATGTGTCCTGCCCACATTCTTGAGGGTTTAGGAGGTGTCACATTCAGGAAAGGAAGACGTTTTCCTACAGAGTAGGCTGACTTTTTTTTTTCCTATCCATTCACCTATTGAATAGGACATAGTTCATCTCCCAGGATCATCAAAACATTGCAGGAATTAAGACAGTGACACCTTAGTCACTCCTGTTCCCTGCCAAAGTGCGGTTAGGTCACCTGAGGACTGGTACAGTTTGTTCTAAGTGCAATCATTTGCTTCTCCATAAGGGGATCTCTGTGAAATTAAATGTCCTGTGAAAAATCAAACCAAAGGTTCTAATCAACCTTTGTGGGCCCTCACCTTGGCAACAAAAAAAAAAAAAAAAACAAACCAAAAAACAAAGGCATAACAAGATCCAGCAACTGGAAGTTAAAGTGTGTCCTTTTCTATCTTGAAATGAATATGAAGTTCCTAGCAGTGAGGTTAATTAAACATTGAACTAACTCACCAAGAGCGATAGTAGACCCACCAACATTTGGTACTTTTTTGAAAATGAGATCAGATACATTCCTAAATGACATGTTTTTTAATACAGTCTGCTGGGGAGACTCTGTGGTCTTGTCTCCTCTGTCCCTGGTGTTTGTGAGGTT
>JAOXJK010000032.1:67332990-67354126 GCA_025774025.1 Xenus cinereus
TCTGGCCCTGGTGTTTGTGAGGTTTTTGCATTCCCTCATTCGTTTTCCTCCTTCAAAGAAGGCAGAGGGGGAGAGGATGGAACAACTGACAGCATTGTCCACCCTTCCTTCCCTTGTGAAGAGACGAGAAGTACATTGTGAGTGTGTTTATGATATTGAGGTCCCACCGGGACAGGTATCACTCAGCTGTACAGTAGGACCTTCTCCTGCAGAGCTTAGAATTTAAATGGACAGACAAAGGCGTGGGAGGAGAGCTACAGCTTAGCAAAGCCTTGGGCTGAAAGTGCCATTTTAAAGCCACCAATTGTTGTTTATTAAGAGGCTTAGAAATTCTGTAGTGAGGGGATTTGCTAAGGCATGAAAACAAAATACTGGGTTTGATCACAGAAATAACAAAGAGGGTGATAATATGAAGAGGGAGCAAGAGCAAGGAAACACGGAAGGCTTTTCGAAGTGAATGCTGCAGAGGCAGGGTAGGGGCAGACTTGCAAGGTCCAGTGTCTCTGGTTTTGTTAGCTTAAGCTTCCATCTGTGTGCATTAAATGTGTTCCCTTCTGAGCTCATACAGACAGTGCTGATTAGGCCTTGAACCCCTGAGATGGGTAAAACTCCCCAGTGTGAGGAAGAGCGCTGTGATCCTCATCAGCTCCCTGCTTGGTTTCTCCAGCCACAGGATAGGCTTGAACAAGTCTTGCTAATAGTGGTCCCTACTCTTTGGTAAAATTGCTAAGCTCTGCAGATATGTATCTTGCTAGAGCGCATGCCTTGGCTTATTCAGTACCATGAACTGTGTTCAACACTTTTCACCTTGTTTCCAGCAGAGTCTCTGGAAACTGTGTTGCCATGGAAATGTGATTTGCTTGTCTCTTCCAAGAGTGTGTGCTTGGGGAGAGTTAGCGAGCTGCAACTTCCTTTCTGACTAACAAATAGGCTTCCAAACAGCACAGGTGAAGCTACCAAAAAGTCCCTATTTTCTTGTATGAAATCAATATGATTGAGGTAAGCAACTGAAGTCACAACGGCCAGTTTCCGGACCATGGCTGGACTTGTCTACATCACTCAGGCATCAGGAGGGAACTAAAGGTCCCTATTCCCTTTTGAAGACTCAGATACAGGAGTAGCACAGGCTCATTGCTAGGAGCCTGGGTCTCATTTCACTGCTGCAGCACACAAACTATTGTGAGGAAACCTGTACGCAGTCAGGACATTCAAGCATGAGCTAAATGACAAATGCGGATGGGGCTTCTTTTGAGATCCCATATAGAAGCATCCTCTCAGGTCAGTGAGAAAGGGAAAGGTTTGATTCTGTAGGTGTTTTGAACATTAGAATTCTATTCATAAATTATGCTGGAGAATTTTAATGTGGGTCCTGTAGGATCCTTCCAGAACTAGTCAGCCTCCTTCCATTTAACTACTCAACAAAATCAGCTGTGATGCTGAGGCAGAGCTATAAATTGGGTTCAATATAATCTTTGCAAAATTTTCCAAAAACTCTTCAGTCTGTTATCAGTGAAGCAAACCTTCTGTTGCACACGAATTATTTTCATTTTTTCAGCTAACAACTCAGTAGTGGTTGTGAAATTTATTTTGCAGAATGCAGTATAGTTAGTTACCAGGACTGTTGGTGCCTGTAGACAGCTGAGTTTGTGTTTGGAGCTTCCTTTCTCAGCTTTCAATTCCTCTACAGTCTCTTATTTTAAATTCTTGACCTTTTCAGTTTGCAAGAATTCATCTTTTTTTAGCTTTCAAGCCTTTTTGCTGTGATGTGAGAGGAACATCACAGTATACTTCCTTACAGGGAATCTCTCAGACAGTTTCTGAAAGGCTGAGTTTAAATTACTACTTTTGTCTCCCTGGTAGCATTTGGGAGTTTTCCTTGGCAGCCATAAAATGCAGCATGATGCACAACCACGTAGAATAAAAAATCCTTATGTTTTCCATGAGGCTTTTTACTTTGCTCATGTTTGTCTTTCTTCTTAAATTGATTTTCATTTCTATTGCAAAAATCGATTGTTACATGTCATAATTCATACTGGCTTATGAATACTTTTGTATAATAAAGCTCTTTGAAGATGTAAAACCATTTTCTTCAGCTTGCTGTAGCCCACTTCCATTTTTCTTTTTAACAGAAGGAAATTTTTTTTTTTTTCCAAACTCCTTTATTCATGTTTTTGTCAGCATCTCACATACATCTCCAGGTTAAGACTACCTGTGTTACGCAGCTGCTGGGTGGCTGACTGTTACAAATTCGGGGATCTAAAACCCATGCACACAGAACCTGTCGAGCAGCACACTCAGCTCTCCACGTATTCTGTAGACCCCAAAATTTTGTTTTACTTGTAAGAGAGACAGTAAAAATTAGGCTGCGAATCTCCACGTTTGTTGCGTTTTTCTTCTACCAGTAGGTTAGTTCTGCAGAACATACCGGAGTTCTCCACATTCCTGATCAATAGCACACGCACCGTATTGCCGCTGCAGTCGCGGCGGTGGAGGGGAGCCCTCTCTGTTGTGTGAGGTACGTGCATCGACATCCACCCCTCATCTTGATTGATAACAGGGCCAAAAGTTGATCTGAACTGTGAGATGAAAATTAGCAGTTAATGTGACCATGGACATTGAGCCTACCATAAACTGTGCTGCTGGGCATGGGCAGAAAAATGAAAGAATGGTAGGAATTTGGTAGTCGTTTTTTTCTCTGTCATCTGTAAGAGAAAAGTGACATCTTGAATGTGCCGTATATAAGAGAAAGTGCAGGGATTAGGAGTACTTTTTACTTAGAAGAATTTCTATACTCTCTACCTAAAGGAATGGCCAAAACAGAGTTAGCAAACTGTATTTTTCTCAGTTACTGAGGTTACAGACTGGGAAAACTCTTTGCTGAAGCATGGCATTACCTAGAACTCTCCTTGGACAACTTTAAGGAATGGTTCAGACTTTTGGCAAAGCGGTGTAACTGTCCCTAGGCTTCTGAGTGAAAAAGAGAGAGCATGCCCCAACAACTATGCATTTTATTTAGTTAGTATGTTTGCAAAATCAACATATATGACAAAGTTATATTCTATAATTTCCATAAAATTAGTATGGATCTGCAAGCACTGAGGAGACATTATAGCAGGTGTTCACAAACAAGGTGGTTTTTCATCCCAGCAATTTTTCACTGTCAAATGGTTCAGAGAAAGAGTGTGCACAGGAGGTTCAGTAAGAAATACCAGTGCAAGGAGTAGATTGGTTCCTGCTGCGTGTCTCAAAGAACTAACAGAAACTCCAGGGAAGCACATGGAGTAATAAAGCCAAGAAAGCATAACCTCAGTCATCAACATAACCTTAAAAAAAAACCCCTACAAAACTCCTACCTACGAATAAAACTTTTGTCCAAAGCACTCTCTAGGCAGAGGCTTTAATTATAAGCCAAGAAGTTTCTTCTGACTGTAGATTTCTCCTGATCTTGAGGAAACTATACTTGTGAACAAACTGTATTTTATAAAGGAAATGTCTGATTTTTGCTCATGAAAGAGCCTGCTAGATATCCTCCTTGAAGTCATCCCAATTACCGAGATCCAAAGCTCCAATTGCTTGAGTGAAAGCCTGCACTAGTTCTATGCCAAATTCAGAGCAACTATAAAGATTCAGAGCTTCAGAAATGTCAGTGAACTTGCCTACTTTACCCTGTCAGAGAACCTGATCCACTCAGTCAAACACAAGCAGTGCCTTAAGAGAATGGGAAGAATTAATTCGGAACATAGATCAATGCTGCTTATTCAATTTTATCTGTTGCTTTTTTCCACCTTTTTCTGAGGCCAGAACATCAAGTTTCATCACTTCTGCTTCTTGAGGGAAAAGATGAACTTGCACTTAGAGACAGTGGGGAAGGTCTAATAGGAAATACTTTAAGGTGACAGCTATGGCTTCCCAAGTGGAGTAGCTGATAGCACGTTATTCTATTACGGAGCAGATGTAATTCTGGCACTAGTCCTAGCCTTCCTGTTCCTGAGGCTGCCAGCTTGTGCCACAACATTACTTAGCAACCATATGAAACGACAGGAATGTAAAAGAGCAAACCAAGCTGACTCAAAATGATTGAGAGGGTGAGAAAATTCCTCAGTCGGCTCCGAGACACTCCAAAGGCCAATAGGAAGGATGCAAGAGGGATATGAAAGATGACTTGCATTCTAGGGTTTCCCCAGCATGCAAAAAGCAGACTACAGCCGACATTTCTGCACTTTTCTCCAAGTCCGTTTACAATAAATATTTAAAAGCAAGAAAAAAATATCCAAAAAACAAACCCTGAAGGAAAGAGATGGATTCATAATTCATTATAGGACTATATCTTGTACACAGAAGATGTGTGTCCTGAATGTGAATTGACAGTTATATCTTGCCAAATGCGATGCACAGTTGTACAAGGGTGATACTGAAAAACATTTTGTGCTGAGTTTAGAAGAAAAGCTGTTTCTTTTAATAGTTAGTAAGATTCATTTTGTTTCTTTGTTTTTCTCCTTATTTTTCTTCCTGGGTACACATCCTTTTTTT
The DNA here is from genome assembly GCA_025774025.1 of Xenus cinereus. Taxonomy (NCBI): domain Eukaryota; kingdom Metazoa; phylum Chordata; class Aves; order Charadriiformes; family Scolopacidae; genus Xenus; species Xenus cinereus. The sequence continues at coordinate 67,337,521 of JAOXJK010000032.1, forward strand.
TTTTCTTTCTCTTGTCAAAGACATCAGAATGTTCTTAAACTCAGCTGAGTGGCCTGTCCTATTGAAAATAAATTAAAAAAACAGAGCTTCACTGTTAGGCGAAGCAACTGTACAGCACGGAAATAAAACAATACACTTCTTCAAAGAGCTGTCAATTAATAAGTTAGTTTCTTTTTCACTTTCTGGAGCATTTATTTCTTTCTAGATATTTGGAAAGAGGATTTTTTATTTCTTCCTAAAGGGATTGTGCTTTGCACTACGGCAAACTTTCAAACTAGAATTTCCATGTCTAGACAACTTTTGGGTGGCTTTTTCCTTAGGTAAGTGTGGAATCTAATATAATCTGTCATCCAATCCAAACCATCAAAATCAACAAGAGCAAAAAGGCAGTTAGATAATCCTTAGCGCATGCACAACGATGATAATAAATTCAGAGAGGGCAACACCACTTCAGAGGAGATAAATAAAGTTTTTATATCAGTGTTCAACATAGAAACACCTGTGGAGATTCCCATGCTAGAGCATTTTGGGGATTTAGGATGGGGATTAATGAAGCATCTCCTGAAACTGAGGTAACAGTACCAGTGGAAGGTGATCATGGTAAGTAGGAGCAGAATGAAACTTACAAATGACCAATGCTGGATGGTATTCACCCACAGTTCCCAACAGTACTCAAGGTTGAAATAGATGTACCATGTATCTCATCTAACTCTTAGTATCTGAAGGCTTGAGAAGGGCAAATGTGGTGGCAATCCTTAAAAAGAAACATTTCAGGGGAACCTAGGGAAGCACAGATCTGTAAACCTGCAAATTAATAAATACTGTGTTGACACTGAATTAGCTGAGACCTGAATAAATGGAAATTACTTGAGAAGAATCAATATGATTTCCACAAAGGAAAGTCCTGTCTTACACACTTCTTTGAGTTCCTCTAAGAGCTCAAAACACTTGTGGATAAGGATAATATACTCAGTATACTCTGCTAGGATTCTCAAAAGGCTTTTTGCAATGTCTCATGTAAAACACCTGTGGGGAAACCAAACAACAGAAAAGGCAGGTCCTATCATGGGTAAAAAACTGGTTAAAAGATAGGACAGAAGGTAAAAACAAATCATTAAATCTAACATACAGGAAAGTTGCCAGTGGTATTCCATAGAGACTGGGACTTGTAATGTTCAACATACTCTTAAGTGACCTGGAAAAGGTAGTGAGCAGTGAGGTGACCATGTTTGCACACAATAAAGGAATTCCAAGGTCAAGGCAGTAAGTATGAGGGCTGACTGTGAAGAATTGCAGCCTGGTCTTAAAAAATGACTGAGTAATAAACCAGCAGATGAAATCTAAAATAAATTTTAAAAAAGTTAGTTCTTTGGGGATAAATACAAAGTAATGTATGTTGGGGAAAATAAAGCTTGCTCCACACATAAAATAATAGGGTCTGTGCTGCCTGGTGCCATTGGAATTAGTCTTTGTGTTTGTAACAGATGAAAATATCAGCTCAGTTCTTGCTAGGAGTGGAAAAATGAATCACATATTTGACGCTACAAGGAAAGGAATAAAGAAATAACAAAGAGCATAATTATTCCACTGCACAAAACCACAGTTTATGCACACCCCAGTTAATGTGTGCAGTTCTAATCTCCTTAAAAATGACACAGAAAAGCTAGCAAAGGTTCACAGAAGACCAGTAATTATGATACGGAATAACTTCCTTAGAAGGACTAAGAAATTGCTCTGGAAGAAATAAGACGAAAAGAAGGCCTGATGTAGAGACTGTGGAATTGGCTGCTCACTGTTTCTTCTAACACAAGAACTAGGCGCCATCAGATGAAGATGACAGAAACGAGGCTCAGGATGAATAAGAGGTGCTCCTTCACACTGTGGGTGGCAGACCAGTGGGATGGTTTGCCAGGAGAATTTTGGAGGCAGAACATTTACACGTATTCAGAGTAGACTGGACAAGCATTTTTGACAGGAGATCCAGTAAATGTTATCAAACAGACATGCTGCATCAGATTCAGAAAATCCTCTGAGCTGAAAATATGCAGAAGCTAGGAAAGTATTAAGGGGAAAGTATCATATATGTTCATAACCTGCCATCTGCTTACAGGCACTGTAGGATACAGAATATTGTCTCCTACAGAATACCGATGCTTGATCTGAGCTGTATGACCCCAAATGTTCACACATGCTGCTAATAGGGAGCCACAGGAGATAACGTAGATGGGGGCAAGATTAGACACAGCTTGCAGCTATCAGCATAACAGTAACTGGGATATATTTCTCTCAAGTCAAAAGAAAATGTTGACATGCTTTGGATAATGGTTTACGTACCTGGCTGTAACAAGATTTGGTTGGAAACATTAGATGGTTTTGGAAGCCCCCATATAGCTTCGTGGCTCCACTTTGCTGAATGCATTCAGTTGTGACAGGCTGAACTCATCTCACCTATCTGTAGCAATCTGGAAGTGTTTATTCTGAACTGTCACCCAGATTTGAGGGGTGAGAAATGGGAACTCCAGAGTGTGAGTCATTCCATCTTAAAATACATGTTGAAGAACTCAGAAGAAAAGGAAAGTCTTTTCAAGTTAAAAAAAAAATCCAAACAACAAATATCCTATACAAATTACATTTCTATCCCCCTCTAGCTAATAATAATTCTGATTAGAGAATCCAAAGTCACACATACTGCATAAAGTCAGGTAATTACTGTAGATCATCTGAAGGAAATAATGAAACCAAAAGATTTTCTGGCTTCTAATGATTTGGCCATCTGGCTTGAAAAGTGCTCTTTGTCTCTGTGTATGTATATCAGGGACCTAAATACCAGCAACAGGAAAGCAGTTCTTGAGGCATGTAGCTAACAATAGCTACCCAATAGTGAAGTTCTATTGCGTTATTTTCTGCAGATGTCCACAATCATTACAAAGATCTTAAAATCTAAACTTGACTTTCAATACATTTGAAAATGAGATTTAGGCAAGTGAACAAAGTATTTCTGCACATATTTAAGTCCCGGTGAACCTGAACTAAATAAGCAAGCAAAGTGTGTTGCTCACTTGTGGCTTAAAACTTCAGGAACATAACACAAGGTGGGAATGTAAACTCAGCATTCCCAGCCATTTTATTGCTCACAAATAGAGTGTAGTAACATTTATAATGCACTGCATTTATGGTAGAATATTGATGTCACTGTAGCTAAATATTTGTGATCTCTTCTCGTACATAATGAACACTCTTTTTGAGGGGTTAAAATCCATTTTTTGAAGTTCTATCCCAGTTTACAGCCTGACATCCGATGATTTAGCAGAGAAGACAAGTGCTTGCAAATGCTTCTTACCTTTTCATTTATTTGTAAGCCTAAAGTGTAGTATCAATTTAAGAGAATATGATTTCCTCGGATACTTTCCATTAGCAGGGAAAGTGAACAGGAAAGTGAAGAAGATAATTGCTCAGGTATGTTTAAAGCCTTTTTAGTGAAACTTCTCCGCACTTACAGTTTGTTATTATTAGTCTTTCACCAAATTGACTGGATGTTTCACCAACACTTGTAAATGTTCCAGTACAGCTGGCACTAAAGCTCTACAGTACCATTGCATTTCTCACTGGTGGCGTTTGAAAGTTTATTCAGATAAGGGCTAGACTGCGATAATAATAACCACAGCAGTGGCTATTAGTAGCAGTAACAAATACAATATTATTATTTTACCACTGCTATAAGAGGAACTGAAACAGTGATATAAGAGCCTAAATGTTTTTTTAATTATTATATTTACACAAATCACAAGGATCTTTTTACCTCTGCAATTAGATTTCTCCATTTCTTTTTTAAACATCAGTTACTTTTGGTAGTTATGACATGTCAAACTAAATGACCTCCAAACACACGCAGGAGAAATGATGTTGCTTTTACTTTGGATGGGGACTATGACTTGGCTAATGTTATTTCCTGAAAGAAAGGAATAGAAAAAATGCAATTAATGCAGTTTAATGGGCCTCAATATGAATATCCTGGGGTTTTCCTGTAATCTTTTTTTCCCAGAAGCTGTTTTCAAATGGGAAGAAGATTTCTGTCTTAAGCACAGTTCCTGTTGTTAGAGGTGGAACTCTAGTAGTAGGTGTCTGGCAGTGTATCATTAGAAGTTGACTATAAGCTTAAAATCTAGAGGATGGATCAGATATCTCTACATGGACATAATAAGGCATTACATGCCTTGCAGTACCCCACTTAGACTCCAGGTACAAATTTAGGATACCAACATCTCACAAGATGTGTGCTGTCACTGTGCAGATGTCTGCTACAGCCCTAAAAATCTTATACCACACTAGATGCCCAGGTAACCACACGAACTGTTTTCCAGCATTTGATGAAAGATGTTGTAGCGGTATGAGGTGCACACATGAATCCCTTTGCTGAGCCAGTGAACAACACACACTTGGCAACTTATTGCAGTTTTGTTTTCAGGCAGGCAGTCCAGAAGCAAAGGTAACAGTCAAAAAAGTGAAACTTTCACCTCACTGATTTCTCAGTGGCTGCCTGACTTGTTTGCAAGTCAATTAAGAGAAGTGTGTAGAAACTTTAATATGGTTTTTTCTGTGGAAGAAGTAACAGTTTTTCCAATTTAATTCAGACACATACTGAAATTCAGTGTTCAGTCACAAAAGGGTCAACAGGCCAAGAAAAGAGCTCAATCTAAAAATAGATTTTCTTGCATTTCAATCTCAAGCACCTTCTCTTGAATTTGTGGATTTCTAGACTCTTAGCAATCAATGCTTGCATAGATTTTTATGAGCTATTAGCACAGATATCACAGATAACAGAACAAATCAATTGTGAATGGAAAGCAGTCATCAAAACACTAATGAAAAATTCTCTAGCCCTGCTGCTGTAAAATTTAATTCTGAATATTTATGCAAGCATCATCAAATACAAGATGAGAGTAAGTCCCACAGATGCAAAGCTGACTGTAAAGGTCCATATGATCCAGCTCTGCTGAGCAGATACATTCTGCTTTTAAAAAGTCAGCAACAAAACCTGACACATGGAAAATCCATGTGACTCAACATTTGCTCATAAAAGAGAAGAACTACACATGGCAGCTAGTTTCCCAGGCAACTCTGAATCTCTGGGAATATATCCTAAAGAATGATTTTTCTCAAAGTCTTTTTCAGGAGCAAGCTATTGTTATGTAATAGTAAGTTACAGAATGCTTTTTTGCTTGAGTTAAATTAGATAATTTCTGCAGTCTCTTCCCAAGTGCTTCCCAGATGTTTCCCAAATGAATTAGATGAAAATAAGTTCCTTATGGGTTTTACAGATTCTTCTGCTTTTCCAAATTTTTTAGCAGTTTTTTATATCAGTTTGTCCAGATTTGGTAGGGTAAGATCAACCTCCTCCCATCCTTTATCCCCTTTTGTATTTATGATTGGAAGAGACTGTTTTCTAGGGTTTTTTTTTCCTTCCCCAGAAAACATATCTTGCAGAAGTCTCTGATGGTGATGACACTGAGTTAGTCATACTTCTGTTAGAATCTGTTTTAGAAGATCCTCTGAGAATATATAATGTCACCACTCCAGTGTGATCATGTTTTTCCCAGAGGAAAATATATGAATAAGCATTGGGGAAAAAAAAAAAAATCACTGGAAGAAAGAGTCATTGCTGCTTCAGCCCAGGGAGGAAGGTGCTCTGACAGATGAGAATATGTGCTTTTAAAGTTCACTTTTCTTGGCAAAAGTTTGCTTGAAAGCTATCCTGCTGTTGACAAACAGCAATGGCTATAAACCATTTCTTGTTGAAAACTTTAGGTAGATGTAAAGGTATACACACACACACACGCTGCACCCACTGTGTAGTTTTTGTGTCGTCAACCTGACTTGTTCCCAGAAGACCTGATCAGCAACATCCTGTGTTCTCTGATCTGCCTAGTATACCTGGGAACACTCATTCTAGACAAGAATTTAAGTGGAAATGTAGTTTAAGTTATTCATTCAGAACAAGAAAAAGTGTCTGATGAAGACACTGTTGTTGTGGGTTATCTGTGGGGCAGACAAACACCATGCAGTCACTTGCTTACTTCACACACCCACCCCCAGTGGGACAGGGAAAGAGGAAAGGAAGAATAAAAAAAAAGAAAACTTGGGGGTCATTGTAAAACTAACAGACAAAAGAAGTATTAATAATTGTTTAACAATCAAAGAATAAGTGGAAGTAAAGAGAAGAAAACAAAACGAAAAATATGATGCAAAGGCAGTATCTTACCACCCCCCGTCGGCAGCCTGTTTCTGAGCAAAAAATGGGTAATCCCTTAACCTCCTCTTTCCCCTTTTATTGCTGAGCATGACATTATGTGGTACGGAATACGTCTTTGGTTAGTCCGGATGATCTGCCCAGTTGGGTCCCCTCACAGGCTCTTGCGCACCCCCTAATCTATTCACTGGGAAGGCGGAGGGAAGGTCCTGATGCTGTGCAAAAGCTGTTCAGCAAAAACTGGAACATTAGTGTGTTACCAGCACTGTTTTGGTCAAAAATCTAAAACAGAGCACCATACGAAGAAAACTAAATAGTAGAAAAAACTAAGTAGTAGAAAACTAAAAAGTAGCCAGGCCCATTACAACTGAATAGATTATTGATGAGTAGAAGGTTTGTTTAAGCAAAAAAGAATAGCATATATCTCATTGCCAGGATGTCTGTTCCTGTAAAGTCACATCAGCTATTCTGCATTTAAGTGGTTCATAAGCAACTGCATCATTTTCTCCCAGGTGCAGGTTGGCAGGACACGTACAGGTATTTTTAAATGAATTTGGCATTCCAATTTTTTTTGCCTTAGCATTTTACAGGCAAGCCCCCTACAAGGGTGACTGTGAAAAATGTTCATAGAAAATTTGATTAAGTACACCTTAGTTCAGTAAAAAATAGGTTATTTTTCCATTACTGAAAATTGCTCTTATTTTGGGGATTTCTCCAATCAAAGGCACAGAAGTTAATAAAATAGTTACAATTTTGAATAGTCAAAATAAATGCTTGCAAACTAGCAATGGGACAATAATTTCTCTCATGAACCATTTGTAGAAATAGCCATAAAGAACTAATACATTTGAAAAATGAAAAGGAACAGCAATTTTTGTTGGCTTTGTGAGGGAAAAATTAACATTTTTATGGTGTTATATATCTTTATATCTTCTACATAGAATTTTCTCAAGGCTGCCAGAGCGAGTCTCTTGGTATAGTAAAATTAAAGGATAGTTGCTTTCTTTTCCATTAAAAGAAAACAAACAAAATAAATGGAAAAAGATGTTTTATTTTCTGCTTAAATGCATTCTCATTTTAGCATAGCCTATCGAGATTGATTACTTCATAAGTAGCATTATGTTTGTAAAGACTGAATCATGACTACTTGCTCTCCAATATATCTGACCTGATAATACACTGAGGCAATCTTTTCCTTTATATGAAATAGCTTACTGTTTGCTGTGTCGACAAATATGTGTCTGGGTAGTAGATACTTAAATGGGTTTTCTTCAAGAAAATGCATTTTTGAAGTACATCTATAAATGATACAGTACTCCTTTTACCTTTAGTTTTTAATTTTTCATAAAATGGTCGATAGTCTTCTTGCCATTAATATAGCAATTTTTCCATTCAGGTTGCTATATTCTTCAGTTAAAAAATGTTAAAGACCAAGATATCATGCTTCTTGACACCTCTTCCCTTGGCTTGCCTTTCCCTTCCCTGTGTTTTCTTTGTAAAGTCCTTGTTGCATCGGCTATAAAATGTAATTAGTCAGTCATAAATGAATGTATAAGATCGCTTTGCATGCGTTCAGTGAATTGCTCATGTGCATCATTCTATTTTCAATTTTTTTGTTTAGATCATCTAAAAGCAGCAGAGTCCAATGGACTCAGGTTACATATATTTTACAGAAACAGGGCACATATGTGATTATCTGAAGAAAAAAATGTTTTGAAGTAACTGCGTACAAAAAAAAGCACAGGAGCTTGAATTTCTTGCATAAATAGCTCAGATCTCTTCAGGTCTCCTGTGATTTACAGTAATGTAGTGCTACTAGCTTTCAGTATAGAAACAAGTATACAAGATGGCAACAGATTTAAGTCCTCCTAGGTTTGTTCTTTTAACATGAGAATATGAAGAAGTGCAAACACGAATAAAAACAAAAGTACCTGATAGTCTGCATTAAGAATGATACCTCTACCTTCTATGAAGTTGCTATTTCCATTTCCAGTGACATTGCTTATGTTGAGACAGTCAGTCAGTACAACCATTGCTTTGGTGAGGCCCTGGCTACGCCAGCTCTTCTACTTGCACAAACTTACAAACTTCCCATCAAGTGCAGAGGTCTTTAACAATCCCTAAGGCATTATGATCACAAATCATCCTTCTGAGAGAGTCATCCTCTGGGCTATGATTTTGTTACCAGAATCAAGGCTGCTACAATAGTAGCAGCGTAATGGACTGCAGCAAAAGTTGCTATAAGATGTACAGACATTCCAACAGAAGATACTCTTTGATCTCATGTGCAAGAAAGAAGAAATAATTGTTAATTCAGCTACAGTGTTTTAAAGTGCTCATCAAAACTAACTATATTCTGCCTTTGCCACAGATATTTTTCTGTGCAAAGAACAAGCATAAGGAGAAGGAAACATGCAGAATTTATTATTATTTTTATCTAAACAGGTGCCATTTACGCTTGAAAACTGACACTCGCATGAAGATGTATATGTGTGTTCTCAGCTAATGAAGTTTAACCATTCCACTTTGATTATGCATGTTATTGTCCTTCAGAAGAAAACATCAACATTGGTGTTTATGACTTATACAGTTACCACTGACTAATGAAAGCATACTGCATCTTCCTAAAACATTTTCTTCAACTGGCTGGCACCGGGAATGGTTTAGAAGAACCCAAAATAGAGGTGTCATTGGCTGCATGTGAAGGAACACATGCTAGAAATGATCAAATAGTTCCCATTAAAATGTATATGACTTTTCAGCTTAGATTTACTACATGTCAAAATTAAGTAAACACTTAGAGCACCCCGCCCCCCAAGGGAATCAGTATGAGGTTTAATTTTTATATTTTAAAAATATCAAAGAGCTACTGTTAAAACAAATACAGCATGATCCTCAGACACGCTAATCACAAAAAAAAACCCCAAAACCATTTTCTAGAAATGAAAATAAAAATAAAAATCTGGAAATGTTCTGCTGAGAGATGAATTTTCAAAATATGCCATTTTTCCTTCAAAAGTGATCTCACTTGTGACACATTAGTAACATGTAGCAACTCTTGTGTGTTATGGGAACGGTCCCCTAATTAGGTTTGTCATTAAAATTCATTTAAAACCATTTTGTTCTTGATATTTCTTAATTATTCCAATGGCACATTCAGATGCCTCCAGATGGCTTGAAGCAGGATAAATAGCACTGAGAAACTTCCCTAATAGCATCCTACTCTGATCGCTATTATCATTCATGCAATATCCAGTCTCTCTGTATTAATTTCAACATAATTAAGTAACAAAAGGCAAGAAATTCCTTTGGTGATGTTTTCGTTTTGGAAGAAGTATCTTCAACTGCAAAGATGTGCAGTCAGAAACATCAGCAGTATCAAGGTCTGAATAGGGAAAGAAATTTCCACAGGAAGATTTTGAAATGGGCTTCCAATACATGCAGATGGCTTAATTACTTATTGCCATATTCACATTGAAAATTTAAAACTTTCTTTCAAAAAAAAAGTATTCAACTAACTTGCTCAATGACAATTGTATTGACATATTGAGCCAGATTCTGTCGGGCCCATTAGCATCAAGCTCTTCCCAACACTTACCTTAAGAAAGCTGCATCCTAATTTAAATAAAATTAAAAAACCCTGCAGATAAAAACTGTCTGGATCATGCAGTTGGGACAGTGCATGTTTCCATGAGGAAAAAAATACTACTATTTTTATGAAGATAGAAACAAGTATGTGACCAGTCTCCTACTGGGAGTGTATTCCATATTTCTCTCGACTTCTGACAGTATTTTGGTTTAATTATGACAGTATTGGGAGAACTTCCATGTGATTGGGTATTGATTGAAAATCTAAGCCTCCGTTAGGCAGACAGACTGGTCATCAGTCTTCGATATTCACACAGGTGCTTTGACTGAGGGATCCAACATAAGGTGGATCGAAACTGGTACATGTTTTGTTAACTGAACTGCACTATATCATTCTATACCATTCTGACTCTGTGATATCAGCCTCTCTCTCAAATCCTTCCATTTCTATCATCATGTTTATACTTGCTTTATCCCAGTGTCATCTGTGAGACTGGAACTTTCTCTAAGTATGGAGAAACGCACTGTTTTACTTGTTCTTCAAAAAGCTCGAAAAGAGGTTGAGCTACAATTTTCCCACCCAATTCCCAGCTGCTTCAAAAAATGAGTCATCTGTATGATGACCTGCTTTATTGTCTTCCTCAAAGGAGGAAAAGGGGGGAACTCCAAATCTAAAAACATGTAATTTTATTTTAAAGCTTCCTAACTGGGCAATTTCAATAGACCAGCATCATTAGTTGCCTGAGCACAGAAGAGGACTTGTGAAGACAGGTGAAAAAGAGTTCTGCAACTCAGCACCTCATAAAATGATGGGTTTTGGAGGAGCTTCTAAGAAATTAGAACTTGAGGAAAAAGACAGCGGAAGAAAACACACACAAAAAATCAAGACATTGATAGCTTTTCTGATCTCATTTCCAACCAAACCAGAACTTTAAGACCTGTCCTGCACATTACCTAACTTCCCTTACATATTCAGCAACTTCCCAGGAGCTCCAGCACCTCAAGCTTGGGAAAGTACCTCTTACTATTAGAGTCAATACACACCTCACCCTCAATTTTTTACACAGACAGCGTTCCTCAGACATCTTTGAGCAATCTCCTTCTCAGTTTGAGCAGGCACCTATTATCTTGTGAGCACATTGTTCTGCATCCCATTTCTCAAATATTTTTCCTCTCTCTTCTCAATACATGCATTTAAATTTAAGTTTAGACACCCACTTAAAAATTAGGCCATTGAAGAATTTTACTAAGTGTTACCTGTAGAATGGCACAAAACTCTGGGGCTGTATCCAAGGAAACTGATTTTCATGAGTCTTATATACATAACTTCAAACATGAAAAGAATCCTTCAGATTCCTGAGAAGGATCACAGCATGTGACAAGCATGATGGAGGTCATCATTTAACTGAATTTTAGGAAATTAAAAGATAGAAAGAAAGAACAGAGAAGTAGACACATACACAGTTTAATTGCAAATCTCATACTAGAGTTCAATATGTTTTTATGTTATGCTTTTAAAAATGTCCTATTCTCCCTTTCAGTGGGTTAAAAAGTTACTGAACAAACATATACATAGGCATGCACAGAAATTGTATAAAATTTGTATGAAAAGAAGTTAAAAGTATAAGGATATAAGCAGACATGATTTAAATATACTGAAAGAAAAGGTAAGAGTTATAAAAAAGCTAATTTATATTAACAGAAGTAGAAATTAGGCAATTTTTAATACTGGGTAAAGTAAGTTTAATGAAAAATGTCAATGACTGCTAGAGAGTATAATAAAAGTAGTATATCAGCTCTGGGTCAAATTTGTTATAAACTTGACATTGTGTCCTGGTTTGAGGTAAAACAGAATCAATTTTGTTTTCAGTAATTTTACTTTTCAGTTAAGCCTTTTCTAAGTGACTGAAATTAATGATGTACTTCTCAGACAGTGTCTCCTTCTAGCAGATAAGGTCTGATGTTTATAGTGAATACCAAGGAATGGTATACAGAGGGGCTCCTGCTTATACTTATTGCTAAAACAGCCAAGGTCAACTAACTTTGTTATTTGCTCCATTGGAGGGTCAGAAGCAGAAAAGCTTAGAGGGGTCCTACCTGCAGGGAGGAACGGAAGGGTCAGGTGACCCAAAATCTGACCAACGAGGTCAGATTCCATCTGCCCCATGCTCAGTATAAAAGCTGGGGGATCAAAGGGTCAGCCTCTTCCTTCAATGGCCAGTGCCTGCGGAGGACTCTGTTCATCTGCCTTTGATCCTGATCTGTGCATTCCTGAATCCAGATCTGGAATCCAGTTCCTGTCTGTCACTAAGTCCAATCTGGGACTTTCCTAGTGCCCGCTGGTGAGGTCATCCTGGGAGCTTGATACTCATTTTGTATATATGGTATATATTTCATTATTTTCTTATTAATTATCTTTTCTTTCTATCCGTAATATTTCATTAAAGTTGTCTTAGTTTTCTTTTCAACCCGTAAATCTCACCCTTATTTTCTCTCCCTTCTCTTCAGGGAAGGGAGAGAGAGAGGTAAAGAGAATAGAAGTCTTCTGAAAAAATAGAATAATAGGGACAGAAACAGTTCTCAGTAATTTTAACAACTAGATGAAATAGAACTGCTGATGTGGAACAAGACCCATATCAAATAAGAAAAAAAAAAAAAAAAGAAATCCTATTAATCCTGGTTCTGAATTTTTCTATTTTTTTATGAAATTCATTTTGTTTACAGCCTATGTGGCCAAAGCTACATTTTCAGAATTTCAGAGTAATAGCTGTTTTAGCTAAAAAGAACAAAGAGGGTAAAAATTAATCAGTAGTGGAAGGCACAGAACATAGTGCATACACAGTTAACACCTGTCTGACTGCTTACACATTTGGGGTCATTCTGACCATCTCAAAACCCAAAGCAGAATTATGCTGTGCTCTTCTCTGGTGGGTCAGGAAGCCCCAGAGGAATCTGCAGGCAAAGAGCTTTCTTTTTGATATTATCTGCTTCGAAATGTTCAGCAATACACCTGAGACTTACCAGATAGTAAGGAGACAGGTATTAAGTGGTATTAAGGCATGAACCAGTGGTAGACTGTATTCCTCTAAGAAGTTTTAAATAGTGGCTTTTCACAGAAAACTTTAGAATAAAATGACAACATTTCAAATAGCTTTTGTTTTTATTAGTTGACATGAAGGCTTCAGGATGTGATATCTCTCCTACCACACAAGGCATAGATCTTATACAAAAAAACCAAGCTCTGATAAAGACTGCTTATTCCACTATATCTCAACTGGATTACTTTTTTTCTTTTTTTAGCAAGGACTATTACTGATAGTCCTTTTTCAGGAAGGGCTACTGAGGCACAAACATGTCCTCAGGATTAATGGCAAGTTAGAAGAAGTCCCTGAATTCTGGAGCATGTTATGTCTTACAAGATATTGATGTCAGCAAAGCAACAATGACAAATTTACTCCATTCACATATAATTTAACATTCTGCTAGCCCTTCTCCAGCCATCTGGAATCACAACTGATTTTCTGGGACAGTGGGGAATAAAAAATGGCTCCTCACCTGTCTGAAACAGAACATTACACCTGAGAAAGAAGGTCAACAGGGTAACAGGTACTTGAACTAAACAGGCGGCAACCCATTCACCCATTTCAAAATTGAGCATCTTCTCTCAGAAAGCCACTGTCAGCCTCCTGATTTCTAAATATATGAAGTCTGCTGCAAAGCAGAAGAGCTAGAGCCAGCTGAAAAGTCTAGAAATTTGTAGAGAGGGTGAACCAAAAATTTCAGGAAAAGAAGAGGGAAAATGCATTGAAAATATCTGGACTTTTTTGCAGTTACTTCTTTTGAAAACTAAAATTGTTACCTGAATCTGATTTCTTTTGTGAGGTATTCTATTTCAGGTGATATGGCAGGGTACTAACAGAGAATTAATGAAGCTTAGTTAACCAACTAAACCATGCCAATCATTCCTCAGCTTCTAAAATGCTCAGCATAAACAAGAACCATAAGAAAGGAGACCTAATTAGTCAAAGATAATTCTGACAGTCGGTTGCTAATGTAACTATGCAGGCCAAAGTTTTTTATCCAGTTTGTCTCCCAAAAATGTGTTGTGCCAGTAAAGGAAGTCAAAGAGGACAGATACCTTTGGGTATCCTTTTTTTTTTTCCCTTTAGTTATTTGAAACTTGTAAATACTGCAGACTTGAATAGCTCTACTCAAACAGGCCTGGTGGGGAGAGAATGACAAACAAAATAACAGTAAGCTCAGAGTTATTTTTAAGGCAGCTTTTGGAAACCATTACCTTGCGTTTGCTGCTCCGATGTGTGTTTCCATGGAAGCAGGACTAGGCATGGACACAGCCACTAGCAGATGAGGCAATTTCAGCTGCCAGTTTCTGGTTCTCAGCTCTGTTTCCACGGCAACCAGTGCTGGAGCCCTGAAAAGGAGGTGAGGTATTTAAAACACTGCAGTACTCTTAATAAATATCTGCTTGCTATGCATGCACACCATAGACCCTTTACATCTCCAATTACAAAAGTGCTGCTCAAAGAAGCAGTGAAAATACACCTTGATATCAACTACTACTATTTCCCTGGGCAGGTTTCAAAGAGAAAGAATGGATTGTTCCTCAGAGCTGGTTTCATCCTAACGTCTGAGGGTGGGGAGGGACGGCTGTGTTCTTCTCTCAATACGAAGATGGGGATAGACAAAGATACTGTGCTAAATATAAGCTATTGTTTCTCAAGGAAAACATAATCTCTTGCTACATTTGGTGTCATTTTGCTACACAAAGGAACCAAAGCCCTCTTGAAAGAGTGACAGCGTGGCAGACTGAGCTACTGAAGAAGATGGTACTCAGGGCGCACAGAAACATTGGGACAGCAACCGCCCTTTTCCTGGGTTAAATCTCTCATGCTTTTTGACTAGCTACATACATTTTTGGTCTTGTGAATAAGCAGGGTAAGCAAGGCCCATCCTCCTCTACCTGCAGTCTTTGCGGGAAGGGTACAGAGGCATCAGTTCCCATGTCAGCAGCTGCATGGAAAAATAGACAGCTGTAGACCAGTAATCCCAACCAGTACACCCTCCTAATCCAGCCTATGGTTTGAGTCTGCTCCCTTCCCTTATACAAAGCCCTTAAGCTAGACAGAATCCACAAAAGGAGGGGGAAAAGCCAAATCTGTTTATATTGTTAAAAAGAGAAGCTTTAATTAGACACCCTCTAGGAATAAAGGGAGGTGGATTTGTGCATGTAAATTGCTATACGAAAGCGGTAATACATGTTGTGCAGAGGTAGTGCTGTTCCTGTCTCAGAAAACTGAAAAGTCAAAGGGTACATACCATTCCTGGTGCAACTTGCTGGAAAAGGCGGGGGGGGAAAAAGGTTGACGTTGAATAAATGTCACCAAGCCTACAATACTGTAGAAACAACATGATTTACACTATATACTGCATACGTCAAGAGAAAATGCTAGACACTTTGTCTCAGTGAGGAAGCAGAGAATAAGTAGACAACTAATAAAATTGGAACAAAAAGCCTAAAAGCAAATATTAAAACCAGATTACCAAAAGACAGCATAAAATTTGGTACTGAAGTTCAGAGCAAAGCAGTGTTTATGCTCCTCTGCCTTCCAGAAGTGCATAATACAAGGGTATACATGTATACATAAGGGTATACATAATACAATACAAGGGTAATGGAATTAAGAGAAGCTTGTCCATGGTTTCTCACATTGTGAAAACTTCATTTTCAAACTTCAATGATATAAATCAAACCTACCAGTGACTCTTGCATGATGAAAGCTCTTCAGATAGGTCCACAACTTCAAGAACTCATGTAGTCTTTCATTCGGTCTATTATAGATATGCACAAAATATTCAATAATCTTAACAAAGCAATTTATTAGGGAACTGTGTGTTCAGTTAATAAAAATGTTTGGTTTCTTGGGAAAATATAAACACAAATACAAACCCAAAATATTATTCAAAGAAATCAACACATACAAGCAAAACTGAGATTAAGGATTAATTTCTCTTATTCCCACTTGAAAATTGTTCTTAATGCGTTTAGAGCTGTCTAGCTTGAGTCTCTGAAGAAGAAACTGGTAAACCTGCAAAGAGGTAACTGTTGCACTTACCACAGGAGCTCAGGTCTTTAATAGTGGTAAGAAAACCTACATTGGCTCAGAAACACCAATTGGGATTGACAACAACTGAGAAACATCAAAGCATTGAAAATATTATCAATGTTAAAGATGAATTACTTGTTTTGTCCAAGAAACAGCAATTCACTGATTGTGTTTATACATCTCTGTATAAATAACTGTTCTGACCCTTGCCAGTCTCTCCCACATTTTTAGTAGCCATCATTGAGTTTGAACTCCGATGAAGACTGCCATACCCTTGAAATATTCCAACATAAACTGAATAAGGATATGGAAAAACAGACATGATTTTTTTTCTTTGTGACGTTTTTAACTTTGGAGAAGTAACTTTTCAGATCATCAGCCGAAGTTTCAACAGCTTTCCATCATACGGACAGGAATTTTTGTGATAATTAGGAAAGAATTATGCAGAGGGGAAAGGTCAGATAAAAGCACTAATTTTTTAGAGAATGAAAAAATGACAGCTTAGGAGCCAGGGCCTTAAGTATGACAAGACTGCAGAGAAGATAGAATTAAATTTGCAGCCAGGAAGCCCAATGGTATCTTGGGCTGCATAGGGAAGAGTGTGGCCAGCAGGTCAAGGGAAGTCATTCTCCCCCTCTACTCTGCA
>JAOXJK010000032.1:67354226-67378116 GCA_025774025.1 Xenus cinereus
CTTCAGCAGGGGAGTTGGACTAGATGATCTCTATGGTCCCTTCCAACTCTAGAAATTCAGTGAAATTCAGTGAAATTTGAATAACACTCCATCAGAGTGTTAGAAACTGCACCAACACAAAGCCTGAGGATCCTTGCATTTGCTTGCAGAATATTGACATGTACAGGAGGAGAATACATCCACATAGAAAAGGTCAATGTCCACATCCTTGGGTGCCTTCAGGCACAAGTGGGCTGAAAACAGGGCTTAGAGCACACTGCGAGGAAGCCGTTCCTGAGTATACCAAGCAACGAAAGCACATGTTATTGGAAATTCAGTGCTATGGGGTGAGGACAAGACTACTTGGGAACATCATTCAGGGTTAGTAGTGTAGAACATCACTTTACTACAGCACAGACAGATCTGTGAAACAAGAGGCACAATCTGTCAACATGAACAGCCTTACAGCTTTGACTGTAGACGCCAGGAAATCCAATGCACTGACCAGTTTTATGAGTGCAACTAGGAGGAACAGTTCTTCAGTTTTTGCCAGGTCTCAAACCAAGACAGTCAAAAAAGGTTCTCCACATGCTAAATCAGAGATAAACTCTGTATATCAGTGAGCTAATTGTTTACATGGGATGAGATAGAAATCTCAGAAGCCAGAAGTGCTGGCATTTGTCACATCTGCCTATAGAAGAAGGCCCATGGAGAGAGCATGAGGAAGGGTGAAGCTTGCAGATACTGCAATAATCAGTGCCTGCTCTGAGCAGGACAGAGTGGAGATCACACAAGATCAAGAATTCCATACTTGATTCATGGACCAGGTCAGAAGAGAACAAGTTATTTCTACTTACAGGAAGGCCAACTCATAGTAGACTGTTTCTCCAGCTTCTAAAAGGTACACTGTGGAAGACAGATTTGAAGAAGTCAAAGGAATGTGGAAAAGAATTTCTCTCTGTAAAGAAAAGGAAGGTGGTAACAGACATGATGGCAACTAATGGCACAAACAAATGAAATCAAACAGCTAAGTTAGTCTGGTCATGTTGGATCTCTTTGATATATTCTTCCATGTGGTAGCTAGCAAGAAACACATGTGCCAATGCTCCTGTTCCCCATAACTCCTTTGCAGCCTAGTGGAGAAATTGTATAAAAGCAATTCAGAACAATCAGGTTGCCAAAGCATACTTAGACCTGTGACCCAATCACCAAGTAGTTACATGAGAAAATTTCAAAAGACAGAAAACCAGCTGATCACAGTTTACGAAGATAACTGCAGGTTAATTGTAAGTTGAAAAATGGAGTACAATTTCTGAGCAGATACACTCTTAAATGAATTCTCAGCTAAATTTTCTCAAAAACATATGATTAGGAAAGGTAGAAGTCGGATGGAAAATCAGCTGATTATCTAAATTTTAAAAAGTGGAAGATGTGAAATGTAAGGAAAAGGGATGAGTATCATACAAAATGTACAGCCAGATTTGGACTTATCAGTTCTTCATGACAACTAGAGATAAATCAAAAGTGTTTCAGTTCAGTTCTGAGTCCAAGGTCGATAGAGTTACAATTAAAAAGCAATAGCACTAATAAACATTATGTTCCATCTTCTATCATGTATTTTATTGCTATGCACAAGCAGACTATCATCCTTTTGACTCATGTTGTAAGTAAGCACTGTTTTGGGGATCAAAGAACACTATTTTTTAACAAAACTACTATTAGCCAGGGCACTATATAAATTTGAATATTTTATTTTTCCATTATTCTTTTGAATAGCACTTTTAAAATCATATACTCCAATTTTTGCATTCTTTTCACTGAATCATAAAAAGAGAAGCAGTGTGTTAAAACCATAATCTTTCCCAAAAGAAATGAGAGAAAGAATTTTAGAGTTTTCTCTTGCTGTCATGACTTGAAAGCAAATGAGCACCTGTCTTCATTCCAGACAACAAGGAAAAGCATAATGCCTTTATCAAGCTGGACGCGTTGAATTCTATGTGTTAAAGTCAACAAATTCATTTAGTGGAAGAGATTATCTTTTGTTTCTGTAGTTTCTTGTCAGGAGTCAGTCGCCAGGAAAGATACATTTTTGCACTGCTTCAACTTTATGCCTAAATAAAGTCTTTCTGGTTGTCAGTAGTTGTGGTAGTATCATGCCAAAAGGATTACCGAACGTTAGTCATCCAAACAGAGCTTTAGGCCACTTTCCTACATTGCAACAACTATAGAAGTAAGAGCTGACTCATGTATCCATGTCTTCTTGCAAGATCATGAAGTCCTGCGACTTATGCTGTGAGTCTGTAAGCCCTAGGCAAAAGAAATAGGCTTCTTTATCAGGAGAAACAGTGCATTTGAAAATGATTCTTTTCGATCTTAAACAAAAGTAATATCCTAAGCTGATACTGTTGAAAACAAAAATAAAATGCTTTCCTCAAAAAAGTTTCCATACTGTAAAAGAGTCGCGTGTATATCTTCCCATGCAAAATTTTCCTTTTTTTTACAGTAGTTTCAAGTGTCAAGCAGCTTGAGGACCAACGAATTCAGATTTTTTAATACAAATTCCTTCTCTTTAATATTGAAGATACAGAATTATTTCTCACAAATTTTCAATTTTAGTTATTGTCAGGAAATCCAGAAATGAAAGCAAAGCCAGATTCCTAACTATGCACTTCTGTTTATTGCAGAACAGCCTGAGACTTCACATAGTCATTTCTGTGTTTGCACAAGCACTCACAGGGTTGCTCTATATCAGAACATCAATTTCTGATTTTGCTCATCCTACACTTGGGAGAGGTACCCCATGAAAATTTCATCAAAGCAAATATGTCGGAAAAGAAAAATTATTCCAGGAAACTGATAACCTATTTCAAAAAATAGCTTTTTTCCATAAGAAGAAGAAGTAACAAAGGGGTTTGCCGTATGCATAACTTCTTTTGCTACAGCTTTTCTTTTTTGATGGCTTGCACTTTTTTTCATTGTCATATTTCTTTGGAAACAAGGCATGAAAAGAAGTAAGAAAAACAGAAAAATAAAACCAAAAAGAGATAGTTGCCTTAGTACACCTAAAGCCAAATTCCCCAACATAAGAAAGACATCTAACTCATATTGCAATTAATCAGATATACAATATTTAGTAGCAGATACTCATAACAAAATGCTTCATTTATGATTGCCAGGCTATGGAGAATTTGTTGATGTTCTTCTATTTTATGAAAATCTGTAGTTTATTTTTAATAACTTCTTAAATATATAAAATGGATATTGTTTGTATATGAAATCCTATATTAAGTCAATAAAATTAGGAAAGAAATCCAATCATATAAAGACAATGACACTGTATGATCTTCAACATTTCATGTTCCTTTAAGCATGAGCTGAAATTTTACCAGTATTTATGACTGAATTTTGATAGACTGCATAAACCAGAAGAAACGTCAGAAATGGAATACAGATGTGAATAAAGGTGCTGTTATTTAAAATTCTCTTGTAATGAAGGCTGCAAAAATTTATATCTGAATCATTCTTGGGAAGCATTTTGTTTTGCCACCAACACTAATCTTTCTTTTTTTTTTTTTTACTGTTTCTGAGCAATAAAGTAAAAATTTTCAGTATATTTGGGTTATTCTGTGAGTTATCTATATTGAACTTCACCTTTAATGCAATCGTGTGTGAAGCATAATTCTGGCAAATGACAAAATCCTGAGTTTCTACAGCCTATCTTCTGTGGGGTGGGTATCAGACTACTAGTTGTTGGGCAGTAGCCAGCATGTTTGGGGCATCTTGCATTCTTCATGATTGTTTCTGGGGAACTAAGAATATGGCATTGCAGTGAGGGTGGGAGAGTGTTCTGCCACTCTTTCCTGTCTTTTTTTCTTTTTGTTGGCTCCCAGTATATCCTTCCTGAACATGCCATGTTTTAGAGACCTCAGGAAAAGCTGTAAGATTAAACTCCAGTCACACAGATGGAGAAGATTAAAATCCCTTCCACATCCAATCTAGCAGCTTGGTCAACATTGGCAAAGAACAATAAAAGCAGTATCGTGAAGGTTGGCACTGGTGGGTAAATGCCATCTCACATTTCTCGGAGAATTTTTTAGTTCAGTCAGCCAGTCTGAGACATGACTTTGACAGTACAAGCTATCAAAGGAGGATTAGTCATATAGGCTTCATTACAAATCAAAGTTAATAGAATTCATTTTGCACCTGCTAGTCATTTTAGAGTCACTATTTCACTTGCAAGGCAATCCTCAGAGGTAATGTAGGGTTATAGCGGCCTTCTAAAATTTGGAGTAAGAAATAAACTATTCTGCATGTAAATACTCTCTGAGGTGCAAGCCTTGTGAAGGGTACAGATGGGACGTGCTTACTGGCTATCAAGTTTCTTAGTAATGAAAGAAAAGTCCATTAAAATCAGTGAAAATTCAACCGTTTTATTTCACTGTGGATCAAGCCACAATAAAGCTACGATACCATTCAATGTAATAAGTAAAACAGTAGTTGTAAAAAATCCATTTCTGGCAACATATTTACTGTAGCTTTGTAGAGGAAAGAGTTCATGAATGTACCAAGAAAAAGATTTATCTTTAAAGGAAAATGATTTATCACTTTTTCATTGACATAAGCAGCATCGCTTACAACACAATAAAACTATATTTCTCTTGGGAGTATTTTAGAAATTTCTATGAGACTGAAAAGGACCCAGACAAGGAAGTTTCTAGGTCACTGACTCCAGTTCCAGTTCTTATAAGTACCCATAGATTATAATAAGCTTTATAAAGATGAAGGCCTCATCTAAAAAAAGAGTTACTTCTTTTATTACATCAGATCATACTTAATTGCACCGTACCCTCTATGCTTTGATGACTTTCTTTTAATTTCCAACCTACATTTATTAAGGGTATTTATATCCATTTCCTTCTGTGTTATTACTGTTTTTATCTTAAAAAAAATATTCTCTCTTATCTTCCTGATGTAGCTAGTAAACACTGGGAAGAGAATCAGTATATTTTAGAACAGTCAATTCTATTGCTATAAAAATGAATGTCATATACAGTAAGACAAAACATTAGGAGATCTTGAGTGTTTCTAAATCACTCAGTCCTGGAAAGTTCTAAGGACTCTTAACTCATATGAAAAGCATCAGAATGAGAGAGTGTCTATCCTCTTGCATAATCAAACCCTCTGAGAGTAGTAAACATAAAGCTGAACTGCAATATAACATCCAGGAGAGAACTACACTGCAATGCTTCCAAGTTAATAAAATATTTGCATATGATATTCTCAACAATGCACCATTCTCATATGTATAAGTAGGAGTTTATACCTCTGTAGGAAACACATTTTTTCTTGAAAAGTGTTTTTATAGTTAAACCACAGATGTTTATGTGGTTTGTGTGGACATTCCCAGCTCATCCCAGAATGTTTTTAAAAAAAAACCAACAAAAAAAAGATATTTCTTTTAAAGCTCTATTTATGCATGATAGGTATTTCTTTACCACATGAGCCACATAAACACAGTCTCTTAGGAATACATACCACTGTAGTCTCATGGTTGCACACTTCAAGCCACATCAGATTTTGTCCAGGGACTGTATTGCACAGGCTGTAATTCCCAGCCAAGGAGTGCTGGTGCCTGGTGTTCATTCCCTCCCTGCATCCCTCCAGTTCTGGCTACACTCACTTCTTTTCTGTGATGAAGGATGATACTGGCCTGCTACAGTTGTACGGGGGGACCTATGGAATTTGTCCAAAGGTCAAGTCATAAAACCTGGCCTGAGGGAGTCAGACTTGCAGCGTTCAGGGTGGAAGTGGAGAAGGGCAGATATTGTTTCCTAAGCTACACAGTAGTGAGACGCTCTGCTCTCCCAAATGCGGTGCTTTCTGCCAACCTTTGCAAATGCCGTGCTTTTGTGAAAACAGCAACGCATTGCAATGTGTGTCAATGAGGGATGTGGGTTTGGATCATATGAGAAGGAAAATTGTTTTTCCAATACTTAGGGAACGCTAAGGGGGAAGAAAACACATCAGCAATTTTTTTTTTATCCGCAAAGAAAGAGTTAACATCTCAGAAAAAAGTAATGCTGCCACTGTGAAAAGTTTTTCATACAAAGCAGGCTGTCCACCTTCGTGCTTGTTTGTCATTGTAAATTCAGATGCAAATGAACAGCTCTTTCCACTACTGTCTTTTCTGCAAAGCTCATGAATCTGACGTACCAGTCCCAGTAAGCTCAAAGAAAGTCCCCCAGTTTCAGCTCCTTCTCTGGCAGTCTCCAAAGGAATGATTCAAATACTGTCGTTGTAGAAACATGCTTTTCACACGCCTTAACTATGTTTACGGCAACAACAATTTGTCCATACCTTTGTAATAACTTTTGCATATTCTGTGCAAAGTAAGTATCTGAGAAATTATCAGTGAAGTGCAGAGCAGTATCTTTATAAAAAGTCCTGAGTTAAAATCTTCATATGAAGTTTCTACTGATAATTATAATTCTCCTGAGAGTTCAAATATGCCTCTGAGCCTGTTTTGTTTCCTCTATTTTGTAGAGAGATTATTTTTTTGGGGGGAATTATTTTGTCTTTCCTTGTAAGTGGATTACAGCTATAAAAAAGATGTTTT
Source organism: Xenus cinereus (assembly GCA_025774025.1). Classification (NCBI taxonomy): domain Eukaryota; kingdom Metazoa; phylum Chordata; class Aves; order Charadriiformes; family Scolopacidae; genus Xenus; species Xenus cinereus. The sequence continues at coordinate 67,360,822 of JAOXJK010000032.1, forward strand.
ATTCTACAATGTTGTTTGCATTTGATTTTTTAATCAAAAAAGGCAAGAAGTCCTTCTTCAAAGTGTAGAGGATGCACAGGACTGAGCTGGAATATATCATATATCCCTGTGTGTACACACAGCATGCACAGCAGAGAAACACTGATAGGAATGTCCACTAGTTTTGGAAATGCCATATGCTTTCTATTATGCATTTTCGATGTTTCAGAGACCTTGTAAGTTTTCCAAAACAAACAAAAAAACCCAAGAAAAAATCTTGTAGATGTCATGTATTGCATCATCTCTGAGCCAAGCCAGTCAAGATTCAAGGAAGTTCCAAGGACATAAGAACAGGAGAAGCATTTGGATTCTGGAGATGATCAGAAAAAATAGAAAGACGTGTGTTTTGAGAAGCTGATATGCTTAGATGATAGATATCCCTCTGGGATCTATGCTAGCTAGTGGGAAAGGCCACAATTTTAAAAATAGCTGGTCCACCATAATGTGTTCTGGGGAGAGTTTCAGGGAAATCAGTGATAGAGTCTCACACACTGTCCAATCTAAGACATGTACTTACATGCCAGGAGATTTAACTGGGACAAAACCACCTCAAAGAACAAGGTAGAACTGAGTGACTATGCCATTTCAACCGATACTTTGAAGACCTTCTTTGGAGTGGCAAGCAAGGCTATATCCGTGGTTTGCATCATGCACTTCAATTCCTATGTAGGAAGGAATCAAACTTCTGCTGTGTTTCCCAAGCTTTGAAGAACTTTATCATTAAAATCATATCATTTAGCTGAGCTACAGCACCTCTGAAATAAAGTCAAAAGACAATATGTAACCTGAAGCATAGAAAAGTCTACTACTGATATGGAACATCTAAAACAAAGTGGATGGACAACATTTAAGAAATATTCATAAGTATTACAATAGAATATTTGGTATGTGCAGCCAATCCTAGGTTATTACAGAACTGCATCTCTTAATCTCAAATAAACATTGTTATTAAGAAATACATTGTAGTTTTCACATACAATAAATGATATACCATATGCAGTACATTCTGAAAACACCAATTTTTATGTTGCATTTCATCAGAAAATCTACATCTGCACAGATTTCAAGTCCATAACGTCCCACTGTGATCATCTGGTCTCACATCCTATGTATTTAGGTTTTCAGACTTTCTCATAGCAGCTATTCTAATCTTTAATTACACCATATTAATTACTTCCAAGGCTGAATTTATCTAACTCCAGTATATATTCACTGCATCTTATTACTCCTTTCCTGTAGGTCAAAAAGCTCCTCTCTCTCTCAGATTTTTCTTCTAACTGTGAGTATATATAACTATCAGTGAAATCATGTCTCAGTTTTCTCTTTCATAAATTGAGTAGATTGAACTCCTTAAATTGTGAACCTTGTCTTCTAGTTTTTGTTTTATTTTTGTTGCTCTACAAAACAGTTGATATGGATTTTAAACAGAATAAAACTAAGAAAGTCCTGTTAGAAAAGAAACCCACTAGAGAATGTCTAGACGTATACTATTACTTTATGAGGTCTGTCAGAGTAATGTTTCTGTTTGATGTGTACTTATTTCATTCCATACAATGCAAGCTCTCAAATCAAAATATCGTGTGAGAGAGAATTGAGGTATGAGCTATCAGCCCAGCATCCTTTACTAAGTGGACCTATAATTTTGTTTAAAAAGGTAACACATTTGTTTGAAAAGACTTCATTTCCATGAAACCATGGTGACTGGCATTAGCTATATTTTTAGCAACAGTCTTTGGTAAGCTAAGGTACATGAAAAATAGAAGCTTAATAGAGCTGAACAGATGATTACCTCAACGTCCTCCTCCTTTTTACAAAAATAAATGTTCTATAATGCTTCAAACACTGTATAATTCACAGTGTTTCACAGGTCAGTTTTGCCAATGTTGAAAGTGTTCAACTTCATTAGAGATGGAAAGCTTGTGAAATAAAGAAAACTAGAAACAGAGAAAGTCTGCACTGATGAAGGTTAAAGATTGTCTTACCAGGAAAGTTCCTAAAGATATGCTGTTTGAAACTATAACGAAATGTTCAGTAATTCCATGGGACCTTAGCTCAGATCCAGGAATCTATCACTTTTTTAAAATTTTCCGTGAAATTACTGTCTGCCCACGCTGCATTGAAGTCTTTAGCCAATGTAAAGAACGATTGATCCTGCTCCCTGGAGGAAGTTATTTTTCCTTAAAAGCCTGCAGTCTCAGTTTTCCTTACAATTCTTCTAGGCACTTCAACAAAATCGCTAATCCGATCAAGAATTCATGTCTTATTCCTTTTGCACTGTCTGGTACTTGGGAAAAAACTGACATCTCAGTGTTTAAAATTTTTACTATTTTTCTTAAATACATTGTATTCTTCTACCGTGTCAGTTTTGTGGATAGCTTCCTTCTGTGAAGGAAGGTCTGTGAAACAAGTTGAAGGCAAAGAGCAGAAAAAACTCAGAGAAGTGTTCTCTTACTTCAGTACTTTATTAGAACTGACAGAGGTTTCAAAGTCAGAAGAATAGTCAGTCTTCAATTATGATTAATCTGTCTTTTTAATGAGCTAGAAGTCTTAAGAAAAGACTGGCTGGTTTTAAGAAGTAAAAGAGGTTCTGCTTGGCTTTGTTTTTAAGGCTTTAGAAAGTAAGTATTTTCCAATGCATCAGGAATGGCTTAGTGAGTCATGTTGTACAGTCTCATAACAGTCAAAATCATTCTACGAGTAGCATGAAGGAACAAACCGGGAGTAGCATTTGGTTTAGGAGTCCTACCTGTGTTCATACAGTGGTTCCCCACTCCAGCAGACTGGCTCCTCTGGTATTGCTTATCACTCTGTGGTTCTAGTAGCTGAAATATCACACTGAACTATTCATCACAGGTCACTACTCTGGAAGAACCAACCCTCGCCACCCTGGATGAACCAACACAAAGAAACCAGTGTCTCAGTTTAAAGAACAATTTTTTTACATCTTTAATTCTGTTCATTAAACTATATTTCTTACTCAGCATTCTTCCATTAATAAATACTATCATCAGTATATCAAGTGTAATGGTGTAGAGTAGAGTATGGCATCCAACCACTAAACTAACAATATTTTTAAAATCTATAAGCTAAAGAAAGGAATAAATTAAGGAGCCCTTAAGTAATGACTTACTTTTGGGGACTAATACACAACCATGCTGCCAGGAGGAAGTACAAAAAAAGATACGTTAAGAGCATAGAAAACCATGCATTTTCCCAAATTGAAACACATATTAGGAATAGAAGAGGCAAATTTGAATGCAAATTTGAAATTATCACAGATAAATGATGAAATGTAAGATTATGTTCTTGCATAATTCTCCATATTACTCAAGTCATAACTTGCAGTGAGCCATTACAATTTACATCAGATTATCATTTAAAGGTATTCTGTTCCTGAGTATCACAGAAAAAAAACCACCTTAAAATTTAATAAATAAATTGCAAACCATATAGTAATAAGTCTAACACCAGCACAACATTCAGAAATTTATATCAAGAATTGTTTATTTTGGCTGTAAAAATATCTTGATGATGTTATTCCACAACAACCATTTACACTAAACCACAAAAAAGGTCTCTTAATGATCAATGCTACAGAAGAACGTTACCTGCATAACCAGACTAAACTAAACTAAATTTAACTCAATCAACAGCCCACACACCTTTTTCATTTGACCTTCTGGACTGCCTCAAATTGCGCAACATGACATGCAGTATTCCTAGAAGTTTCTTTGACATTCACAGCATGTATTTTCTCTCAATATCCCTCCATAGTCCCACAAAACTTCTTCATGTAATTCATACTTTGCAATCCTATTCTAGATCTTTAGGATTATGCTAGAATTATTAAAAAAAAAAAACCAAAAAACCTCCAAAGAAATCATTTAATTAGGAAGGGACCTTCAGAGATCATGTAATCATACTCTCTGCTTAAAAGAGATCTGACTAGATCACGTTGCTCAAGGCCATTTCTAGTAAAGACCTGAATGTCTCCAAGGATGGAAACTTCATCACCTCTCTGAGCAACTTGTTCCAGCATTTAACAACCAACCCTGAAAAATTTTTCAATCTGTTGGACTGAAATGACGTAAGACTCTCTGATGAAAATGTTCTGAAAAGGCATTTAAGAATTTATGCATGAGATTGGTTCAGATGCTGTGACCTGAAGAGATGTGTTTCCTAACTGACGTTTTAAAAATGGAATACGATATTGTTGAATTGCTTACGTATGCTTAGTATGTAAATAATTTGGGGTAGAGATTATGGAAAGCAGCTAAGAGGAGTGGGCTTTGGAGCATCTCTCAAGACAATATCTGTAATAACTCTGAAACATATTCTTCAAAGCAACATGAGGAAAACATACAGTTAGCAAGATTTTTACCATGTAAGGGTGCTTCCTTTATTTTATTAATGCAGATTTTTTTTTCTACTTGTTTTCTGCTGAAGTACACCCAGAAATCATTTTACCAATTGATTAGACTCAAACCTAAGAAATATGCGAAATGGTAACTGTTCCTCATCTATTCTTACTCCAGTCTGATTACCAGCAGCAGAGAAAATAACATGAATTAGGTCAAGCATGGCTTGAGTAGCAGTAAGTCACCTTTTCAGAACTCAAAAAACTTTATTTCTTCTGTATATCCTCTTTTGCTGCACTATTACTGGATGAGTGGCAACAATATACTTAAACAAACATGAAGATGTCACAGAAGCAATCAAACAGAAACTTGTAAATTCCCTTTATAGTCTCTGAAACTCACTGAAGTCAGTGGGAAGGTCAGGCCTCCTGTTAGCATTTAGAAGATTAAATTGATTTAAAGGTGTAAGGTTAAAAATCAACATTGGATTTCGTAGGCTTTAAAATGGTCATGATACTTGACATTAATTGATCTCCTCATTATTTTTTCACCTTAGCCTAGAAACTTTAACTAAAATAAATTCTGTTTCTGTTCATTCCAAACAACTTTTCAACATCCATTTACTTTTTAGTTCTATTTTTTCTGCTTCAGCTAGTGTACCTTCTCATAGAAGAAATGGGTTCTTTCAAAAGGCTTTTACTACCACCTTTGTTTCAACGCTACAACACATTTCCAGATCTATTGAAATGCCAAGTAATTCTTTTAATGGAGAAATTAATGAATGTCCTTGCTGCATAGGCAAGGCTTCACTACAGGGTGTTAATTTGTTTTTCCACAATTGCATATACTGCAAGTTATATAGAAAGCTATTAATATAGTCCTTTTAAACTGCTGGAAGTCATTTTTAGCTTTGATCACATCAAGCATTAGCGTCACAATGATCACTATATTAATACAGATTAATATATACGCATATATTCATGTTTTAATGCTCTCTATTCTATTCCTATTTGTCTAAAGAAAAGGAATATTTAATTATGCTCATGTTCTTTGAAATACTAATTTTAGACAGCCCCATATTTAAAGGCACCGAAGAACTAACCATGATTATTTTAGTCTCTCACCACATAGATTTCCCACTCAGATAATCAGGGATAATTTATAACCAGTATATAATACTTCTTCAATTACAAACTGAAATAGGTTTGACATTTTAAAAGGATTTAGGTTTACAGGGCTGTTGTGTATCATTAACATGAAAGTTGTTGAGTACCCGAAAAAACCCAATGATTTACCTCAAGTTGTAATTTCACTCAGGCATTGAAACTAGGTGAAAAGAGTGTATCCCTTGTTTTAGGACACTGACAGTAACTCAGAAGCTCTGATTTTATTCTATTCTCTAGTGCTGCTTTGGTGTCAGTTTCTGTTCCTCCTCTATCTTGCTTCTGGCTCTAAAAGCTATCTCAGATTTACAAGGACGATGCCCACAGCAAGCAGTGAATTAGGCAGCACCTGAGAGCACACCTGAATGTTCAGACTTGGCTTGTCTGTACTGTTAAATTTATAGCACAGTCCCAGGCTTGGTGTTGTTCTGTGTCAGGTACTTTTCCAGATAATTTCTTGGTGTGGCTTGAAAGATAACATGGCCCAGGAGTTAAGAGATCCATTCACGTTTGAGGCAGTTCCCTTGTTTTGAAGGGAAAAGATTTTAATACTGTCAGCTTTCCTTAGTGCTGGCAAATAGTGCTAGTAACAGTATTGAAGTGTTTGTAACTGGAAAGATTTAAAGCATTTCACTTTGGTACAATTTAAGTATCTATATTGTGTAAAAAAAATCATTGTAATAGACACTGAAAAACCCTAAATGCCTATAGCCCAAGCTTAGGTACCTGCCTGATATAATAGGCAATAGTTTGATTTTTACAGTAGCTTCATGTTGATTTGATATCCTGACAAGAATACAGAAGACATAGATACATCTTCCTCCTGGAAGGCAGAGCAATATGGTTTTGAACTCCCTCCTGGTGAGGAAGGGATTTAACATACCTCTGACACGGGGATGAGTGAGAAGCAAAGTGCCACGTCCAGCTCCCTGCTCAGCCCACTGCAGGCACCTCCACCCAGCAAGGCAGCTGGGACTGAAATCTCAGATTCATGCAGCTATTTATCACAGCTGTAAGAAGTAAAGAAAATTTGTCAGGCACCCTTGGCTGGCCTAGGTATTGCCACACACAACTTGTTCAATCCTAGGAAACAAAGCTTTCTAGATGGAGAATTTTCCCTTGCGTTGTTTAGGAAATGAAAGATATTAGTTCATGTTTGTGAATTCCCTCCCTGGAGCCAGTGTTACATCACTCAAAATTATAAAGCCTGAACACTTTGTAAATGTGGGCCTAAATTCTCTGGGAGGATTGGGAATCCTGAGTTATGGGAAAGCTTATGTTAGCCTATATATTAGACATGAAGAAAGTTTGTTGCCTGTGAAGTAAAAATCGTGGAAACCTTAATAAAACCCCATAGAAACTCATTGTGTCCGGGTCTCTCAAGTGGTGAGACCTCTACTAGCCATAGAACTATTCTCACCCTGTCTGTGATCAACACTGAAACACGTTAAAAGAAATGCAACTGCATTAGCTGGAGAAAGACCTACAGCAAAAATCACAGAGATCTGGGATCTTCTGCCTCCCTAATAGTTCTCTAAGATCTGGCTATTACGTTTAAGAGACAATTTTAAGCTCATTCTTGCTCTATGTATTCCAAAATAGAAGTGTTCAGGTGTAAAATATGGGTGTCGGGACAATTTGAACTTAACAGTAGGCTTGAATGTACTCAAATAAAATTGTTATGTGCTTAAACAGCTGAAGTCTTTAGGTAACCACACGGTTCAACAGCAGGTGAACTGAATCAGCAGCACTGAATACAGGGCTTCAGTAACTAGTGAGACTTTTAGATATTACCAGTTTTACCTCTGCTTCCTAGGACAAATTCTGACAAGAATATAAGTACAAATTCTTACAAGTATGTAAGACACATAACAAATTAAATTTGTCACTATATTTTCAATTACTACAATGGCAAAAGTGACAATGCAGTTCTGATACATGGCTTTTAAATACTTTCATCCCTCAGCTACAAAAGTCTAGTAGAATGGTTTTAGATGATGACCAATCTATATGAAATTATGGGGGAAAATATTTATGTCAATAGGATTCTTTTCCTAATTCAAACCACTTATATACAGAATGTATGATAAATAACTGAAACACTTAATCTAAAAATTTCCTTGCAGTAATATCTATATATGGTTAAAACATGATTTCCTCTGTGTGTGCCTATACATAAGAGGTTTGATATAAGAGAATAAATAGCACATAGACCGTTAATAGAAAAAGTGATACAAGTTTTAGTACAGAAATACAATTTTCTGGGGTTTCTCTTTCTAGTTTGGTGAAATCATGAGACTACAATGTGACAGATGAATACAAAAGTATTATCATCCCATAATACCACGGAGTTGTTATGTGGATGGAGAAAACAAAATACAGCATGAAACCACTGTGACTGAATAGTTTTCTAAGGCAAACCACAGTTGCTTTAATCACGCTTTTCACTAACATTATCTTTTTGAAGTTTTCAATTGAACCAGTCATGTTGTGTTATGCTACCTGACTCCTAACATGATGTGATGGAGGAACAAAATGACACGAGGCATTTGCAATAGATCAGTCAGAAAATGAAAGACAAGAAAAGCATCAATAGCAAAATAATTCATAATGAGTCTATTGTATGTCTTGTGGATTGGTAAAATGCATTTTTATTCTTTATAAGTCTGCATTTTCGGTAGTATCTTACAGACAGATATCCAAAACAGGAATTTTTATAACATACTTTGTATGGGAAGCATCATTTTCCTAATTCATGGATGTTTTAATAGGGAATTTATGTGCATTATAACTCTGGTTTAAGAAAGATACATTCTGGCCTACTTAAGGCAGTTTTTGAGGTATGCTTTTCTATGTGTTTAAATCCATTTGAAGATGTGTTTTGATCCTGAATGGAATATTATATGTGTGGGATTTTATGCTTTTCAGACATTTAAAATGAATTTTTACTGTTTACAACAGGTTGAAAATAGGAACATAAAAAACAGAAATACTTTATCTTTAACTTGTAGGTTAAAAGAGCTATTTAGACCCAATAAAAATTTTATAAGTTAAATTAATTGCAATTGAAAATTAAGACAGAAAATTCAAGAAAATTTTGGCCCCTATAGGAAGAACTGATTAAATGGCTGATTGGAAAGGTAATAAATGAAGAAGAAGACTTTGACTAAATGCTCATTCAGTGGCTAAAGTAAAAACATCTGTTATAGATGAAAAAGCAATATATTACTGCAAAAAATGAAAACTGTAATCAACACAACTTGGACTGTAAAAGAGAAGAAATACAGAGAAAAAGATAAAAAGAAACCTAAGAACATGAAGAAAAAATAATGATCATCAAGGCTAAGGACACTACAATTAGTAACAAAAAAAAGTAAAATACTAGAATAGGTGTAGGCATGTTATTCAATGAAGATGGTAGAATTGAGAACGAATGTGGAATAAGCGGTAGTGAGGCATAAATATGTGTCGTATAGACAATTTTTTCTGGTTCTATGAGCACACAGAAGAACATTAGATAATACAGTTAAAATCAGGTAGATGTTCCAGAAAGTTAAAATTGTATTGACTTGTCTCCCAGACTGAAAGTGTTATTAAATTCTACCACATATTATTTAAGTTTAGGCAGCTAATCCCAATCTTTGTGGCCTAGACTTCATTGGTCTAACTTGAGCCACTTGAGCCAATTTCTTTCAGTTTCAAATTAAGCGTTGACTCTTAAAAGATAAAACTAAACAAACTATCTTGAAGTATGTATCACGTTTTCTTCGATATTTTCTTAGATAGACTATTAAAGTTAAAAGTTATTTTGTGTTCTAGGACAAAAACAGGACATAGTGTCCCTGTCCTTTGCTATAGCCACTATGAAAAATTCAGAGTCCCTCTTACTTGTTGCCTCCCTGAACATTTGAGTCTTTCATTCCTAATGACCAATTAGACTGACAGAGTAGACAGGTACATAGGCTACTTAATGCTGTCTCCTGGAATAAGAGAAATACTCATTCGATCTCTTTTCCCTCATGCTGAAAAGAGTTTGGAAACCATTTCTCTGTCTTTTTGGGTGAGTTCTCCAACAACTGACCTGCTATACAGAATAGGGGCATTCATTATTTCCTATTAAGTCTATATACATTCAGTGGTAGATAACATTCATCATCTTTATCTTCTACAGTTAATGAAGCAAGAGAGAAGTACTTCCAGATAGTGATCCATCTCATTTTATGATCCTGTCTCACCCTAGGGAAATACTTATTGCATGTATAATATATCATATAATAGGTCAGTAGATACATAGAGAAATTAACATTATACGCCTAGTTTAGGGCAACTAAAGTTAGTGGAGATGAATTCACATCCTAACGAAAGCAGATTGAGGCACTCCAGAGATACCTCATTTACCTAACAGTTTAATGGAAAAAGAAGTGCCCAGATTAGGAGATTTGGACCCCCTTCTACAAAACCTGGAAAGAGAGAGTTTCAGAAGTTATCCTAGATCAACTGGACTACTCCTTTTCTTCCTTGTCACGCTTGATCTCTGCCTTCCCCAAACTGAGGCCGGGGCTAGTACCTAAGGGGATTGTAGAGGTCCTAAATTCTGTCCTAACTGAAAGACAGAAAATTTAATCAAAGTAACACAAGGTCTGTTTCTTCTCTGCTTTTGCTGTTCACATGAGGACCAAAAATGACCTCTGAGAGTTACACCACAGTAAAATTCATTAAGACACCAAACAGGTTAGTGAACAATCTAAGCAGCTTACAGTACTCATACTGCTGAGAGTTTTAACATGGGTTTCCAGGTCTGCGCACCCAGGGCTGGAAAGTCTGACCATCCTCTTCCTCAGAGGGAGTCTGGTCAAGAGCAAGAGAATACGGGTATAGCTGGTACGGGTGAGGAATAGGACCTAATCTTTTGATTCTGAAATCTCTTACTATTGTGATGAGCAAATAATAACATCATGAATAACTGTGTTGAGGGATAATCATTTTTCAGCAAAATTTGTAAGATGAAATTGTATTGGGTGTCCATGGCAAGGTGTTGGCGGCAGGGACTCTGCAGGGGTGGTCTCTGTGAGAAGAGGCTGGGGCTGCCCTGTGCTGGATATGGCCCACTCCAATGGATACAGCTGAGCCCCTCAGCTGAGGTAGTGGCACCTCTAAGAACATATGTTTAAGAAAGGACAGAAAATGGGGGTGAGGTGGGAGGAGAGGGAAAGGGGGTGGGGTAGGAAAGAGGGAGAAATAGCAGAGGGAACACCAAGTTAGAGAAGGAGGAGCGGAAAGAGCTGCTCCAGGCACTGGAGCAGAGATTCCTCTGCAGCCCATGGAGGGAGCAGTTAGGTGTTTCTTAAGGAACTGCAGGCCATGGAGAGCCCACACAGGAGTAGGGGAAAAGCATGGGGAAGAAGCTGCAAGAAGGAATTGTTACGGACCGGCCAACTGTAACCCCCACTCCCTACCCCTTCCATGCTGCTTGGTGGGAGCAGAAGGTAAGGAAGTCAGGAGTAAAGGACTGAAGTTGAGACTGGGAAAAGACAGGAAGAAAGCTGGTGTTTTAATTTTTTGTCGTCGTGTCTCGCTATCCAAATCTATTTTAAATGGCAGTAAATTAAATTAATTTTCACTAAGTTGAGTCTCTTTCGCCCATGACAGTAAATGATAAGTAATCTCCCTCTTTTTTTCTCAACTCAAGAGCTTTTTCATCATATTTTCTACCCCGTCCTGTAGAGGGAGAGAGACTGAGCTGCTGGATGGGCATTTGACAGTTAGCCAAGTTCAACCCACCACAGCAATAAAGACATTATTTCATCTTGCCTGTGTGTCAAGTAGCTTTGAAAATCACTGGAAATGCTACAACTTATGTTTTAGATTTGGTCTGAGGAACTCTTCTGAAACCCTTTTCACATTAGTTTAAATCATTGTCATTAAGAGTTTCCAAGAGGATGCAATAGGTACGAGGGCGAGTAAAAAAAGGGAAATCTATAAAAAGTCTGCTAAAAAAAGCCTAAGACAAACCAAGTTATCTGCACTGTCGTGTTCTTGAAATAAAATTCCATCAGTCTAAGTTAACAGTTCTTAATAAATGTGGTTAACAGCTAAAAATGGAGTAGAATGTTCATTTCTTCAACATTATAAGCCGTCATTGCACACAGTAATAAAAATAGAATGAATGACTTCAGGATTTTTTTCCCTTTGAATTGAGTTGTCATCCATTAACTTAACGTTTAAAGCACAGTTCATTAATACACTGTCATTGATGTGTGACTCCATTATCAAAGCTTTTCAAGATGCAAATTTTCCATTGTAAGCTGCCCATCTTTCTAAAACCTGGGAAATGTACTTTGGGTCCACTGAGTATTCAACTTTATAATTCTGTCCGTTAGGTGTATTTTGTTTTATTTGTGTCCCTATCGTTTAACTTTCAGGTTCCCAAAAGTGGATCTAGATGCCCCTAGACTATAAATACTTGAATGAGAAAAAGAGCAACAGCCAGGGGTCAAATTACGTAAACTTGATATTTTGTTATCTGAGGTACCTCCTGTAACTTACATCACATTTCATCTGTTGAAGTGGAAAGACAATGGTGAGAAAGAGGGCAATACAACTCAGAAAATATAAAGGGATAACGCTGAATACATCTGACAATCATTCTAGCAACTTTCACGCGTTGCCATCTTCTATAAACAAGAGACTCAAATGGGAAGAGCTGTAAGGCATAAGTGGTTATCCTGTTACAACAAATATATTTTTCTTCATGCTGAACTGGAATAATCCTGCCATTAGATATGGCTGCATCACAGACTGAAGTACATCAGAGGGAGCTGCATAGTAACTTTAAATAATGCAGTTCTGGTAGCTGCAGTAGCCCACAGCTTCACATAAGCTACTTTTCTCTCAGGAAGATAAATTAGTCAATTAATTACCTTGCATTACCATAGCTAGACTATTTCTAGTATTTAGACTAGCTTGGACCTTTGGATAAGGCAATGTAGAGCTCTAAAAAGCACAAGTGCTCTGCTGTAAGTTTTGAAAAGCAAGATGCTCCATTTACAGCCCTCTGAAATGCATGGCACTTCAGGAAACACTCACTCAGTATATTGTTTAATACTAGCAATGGTATTTCAGGTTCTATTTTGGTCCTTGTAAGTGCAATAAAGACGGGGCTGAATCATCTGCTGACTTTAAAAAAATGTAAAGTTTACAGCTTTTTGTGGATGGAAATATTGATGGTTTATATGTTATATATTATATGATATTACCTACTATATTGTAGCAACGAATCAATGATGACAAACTGGAAAACAGTCTCCAAAAGGCCTTAATGTATTGCCGAATATTTTGTCTTGACAGATGTTTTTTTCTCCACAAAAGATCTTGCATTCTTTAAAATAAGTAGCACAGTATGGCGGTCATAAAATGTGAAGATCCAACTACTTTTAACACCATTCACGTGTTTAAGGGGATTCAATAAAGATTAAAAACTATGATGTCATTCAGATTTAAAGATTAGAGGATAACTAGGATAAGAAATAGAGTTAGGAAAAGTTTTGTACAAGAGTATTTTATCACCATTTAATTACAATGAAAGTGTTGAGGTAGAAGGTTGTCAGTTTCAAGGAAAGTGAGACCAGGAAAGTTGCTTGAGTTCAGGATGGAGATTTTATGCAAGGTGACAAGACAATTTTTTTAAAAAAGAAAAATAAAACATTCAAATATAGTCATAAGAGTTAGATAGTCAGACAGGCTATGGGGGAAGATGGAATGGGGTGCTAGGTCTTCCATAACAGATTTTCCCATGTATGCATGAGTGGGATATATTATAATGCCAATTATATTATATTGTATAATAAAAATAATAGAAACCATGAAAGGAATAAATCCACATTTTTCACAACAAATATAATAGTCCTTGAAACAGAAAAATCAGCTCCCATGTTTTTATTGGAAAAACTATAGGAAAAGGAATTTTAATTGTTGACAATACGAAATCTGTGTGAAGATCAACAGGATATGACAGCAAGAAGTGCCTCTTCTTCCAATAGGCAAAGAAACAAAAAGATAAAAAATAAATGCATGCTGTATGTGTTTAATAATTCTATGCATTAAAATGTCATCCAGCTCTTCTCTTTACCTGCACCTTCATATTTTGCCCTTGAATTTAACCTGATACTTACAGTGGCGTTCCCTGCTACTGTGTACAAGCAGGCATTTTCTCTTTTGGTGACCTGGATATACAGGAGAAAGCAAATTTATCTGAAATGGTCATCAGAAGCCCAGAGTAAGACAATATTATAAGTTTTGGAGCATACAAAATAGAAATCAGTCAGATGGTTCTGCTTTCTTTCCTTTGAATGAGTTAACCCATTAAAAAATTTTTACTTCAAAGCAAAGAGAAAGACAAAAGACCCCTAACAACCTACACATACGTATGTCCCAGGAAGTTTTTTGAATATGTTTCTGATTATGAATCAACTTAAGATTCAAAGCGAAGAAAATTATGTATATTATAATTTAATCAGTGCAAACCCCAGGAATTTTGAACTGATTAGGAATATATGACCAGATATGATGGTTTCATATTTTGAATAGGCTCCAAGGTTAGCATTCGTCAATAAAAGGTCTAACCTAGTTCTCTACTCCTTTTATGTAAGCCAATTTCAGAGGTGAGGGACCCGTGTTCAGCCAAGTGAAAGGAATTTGTGTGAACTATAGCTAAGACTGTGAAATGTGAGGTACCCTAGAGGATTAGGGTTAAGCTAGGAGACAGAGTTAAGAAAAGCTTTACTGTGCTGTCTGCTTCTGTTTGGGGCAAGAAACTCTAAGTGAAATTAGTCTAGTTTAGGCAGTAGTCTTCTGCCTTGCCTGCCTACAAACTTGTCACTCCTTACAATATGAGGAATCATCACAGACATTGCCTGAGCTGTTAATGATAAACAAAACTGGGTTGTTGAATGGTTTAAAAATATGCTTCTGCCTCTTGTTAGAAAATATTTGCTGTATTTCTTACCAGTGCATAATATTTTTTAAGAGACATATGTTTGCTTGCATGAGAATAAACCACAGGCAGCCGTTACTGCACAGAATGAGATTCTCAGAGAGAGATTCAAGATAGGAATAATTTGTTGATGTTGTCTTTAACAAATAAAGTGATAATTGCATTACAGATGAGAAGAAAGTTAGCTAACAATAAGATCCTGCCCCTGTGGATTCTGATAAGTGGAAATAGTAAGAACTACTACTGAAAAGCCATCAGTGAAGTCCAGCATTAGTATATACGTACGAGAGATCTAAGAATAGAAGCAGCAGCTTTCAGTCTACATCACCATCTCTGAGGGGAATAGCTTCAAGAACTGAGACTTCATAGGTAAATTTGGAGAGGGCTCATAGATCTGCTCATAGATCTCCACACTGAGTCCTCGCTTAAGTACTTGTCTCTTGGAATCAAATATTCAGATTCTGAGCATTATCCAGGCTTCCCAGGGTCCAGGGACACTGAGAAGCATAATACAGAGGACTGCCAAACAAGTGGAAAACTATTATGGAGAGAAGTGGACCCCAAACACTTCTATTTTCCAGACTTGTTCCAAGAGAGAGTAATTCCAGGCTTCAGCATCCAGACATGTTTCTTGGCTGTATTCCAGTTCTGTGTTGGGGTCATACCTGGATCACATGATCTGAATGAAGAACTCAGATCTATTTCTGAGTTGTGATAATGGAGATTCCCTTCTAGTCTTATTTCCACTAACAGTCGTACAACCAGGCTTGCTGTTCACTCTTGCATACCTCTGGTAGTAAGTTACGGTAAAGTAGGACTATTTGAAAACAGGTTCCTTCATGTACAGCTGAAACCCTGGCAATATAAACCTACATGAAATAAAAAAAAAAAACCAAGTAGATTTTATCCAATCAGAGCATGTGTCCATTAAAGACTGCAAATTCCATCCTCATCTGTTGTTTACTATATATTCTTTTCTATATGTGAATAAGTTTCTACTTCCCCTTATTTGACTTACTTTCACAAATGAGTAGCATGGATTTCAGGGGGGGCTAATCAAGCAATCCTGTTCTGATTAAAACCCCAAACCACTGTAATTTTTCTCATATTATTGGTTAACCTGGATTTTGCCATTTTGCTTTATCTGGTTTTTCGTTTACCAAAAACGCATTATTGTGGGGATCAAACTATTCAAGTTGTATAAAGAAAAGGTATTTTTTATTTGGAGAAGAATATGGGTATGAATTGTTTACTTCAAATACTATTTAGATAGCCCTATTTAGATCTGTCCTACTTGGAAGTTTTATTTAATGGTTCCTTCAGACTGATCAATGACATACTATACAGGGGAGCTTTTGAAGAATGCAAGTTTAGTGTGAACAGCATAGTCTTCCATGTAATTGGAATGTAAATGTCACTGTATTCTGATTTTTGAGATTAATTCACTGCACATATACTGCATGTATCTTGGCTGAATTTTGTGACTTACAAGTTCCTTAACTATCCCTGCATATTCAGGACCTTTCAAGATGTGAAAGTACTTCTGAGAGAGGTAGACCAGACAGGTGGAAGCTACCCCTCAGTTCTAGGTGATACAAAGACATCCCTAAAAAGGATCATCCTGTGATTTAGAGCCTTACTTTCGGATGAGGAAAAATGAGATTCAGTTTTCAGTTTTGCTACAGACATCCTATATGACCTTGGACACTGCGCCAGAGGCACCTAGCCAATTGGAAACACAAGGCTTTGAGATTTAACTGGCATTCAGATTGTCTGAATCTGGGCTTTAGCCTCTCTGTGCCTCAGGTCCCTGTCTGTGAAAAGAAGATAAATTGACTGCCCTGCTTCACGGTGATATTGGACAGACAAATTCATCTCGGACTATGGGGTTCTACTGTGAGGTTTGTGTAAATATCTTTATAAAAATGTATTTTTACTTTGTGCTTCTGTCTCCAGCACACAGTGGAGAACACAAGAACTGTAGTTATAATAAGATTTTGTCTCTTGATATAGCAAAAACTACCACACATAAAATCCTGGCTTCTATTTCCTTTTATTCTTGGTCAACAGCCAATAAACATGCATGACTTACACCAGATATACATGTGGATTTTATATTATAGGGGCACATATGGTTTTATTTCTGCTAAGTTATAAGAACATGTTGCTTATGCATAAACATTTATGCTATTTCCTAATTAAAAATGATTTTGAAAGTTCTGCTAAGACTTTTACAGTCTATACTCTACACACAAGTTCATAAAAATGTGTTTATATACACACCTCTCTTTAGCGGGGCCTGAATGTACTGGGTTCATCCCTCCCCATGGGTGAGACCAGAGAATTGGAAACTGAGACCAGAATGTACTTAATAGGCATCAACTAATTGTAAATCAAGTCTACCAATCTATAGTTTTCACTTACCAGACACAAGGTGTTATGGTTTGAGAAAACCCATAACAATCTATTGTCATTTAGACAATAATTCTATCACCCAATGACCCCTCCCCACCCGGAAAGGGGAATCAGGGAACACAAAGAAACACAAGGGTTGAAATAGAAATAGATATAATAGACTAAGACTAAATAATTAACAATAATACTAAAGAACCAGTATTAATCCTGATACTAATATAAGATACAGGAATTATACTCAGCCAGTTCTGTCAGCAGGAAGCTGTGCACTCCCAGCAGGGACAGCAAATGGCGGACACTGCCAGCGCAATGGCTTCAGGAGGAAGGG
>JAOXJK010000032.1:67378216-67394544 GCA_025774025.1 Xenus cinereus
TATAAAGTAAATATTTTCACAAATTCAGACACTAGAGTCTTCTAGAAGTGCAATTTTCCCCAGCATTAGAAGAAAAGCTAGTCCTGTGTCTCTCAACCCAGGACACAAGGCAAAACAGTCCTCTTACACAATTTCTTATTTAGTGAAGAATATTCTCGAATTTCAAAAATTATATCATTTTTCCTGGCAGGGAACTATTCTGCTTTCTTCAGAATTTGATACGGGAAACAGTAAAATTTTAGAAATGTACTTTTCAGCTTGTCACCTACTGTCTATATATTAAATAGGTATTTTAAAGTGAAAACAGAAACAGCAGCTGTTCTAAGTTAGAGGAGTATCAAACCACATTAAAATGTGAGTCAGAGACAAGTTCCATACAAGTATTATCATTAACCCCAAACCATTCTGGTTACTGACAGATGTAATTACATATGCAAATATATATTTCTGTGCATAATTATCCACATACACATATTTTGCACATATAATTTATGTGTCAACTTTTGAAAACTTGTTTCTCAATATAATTTTGTGTACATTTTAGAGATGTGTGTTTTGGTTAAGGTAGCCTTAACTAAATGTGTTTCAGGTAGAATAAGCAAAAATAGCAGGTAAAGTAACCCCCAAACTCTGCTTATTATAGTCTTACACTCTTTTTCAGATGCCTGTTATTATTAAACACTGTCAACTTAAGATAATACTTGCTGGCATATTTTTTTAAGCGTTCAGCAGAGAAAAATTGAACTATTTCCTTCTATTTTCTGTTTTATATTCTAAGCTCTTTAATAAGTTACCATCTTCTGTATGGGTGTTTCAGGATGATTTTTAAATATTTCCATTCATACAGACACACACAGCTTCATGAGAAAAGGTTCTGTGCTGGGTGCAATTTTCCATCCACGGTTATCTGTAGGTCCTCCTGGTATATTTTATTAAGATCCAATTAGCTGCCTGCCTGAAAATCATGTAGGCACAGGTTTACATTCATTGCTGTGACAGACGTGATGTAAAAACCAGACAATCAGAAAAAAAAGAAAAAAGAAAAGCAAAAAAAAGCCCAGTTGCAATTATGTAATTCCTGAATAACAGGCCCTTACAGAGGACTGCAGTACCTTCAGTAACAGAATATATCGCTAACCACTGAATTCTCTACTGGTTTGGGGCTTGGATTAATTTTCTTCACCATATCTGGTATGGTGCTATGTTTTGCATTTGTGACCAAACCAGTGTGATAACACACCGATGTTTTTACCTGTTGCTGAACAGTGCTTGCTCAGCATCAAAGCCTTTTTATTTTTTCATGCTCCCCACCAGCAAGTAGACTGGGGATGCACGAGAAGTTGGGAGGGGACACAGCCAGGACAGCTGACCCCAAATGCCCAAAGGGGACTCCCATACTGTATGTTGTTGTGCTCAACAATAAAAATTGGGGGGAAAGAAGAAGGAAGAGGGGATATCTGGAGTTAAGGCATCTGTCTTCTCAAGTAACTATTAGATGTGAAGAAGCTCTGCTTTCCTGGAAATGGCTAAACATCTGCCTTGTGATAGGAAATAGTGAACTAATTCCTTATTTTTTCTTTGCTTGTATGCTTTACTTTTTCTTTACTTGTCAAACCGCCTTTATCCGAACCCACTGGTTTGCTCACTGTTACCCTTCTCATTCTCTCCCCCATCGCACCTGGGGGAAGCAAGCAAGCAGGCAGCTCTGTGGGGCTGAGCTAGCTTATAGGGTTAAACCACGACAATTCTAAACAGAGTTCCATAAATTAACATTGATTTGAAATCAGAGGTCTTTTGCAGAATGCTGAAACAAGATGCCAACTCTCCTCCACATCAAATTCTATACAAAAAATATTACTGTTTGAGAATATCAGAATTCAATTCATTCTGACAAGGGACAATTCAGAATGTAGTGTGGTGAGACAACACGTATTCTCTAAGCAATGGAAGCTGTGATAATTTCTAACTTTAAAGACAATACTAATTCTTAATTAGCTTTTTGCTCAGCTGATGAAATGCTAGATATTGTTTTTTAAAATGACTGCTAAGCTTAATGAGTAGCTCAAGTTTAATTAGACTCCTCAAACTGTTTCCTGGAATTTCTGACTTTGTTTCAGACTTACTTTATTTCATAGGTTACGGTTAGAATTACTTCAAAGGGTAAAACACCATAATGAGAATGAGGTTCATAAATGAGAATTCTTTACTGAGTCCTACAGTGCAGACACAGGGAAAATTCTCCCTGAAGTTAGTATTTGCTCTTTCATCACCAGTGCTCTGATTCTGGAAAATCCATGCTAAATTCCACCATTTTTAAGAGTTATTAGCCCAGTAAGGATTAAAAACAAAAAAGAAAAAAAAAGACAATGTGATTTAATAGAAAGTGTGTATGTGTGTACATTCTAGAAAAACTAGAAAGCCATTGTGTATTTTCAGAGTTGGGTCTTATTTCCTTTCCTTACACTTAAACAGCATGCCAAAAATCTTATGTTAAAATGTGTAAAGTGTTGCACATAATGTCAGATTAATCTATATGCAAACTGATTCATTTGGTTGACACTAAAGCATCCTGTCTTTTAGAGGAGAACAATCCAGCTGCAGACAGGAGATCTTGGACTTACATCAAACCATATAGGATTTCACTCTACTGATTACTCGATTACTAGATTACCAATTTCAAAGCAACTAACAGATTTCAGTATATCTGAATTAAAATTAGCCACTTAAGCAGAATAGCTTTGCATCACTATACATAACAGACTGACAACTTTCTACAACTGTTACAAAAATAATGGTACATAAAACTAAACGTACTGTCTATACTTGCACAGCAAATAGACTTCCTTCTGCTTGCTTTATTTGGAGCCCCGATATATCCAACGTATCATTTCACATTGAACTACACTTCATACTCTCAGATCACATTTTGTGCATAGGTAAAAAAGGTTAGATGTCACAGAGTTAGTCTTTTAATTTTCTAATCCAGATAGCTGGAATCAATTGCTAGATGTGCTTATAAACTGTGCCATTGATAATGAGATAATTGCAACTTTCATTGTGTTTAAATGGAAAAAAGAACCCCAACCTTTTAATTTCACAGTAGTAGGGAAAATTAATTTTTAGCACTACACCTAGATTTAGAGACACTATACAAAGCCAAGAATTATAAATATATTCATACCTCTATTTTTACTGCCTTGGAAAATGAATACTGACTACATGGTTGCCAAAAATACTTTTGCCTATTCATACTGTGTGGTTCAAGCTCTTTGATGTCTTCCTTCTAATGTCTACACACATGAACATTCATTAATATCACAGTGACTGTCAGAAAGGGATGCATGGAAATGAGCTTGTCTGAACCCAATGAGAATTTTCTCAAGTCCAAAGTTCAATATGTATGGCTTCATAGGCCTGAGATCTAAACCAAATTTTCACTGCTCACACAGATTGAAAAAACACTTTTATGGTGACTTTGGCAGGAAAATGTTTTCTTTTTTAACTTTGGTGCCTTGAAACAAGGCAACTCTGAAATGTTTCTTAACTTTCCTAAAAGAACAATCCCAGAATCCTGTCTTTGCCTGATGCTTTGACAAACAAAGGAAGTTAACCCAAATAGTCAAGCTCAATCAGAAGAGAGCGAGTTTCATTTCATTTTTCAACTTAATCTAAATTGCTGGTTTGGTTTGGTTTTGACAAAATGTGAAATGGGGAGTCCTGTAGTAAAACCACAGGGATTTTTGTGGAACACAAATAACTGAGATACCATGTTATTAAAGGCACAAAAGGGTTTGTAAATCTATTGTATATTCACTGGCTATTATTCTTATGAATTCAGCTTCTGAATTCTAGACATATATGTATTTACCAAGCTTTGTAAATTTCTGTGACTATCATTCCATTACTCGGAGCAATAGTTTTGCAAATATTGTATACACAGAAATGTATTTATAACAGTTTCCAGATAAATCAGGAGGGAGCTATTCAAAAAGATAAGAGAAAGAGCCCACACAAGGGACTAAAAAAATGCATATATCCAACAACCTCTCAAATGCAAACCAAGTTCTCAGATGTGAAAAGGAGCTTTCTCATACCTGGTCAGAGCAACAAAGTCATTCAGAAGGTCTGACATGTAGAAAACCAGGGCTAAAAGGACTGGCTGCCGCAGTCTTAGCCTGAGTTCGCTTCAAGCAGGTCATACTTTGATCCCCAAGAAACCACAGAGATCAGCCCAAAGTAATATCTAAATTGTGATTGACTGGAGGGGGATAGCAAGCCTAAGTAGTACGATATGAAACCAGGTTTTCATTATTTGTCCGGAATCTCATGTATTTTCTTCAAAATAACCTCAAAAGGTATAAAATTCCAAGGACAGAAGCCAGTTTAGTGGTAATATGTTTTATTATTATACTTCATGGCTTCCACAAGGAAACCCATTAGCAATGCAGCTAATTGAATTGGGTTGGCAAAATTGATGGAGACAACCATGAAGCAAATGGATCACGAACTGTCATATCAATCAGAAGAAGAGGCATGGGCTTGCCACTCAAAATGAAGTGTTCTTAGGAAGCTGTGAAAACAGTACCACCCTTATAATAATGGGAAAAATGTTAATATTTTAAAATACTATTTTAAAAAAGGATTTTTTAAAATCCACTTTATCTGTTTGGGTGATAGCTCTACACACTCCTGGTCAGTGTTGGAAAATCTCATGCCTGAGAGGCAGTAACTTTAAGCCTGAAGAGCTGAGCATGTACATTGCATGCCTTAAACAGCAATCCCCAGGATAAAAGCTGTGGTTTGTTTCTGTTCCACCTCCCATAAAATAGGATCAAATAGGCAAAATTCTTGTCATTTCTATTCCTCATCATGCCACTCTTTCCTCTTCAGTCATCTTTTTCTCTGCAGGTATAGTTAACTCAGCAACTGCCTAGATGTAAAATTTTAACAGAAATGTTCTCATTATGTACCAGAAATCTTTAAGCACTTGATAAGGAATGAGCTGGAAACAGCAAGTGTAGAGTTTTCCTTGGGTATATTCTCCCCCAGCTTCTGACATGAGCTGGAGGCTTTATTCAAAGCATCACATTTAATAGTTGTTTAATGCCTGATGGAACCTGCCCATGGACTTGTTTAATCCCTTTTTGAGGTCATATTTTTGAGCTTCACAACATTCTTTGGCAAAAAGTTCCATAATGTAAATGACACATCAGGTGAAAAATACTTCATCTTATTACTGTTTTAAGGCTGATACATAATAATTTGATTTTTGAACTCACTGGTTCTTGAGATATCAGAGTTATTAATCACTCTCTTGCTACTTTATCCTTGCCACTCATGACTCTCATATTCTCCATGTAATCATTTGCTTTTTTCTTTTCTTTCCCAGATTCAAAAACCTAAGCCTATCTATCATTTCTAACCTGTTCATATATTTAAACTACTCAGTGCTTCTGATCAATTTTTCTGATAATTTCATTCTTCCAATAACTTTGGATTAATCATTGTCATTTGCTTGATTTTGGTGTGGTTTTTTTTTTTTTTTAAACAACCACAGAACACTGAATTGACATTTAGAAAACTATGTGGTGATCGTGCATTCCTCTCTTGCACGTAATGGCTGATACAGAGCACATCATTGTTCATGTAAACCAATTGAAACTATACATCTGTAGCTTGAATACTTTCAGATCATATTTTAAAGGTCTGTCAGTTGTTAAAATGCAAAGCTGACTTTCTAATTTTAAACATCCCTCTAATTTCAATATACACCCAAAGATATTTTAAAGGAATATTTACACAAGCACCAACTGATAGCATTAAAGTACCTTCTAATGTTAAACAGTATTAACTATTACAGGTTATTCCCTTCTGAGAACCCTTGCAGAAGCCTTTGGGAAAATAATAGTTCATAAATTAATAACACTATTAGATCAACATATTATCACTTACTGTGGGTTAACAGAACTCAAGGTATCATTCAGAAGAGTTTGGAAGAAATTCTTATTTTGCCTTCAGGGCTTCCTCATTTGAAGAATTAGAGGAAAAAGCTGTACTGATAATGAATTACATATTTTCTTATTCTCAAATGGCAATTTCCTGGAATATTTTTTTTAGATTTCCTGGAAAAAAACTATCCTAGTCTGAGGTCCTTATATTGAACTCTTTTTTGTAGTATCCAAACACTTGTAGGTATTATTAAGCATTCCAACTGGCATTTATTAAATTTTTTGTTCCCCACAGATCTTCTCAAGGGAAGATAGGAAGATGTGTGTAACTTAGAATCATACTAGATGTTCCAATTATAAAAGATCAAAAAAGTAAGCCATTTCTTTGAATTAACACTTCACCATATCTGACATCTCAGGAGCAGGCACTATCTACTGTTTTTCACGTTTGCCAGTGATGAAATATTTTGACCAAGCATGGAAGAAAAATAAATATTTCAGTACTGTTTGAAAAGACAAAGGTCATAAAGGCTGAATGCTTCCTAATCTGGTTTTCAGAGAGAAAGAGCAGCTGAGAAGATGCATAACAGATCCCTCCACTTACTGGCTCTGCGGCACATAAGCACCTACTCTTGGGTGATATTGACAAAGGACAGAAATCAGGGAGCATCTTATAAAACAATCTTAGAAATTCTTACTGTCTAAGACTGCATACACTGCTGTACTGCAGAAGACAGGGTGGGTCACACGATGAAGGAAAAGCTATGGCACTTCTCTGCTTTCAAGCAAAGGTGCCCTCCAAGATCCGCACTCTATACTACACACCACGAGGGCATCTTTCTAATTTTGTTCAGTAGGCACACCCTAAATCAGGAGATAACCTCCTGGCTTTTTCTGTAAATGTGTGAAAAGCCAGCACTGTGGTTGGAGAGCAGAAATCAAAAGCACAAGTTTCACTCATCAGTTGTAAAGGACATAACAGGTCTCAACCTATATTAGACATATAGGCACAGAGCAGAAATTATAGAATCATTTAGCTAACTTAGAATTCTGAATTCACATTACTTCAAAATAGTGTTAAATTGCTATAGTCACTATCTTTAAATAACAGAACTAAAATGATACAACTGATCACACTGATACAAAAAATAGGTAGCAAGTCCTTTTTTTTTCCACTTTTCCGTATCTGATTCAGAACAACGAGCTCAGATAACATCAAGAAGTCATGTCAGAAGATTGCAACTTTCAAAAAAGATTAAACACTGTAGAGGAGGCTATGGTAAGTTTCAGAAAATAAAGCAAATCATTTGTGAAATCATCACAGTATGCACAGACAGGCAGAAGGGAGATATTTCATACTTGAGTTAGAGCAAAGCTAATTTAAGTATTGTGAAGTTAATGTCAGGAAAATTAATTCCTGACATTTTCTTCAGTGTGAGTAAGGAAGAGCATAAGTAAACATTTCAAAGTCAGTAATGGTAACAAAACATCCTGCAACTGATGAACCCTTTCACCTCATAACTTAAAATGCCTTACAAATGAACTGAAGGTGCATCAATAAGCTGTTACAACCTTATCAAAACCATTCCATGATATCCCACATAGCATACATAGCATACTAAAGAAAAGTGAAATTTAAATTTAAATAGGATTTTCCTCAAAAATATAGTCCTTTCCAACACTGAAGATAAAGGTGATTAAAAAAAAAAAAGAAGAAAAAAATAGTTCTAAGTTGTTATAATAATAAAAAAAACAACTTAATTAAAGGTAGAACGAATCTCAAGTACAGGCTGGAATTTCTTGGACAAATTGGATACATGAAGACCTATATTTTGGTGATGATTGCCTTCTGAAACACCTCCATCTGAAAAGTCCAAGCTTTATGATGACAAAAGTTAATGTCTGAAACTGATAAAAGATAGGTTGAGTCAGCATGAATAAATCAGTTTTTATCCTCATGGAATATCAGGGTATCAAGAGGTATTGTGCCAGCCCTATACCTAAATCATGAAAAGCTGCAGAAAGTCATGTTGACTTGAAAAGAGAAATTTGGAACCAGGGTGCCTGGGTACCAATTGAAACAAATCTTTCTTCCCTAGTTAAGAACAAAAACCCATCATTTTGAAATAAAACAAAATAAACTTTCGCAAAAATTTGCCATCCAGTTTTGTTTATTTTAACATAAATGAAGCATTTTTTCCTCTTTCTAAATGGCAGTGCAATGAAAAGTTTTGAAACATAAATGAGAATATCAGAATATGCTTTCTTGCCACCCTCCCCTATATGAGATAACGCACAACTTTGATGTACAAGATGCTACAAACTAATTTCATAATTTCATGTAGGTTGTCTAATATCTCTTGTGCTTTATATCAATTTAAGTTGTCCACATTTTGAGCAACATAAATTGAACATTTTTTCTTTTTCCCACACAGAATACAACCTTAATGTTATTTTCATTGATTTTCTGCAATTTTTTTGTGTGAAGGAAAATAATTTAAATTTGTCTTGCCACAGTTTGAGTTTTGTTGTGCCTGAAATGTACAAATCCAGAAAGCAGCTCACAGTCAATGGCAAATGACAGTTCATCTTGCTTCCCTGAAAAGCGTCTCTGAATGCTACAGCAGCGCTTATCTGCAGAGTTACTGGTATCTATAATAGAAACTGTGTAATAATAATACAATTTGATTAACATCTGATGCAAAGACACAGGTTCTGGGAAAACAGTCTTCAAGTTACAAGAAAAACTTTGATCTAACAAAAATAAAAGCACCTTATGAATATTTTTAAGGAAGAAAAACTTTTATCAATACTCTTAACCTTAACTTTCCCCCAGTTCTTTTTCTGTAAAGATTTCACATTACTTGAAGAAATGAGGACACTGAAATAATTGCTGTTAGTTCAGTATGCTGTTAAAATGACAGATCTTACAAGTCCTGTTCAGTTGTTGCCTAACACAAGCGATGACTGCAATCTCTGGGTGCCTGGAATTTTGGCCTGGAACAGTTTCTAGACCTGAAAAATCTGATTCTTCTCAGTCCTGGCTATTATGAGGAGCTGCTACCTAACATATTGCCTTCATTGCCAATGGGATATCTGCAATGCCCTGGTGACTTTTCCTAGTAGACTAGTAAGTATTCTGAAAGTAAATTGGAAAGACTGGACTCTACATAACCAAGCAACAAAGACCTTATAACTGCAAAAAATGGCAAGAAGTCCTTATTGCTTCCCATATGCAACCTGGTAAATTCGGCTGGAGATAGAAGCTGCTTCTCACATTCATTCCACCGATTCAAAATGTGGCTGTGTGCCTGAGATGACAGCTACCTCTGCTGAGTTTTAAAACCCTGTCCACTTTCTGTAGGCAGCCACCATGACCTCAATGTGCCCTTCCCAATCCTTCTTCCCCTTAACTTGCTGAACAGAGAAACTAGGATGAGCATCATGTCTCTCTGTCCCTGTTGGTTTCAAGGTAGTGGATTCTGCTTCCATTGTGCAGTCTTAGAGCAGAAGCTTATTCACCTACCTGAAATATATAGGAGCTGTGAAAAAAAAACCCATATTCCAGTGGATTTTTTTCACCCTGTCTGGAACTTGAAGGCCCATTTCATGATTCTCACATTCACTTCTTCCACCATACTAAGCTTCTCTGCAGAAAATAGTGCATGTCCAGTGCACTGGTACCCCAGTAGGTGATAATGTAGTCATTTGTAACTTTAGTGCTAAAATCTGTGACATCAGAAAAGTGCTGAAAGTCTGGCCAGAGCCTCAGCCAGTGATGGATTGGCATATTGCCCTTAACATAGCTCAATTATTGCATTACATTCCCGGTGTTAAAGTTGCTACTCCTTGAAAACGTTCATCAGTCTGGAAAAATCGCCATATGCGAGTTTAGCTCACCAGCTTTTGGGTTGAGCATCCACTTGGGAGAGAAGTGATCAGAGTTTCTGCCATATTCTACTGACTGCTCAGGGGATCAAGTCAGTGGTAGTGAGATCCCCCTGACACAGTAAAGGCAATTGTCAATTTTTATTACACAAGGATAACAAAAAAAGTAAGACAGGTTGTACTTTGTACTGGGCCAACACTAAAATAAAAAGGACACTCAGACATTCAACAAATGTAAGTGATCATAAACCATAGAGACTATTAAGCAATATACCATCACATAAAGAACAAATCTGATTAAATCAACACTGCAACTGGAAATTTTAGGACATGAAACAGATGAATTGTTTATGAGAATAGTGTATATTCATTTATGCGCGATCCTGTTAAAGTCTCTTCATTTTCAGAGCCAGTTCACCTTCCTCTATGCTTATTTATTTAGGGAAAAAAAGGAGAAACAGCACTTCAGCTCAGCACTGAAGCAGAGATTTATTCCAGAAATGAAAGATGCAAAAAGAAGATCTCAAAAACTGATTCACCAGTACAGTTAGGAGCATGAGCCATGCACAAATCTGCAGGTAATAGCTCATCCCTGCGACCAAACGTTACAGGCCCATTCATAGCACAGAACAGAAGGGCTTCAGTGAGCTCAGGGCCTGCTGGGATCTACCACAGAACTTGTGATTCAGGCACTTAACATGTCCCTCTCTTGAGTTCATTATATTTATAAACATTTCCCAAAATAGTTTTCAACCACTTATTTCTTCTGCTCCTTTCTGCTAATTAATTTTAGATTTCTCGTTATAGATTCATAAATTCTGTGGCCACAAGCATCACTACAATAATCTGTGATCCACAGCCAGAACACAGCTTTTTTCAACTTTCCAGAACACAGACCTATTGGACAAAGGCTAAAGAAAACTTGCACACAAGAAACTATGCCACAACATCCTTCTATTAAAAAGAAAAAACTTAAAAAATGGAAAAAACAGAAGACTAAACCTTCATATATGGTCCAATCAATCAACAGTAGCCAAAGGCATTGGGAGATTAATGGGTTTGGAGAACAAGAGCTAGATTACAGTTTGGTTTTAAGGTTGCTTGGCTTGTCTGGATTTTTTTTTTTTTTTTTTTTTTTTTTTAAAGTCCGCAGCATCAGCTCAGGAAATAAACCTCACCTTATGAGACAGGGAATTCAGGCAGGTTAAAGAGGGACTGAATTATTTGCTATGTTTGTGCAGTATTTCAGATGCCGGCCATGAAAAAGCTGTCCACAGTATTACCAGAGAATGATAAGGGCAGAAAAATAAAAGCATCACACTGACTGCCAATTACTACGTTATAAAGAGTAGCTAATTATGCAAATATAGGCAAGTCACCTCATAGAGCCTCACATGGGTGATGTGCACAAATAATGAAGAATCTCTGCTCAATAATTTGGGAGCTTATGTTGAAAAAGACCACCATATAGTCATGCTACCTTTTCACATGCATGCAATATAACTATTAATGGCGTAGCCAATTCCAGCCTCTGCTAGCGTGTCGCATACTGGTGCAAAACACCTTTGGTCTCCTCATACTCAATCAGCTAGTGAAAACCACCTTCTGATGGTAAAATAATCATCCACATAGCTGCTTGCTCACTTCTCCTGGCCCTAGGGGGATGAGGGGAGCAAATAGGAAGAGTAAAAGCAAGAAAACCCATGTGTCAAGATAAAAACAATTAAATAAGTGAAGGAAACAGGAAAATAAACACTTGATATAGAGGCAATTCCTCACCACCACCCATAAACAGACTGATGCCCAGCCAGTCTCTGAGCAACAGCCATCTCAGAAGACAAAACTCCACTAGTTTTCCAATGCTGGTATGGAGTTCCTCTCCCGCCAGTTTGGGTCAACTGTCTCAACTGTGTCTCCTCCTAGTTTCTTGCCCACCACCAGCCTACTTTCTGAGGATGAAAGAGAAGGCCCTGATGCTATGCAAGTGCTGCTCAGTAACAGCCAAAAGACTGATGCGTTTTCAACAGTGTTTTAATCTAAATCCAAAACACAGCACCATATGGGGTGCTATGAAGAAAGTGAACTCCATCCCAGTCAGATCCAGTAGAGCAATCAACATGCCTATCTATTTTATGGTCTTGATATAAAGGCTTGATTCACTTCATTCTCATATTGCGGTGGCAGACAATTTTAGACTTAAATGTATCTTGTTCTGCTAGACAAAACAGAGCTCCCCTGCACACTAAAACAAGGGACAACTCATTTGGTCTTCACTTCTTCTTTTCTTCTCCATAGTGTTTATGAGGACAAAAAAGTTCAATTCTTGAAAACAAAATTATGTTGTATCACAGTCATTCCCAGAAAAACTGTGCTATAATCGGGTTAGACCTTCTGCTGACTCCAACCTGCACAGCTTTACTTAAAAGGCACAGAATTATTCTTTTAATTGATGCCTTACATTTGTTTGTAACCTATTTATATTTATAAATATTACTGAAGCTTGCACTGGTGCTTCTAGACATGAGAATTACAGCACCAAAGTTAGCATCTTCATTTGAGTAACAATAGACTTCACAGTGATTGCAACATGGTTAATAATACATGATTCTGAACTATAAAAAATTTAACAGCATAAAATCAACACTGATCATATAAACCAAATACCATTCAAACACAATTAATTAGACCAACTTTTTCTTTTTTACAGTAGAATACAATTCAATTTACTTAATTTAGTCACATAAAATCTCTGATCATAATTAAAATTTAGTCCTTTTTAAAATTAACTTACAACTAAATAAGCAGAGGGGAGTAAACAAGAGACAAAATCACTTAATGAATCCCAAGAAAACAATGAAAAGGTTTGGGTTATTTATTTCATTCTTTTTATAATAACATGTTCAAAGTTGGACTCTATAAAACTGAATTGATTGAAAAATATTCTGCAGTTTGATGTTTACAGTGACTTAAATATCAAATTCATAACATTTTCCTTTAATTAATCCCCTCTTAGGTCTCCTCCTTCTCCCTTCAGGAATTCAGTTAGGAATTCACTCATACCAATCCAGGCAAATACTTAGTACACGCTTTGTTTTAAGCATATGCTTTTAAAAGTCAGCCTCACCATTTCCTTCTTACACACTTTCACAATCAAGAGAAATACCTGCAGAGCCAAATGTTTGCCTTCCCTCTGATGCTCTGTTGCCCGTCACACCAGCACAGCCTCGAGTGTGAAGGAACTGTCTCTGAACTGGTAGAGATGTAAGAGGGATCTGAAATGAAAATGAATATTCATAGTGAGGTGCCAACAGAGGACAATTTTTAGAATACGGAGGTTTAACTGAGAATGGGTTTAACAAAGCATCTGGGAGACCTTTGGTGTCTATGTTATTACATGGGGCCAGTTTTCAGCCACCAGTTCTTCAGACCATCCGTAAAGCGGCAATAAAGGTTGCCTCCTAAAAACTGAGGCAGTAAATGCTGTCATTCAACTACTTGTGAGGAGTCAGGGACCCAAGACAGGCAGCCCTCAAAGGGTAGAGCTATCAGACAAGGCTATAAGCAAATATTTAGAGGCTAACTAATAACAGGGTTAAGCAGAACTGAGGTGACTTTAGCTGGGATGAAGTGGCAGAAGGGTCAGCAAATGTTCAGAAGTGTAGACACCAGAGTAAGGCACTGCTAATTTTACTATCCAAATGTCCTTAGTGCATTAGTTATTAGTTTAACAAAATGAACAGAAACTAACTACACTAAGAAGTATAAGCAACATTTCCTTACATTTCCAATCTATCAAAACACAGACTGAAATCTTTCAATTAGAAAATAATTTAATGTAGATAATCAGTTACAGAGTGAATCATGTGGCCAGAGAGCCACAATCATAGATAGCAAGAGAGATGATCTGTAGCAGATGTAGTTAAGGAATAAGTTAAAAGTATTTAAGCGATCCTCTATGGGAAGGCCAAAAAGAGGAAGATCCTGGGAGCTCTATCAAGGCTTCTCAAAGTGCAAAGGTATTCAAAGCAACGCAGTTATTTTTTAGTTTTCCCTATGGAGTCAAAAGGTGGTTCACATAACCAGAGTCCCTCTTTTTATACATTAGAATCTCACTTAACACAGATCACTAAGTAATTTCTAGATACTCAGTGGACATTTATATAGCAACTTGGTAAACAGAGCATTCTCCAGTGAAGATCCATGTTTTTTCACCTTCTTAAGCCTGAAAGTGCACAAACCCCACCATCTATTTCCAAAGCAAGATCTCTAACCACTCAGATTAAACTGTAGTTTGACAGAAGCATCCTTCCTATGGAAACAATACAAAAAACAACACACACAAAATTCAGGGCATCAGAAAGATGTCAAGCAGAAGGAAGCACAACAGCTGGGTAAAGACAGGCTTGGAGCTCTGACTGCAGGGTTGCATTAATCAGCTATTAGACAGGAAACAAGTAATTCTGGGCAGCTGGAAGGCCACCCTGCTCCTCATGACATTTGAGAGGGGCCATGGACTTGCCAGTTCAACTCTGAAGACTACACAAAGCTGATTTCTGGGTGCACAACATGCCTGGAAAAAGAAGGTGTTTAGTGAATGTGAACACTTCCAGATCAAGCACTTGTGGCTAGTGGTTTTGGATTGTACCGGTGTACAAGGACCTCATGTAGCTATGTGTAATTTTTCATGTACAGTCCATCTCAGCAGCATTAAAAAATGCACTATTTTCTTCTCCACAGCCAACTAGCAAAACTTAGTAATTCAGAGGATTCAGGAATCTTTCATATGCCCCTGTGTACTACATTAAAGTTCTGTTGACCTATATTCTTTTCTTTTTCTCCCAATATTCTCTCTTGCACATGGTTGGAATGGCTTGTAATCCATTTAATTTTTGTTTCTCTGAAGCTGCTGTCTTCACTCCGTCATCTCCAGACTGTTCAGCAGTGGCTCTCACTGGCCTGTACTTCTGTTTATCTGTAATGCCTGAAGGGCTTCATCCTTAGACACCCACTCCCACTTCATTCTTGTTCTTCCCTGGCCTTTGCAGGCAATTGTTGCATCAGGCTGCAGACCTCACACACCTTTTCCTTCAATTTAAGCAGCAGCAAGGCGAGAAGCGGGAAAGAAATAAAAAGCCCCTCTGTTTCCCTAAGAGCTCCAACTCAGAAACGGTGACCTGCATTTTGTATGCACTACAGTAACTGCTAAAAGAGTATTTCTTTTCAAAGCTGCCACAGAGGTCTGGGTTTTGGTTCTTCCTCCTCCATTTTACCTCTCCCTCACTCCCACTTTTGCTTCCCCCTCCTCCCCGCCCCCTTGGTACTGTGTAGAACCAAAAATAAGAAAGGTTAATTCCTACAAAACAGTTAAATGCTACCCATCTACTTTTGGTTGGAAATCTGTTGTAAGTGTTCATACACTGCAGCAGCTTTCTTGGCAGAAATAATGAGAATATCTGGCACTTACTAAATGTTAAGCATAGGTCAACTTCCTTCTTAAAACGAAAAGCATTGACCCTAAAAACATTGCAAGTGCCTTGGAGCTGATGGACAGCCTGGAAACCTTTAGGTTCTTTTTATTTCATCTCTCTCTAAGCACAAGTGGATATAACACATTACATTCATACACTTTATGTAAGTCTTGCAGGTGTTTAGGGCCAGAGATTACCTCTGGAGAGTATGACAGAACTCTTGACTATCCACACTGACTGATTCCTGCTGACTTATTAAGCATTACAAGTGCTTACCTTGTGAGAATCATAAATAAGGTCTTTAAAAGGTAGCAGTTAAAAAGGTGTATCTAAAGGTATTTATAGCAGGTTCTCACACCAGTTACCCATGTTAGTAGCAGCTCATTTTAGTAGCACAGAAGAGCATTAGAAAAAGGGAACAAAAAAGTTATTGTTTAAATGAAAATGTGTTCTAGATTATTTTTTTTAATCCCATTTTCAAATAATAAAAGAAAACTTCAATATTCAGAATTACAGGTCAGTATCCTTTTTCAAAGGGCAGATTTTCAAATGACTGAAGTCAGATGGAATTTTTCTATTAACTGGTATTTCATCAGAAGCAGAGCAGCTGCCCTCCCCATCTCCTCTTCCTTTCCATCCCCAGTTCCACTTATCTTGCAAGAAACTTTCTACCTGGTACATGGCATTCTACATGTGTGTCTCTTAATTCATCCAACAAAACAAAATCACATTTCTGAGATAAGAATAAGGCAACTTTAATTCATGTGTTACCAGGTCAAGTAGGAATCAGCAAAAATTGGGTAGTGAACATAAAATCACAGAATCACAGAGTTACAGAATCATCATGGTTGGAAGGGACCCCTGAGATCAGAGTCCAACCACATAACAAAAACCAACAAAAAACACCAAAAAAACCAACAAAAAAAACCACAAAACAAAACACCAAACCAACAGCACACACAACACCCCACCACATCACACCCACCCACAAACCAATAATCTTGGGCACTAGAGCATGCCCTGA
>JAOXJK010000032.1:67394644-67410719 GCA_025774025.1 Xenus cinereus
CCCTCTCACACTCCCTGATGCTCCTCAGCCTCTCCACTTCATCCTTCAGCTGGGCCACCAGGTTGAGCAGATCATTCACCTGTTCACATCTGATATAGGTGTTGTCCCCGCTGCCCTCCATTGCGAGTGCCAGGCTCCGGCACTCTCTGCAGCCAGAGGCCTGGACGCCCACATGTTTGCGTGGGGCCTCTGTCTGGGTGCCCACAGCTTTCCTAAAAACAGCCTTCGACCAGGTAGAAACCATAGCTGAGCCCCCTAGAGTGGCTGACCTTACCTTGTATGCTAGTAGAGGCGCAGGGCCCGGCCATACAGACTGCAGCTGCTGCCCCGCCGGGGCACACCCCAGCACTGGGTGCTCCCTCTGTGCTCCATGGCCAGGGACCAGTCCCGGCCCTACCTGAGGCTTCTTATCACCTGGTGGCTTGATCAAGGTGGGTGGTGGTGCCTCCACCCAGGCTCCCTCAGCAGCACCGCCCACCAGCTGACAGCCCCAGGACAAGCAGAGGCCTTGTCCCAGCTTCAAAAAGCCCCCAAAAGCCCCAACAAGAGTTTCTTGTCAGCCCTTTTTGCTACAGATCCCTTCCCCAGCACAGTCTTACCTGGCCTGAACCTGGTCTCCCTGGCAGCGACCGTTTGGCATGTTAATGGGTCGTTTAAAATTACTGGGGGTGGTGGTGGTGCCACCTTATCTAATGATTCAAGAATTAGATTAAATTAAATTAAATTGAATTGTCTGTGGTCTAAAATGATGCTCATATGAACAATTTAGAGCCATTTTTATTCACACAGAAAATTCCTTTCAAGTATCTAGCTCAAACATACCTCAGGAGACTTATCAGGAAAAAAAGGTGAAAAGAAAGGCTTGTTCTTTTTAGTTGCTGGGTTTGCTTGTATGGATTTCTCCACAAGTCTTAGGGCTTCCCTGCTTGGCTGAGAAACTCTTTTTGTCAACGTTGAAAACTGCTTAACATAATCTTTTCCTAATAGTCTTGATGAGGAGAAGATGACATGATTTTTCTGTACTAAACCTATTAATGCTAATTTTTTGCATCATTCACACCTCCCTTTTATAAAGCCTTCTTATGCCTGGCCATTTGTCAACACACCATAACGTTCTCACTAATGTTACTACTCAGAAATACAGATGATTCACATTTCCTTGGTCCCTAAGGTCTACTACTTCAAACACTTCAGTGTTCTCCTCTCATGGTCTTCTGCAGATGTTAGTGCAGTGTCTGAGCTGACGGGTGCAATGGGTCCAGAGCCCACCTCATGTAACAGATGTTACCAGTAGCTCCCTCCCAGCACTCTTCTCCTCCACCCTTTCACACTCCCTTCTCCCCCTTCTCCATGAAGTCTTTGAACTTTACTTCCTTTCCCATTTCAGTGCTGTGCCTCTCTGTCATTTTGTTCATCAGGAAGACTTTTATCACCTCTAGGGTATGGACTTTAGAACCTTACATGAACACAGGAGCACAGAATGCATCTGACTCACAGGGACGCGGGCCCCATCTGTCCTTTTAAGCTCTCCACTTGTGTGTCTGAGTCACCCCACTGACTTCTTGCCTGGCTCTTTGCCCTTCCTGGGGCTGGAGCAATGTGTGGAATTTTCAGCTTTACTTTCTCTGCTGTTTGGTTGGTTGCTTTTGATTTCAATTTTTACTTCAGGCACCCTCAGTGATTTTTACAGGCCTCACATTTAAGATTTGTAGTATTTCATCATTCTGACACCTGGCTTTTGTTGCCTTGGCCTGAAAAGTACCAATGCATTTGTAGGACACCATGATCAGGCAGTACCTGGTTGACAGGTGTGAAGCTCTGCAATAATGCAGAAGACCTTTCATTTGGTTATACACTGTAGGACTAGGATGAGGAACTTCTGATCACAGTACAGGATTTACTGTTACTAATCATGCTGATATAATCAATGTCTCAGCTCATGTGTGCTGACAGCTCCTGGTGATAAGCTAGCAGCAATACAAAAACACAAGTAGTTTAATCCTATTCATGAAGAAAGGTATAGTTATAAATACACTGTTTCTAATAATAATAAAAAAGGGTAGCTTTTACGTAAAAGCATTTATTTATACAACTATGCTAAATAAAAGATAAAAACTACACCATTAACTGGCATTTATCCCAATAGAACTGTTTCGGCATAGATCAGATTTTTTATTACAATGCATCAGTTTTGTGGAGTTTTAACCACCCTTTTGTATTTTAGATGATGTAATTTTTCCTTATTTAACACAAATATTGAAAACATGTCATTCTTCTTTGTCTGGGGTATTATCTTTTCTTTTTTATCTCTTACTGCCACCTGAAACTGGCATTCCTACATCCTTTTTTATCTCACAACTTCCAGAGAGCTGTTTTTTACAATATCGGAATCAAATATAGCATATAGATGCATTATTGTAAAAGGATGGCATCAACATTTCTTGAAGATATTACATTATCTTTCCATATCTTTTGTTCTGCGCTCTTCCTTTGTTCAGCTTTCTCCTATGTGTGTGTGCCTGACTGTGCCTTTCTTTTTTATGGGCAGTGAACTCCAGCAGCATCCCTGAAAGAATATTCAGAATTCTGAATGCTACTTCAAGTTAGCTTTAAGTGGAGTTGGTCTTCTCTACTGTCCTTCAAACTGACAGCTGAAAACCTATTGCAAAACCACCAATTACCTTTTCCCTCTCCTATTACAGACTTAAACCTACTTATGACAGAGCAGTGCAAAGACAGTGGGATCCTTTTTATGGAATCAAAGCTAAGATAAGCAGTCAGCTAAGCCTTAGAAACAATCACCACGTAGTGCTGATGTTCTTGAAGACAATAGGTTTGTCACAATTTGTATTCCCTCATTGTATGATACATCAATGAAAGTATACAGAACATTCATGTCAGTAATATAAACATTCTGAAGCCAAGAAAAACACCGATTGAGCCACTTCAAACTTTCTGGTATAACTTCAGTTACAGTTTTTTCAACATAAGCAGTACTGTTATTTTTTATTTGTATTCAGTACCTCCTTAAAATGTCCAGTCTTGCTGTGTTGTAAGTGCTTTATCAGCATTCAGAATGCTAGTTCTAGCAAGGAAGGCTGTAATTTGATAAGACTCACAAACAATAATAGAGAGGAAAACATAAATACTGTTCAAATCTCATATTTTCTCATTCCCCCACCCTATATTGACCCAGTAAATGTGTCATATTTTCTTACCTGCAAAAATTCCATTTTGTTGATATGTATGTAAATTGCTTGTTGAATCCTCCCGAAACAGTTAAAGACCAACAAAGAAGATGCTAGAAATTAATTCCAAGGAAACAAAGCACTCATAAGAACAGATTTTAAATAACTTCATCTAAAGTTTGTCATGTAGCAAGTAGATAAGAACAATACATAAAGAAATCATACACAATTGTAATACTGAGTTTCAGCTTTCTTTTGGGGGAGAAAAAAGACCATCACATATCCTCTCAGTCCAGAGTTCTTACTACCATTATTTTATCAGTTTTGCAGAAGTGTTTGTATGCAGCTGTCGCTTCTGGTCAAGCCCGTTTTAAAACTTTACAAATGAAAAGTCACAGTTCTTCATACGTTTGAAATTTCTTGTCTGTAGTGCTTTTTTGCTGTTGTATTTAACTCAGAGTGACTAACGTCAAGTAAGCTTGCACAGTCTGTATGTCACTTGCTCATGTTCTTCCAAACTCCTGTACCTCAGGTTTCTAATGTTATATTAGTTACTGTACTAAGATCCACTAAGATTAATACCACACAGCTGACTTTCATATTAATTAGCAGCAAACTCACATTTATTTCACTTCATCGACTGCCATTTCAATAAAAAAAAAACAGGCCTTGTCTCCCCTAGTGATGAACGTCAACACTTCTAATGTACATAACAGCTATGGACAAGCCATCTGTAACCTCCCTGCCCTTCTCCCTGTTCTAACATTTACACTGAGCTGTTAAAACAGTTTAAGATTATACGCTTTCTTGAAATAGGCAAGCTGCTAATGGTAGAGTGTAACCTCATATTTGAAACTTCTCTGCTGTCTGAAAACTGTTGTGAACATGGCATTAATCTTTTAAAAGGCCTCTGAGGAACCCAAGGAACTACAGACCTCTAAACCTGATGTTATTAAATAAGTGAGTGGAGGCTGCGTTAAAGGACAGAATTAGTGAACTAGATAAATGCAAGTTACTTTGCAAAAGTCAGTAAGCGTTCTGCAGAGGAAAGTCCTGTCCTACCAGCCTCTTGGTCTTCTTGAATAGATCAGCAAGCATGTGGGCAATCCGTTTGGTATAATCATCAAAATTAAGGAGTAAATTTGCTGATGACACAAAAGTTATTAATGTTAATATAGTTATATTAGTGTTATTATGACAATGTAAAAGTTATAGTTGAGGCAAGGGCTGACTGCAGAATTACAGAAGGCCCTTATGAAACAAAACGTGGGCACTAAGATTGCAGATGAAATTCAAAGCAAGAAAAGTGGTGTACATGAGGAAAAATAACACCAACATCACACATCATCCTGGCATCTGAAGTCACCCTTCATGAGCTGCCTGGAAGCTGTGACAACCATGGTCACACAGTAGCTCAGTGCTTGGTGGCAATCACAAAGCAAGTAAAATGTTAGGAACTAAGGAGAGACTGAAAAAGCACTTTGAAAACAGAAACAGTAAGAGCTACTAGCTGCACAAGAATTAATTTTCAATAAAGACAGGAGGAAGCTTACCTACTACTTATATGGTTTGTTCTCTGCAGAGTCCAAAACTAACAGTGAAATATATATTCTGAAAATAAGAATATGTGCTTGCATCACTAGCAACAAAGAACCTGAAATATTATGTGTCCTCCTTCCGCTTGCAACACTGGCCATACAAATCCTAAGGGTGCTGTGCAAATTTAAAACTCTATTTGGCATGCTCCAAAGAAACAGATGTAATGGGGGGAAGCCCCCAGGATAGCAATGTATTTGCTTTTGCAAGAGGGTCAAGAAGCTGTGACCATTTCTGAGATCTCAGAAACCAAAACAGTTAAGACAAATTTCTACTTTCTTGTATCTTCTGTATTCTCTTGGTAGGAATTTTTTATCACAGTCTGTTTGTCCTTTAAAAAGTAGTTTCCAGCTTTAAAGTAAGTCTTAAAGTTATCTTTTAGCAATTCAATTTCATTGATTAAAACTATCAAGAAAACTAGGAAATGCCGAAGTAGGAAAAAACACTTGTATCCTAAGCTATATGATAAATTCTAGTATGAACAAACATACCATTCGTGCCGCCTCCTACATTATTTAGCTAGTTTAACAAATGTAAATTAAGTACTTGAAGTCAGCAAAATTAACTATAATAGATGAGGCTTACAAATGAGTAATTCTGTACAGCTGCCATTTGCTCAATATTATAAAAGCGCTCTTAATTTGATTTAACACATCTGTGAAGTGACTTCATTCTATAGATTTATTATCTGAATTTGCATTTTTTTCTGCTTACAGGAGGGAAAAAAGAGCCAATTTCACTTGGAAATTCTCATTTATTAAGCTGTTATATAAATCTCTGCTATAGTGTTTTGTGATACAAGTATCAGCAACACCAGTGAACAGGGTTCTATGGTAATTAGGGACAAATGAATAGATCTGAGTGACAAACCACTCAGGTTCTTGTTTTTCCTTGTCACTCATCCTCCCTCCCCCAGTATGCCCCTGGTTACTATTCTACTGTCAGTTTGGAAAACCTAGGCAGTTACACATACTGGTATGATTTATTAATCAGACTAAAGCAGAGAGAGGCCCTCAAGAAACCCTACATTGTTTCAGTGATTTAGCACTCTTCTGTTATTTTGGGTGTAAGCCCTCCATCCATTTAACAAGTAATGCAATCATCCATAATCATCTTTCCTGATGCTATACTTCTGTTACTTACCTGTTATAAGCAGAAGCAATTTCACTGGCTTCAGTGAGGTTAATGTAGAGCATTCTTAGCTCTACCATGCTATGGGTAATAATATTCTGGCCGCAGAGCATCATTCCAATCTTAGAAATAGCTTAGTTCTAACTAAAGAGATCATAAAAAATAATAAATAGAGGAAAAGTTACCTTTTTGTATCATCCATGAAATTGTGAGTTAATGCCATGAAGGACAAAAGGTCTGTAAACATATTATTGTTACTGACAGACTGTAACAGGTCACAAAGTTTTTCATAAACCTGTACTATGCGTACTGCATACCTGAGGAATGAAAAGCTTCAAAGCATATTCATACACAAATTCTCCAGTTCAGCAGTTATATTTATTTGGTTTCAACTCCTTAAAAGTCATACTGTGTTCATTAGCTATTTTAATATGCAATGACAGACTCAGAAAAGGGGTTCAACACCTATGTGTCACCTAACTTTTGTCACTGCAGTGAGGCAGCTGACGCATGATGCTGGAGACATTTAGTACCTGTCTACACGGACAGCAAATCAATTACCAAATTACAGAATATTCTGAGTAGGCCTCACAATATCCTTTCCAATAAGCCATTTGTCATTCAACAGAATAATTCACTGACTGCACAGCAAGAGACAGAAGGAGAAATTAAGGCAATAAATCCAGTGTTTATTTCACTCAACTTAGCAAAAGACATCCTAGGTCTGAGTCTTATCTCCAGTACAACATAAATATTCATTTATGGTATAGAATGTGAACTTTATTATTATCATTCTATTATTAATTTTTAAACTGGAATCTGGTCTTTTCCTTTCCCAAATACTGGGGTCTCCCAGCCACTAGGCAGAAACCTTCTTCATCTCTCACTTACTACACACCCTCAAATTCATAAAGGTATTTTTATTCTGTTTGCCTAGCTCCTTTATACAACTCAGAGGAAAATTATCTTTCAACCTATGAGAAACTTTAGATGCTTAGCAACATGTGGTAAATTTTACCCCTCCCCACACACATTTGCTGTAGCAATGAAGCAAAGATGTGGGTTCTAACAACACAATCACACATTCTGGTTTTATATGGTGGTTACAAGCTTTTCATTTCAGAGATTAGCTCCAGCAATTAGAGACAACATCTCCTAAAGGCGAAGGCTAAACAAAGGGAAAAAACCTCTAAAGCTGAATCTATGAAACCCAACTAAAATGAAGGCAATTTTAACCCTTTAGTTAAAGGCCTTTTTGTTCTCTAGTCCTTCTGAAAAATTGCTGTCCATATTTGAATGTGTGGAAATTTGTGTCACATTCAGTGCAAGATGTATACGTATTTCAAATGAAAATAGATTTACCAAAATACCCTAGTAACTTCTATAAGACTTTTCTGCCTTTTGCTTTTACCACTTTACTATGAAAATACATAAAGATACTTAAGTCCCCTAGATTTTTCCTAAAAGTCAACAATAAGGCCCTAATGCTAACTATAACTCTAGAACATAGTGATCATCTGTTACTTATTCTCATCTGAGAAGCCATCATGCTGTATGACACATAGATATGCACAGTCATATTTATGAACAAATTCAGAAATAGGAGGAAAAGGCAGATCTAAACAGCAACCTTTCTATTTAAACAGTGGACCAGATGTTATCCAATTTTTCCTGGTGTTCAGTAGTCTGTATACATTTAGCAGATATTTAGATTTTGATCTATAGTCTGCTTTTACCACATTACTGGAAAATGGAAGACAAGGTCATATTTGTTATCATCAGTTGTACATGTCTGTATACAGAAACAGAGGGAGGAAAATAGACTACATTTGTGTTTGGACACAAGGTTCTACCATACAGACCATCACCTTCATTCATGATCAAACAAATGTTTCACAAAAGACCTAATGAAGTGAGAAGATATATGGTTGCTTCCTTAATATTATGTACTTTTCTATGCAGTTACTTCCAGCTTAATAAGTAAGAATGAAGTTTCTTAATGTTGCTTGAATATTTTTGCACATGA
Organism: Xenus cinereus; assembly: GCA_025774025.1. Taxonomy (NCBI): domain Eukaryota; kingdom Metazoa; phylum Chordata; class Aves; order Charadriiformes; family Scolopacidae; genus Xenus; species Xenus cinereus. The sequence continues at coordinate 67,402,586 of JAOXJK010000032.1, forward strand.
TGAATAAAACCCTTTTATAGTCTGGAAACAGTGATAATTATATTTTGTACACTCTGCACTGAATCTATAATTCTCATTAGACATACAAGCTCTTCCACAGTATTTCAGGTAATGAGGAATAACCAGAGCCATGTTGCATTAAGAGGCTCATTTTTCCATGAAGCAATAAACCATACAACATTTATATTAGTGACTCTCTGAAACTGCACATAGTAGACATAATAGCAGTAGCAGCCATCCATCTCGTGAATGACAGTGATGGGTGTTGCCCAGAGCTCTAAGTAACATGAACATCAAAAAGCACTCAGTCTCTTAAAAACTGGTCAGAAATCATGCAATGGGATTCTGAAATAATCAATCATTCACATTTTATTTCTTCTTCATGCTGAAGAAAGTTATTGAGAGGGTATAAAGTATATTTGCTTTGAAGCAGAAATTTGATATAGCTGAAGAGATAATAAAAAGCAGCTGAAAAACTCTAGCAATACCAGAATGTTTGCACAAGCTAAAATCTCATTAGGAATGGGAGCCCAGGCACTTATACTATTGAAATTAGTATGTTGTGCTTGAATGTTATGAATTGTGGGAAAACTCTGAAGGACTGGGAAAAAAACATATGGGATTTGGGATTTTTCCTCTTTAAAATATTATATTTTTGTGACTGAGACAGGCATCCAAGTTCTTTCTCTACTCCCTACCACTTATGTTTAGGGGATTAGATTTCTTGCATCCGCATCTGCTAACTGATATACAACTTATAACTACTGTGTAAGTTCAGTGTCCTGCAGGGTCTTACATTGCAAAGAGATGGTAGGAAAAGTTATGCTTTCAACTTATAAAAAATATTTTTAAAAAAGAAAAAAAAAAAGAAAATAATCTTGTATGATATATTTTCTAAGCAAGCCTTCTGTTTCTGACCTGTAATGTTGATTCTCTTCCAACATAAGGAACATAAAATATGTTTTACAACATACCTAATTGTCTGCAAGTGCTCAGACAAACTCTTCCTAACTGTTTATGCCATTAGAACTATGTTTGTTTATGTGGTTTAGTTATGTGCCTGAGCCTTACTGTTCTATGCAGTGCGTTGAAACTCATTTTTTAATGAAGATAAACTGACCAGGGATATTTTCTTCTAATAGCAAGTATTTAATAAACTATTAAATAAAAAAAATAGAATAGCCATATCTTTCTATACAGCATATGAAGCATTAGAAGTGTGCCCTGCCCGCAGAGTTCAATGTTTAACAATTTTTCTTCAGCATTTTTTAGATGCTATACAGAGAACAAAATTTCAAAAGTAAAACAAGAAACCCAAGACAACTTGTACAACACCTACCCACACTTGCTATCACAATATACATAACTCGTCTTTCAAGTAAGGTGGTTCATAAGGAAACCCACTTAGGCAATATTTTTTGGTATCTGCACTATTACTGATTTCTATTTAGTATTTTATATGGCTGACAGAACTTTTGAGTGCAGATCAAAACTAAGGCAACTTTACAACAGCATGGCAGTGATAAGAAGCCCAAAAATGAATATAAATGTGATGTGTCCACTTTATGCTGTCAGAGAGATATAAAGTGGTCTCAGCATAAATGAGAAACCCTACAGAGTTTGAGCATTTCAGTAGATAGTAGCTCAGATGCCAGCAGTTAAGTATTTCTCTGCATATCAAAGCGCTTGTAAAACAAGTATCATTATAATACAAAAAACAGTAGTGTTTGAGTGAGAGCTTATGATGAATAGGGCTCTAACAACCCACAGCAGGTCTGAAGGATGGGTACTAATTTTTTTCTTTAGTGAGTGCTAGATAAAGACAGAACAATTGAATATGTTTAGTAATCGGTTTTGTCACTCCAAACAGTAAAAAAATTAATAAAATTGGTAGACAAAATAATGTATCCTTCATGGTATAAACAACAAGCCATATGTTAAAGAGTTTTCATTAGAAAAATCTATTAGTTTCTTTCAAACTGAAACTTGAGTATTTATGATGCACGCAGCAAATCTGTCTTGGCAACAACAAAATTCCGCAGAGATCTCATTCATGGAAAAATCAGTCTAAGTCCCCAGTAACCATCTCAATAACCAGTTCATTCTATTCTATTCTACTTGAATGATCACAGTTTATTTGCAGGTATTGTACTCTCATTACGGTAAACTCACACACTATCATAGAAATTGTTTTGACACAGTATTATCACAGAATGCCTAAACTTGGAAGGCACCTTTAGAGGTCATCTGGTCCAACCCTCTTGCTCAAGCAGAGCCACCTAGAAGACAGTTGCCCAGGATTATGTCCAGACGACTCTTGATGATCTCCAAAGATGGAGACTCCACAACCTCCTGGACAACCTGTGCAAGTGCTCGGTCACACACACAGTAAAAAAAATGTCCTAATGTTCAGGGGGAACCTCTGGTGTCTCAGTTTGTGCCCATTGACTCTTTTCCTGTCAATATGCGCCACTGAAAAGAGCTTGGCTTAGTCCTCTTTACACCCACCGTTCAGGTATTTACGTATATTGATAAGGTAACCCTTGAGCCTTCTATTCTCCAGGATAAATTCCCGGTTCTCTTAGCATTTCCTCATAGGAGAGATGCTCCTGCAAGCTTCATAAAGTTCAACAAGGCCAAGTGCAAGGTTCTGCACATGGGTCGGGGCAATCCCAAGCACAAATACAGGCTGGACAGAGAATGGTTTCAGAGCAGCCCTGAGGAGAAGAACTTGGGAATGTTGGTTGATAAAAAGCTCAACATGAGCTGGCAATGTACGCTTGCAGACCGGTAAGCCAACCGCATCCTGGGCTGCCTCAAAACCAGCGTGGCCAGCAGAGTTGGATGGGGCTTTGAGTAACCTGGTGTAGTGGAAGGTATCCCTGCCCATGGCAGAGGGGTTGGAACTAAATGATCTTCAAAGTCCCTTCTATCCAAACAGTTCTATGATTCTATGATTTTACATGTATGCCATATTAACAAATATACTGAAAAATTATTTGTATTACATTAACAGAAAGTATATCTCCTTCATTAAGCGAAAGATAAATCATTATAATTTCACTAACTTTAAAATTTACTTTTATTCTAAATGCTTTCAAATTTGTCATAAACACTATGAAAGTTAGCAGGCTTCTCAAGACACTCATCCATTTCTAAACCTCCTTTTGTTTACAATCCTAGTATGAAGAAAAAATGCCTCAAGATAATCAGAAGTCTGCGTGTAAGTTTTAGATACTACAGACTTAGGAAACATGGAGTTAAATCGTTGCTAAATCAAAGCAGATCCCCAGAACTTCTGTTGTAACAAAGATGAAGGCTAAACATTTTCCTACCATCATTTTTCTTTGGGAAAATTACAGGTGTCTCCACATTTAGTGACAGATTAACGGTATTGATGTCTTTGAAGTCTCTGAGCCATATATGCTGTGGCAGTTGGCAGGTTTTCTAACTGACTCGGGCAAGAAGAGAACTATTTAGCAAACATGTCGAATTTTCACAGCTTTCACCCTTCGGATGTTTCAGCGTAGCTTTGCCAAATACCTCTGCTGTTTCTGTAGTGTTCCTTGCTTCAGTAGAGCACAAAGTTATTCTCCCGCACGCACTGCTGGATGGCAGCCCAAGGTGATGACAGCCTTGGGAGAGCATGAACGCGTACCAAGCCTGGTAAGAGATCTCAGAGACCAGCTGGCCACACCCCTGCAGCCCCATTCCCCTTGGGGCAACTATTTCAGTTAATTAATTATCTTCTATCCTCTGTAATCCACTAAGTATCAAACCCAGGTTTTAGGGACTATCGTCTCAGCCTTCATTTTCGTCTGATTTTGGCTGCTGACATTGCATATTGCAGTGGTGACTTGTTTCGACCCCAGCTCCTTGCATTGCTGCAGGTGACTCTATGGGAAGTTTTCTGTTGGCTCTACTGCAGGCAACAGGCAACAATGAAATTAAAACTTGTGTAGTATTTCTTGACAGCTGTGATATGACAGCACAGAATCAAGTGTGTCATGAAGGGATTGAGTGACCTAAACTATTTCCCAGAGTCATCATGAAAAGAATTTGAAGAATTGGACATGTTAGTCAGAGAAAGAATATGTTGACTTTATGAAGTCTCGCACTAGAGATCTCTGCACCAATGGTTGTCGCAGAATCTGCTAGTCTGCCAGTCACAATTTTAAAGATATGAAAATTGCTTAACAGAATGGCATTATGTATATGAGCATATAGCAGTTATCACCAGATAAATTGTGATTTAAAAAAGATTGCTACAGGTGTATTGTTTTGGTTTTGAGGTTATAGATCTGTATCTCTGAAAATGACGGGTCTGGTGAAAATTGAAAGACTACCACAAATCAAAGTAACTACTATTACTTCAAATTGTATACCTGTGATTCCAGCTTTTCTGTGAAAGGAGAAAAATCCCCACATAATATAGTCTCCAGATTAAGACCGCTCTGTTGAACAGATGGCTGCCAATTAGGTCCAAGTGCTAAACCACATGAGGTGGTAGCTTTCCAGAGGATGGGCATTAATGTCCATTGAAAATAACACTGAAAACATTCAGTGGATTCCACTGAATAAATTAGTTAAGACTTGAACTCTCATGACAGAGCTACCCTGCTGTTTGTAAAGAGTCAGCAGCGAAAGAAGGAGGAAAGACTTTTAAAGTTCATCTACCATAATTTCATATGACTCCTTGAATCCAGCTCTATTTACTGCTATTTCAGTTAATTTGAAATGGATTGTCTGCTTGACTCCCATGCCAACAAAGACTTCATTACATGAAAACAGTAATACGAGAAAAGAATACCTTGGTGAATTAAGAAGCTGTCAGTCTAATCATAATTCCTGTGCTGCTCATTCCTTTTAGCCTTAATAGGTAGTGAAGTCCCATAATAAAGTTTGCGCTAACAAATACTGCCCTTTCTTCTTTCTGTCAGCTGCACATTTTTAAGAAAGCTATCCATACAATCAGTCTTTTTTTCCTCTTTCATAAAAAAAGTCCTGTTTCCCTTCTTTAAGTAATAATTGGAAGCAAGAGTCAGTGATCTTTTCTTGGTAATATTCATAATAATTCACTAGTTTAACCAGTTTTTCACTCCATTTTATCCAAAAGAATATCTAACATTTTCAAATAATTTACCTTACAGTTCACCATACCACTCTCTGAGCTATAGTTGTTCCTGGTTCTTGAGTTTAAATGTAAGGACCAGGACAATGTGCCATGATGCATTTTTTGTGTACATATCTATACTCCCAGCAGTATAGCAGACATCATTAAAGGAGATACAGGTCCTTTGTCTAATCAATATAATCAAGTGTGCTTAATGGTACTATAAAAGGAAGCCAACCTTTTTTCATGCAACAGACAAGTAAAACTACCTGTAGCCAAACTATACAGAGAGTAAATCATCTACACTTATCTTGATTTTTAGGATACAATGCTGAATGCAAGTCTTTCTGCATGTGGAATTAAGATGGAACAAACAGTAAAGGTATAGTATAAATATGCTGGATTTCCACTCCCCTGTCCCCCTGCAATTCAGTATGTAGCACAGAAAGATTCACAGCTGACCACTCAGTATTACAAGACTGATTTCCCCACCATAAACTCTCTTGCCTCCCATCATCCATTTCTTTACCACATTCTGTAGTCAGTTTTCCTTACATTAAAGAAAAAAATAAATTAATTATTCTCAAGGAAAGTAGCTCCATCTTATCATAGAATCATAGAATGGTTACAGTTGAAAGGGACCCTGAAAACCATCTAGTTCCAACCCCCCTTGCTATGGGCAGGGACACCTCTCACTAGACCAGGTTACTCAAAGCTCCATCCAACCTGGCCTTGAACACCTCCAGGGATGGGGCAGCCACAACTACTCTGGGCAACCTGTTCCAGTGTCTCACCACCCTCACAGTCAAGAACTTGTTCCTAAAATCTAATCTAAACCCACACACTTTCAGTTTAAAACCATTACCGCTCATCCTATCACTACATGCCCTGATAAAGAGTCCCTCCCCATCTCTCCTGTAGGCCCCCTTTAGGTACTGGAAGGCCCCAGTAACATCTGCCTGGAGCCTTCTCTTCTCCAGGATGAATAACCCCAACTCTCTCAGCATTCTTCATAGGACAGGTGCTCCAGCCCTCTGATTATCTTCATGGCATTCCTCTGGAGCTGGTCCAACAGGTTCATGTCCTTGTCTTGGAGGCCCCAGAGCTGGATGTAGTACTGCAGGTGGGGTCTCATGAGAGTGAGGTACAGGGGGAAAAATCACCTCTCTTGACCTGCTGGCCATGCTTCTTTTGATGCAGCCCAGGATACTGTTGGCTTACTGGGCTGCAGGCATTCATTGCCAGCTTATGTTGAGCTTCTCATCCACCAACACCCCCAAGCCCTTCTCCTCAGGGCTGCTCTCAACCCATTCACCACCCAACCTGCATTTGTGTTTGAGATTTCCCCGACCCACATGTAGGACCTTCCACTTGAACTTGTTGAAATTAATGAATTTAACATTGGCCCACCTCTCAAACCTGTCCAGGTCCCTCTGGCTGGCATCCCTTGCCTCCAGTATGCCAAATGTGCCACACAGATTGATATCATCAGTATCCTCCATCTAAATTTGTAAAAGTTATCCCCACCATCACATTTGACCTCTGTTCAGTGTAATGGTTCCCCCTCATGGAATTACTTCACACTGGTATAATCTGACCCAGAGCCAACATTTGGAAGATCTTGTTACTGGAAGCTGGATACCAATCTGGATATCAATCAGAACAATCAGAACAAGCTAGCTCTGTACCCAGACAGAGGAATGAGACACTACCTCTATGCTATTCCTCATGAAATCTTCAACAAAGAGTAATATATATATGGTGATATTTTTTCTCTATGTCTAGAGATCCTAATGCTCACCAAACCTTAGGAGGGGATTTGCAGTGCTCATGCCATTTGAATTGCCTGTAAACTGAGATTTTTACTATAGTGATCTTTCTCCCCGCTCCTTTAAGAATAACTGTACTTGCTCCAGTGGCTTAATCAAAATCCCACTCACCATTGGCATCCATGAAGGTATCAGTTTTCATTCCTTAATTTAGGAGTACTTAAAACACAGTTAAAAGTATCAGACCAACCCTGGCATATTCTGTTTCAGTTCCACTCAAACGTTGAGTTGTTTCTGTTTTTTTAAGTAAATGCATTGGTGAAAAATAAACATCCTTTAGACTCCACTGGAAATTTCTGAGATACAGCATTACATAAAAGGAGCTTGGTAGACACTGGATTGTAATTTCTAAGTCATTCTGTTTATTATTTTCTTAATTTCTTCCAACCTTCTGTCTCAGGCATGACAGCTGCCCTTGAGCACTCATGTCTCTATTGTTTACTTCAAACTATTCTTCACTGCATAGAAGAGCCATATGGAACTCTTTTTTTATTATTATTTTAAATAAAATTATCTTCCAGTCCTGTATTGCAGAAGCCATTCAAACTAGACAAAGAATCGAAAGCATTCAATCTGGAAAGCTCAAACACGTCACATTTTTTTGACAAAGACATGAAAGAATTTTGACCATAATATTTTTCTGTTTTTTTAACATTGCTCAAGACTGGGCCATTGCAATAAAAAATTAGGTAAGGTGGTTCAAGTATGATCTCAATAAGACAAAGAATAATAATTTTTCAGTTAGCAACGTTCAGTTAATTTTAAAGGAACAACTCAGATGCACCCTAAGAATTTGATCCAGAAAGAATTTGGACTGAGCTTTCCTGTTTGATAGTAATGGAAATATGCTATTGGCTGCTGAAAAATGGTAGAGTATTTAAATACAAATCTATCTTCTGAATAGAAAGTATTAATGAAAATGACATTAACAAATATAGATCAATAATTAAGCTTCAGTTTGGAGATTGGGCTGAGGTGTATCTAAATTATCTCTACCTTCCTGGTATTCTATGTAGCATTTGAACTCACTCTAGTTTCCACTCTTTAAGAGCATGCTACATAAACACGAAGTGTCAACAGTCCCTGCTCAGACAGAAATGACACAAACACCCCATGAGTTCCAGTTATGATTTCCATCATCAGGCTTAGCAGCCAGCACACGTCCTTCTACCTTCACAGTACATCTACGTAT
>JAOXJK010000032.1:67411105-67432018 GCA_025774025.1 Xenus cinereus
AACAACTGAGTTTGCATGGATTACATAAAAAAACCCACAACATATTTAGATTGGAAACCGACTTACATTAAAAAAAAAAGGGGGGTGTTTTATTGGCTGATGTGTAAGTTGAGATAAGATTAATACCATATACGGGGTACGAAAAGTGAGTATGGAATATTTCAAGCTAACAGACTTTTTAATACAGATGCACTGTGTTGTCTGTGTATCTTTGACAGAAAAAGAGCAGTGGAAAAGAAACTGTTCAGAAACAAATATAGATTTTCTGACAATGGACAAGACTTTTTTTACACTTTTATTTAAAATAATCCTTCCAGTGTGTCTTCCTTTTTTTTGTCTTTTTTTTTGTGCACTTGTATTGTACAGCTGTTTCCTGACGCTTTGAGAAATTATTGATCTTACCTCGCAACTGCAAAATCTGCCATAAATGAATTGGATTCCCCTACTGAGAATGCATCACTTGAAATGACGCACCATTAGTGGAGGAAAAATTTTTTTTAATGATACAGTGTGACTGCCAACACTAGAAACGAAATATTTCCAGTGTTTGTTGAACATATTCTGATCTCTGTGGTGGATTTTACAAGATCAAAGAAGCAACAGCAACATCAAACACACTTATTTACAAAATGGTACAGGCACGAGACAGATAAGGCTTATGTGTTACTGCTTCAGAAGCTTGTTTTGAGTTAGCTAGTTCTCCATTGTGTATGTAATAGGCATTTCACATTGTTAAAGAAAAAGAAAGCTTCACTAGATCTCCAGAGTCTATGACTCCGTGCACTCTTACTTCAGAGATTTAAATTTTTGTTTTCCCAGTAATTTTATACTTTAAATTTTTAGCTATATTTTAGGCAGGCTTATTTTAAATGGCTCACAGAATTCAGTGAATAATATCCAATCATAGTGATTTTATCTATGCTATTCCGTTTTAAGTCTTTATACAGTGTATTAAAAAAAAAAAGGAAATGAAGTTCCTATTGAGAATAAAAAAAGCAAAGATCTAATCAGGACAATAGCCTGCATCTTCAAGGGTCGTGAACCCTCTTCATTTATCAAGCCTAGTTAGGGAAGGATCTGATCATGGATGCTTCGATTTGCAGCTAAGCATTTTTCTAGGAAAGGCTGACAGAGATCACTGAAGTGGGAAGGCTGAGAAAGCCCAGTGGTGACTGGGCTGGGCTTGGTCGGGGGAAAGCTTGTAGTAACACAGAAAAGGAAATAACTAATTATCAATAACAATTGCTAGAGAAGTAGCCTTGGAAGATGTTGGTGTGGTACTATCCCTTCCTGGATTTGGAAGGCATGATGGCAACATAAACAAACAACCAATCTAAAAACCAAACCAAATAAAAAAGGATGCCAACACCCCCATAGAATCCAAAATAAAGCAGCTGCAGAGAGGGGTATTTATTGATCAAACTACAAAATGTTTCATTTTACTCTACTGAGAGAAGAGGAATAAGATTCAAAAGCTAATATTGAAGTGTTCTTTTCATGTTGAAAAGAACATGAGAAAAAAAAAGGCATTGCTTATCCTAAGAATTTTTCCAAGCAGCATAACAGTTTGTTAGTTATTATCATAATGCAGCAAAAGCTATGAAATAACCTTGTCAACCTTGTCGTTTACAATTTTTTATGCATCGGCTTTCTTTTCCTGGATATGTCAGTGAATTCGTCTCTCCATAACATATTGCCATAGGCTAAAAGTGAATAAAAGAGCTCTGTCACAGAAGTGTCACATGTAATAACATTATATCATAAACAACATTGGCCTTAGTTACTTGTGGAGGTCTAAATTTCAAAGGTATTGCAGCACCTGAAATACTTCAGCTCAGCCTCAGCTGGAAGTACATGGTGTTCCCACCTTTAGACCTTTGGTGAAAACCAGTGCATAGAAAGTGTCCTCAGAAGGCCTGGCTAACTGATCCAGACTTCTGCCTCAGCGCAACTAGCTGCTCTTCTCAGTGCTCCCCTACAATTGCCTTTCTTTGGGTTCATTGCACATCTGACCATCTTACCTTCCCCTCCTCTGCCCTGTTCAGCTCTTCAGTTTACCTTATGTTAAAAAAAACTCACCAAAATTAAACTGGTATTCGCTGAAGAACCACGTTCATTCCGACTTTGTATCAGATAGGCTTCTGCACTGTAGGAAGAAAATTTCTATTTAGCTTTACATGTTAGGAGCCAGCTAATACTGTGTCTTTCTAAAGTCTCACATAAAAGAAGAACACAAACAGCTTGCTTGAATGTTAATTTTGTTATGTCATACCTACATGCCAGCGTCATTTGGAGAGTAAAGAACATTTTAAATGTTATTAAAGCTTTAGTTTTAAAAATGTAAATAAGCTGAGGAGGAAGGATTTCTAGCCGGTATAACAACTAAGAGAAGACAGTCTCAAAATGACTTTAAAAGCTTCACTAAAACTGCCAAAGAGAAAAAAAAAAGGAAGGGGGCAGGGGAGCAATGGGAAAAAAAAAAAAGGCAAGAAATCAACTTTTCACAGCATCAGTGGAACGAGGAAGTTCCAGTTCATTGGAACTTCATGTTCTTCATGCTTCAAGAGCTTCTGGAATAACAAAAAATTGTGCATGCTTCCTTTGCCAAAGCAAGTTGAAAAGACAGATGTTATCCTAACTTACAACCAGAGAGTCTGGCTGCCCATTTCAGTACCATATTCTGGCCAATTAAAAGCTGACATCTTTGGAAGTGAGTACCAATAATGCAAGCGTGATTCTAATGCTGCTACTGACTGCAGATTCTCTATTTTCCGTCTGAAAAGACACACTATTTTGAGAACAAAGGAATGCTCCATCGGTGACACTCTGCAGGCTGCATTTAGAATAAATCACGTTTTTAAAGATTGACTGGTATCATTACTTAGCCTAAAGAGCAGAAGGACAAATCCAATTCCCGTTGATATTAATGGAAAGGCTCTTACTGAGGCAATTGTGTGGGGACAGCATTGGCTCTGAGATTTTTTATTTTCTTTGTAATAGACAACCAAATCCAACAGTCCTACAGAGCCATCATATGGGCGCATTTTACCTTTTTAAAATGCTTGACCTTTATATTAAATGTTAAATAGTTCTTATCATTCTAGCCTTCCAGTTCACAGAGACTTTGAAAAACGTTTCTTCAGTTCAATTACACCACTTTGAAAGGGAAGACTGTAAAAATGGTACACTTCTAACTTTCCTCTGCTAGTGAGGTGGAGGAAGGCAATCTGCTTCTTCCACCCACTGGAGCACTACTTTTTTTATAGGTAGCATTTAATCTCTGCCTGAGACTTTTAAAGTCTAAAAGGACACTTCCTCGAGAATGCTGTTAATGTGAATCTTTCCAGTAAAGAAATTGAGATCTCAGCCCTAGGGAAAACCTACATTGAAGCTGTTTTCTGTGACAACAGTTCAGTAGTCATACCTGAAGCTACTTTTAAACTATCTAGCTTGAATGTTGTTAGGAGTACAGCTATTTCAACCCGAACTTAAAAAAAGCAAGACAAGCCCGAAAAAGCTGGATTAGACTACCACTAAACACTGGCTGAAGCACTTTAGACAGCAAAGGCGGCTTTAGGGTGCACACACGTATTGCAGTCCCCTCTGTAGACACCGCACAGACGAGCTCCTTTATAACTTGCAGGTGTGAAGATTTCTCTTGTGTGCTTTTGCTTCAAAACTTGATCACGGTCCTTCTGCCTCCACTGCTACCCCCATGCCAATTGTTCTCGTTTGTCACGGACTGTGCAGGTTAACTAGCTTGTCATCAGTGCTGGCATTTAAATTGCTGTTTTCATCTCCTTCTTCCTGTTTAATAATCCTCTATTTTTTTGATAGGATCTGACATTTTTCTGATTTCTCCTTCCTACCCTTTACAGAGATGCTTCCAGAATAAAAATAAATAAATCAAAATTAATGATGACATGAATGTGACAGCTTCCAAAACTTGTAACTATTGTTTTCCATTTCCTCCTATTATTCTAATAACAGATAACAGTTTGACATGGAAACAATGTGCTTCAGAAACAGCAACAGACTTAGACAGAGAGTCAGCAATTTTGTTTAAAATCTATTAGGCAGCAGCAGTAACCATTCCAAAGCAGTAAGACAATGTCTGAACCTGAAAAGGAATTAAAGGTCGTTCCTTTAGGCCTCTCTAAAGATCTATAAATCAGTCACAACTCACTTGTCTTCTTGCTAGAAATGTGAGAATTGATGAGCAATAAGATTAGGAGGAAACAAGCTGCCACCACACCGCCTACCAGGACAAATGCCCAGAAAATGCAATTGCACACAATCTTTAGTTGAATTCACCTTTTACCATGGCTATACTGGTGAATTTGCATTTCAGTCATTTGCACTTTCATTCACGGCAGTCAATTAAGCCACAAAACCAGACATCCTGAGCATGGCAAGAAGAAAAAACATAAAGCAAGCATTCACTTATGGGGAAGCCCCTCTGATGTCCCCACTAATTATTATTCAGGTGACTTTCATATCAGCAGGGACCCAACACCTACTAACACAGTAACCTGACCAGTAGGATGGATCAGCTCAGAAGAGCCAGCCCATTTTGGAAACAAAGCATCAAAAATATGAAAGATGACTGTGGCTAGTCATAGACTTTATTGTTAGTCCTTATTAGCATCTATTTGGTCTTTAGGTATTTAAATAACTGAAAAGTGAACGCTTGAGAACATACTCAGAACCAATGCATTGAGAAAAAGACTGCAGAGATATAAGTATGTTCCTCCATTGTTCACAGTGAATTTTCTTCTGACTTCCCACCATGATTTTTATGCTGTGCAGATTTATTTTCAGCTGGTTTTTCCCCACACAACTCTAACTTGGGACCTGAGGATCATTTACTTGGAGAACAGCTGTAGACACCAATGCAATGCTACTGTCATCTTCTGCTAACACCTGTCCAGTATTTCTCACAATGTCTTTTTTGAAGGATTTCTCACTATCAAATGCCAAAACTCTCTGATGAGCCACTAAAATCTTCTCAGTGGTCTTATTAAAGGCAGGGTATCCTGTAAAATCTTGAGACTTTTAGAGGTAAGGTCTCAATCTCATGACACAGGTACTCTTAACGCATTTCATATATCCTTCACTAGGAGCCTTGTGGATGTTATGGTAGAAACAAAGCAATTTATAAATGTTACAGTTGTGGCAGTTCACAGGAATGTTTTAAATCTGAAATAAGATTTTGCTATGGCACTAAGGATGATAGCTCAATACTTGTAGAAACCAAAGATAAAACACGGAATCATAGAATAGTTTGGGTTAAATGGGTATTTAAAGGTCATTTAGTCCAACCCCTCTGCAATCTTCAACTAGGTCAGGTTGCTCAGAGTTCTGTCCAGCCTGGCCTTGAATGTCTCCAGGGATGGGGCATCTACCACCTCTCTGGGCAACGTATGTCAGTGTTTCACCATCCTCATCATAAAGAATTTATTCCTTACATCTAGTCTAAATCTACCCTCTTCTAATTTAAAGGTATTACCCCTTGTCCTATGCCAACAGACCCTGCTAAAAAGTTTGTCCCCATCTTTCTTATAAGACCTCTTTAAGTACTGAAAGGCCAAATAAGGTCTCCCTGGAGCCTTCTCTTCTCCAGGCTGAACAACTCCAACTCTCTCAGCCTGTCCTCACAGCAGAGGCGCTCCATCACTTTGATCATCTTTGTGGCCCCCCTCTGGACTCACTTAAACAGGTCCATGTCCTTCCTGTGCTGAGGGCTCCACAGCCGGACATAGTACTCCAAGTGGGGTCTCAACAGAAGGTGAATCAGAATAGAATAAGTACAAACAAATAAAATTACACTTCTAAAAACAAATTAAGTGAGTAAATAACTGAGAGGCTCAAGGAGACTTCAGACCTTGGCACCAGAAGGGCCCATCTTGTATGAAGTAAGAGGATACACGAACCTGAAGACGAACCAAAGTTACTTCTTTAATTAAGAGTATACAAACTTAACCGCAACTCCGAACTACCTAATCATTACTCAAATAAAACTAAAGCATTACTTACAATTCCATAGGGCTTCAAAATAAACTGTGATTTATGGAAAGTACATCTTGAGGTTAACATTTATTGCAGAACCTCTAAGTTATAACTCAACAGCTTCATTCTGGTTTGCACTTGAGCCAGGATTGTCCCACCAAGCATTCAAGAAATGCTTTAACCCAAGTGAGTGCTGAAGCAGTACCTCCTTGCAGCATGAACTCCAAAGGCTTTGCTTTATCTGGTTTTATTTGTTGAGGTTGGTTTGTTTTAAATCAAGTGTATCACTGCGCTACAGCTCCCCAGGAAGCAGCAAGAGCTAGATGCCTCCTCCAAGCTGGGACCTAGGACCTGAGGACAGGCTGTGCTGGGACACAGACATGCAAAGCCTGAGCACAGCAGGCTGGGTGTTGGTGAGAGGGTCTCTCTAAGCCCCAGACATGGCAAAATCCAGGGTCCATCAAGGAGCCCAGTCAGGAGCAAAAGGAGACGTGACCAGAAACAAGATGGGAGATACAGCTATTCTAAAAAGAAGCTCAGATAGGGAGTGATAGCCCGGGGCTGGACCCGGCATGGCCCATGGGCAGGATGTGGATAAACCCCAGGTGAGGCTGGTCAGGGCCATTACAACCTTTAGTGCCCTCAGGGACCTGGCATAACTGTTGGGCTGATGGAGCTTGAGATGAGTCTGTGCTCAAATCAGTGATCTTTCGGTAGGTTGGGTGGTGGCTTGCACTGCTGGAAATTGGGGATACATTCCAGAAGCCTTTCTGGAACCTTATACTACAGCTGGAGTTGTTATGAGACTATTAAGATTTTAGTCTTTCACTTCAAATCCTTGTTGAATGCTGACCTTTTTTTTTGATGTAATTGAAACACTTGAAACACTATGGACATAGCTAAAACCGGCTGCTGTTCCATAGGCTCGATCCCTCATTTCTCCATTGTTTCTTGCATCCTGTGCAACATCACAAGTGTCACAAGTATAAGCTTACCTGCAAAAGTTGAAGAGAGTTCTTCTGAAATTGGAAGACCTCTGGCTGAACAAAGCCATTTTTTGTTGTAGAAATCTGTTGTTTCATATATTACAGCAGAAATAGACCACGTCCTAGGAATAGTTTCAAAAATAATTGTTGCAGTTTGGTGCCAAGGTTTCATTATCTCATGTTGAATAACAGGGCATGTGAATTGTTTTTGATTCATCCTCAGGTAGTACCTTAAAATATTTATATTATATTCTGGGTGCAGTACACATAGTGCTGAATAAAAATGCAGTCATCTATGACATGTAAGGATATAATTCCCAGCTTCCTCAAAATACAGATGTATGACTGGAAGGGGGTCTCCTTAATCCTTGGATCAAGCAATTCGTTATTCCAGAATGATGGTCTATAAATTCATTAATTTATGCTTTTTAACCTTAAAGCCAATCTTCTTGTTTGCGTGTTTCTTTTTCATTGTTATTCTTTTCTACAACTCCAATAAGAAAATGATGAACCCCTCTAATCTTTTTAAGATATTCTGGGGATTTTTGGCTTACCTTTATTCCTGGCCAGTTTATATCCATTTATATGTCATTTAAACTTCTCTGTTTGTACTAGAAGTATCTCACTGGATTGCCGTGTTTACTTTTCTCCTTCTTTAGTTCACATCATACCAGTAGCTTAAATTGATCCTTTGTCACTAATTACATTAAATTTCCTCTTTGATGTTATTTTCATGTGAAGAGGTTTCCATGGGGTGAAGTTTATATCAGAAATTCTTGTTGGAAAAAAAATCCGTGATGCAAAATATACTAGATTTTTTACTCAATTTTACTAGTACTACTGCTGCTTCAATAAAACTTACCCTCTTTCTGTTACTCCATTCCTGTCATGTTTCTTTCTGCATGAAATTCTGTACACTGGTCCTTTAGCACAAAGTTTGGTTAATATAACGTATATGACCTCATAATTCCAGTGGAATTTTCCTGTTCTCTCTTTTTTTTTTTTCTGTTTTTGACTGACAGAATCAAAAATACTGGCATGGTATCCTGCTGGTGTGTTACTTAGATTCTCTGCTTTGTGTTTTTCCAGCAAGAAAATTCTTTATGTTGGAACAGCTTATCTGTTAGAAGTATTTCACACCCCAACAACATTAGAAACAAAGTACGCTACTAGCTAGACAATAATGGAGCCATTAAATCTTCAAGTCCCTCAGCACCTGCCATTGCTCTCTGAAGTTAAAATGCACAGACTTGTGTTGGCAGTTAAGAAATACTAGTGATTTCTGGAACTTCATCGCTGTTGCAGGTGTGGCAGAGCTGGGACTGAATTACAACTAACAGAAGATGATCCACTCACTTTTAAATTACAGTTTGTTGTTCTAAGATGAGGTAGGTTTGGATTGTTTTCATTTTAGCACTTGGAACATGATGTTCCACTTCAGCATGAATCGATTGCTCAGATCTGCAGTTTAGAACACAAACAAGGAAGTAAAAGCAAGCATTACTTCACTTAAGTGACCTCGTGTTTTTCTCTCTTCTCTATAATCCTTTATGGAGCAGTGTAGAATGTGAATTTAGAAAGCAAAGAGCCTAAATCCAATTTTCTTCATTACAGTAGAAAGCATTTATGCTTATGTTTTGCCACCCAGGAGTCACAGCACCCTGTAGTTTCTCCCTAGAAACAGAGTTTCTGCATTTCCTCTCCAGGAGTGGGAAAAGAGGATCAGTAACCTGCACGTGAGAAGCCATAAAATGTCATAATGCCATAAATGTCCGAGGAAGAGAGAGCCCCCAAACAGTCTACAACCCTCCTGCTTAGTATCCACAGACTCCGGGTTGGAAACCACCAGTATGAGTTTCAGAGCGGGCATTATAAACAGTGGCTGAAGTGCTATTGGGGTGGTAGCTGCTGGCAGACCTGACGCCAAAAAGGGATCTTAGGAACTCCAACGTGTTTGAAATTCCCCGTCCAAACCTTTTATAGGAGGAGGACGAGCCAAGATGGGGGAAAAACAGACAATCAGTGGCAGCCTTACACTAATTAGGGATTTCAGTATGGTGAGAGAATCTGCCCCTAACTAGCAAAACTTTTATAATTCACTTGCAGACTGGCACAAAGCAGCTAAAACAAGGGACAGAACGTGCCACGGGCTCCCTACCCAAAAAGGGAGTTTGCTCTGCATTGCAGCGCAAAACAAGATCAAAACCCCAGAAAACACTGAGGAACACAGGATGGGGGTCATTTTGAGAGGCAGTTTAGCCACTCACAATCGTGGCATGTCTATACATATATGTACATAGAAATCAGAATATCTTGTTTCTTTTTATTTTGTTACAGAGCACAGCTTTGAAAGGGTCTGACTGATAGATATTCCACCATCTTTACCTATACTATACTGCAAGCTGAACACTGTCTGCAATTTATATTTAGCAAAAAGTACTGGCTGGTGACTGACACATGATATGGCAGGAATTCCTCTGCAGACAAGCCATGCCAAGTGTTGTCTTCTCTTTATTATCCCCAGTACTCCCCCTATAGAATACACTGACTGTATCAGCCTGCCAAGGGGAGAGGTGCCTTTATACATCATTATGAACCGCCTTGTACCAGAGTCTGGTTCACATGTATCATCTCTGGCTGGCGGCATTTTTATTGTCAGAATAGAAGCAGAGCTGTAAGAACTCTTCCTAGTCCTGTGCCCTCCTTCCCCCAGAACCAGGGAGAAACATGAACTTTGGCTACGCGGCTCGCATCGAGTTGTCATTCCGATAGGAGCAAGTTCTTCCAACCGTTCCTCGTTAGCACAGATGCATGTGATACGCTCCTCGTTACAGCAGACTCTGCTCATTAGAGTAGGTGGTCAACTGGCTGCTGACTTGCAGGAAGCTACTTAGGGATTTATGCTGGACTGCATCATTATTAGCAGGAAGTTTTCAGCTGATCTGTGGATGCTGCCAACGTGCTGCCTGCGCCAGGCAGCATGGAGCTGTAAGTCAGGCCCCTCGCTATCCCACACAGCTGAAATCTTTAATTCATTGCAGAGCTTTCTTGGCTCCCGTTTGCTGTGTCTCACTGTGGATATTAACTCAACGCCTAGCTGAGTAACCTTTACTAAAAATAAACTACTGCCACTAGATGTTGTGTGGGATTTTCAAAAGTTCCTTTTTACAGTTTCCAGGGGGAAATTACTGACTTATGACAGTAATTAAAATTATATGTTTAATTTAAGCCAGTCATCTAAGGCTGTGGTTAGGATAAAGAGAAAATAACTCACCTCACCCTAAAATAGGTGCATAAAGCAGGTGGGATGAATAAGCTTCCAGGGCTGTCTGTACTGAGCCCAGAGGGAGCCAAGACTTAGACCAGACACCTAATTTTTAAACAGCTAAAGCTGTGGTAATCCCCAGCCGATATTTATGTATTTAAAATTCAGTACATACTAATCTCATGGTGTTTGTGGGCATTTACAAGCTGGAATTTATATTTTTATGCATACAGCTCCGTGTATGTATATCTGATGCACAGGCAGCAGGTATTGCAGACTTTTCCTGTGTGTGTGTATTTATAAAGCCTGCAGTTGTTGTACGGTTGTTATTGATCACCCATTGATTTTCTGGCTCACCTTCTAATCAGATTCTTAGATTAAATAGGAATAAAAGGCTGAAAGTGATTTCAAAGATCAAAGAGCATGCCTTGCAATTGTAGACAATCCAGTTAAGAAACTTACCAAGCTATACTGTAAAATTCATCAGCTATTCGCTCCCACTGTGCCTGTAGGAAGGCTATTTTAGAACTTTTTTCCTTTGATATTTGGAATATTCTTTTAATTTACAGCCTTAGATATTTTTTTTTTTAATCCACATCCATCTTCCCGCTTTTATATCACCATTGCCCTAAAGAATATATATTTCTTCACCTTCTTTGTTGTTTATCTCTCACTCCCAAGTTTTTCTATAAAGAATAAATATATGTCTTTGGAGCACTGCTTTTATTGGCTAACCAAACCGAGATCTTCCAATATATAGTAACATAGGCTTTCTGCACCTCTTGAACTGGAGTGATCATACACGTGGCATTTAAAATGCCATTTTATCACTGTCAAGTAGAGCGGCAATTTTCCTGTCTTATAGAAATCCTTCATATATGTGTAATTGTATATGGCTAAAATGAAATTTATAGACCTGTTGTGCAGAGCCATGGTTTTGTTGCTTAAATTATGGTTCTAGACAATAATGGCTATTCCAACTGACAAAAAGAAATCAATTAGAAAGTAAAAAGTCATTTACTTGGACTTGTCAGGAGGTTATAGCAGATCTAAGAGTATAAGAGAAACATATATGTAATGATTTATCTTTAACATAAGAGGGCATATGATTAACCTTCCAGTGTTTTTTGCATATATGTGAATGAGGTAATAAGTATTTTTAATTGTAACTTCTCCCATAAAAAGTTAAGTTAAGCAGTATTGATACAAACCTTAGCATAGCTGTAAGGTCAGTCTGTGATAATAACACATACAATGACCCTAATACTGCTGATGGTATTGAAGTGATGTAAACGTATTACCTCACCAAAACCATACAACCAGCTAATTATATTATGAGCTACACAAACATATTCAGGTATTCACGTGTTGATTTAGCTGAATGTACTTAACAAAGAGGTAAATTTTTATCTGTCCTACCTTTACATTACCTTCAACTAAATAAACAAGGAGGCTGAAAAGCGGAGAGAGCAGGTGACAAAAGACAAAACCCATCATATACGATCAACCGTATTGTCTTGGAAAGCAAGGGCACTCCACTCCCACAAGTTTTCGGTATCTTATATTTACTTACCCTCTAATGCTGCTTTATGCTTCTGTGTGTCTCACCTGCGGATGTCGCCCTGTAGCCCAGCTTTCTGTAGCTGATGGTTCCAGGCTATGTCTTCCAAAGCCTCAGCTACTTTCATTTCTTCTACTGCTCTTCCTTGCAACTTGCTTCCACTTTCTTTCTCTCACTTTCCTTTTTCCTCACTTCCCCATTCCCTGAAAGTACTTTTCAACTTTGCTGGTCTCTTCCCCCTCATGATGAATCCAGCTGTCTCCGTTGAGAGCAGCTTAGTCAGCCAGAAGGATTCTGATGCTTGATGAGATGTCAGTATGATGCTAATTTTTCAAACATTTTCTGTCATTTCTACAGTCCACATTTCCAATGACAAAATGCTGCCTTAACCTATATGTATCAGTACCCCCTTCCAGTTATTGTAGCCAGAGAATTATTTTTAGAAGCATTAAACAGCTAGCTGTCTTAATCTAGGATTTTATTATTATTGTATTGAACTCCTGTAGGAGAGAGAAGCAGAAATTGACCTTCCATATTCACAGCAAATGGCTTTATATTTCAAATAAGATTTATTTTCTTTTTCCCTGTAGATCTTTTCTACTATTTCTGTGATTTACTCAATCATTTCATCCCGTAAGTACAAATGCCCACGAGGCCATTTCATACAAAGGGACTTAGTTTGTTCTCCAGATCCACAGAGTAGCCCTGAACAGCAGTAGTTATCGGAGGGGTGGGGGGCTGTCCCTCTCTCTGTTTCAACCATTTTACTCTCAATGAGTTTCAAAAATAAACACATTTTGCCTCCTAGAGCAATTCACAATATGCAGCTGAACTGAATAATATATATGTTTTTAAATTGTTATACATGTGAGATTTAAAATTTTCAGGAACAAAAAAGCTGAGGAATATGTAGGGTTAGATATCTGTGTATCTTTCAATAAAGTGTAATCAGATTTATTTTTGGTCCTGAATTATTGTGAGAAAAAGATGTGCAGTTACTAGTGAGCATGCTTGCTCCAAGAATACTGCATTTCTACATGCTCAGAATAATTTTATATTCATTTTGATTAGAGCAAACCGCTTACTCTCAAGAGGTTGACAAACGTTAAAGATTTCCACTTTAGTGGTTTACAATGACATCAAAGTGGCCTTACATCTTTGCAAAGATCTGTTTCCTTGGTAACATGAAGCAAACTGTTCATTTCAGAGGTGCCTATAGAGAGCAACTGAGATTTTATTTTCATGTTAAATATCAAAACTTAATGTAGATAATGACATTGTACAAAATATGCTGCTGAGTTTAAAAGATGTTCAGTCTTCAAGTAAATCATACAAATAGTCACTTTGGAATATTGATAATTTCTAATTATACTTAGATAATACTATTTTTTTGGAAGTCAGAGTGTGAGGTGTTTTCATGCTTATGAAATGAATTTGAATTTAATGTAATTAAATAAATATGAGATTTAAAAAAAAAAACACAACACACAACAAACCCAGAATAACGACTCCTGAAAAAGCACACATATTAAGAAATATTTCCTGGAATAGTATTATCCAACAAGTAAATTCTAAAGAGTTTGCAAGTACTGTTTAGCTAACAAGGAATGATTTCTCTGTCAGGAGTATCTTTCTTTGCTAAACACAAGCTTTATGTGCCCAGAATTGCAATGAAAAATAGCTCAAGTTTCACACAATCAATAAATTATTAAAACTCCTCATCCTTGCTCCATTTATTTATTACAATCTTTTGCTGTATCTTAACAAAGGCCTTGAACTGGAAATATGTCTAAGCATGAGCTTAGCTTTGAAGCGGCAAACATCACTACTGAAGCCATCTGAATCTGGGGAAGATTTGAGGAACGCATGCAAAACTTATGAATTCTCATGAACACTGTGAAGTTGCTACAGCTGAAATAATCACACATGTCCACATGTAAATACATACTGTTTTTCTGACAAAGCACCTAACCAACTGTCTGTCAGAACACCTCCACAAAGGCGGTAAGTTAAATTTAACACTCCAGTTATGATCAATAATCACTGCACTAAAGGGCTCATTGGAGATTGGAAAAGAATTATCCTTTTTTTTTTTTTCTCTTGATGGCAAGGGGAGAAAAGTGAGGAGGGGGAAAAACTTTGGACAAAGCAACAAAAGAGAGCAATGAAAAAGCAAAGAAGTTGTTCAACAGGACCCAAACACACACTCTATGGAGATAAGTGGAAACCTTTCACGGGGAAGGCAGGGATGGGCTTTTATAATGGAGGAAGCAGTATAGAATGACCCCAAAGTGCAATTTATGGCTGCTGAATAAAAATCCTGCAAAGGATTCAGCCCTTACCATCTTCCTATACATTCCTCCCCTAAATTATTGTAACTAATGGGGGTGTAGATCTTTCAAGGTAACTGTGATTATCTGAACGAGATCTTTTTATAATAGCCACATAATGTCAGCTTTTGTTTATCATTCCCTTGCAAGTCAAGCTGTAAGTGCACACAATAGCCTCATGCTTCAAATTTTGTAAAAGTGCATTTATTTTGCAGAAAATATCTAGTGCACTTCCTATAAAGAGCAGATTAGATGATGCAGACCAACAATCTGCCCGATAACCAAACAGAGAAATTTTAACAGATCTCTGACAAGACATCATGCTCAACACTAAAACATGCAATAAGGTACTTCTTTCTCTAGACTGAAAACATTTTTTAACAGGGACTATGCATTAGTATAGGGGCTAGTACAGTGCTCTTCTGCAAGTTAATAGGCAG
This sequence comes from Xenus cinereus, assembly GCA_025774025.1. Classification (NCBI taxonomy): domain Eukaryota; kingdom Metazoa; phylum Chordata; class Aves; order Charadriiformes; family Scolopacidae; genus Xenus; species Xenus cinereus. The sequence goes on from JAOXJK010000032.1 coordinate 67,425,697, forward strand.
AATGGGAATACAAAACACTATTTCCAGGGAGACATTAGAAAACAATAACCTTTTTTTTTTCTTCCACTAGTTTCCATGACAGTATTTTAGATGACAGTATTTTAGACAAAGTTAAGGACTCATGTGAAAACTGAAGCTCATTTCTGTGGAGCATTATTTTGAAAATAGATGTTTGAAGATTCAAAGAAGACTGACTTTTTAAATTTCCCACAGAACCAAAATTTCCACATTATTTACTAAAAGACAAAGAATCTTGTTTTGGCCTTTCTGAGATACTTCCAAAGATCCCTGACATGATCGTGTATGTTTCAGAACAGAGCCATCTGAATTTACCTCGTGGGTTTTTAATGAAGACTTGCATTATCTTTCTGTCCATTGAGGACAACGTTTGTTTGGATGAAAACTCTAGAAACGGATTTCTTTTCCTTGATTATTCATGTTAATGTAAGCATAGATAACTATTAATAGAATGATAGGCTTAACCTGGCTGTATAGTATTTTCGCTCATGTTATTGGATGTTTCTGGTCTGGATCTTTCTTCTCAGTCAGAGTAATTCAGAGTAGTAGTATTTGCCTTTCTGTACCTCAGTTGAAAGATTTAAAAATGAGTACTGGATGTGGTCCAGTTTGGCCTCATGGTTATAATATAGGACCTAATTAAGCTGCCTGCAGTTCCCATTGTAAGATCATGATTATAGCTGATGAGTTTTGTTTGACTATTTGTTTACTTATTCAGTTTTGTTGGAGTAAGTTAATTCAGCTACACATTTATAAGATGGCCAAAATAACCACCAGATAATCTAATCTCTGCTGTTCTCAGCTTTTAACCTATAGCAGCATAGACTGTAATTAAGCACTATAGCCGTGGCCAACAATTAGGACCAAAAAGTGACAGGTTGTGATGTGGAACATGAGCAGCACTGTGCACCTGTGACAGTCATCCAGCAGGAAAGACCTAACACTTTCAGAGAAGACTTATATCACCAAAGAAGTGATGTCTGTTGTCAATAGGAATGGTCAAGACATAAACTGAGGTGCTACAGATGACATGGAGGTGAGGAGGAGCTACCTAATCTCAGAGCTCTGAAACACATTAAATGTAACATAACACTAGTCTCAAGACTAAAGTAACAGTGGAAAAACTACCATAATCAGTCTTCATGTTTTATGACAGCTCTTCTCCTGGCAGATGGCCCTTGAGATATTCATTTACAGTAGTGCTACTTTTAATACATATTTGCATTTTTACCATCTTCTGTTTCTTACATTCAGAAGAATACAGCACATGGCAACTTGCAAATTACAAAACCAAGACTCCTGGACATTTTGTCTATTCCAGAAACTTCCAGAAAATCAAGGGACAGTTATTTACATGTGGTACTAGTGTATCAATTTGTTTAAACTCTTGTAAAGGGACAGAGAAAACAGAAACTTCTGTGATATGCACCTAGGTGTTCTGCACAGCTCCTCTTTCTTTATACTTCAAACAATTCCTTCTACAGGCTTTTTGTCTGGCAAATGAAACATGATCGTTATTTTCTAGTAGTTTCGTATGTAAGTCAGGAAGCAGAACTCTAATAATGTTTGTATAATGCTTCCAACTTAACATGAAGAGAAAGGGGAGACCTTTTCACTCCTTGAGTGAGTGAGGTGAGGAGAGAGACCTTCCTGATGAGCTGAACAAAGACAGCACGGACCCTGTGCAGTGGTGCGGAGAAGTTTACTGGCAGCATCTGGGAAAAAAGAAACAATCTGGCAACAAACTCTATCACCACAGAGTGATTTGGGTCCAGCCAAGACCTTGGTTACCAGTCACAGTTATAAAAATGAACTTACCCTCTTCCGAACCTCATCCAGCCAAAAAGGAGTATTTTATATGGCATGACTGTAGCAACGCTGATGGCAGTAAAAACAACATCCATAATAAGTAGAAAGTGAAATTTCCAGAATAGTCTTTCAAAGATGTTTTCCTTCCAAGTTAACCAAATAACAGCAGGAAGCTGAAATATTTTTTGCTCTCTTCAAGTAAACACAACTTTTGGTGAATAGCACCTTTACTGGCGTGAGAATAACAGAAAAATGATTGCAAGATGAAGAAATCTTAACAAATTACTTTGGAGAAGTACTAGATTTTATAAGCACTTAAAAATGTGATTAGAGTTGGTAGGGCCACAACCTTACAAAACTAGAATTTAAAGTTTATTGCTGCAGCCCAGACAAAAGCTTTTGGGATTTTTATGTGCAAATAAGAGTCAACACTGAAATTTTTTTTAAAAAAATAATAAAATCCATGAATAATGCAGATATATTTTTACTGATCACTGGAGGAAAAATAATTTAGTCCAAAAGAGGTAACAAAATTAAATAATAATGAAAGGTAATAGAGCATTAAAAAGACAGAACTATTAAATTATGGAATAACAGATTGATATTCACAAACTCTCCGTAAACAGAATAATGTGTGTAATAACCTTGACTCATGTTAATAATTCTATTTGTTTTTTGGTTTCTCTCTTTTTAAACTGGCAATCATAGCTGAACAGAATTTGAGGCAAAGACTTAATTTTATCATTTTTGCAATGTCTTTCATTTTATTGAACCAGCTTATATTAACTTTTAGTATTTTAATTTTATTAGTTAATTAATATGTTTTAGTTAGTTTTAATGTTTCATTTTTCTTCCTTATACTCCTGTATTACCTGTTCCTTCTTTTTATATAATAGGGTTTTTTTTTCCAATTTGTTTTTCGTTAATAAAACTATCTATTTCTACCCAAACTAAACACTTTGTGTAGTTATTTTCACTCTTCAAACACCACTAAGAAACTTACCACCTGGCAGCAGGAGAAACCACAGCAGTAAGCAGAATCATTTACTAGAAGTGAAATCCATAAAATGTGACTATCAGACCTTTGAGCCTAAATCTTTAGTCCCAGGCAGCCGATTCACATTTAGGTACCTACCTTTACATGCAAATCGTTTTTATTCTACTTTAGCTGTTTGTGCATTAGCAGTATATTTGATTTTGTTATTGAGAATTATTATAACACAACTCATCATTAATCCTGAGATACATATGTGTTGCTCTTTTAGTAGTATGCAACACACACATCTTTGGACAGCACTGTCAAGCAGGATCCTTTAGAGATTTCATCATAACCACAAGTCAGTTCTTTGTCATATGACCATCCGCTAAGAAGTCTACTTTCCCACTTGATTCCTTTCCCTTAGGAAAATATTAGCTCCCTTCTAGGGATTCTATGAAAATAAAATGCTGTGATAACCTTCTCAATGCTGTTACAAATGTATGATTACTACTGGTCATTCTGTCTTTTCCTTTCAGCGTATTAGACAATTAGTCATTTGAACTTGTGCAGCATTTTTTGAAGGTGTAACGTCAGGAATACAGTATGTCTTCACAATCATGCAGTGCAGTAGCAGAAAAGAAGACCCACCACCAAACCAAACCCTTTTTTTTTTTCTAGATGTTGCCCTCCAGTTTGTCTTTCTTGTAAAATTGTTAGAATACTTTTTGATCTTTCAACTTTATTTTTTTTTTTTTAATTCCCCCTTCATTAAAAAGTATCACCAAGGTGTTTTGTTTTATTTTGGTACAGTTGTCTGCTTGCGCTACAGATTTGATGCCATCTCTGCTCAAGCCTTTAATCTATAATCACATCTCCTCTAACCTGAAACTACCTACACCTTCAATACGTCTTTTCCTGCCAAATCCCAAAACGCTTGAGGAAGTTTACCATGTCGCTGCCTCTCAAACAGTAATTTTGCACCTCTACTCCCAAGAGAATCCAAATTCTACCTGAAAATCCAGAATCCTCCTTTTACTCTCCTTTTTGCTTCTTTTGTTCTGACTCTACATCTCCTCGCTACAATGCAATAACCATCTCTCTTGTCAGCTCCTGGCATCTCTTACAGGCTTACATAGCTCCAAGGATGCATCCTAAGGAAAGTTTTGTGCTTGTGGTGCAAAAGGTCTGTTGAAGAATTCACAGTTTCACTGTTCTCCAGGTCCCATCTACAAATTTAGCAAAATCCTGTCTCCTAATCTTTGAATTTCCTGTGCTTTATGGCTTTAAGTTAATATGGTAGAAAATGGGATCTTAATTTGTAGCTCTGTGTGTGTGTATGTGTACACTGTCCTGTATACACACACACAGATAAACCTAGCAGAGAGTTCCCAATTTCAGTTTCCAGGTATAAAGAAAGTTGTTTAGAAACATCTAGAGAAAGTAAGCTTTTTTCTTCCTCAGTTTCAGTTTGTCTAGGCATAAAATGCTTAACACAACAATAGCATAACTTGGTAATATACAATATTGCTAAAGTGAAGACACTTTAAGTGTTAAATGCATACATTGCTGATGATAAAGCGATACACTGGAGTTGCTAATGAAAACCTAATTAGCCCTTAGATAAACAGATTATGGTTATGATGTGTGACATAAAGAGCAGTGATGAAGAAAATTAAGCAGTCTCCTAGCTCCAGAAACTATATCAAAACTTCTTATTTTCAAGAGAAAAAAAATAATCGCGGCTCCATGTGTTTCATGGCTGCATACTGAATTAGTCCTCTACCAACAAATCAAGACAGAGAAGAATTTAAAAATTGAAAGTTTATGTATGCATCAACTAAATTATGATAGTTTACTAGTTTGTTTACTAAATGACTGATAACAGGGTACAAATAAATTATGTGAATTTAGAAAAGGATCACTATGATGTAAAATATTTAAAAGGTTTCAAGAAATATGGATATTTTTGAAGAACAAAATCATTATGCCTATAAGTAAATAAGACAAAGTACTATCAGAGCAAGAAAAATCCCTTCCCTGTACAGCTGAAAGTTAAGAAGTTTCAGGAGCTGGGAACACTACCTTCAACCAGAGTTAATGCAGACCCTGCCTTGCTGAAAGCAACGTGGCCATGTGAGGGCTGAGAGGCCTAAGCATGACAGTGGGAAACTGGACGGCCTTGTCCATGAGTGGGGCTGGGACAGGGTTTCTCTATCCTGGGAAGAAAACAAATGCCAAAGCCTAATTTATTTGTTTTTCAGGAGGACACAATGTAATGTTTGACTAACTCAGATGATCATAGCTGGATAGCTCCAAAAGTCCAATGATTGGTCCAGTTCTTTTCCAACCTAAAAGATTCTATGATTCTATAGCCCCAATAGGATATGCCTCCATCAATAATCATAGAATTATCGAATAGAATCATAGAATCATTTGGGTAGAAAGGGGCCGTTAAAGGTCATCTAGTCCAACCACCCTGCAGTGAACAGAGATATCTTCACCTTGCACAGGGGAAAAAGATTGCCAGTGAAGACTGAGGGGAAAACGTTGCTGAGTACCTCAATCTTCTCCTCATCGGTTGTTACCAGTTTGCCAGTCTTGCTTATCAGGTGGTGCGCTTTCTTTGACCTTCCTTTTCTGGCTGACATACCTGTAGAAGCCCTTATTATTCTTTGTGTCCCTTGCCAAGTTCAGGTCTGGCTGTGCCTTGGCCTTCCTGACCCCATCCCTACACATCCAGGTAGCATCCCTATGCTCTACCCCATACACCTGCCCCTGCTTCCACTGCCTGTGCATTTCCTTCTTGCCCTTTAGTTTGACCAGCAGGTCTCGACTCAGCCAAGACAGCTTCTTGCCTTCCTTTACTAATAAGAGAAAGAACATCTTCCACTGAACACAATTTCCCCTTCCTTAGACCACTATCCCAGCACAAGTCATAGCCAACCTTATATCTTTCCAGGTTGCTGTCTTCTCGCAAATGCAAGTGGAAAAGAATATAGTAGGATGAAATACGCAGTATTTAATAACAAGTGAATACAAGACAGAAAAATAATTCAGACACTCATACCAAGGTAGAGTAGGAAAAAGGGACAGAACATATCCAAACTGATTAAAGAAATCTTATCATTGTTCCTGTAGAAAAATCAGTCTCTAAAGAAATAGAAGTAGAGAGGCTGAAAGGTATAAAATCTAAAGATGTTTCCCCCTGCCCAAGAAAATAAAACCAATAAAATATGAAATAATTCTTGAAGTACTTTCATAGAAACATCAAACATAGAGGTACCTATGGGTATTGATTTAAAAGCAGACTTAAATTGCACCATTTCATATTAATTGTTAAAGCATTTTAAAATCTAGCCTCTCCAAGTCGAGAGCCAAACTGATTTTGTCAAAACAGCCAAACTGATTTTTGACACATAGTATGGATCAGTTTTAAATATATTTGAAAACCAGAATCTATTATTTTGACATATAAAAGAGCAAACTGGACTCTGCCCCACTCCCCCCCCTCACCCC
>JAOXJK010000032.1:67438725-67459911 GCA_025774025.1 Xenus cinereus
AGGATTAGGTTGGGTTTTTTTCCCCTTTACACTTAGAAATACCTAATTTTAGCTGTGTATTTTGAAACTGTGCTTATGCTATCAGCGGAGAAAACAAAGTTTGATTAAGAAATTAGTTTCTTATGACTGTTGCTGTCTTAAGACGCAAAGTATTAAAATATTTCCAACGTATGTTATTTAGCTGAAAGAATAATAATACTGTCTGGTTGAGTATTTTGAAAACGACAACATAGTAATCATATTAAGAAAAGGTATGTTAAAAATAAATGTCCTGAAATTTGGCAAAATGTCATTGGCTGCAAATAAGGTAGACAAGCTGTTCTTTCTACAAATCAATGCCAAAGGACGAGGACTTTGCTTCTAGCTAATTGTCCAACTAATGATCTGCTGAAGACAGCAAAGTACATTGTACATAAGTCATCATTTTCTCTAGAAAACTGAATCTTTTGTTACACAATCACTTTTACTCAGTCATCAGAAGACTTTTAATATTCCAGAAAATATTTCATTTCTGCTAGCACAAATGGGACAATCTGTCTGGCTAGCACTTTGTAATTAAAGGGCATTAAAATGTTTTCCAGTTATTAGAAATTACTTTGAACATTAAGTCAGTCCATGGAGAACTTTGCAAATTTTTTTAAAGGAAGAATGAGGATGGAGGCCTTCAGTTTCTGAAAGCAAGTATTTTTTTATGCAGCAATCTTATAATTAAGACAATCTGATATTGTTCAATGTGAAATTTAGGACAAGAATGCATTCATATAATGTAATTTACAGCTCAGAAATGAAAAGACATTCTCTGGTCACAAATATATCGCCTTAAAACAAATTGTGACAAAGTGGGAAAAAAAGCAAAAGCAATTTCTTTCATTGGTATAAAATAGCTCTCTGCCTTAGGTACCTGCCTTACTATCTTGATTTAGGGAAACAAAATTACTTTCATTAAATTCAGCCATGGTCTTTGACAAAAAAAAAGTTAAAAAATCAACTTCTCAAAACATTTTCAATCTCGAATCTAGACCTACAGCTGAATACGGATTGGTTTTAAGTATTGTACTCTGAGAATTTCATTAAAATGTCGATGCAGACTTTAAGAATTTTATATTAGTGGTATAATACTAACTTTAAACCTGGTTTTCTTAAATGACTTAAAATTTCTGGAATATATTAAGTTTATTACTACCTCAAATGCAGTATCAGAATATTTGCTTTGTTTAAACAGTGGAAGACAGTTGTCTAAATATTGATTCTGCTAAAGCAAAGCTTCAGATGAAGATTATTTTCTTTTATATGGTACATGTGTGTTTACTTTTTAAAAACTAGAGATATTAAAGCTAATCATAAATACCGCAATTCATGATAATAGAATTCAGTGTTTGAAGGCAAATCTATACTTCATAGAAAACTAAGTGATATGCTAAGCACTTACCTAAACTGTGATTCAGAAAGAACATATTGTAAATTCTCTTCTTGCTGTTTTCCCTTTTTCCAGCAGAAAAAAAAATGGTCACTTCTCAGAGAAAGACTCCTGGCCTTAGATTTGAGAGAGATGAAAATGGCATTGCTGTGAAAACCAAGTACTTTTGAAAATGCACAGAAAAATTCTCAGATAGCAAAGTAAAACCTGTGGAGGTAAAAGGTATGGAAAGACATATCTAAGGTTTAGTGGCAGGTGCCTGAGGTTTCAGGATTGTAACTTCTGAGTGAAAGCACAAAAATTAAATCTAAGTTCCATTTTATGCACCTAATATCTGTGGATATAACTGCTGCTTTAAATTATGCTGTACTGTACAAGACAACATTGGCTTTAATTTAATTTTTTGTACGTGTGCCCAAATGACTGAAATATAGGCAACTGGAGATCAGTTCAAATGTGTTATACATCCAAATAAGTAAAACTAATGATGTTGCTCCTGCCTAGCAATATAAATCTTTATTTGCTCCAGAACAGGACTCTCCTACCTGACTGATTAAAAAAGAATAGAAACGAAAAAAAGTAACCCTGTTTTTTTTCCACAACAGTATTTTCAACGAAACGTTCATTAATTCAGTTAAAGTTAACTAGGTTCTTGGTATGCTGGGGTAAGGTCAAAAAAGATTTCACATTAAATTAAATGTCTTAACAATCATATTTCATCAAAAACACTAAGGAAAATCACCCCAAAAAATTATGATTCTGAAGCAACAGTAAATTCTCTCAGGATTACAGACGTGCAGAGGAAGATCCTGAAGCAGGTTTTGCAGAAATTCAGAGGAAGCTTCTCTAACCAGTTTAACAGAAAATCAGAAGTTTGGAAGTACAGTATAAGCCTGATTCTAATGTCAGTTTCCTAAATCTTCCTCTAATTTAATACCATGAAGTGTAATTCTTGTTTACCTGAGTCTGAGAAAGATCAGAATCAAATTCTGTACCAAGTTCAGGAAGTTGCCAATTGCCTCAGGTAAAGGATAGTTCAGAGGGAAGTGGAGAGAAAAATGTGCAGACGCAGAAAACACATTCATTTGTTCCTGCATTTGCTGATCCAGAGCTTACCAAGCACCCTGCTCCCTCCGTCTTTCCCCACTCCAGCTTTCCCAAGCCAAAAGAAGAAAAGTATTAGCTGAATAAAAGTGCAGCAAAGGGAAGAGGAGAAAGAAGGAAGGAGGCATGTTAGAAACCAGCTTCTTCAGCAGCCTGCAGATAACAAAAACTGTGTCTTTCCTCTACAAAACCTTCCAAGATCACTACAATAAACTAATTAGTCTCACATCAGTAAGCAAGAGCATTAAGAAGTGACTTAGAGCTTGGTGATAATAGTTTAGTCAACGATTGCACTGATCACAGATTTGTCCCACCTGAAGGGTTCTCTCCCGTCTGGTCAGTCTCAGCAAAAGGAAATCCTCATTTATTAGTGGAGATTGATGGCAGCAGGGCATTACTTATTGCACCTTTTTTTTCTTTTTTCCTAGATTAGACTCAAGAGGATATAATTGTGAGGAACAGTAAATATACTGGGGACAGGGAATAAAACCTACTGCAGATCCTGGTGGAGGAAGCAGCTATGTCTAGCCTATTGGGAAGTCAAAGTAAACAAAAAGACATAATGGGACACACTGGAAGAAGGAAAATGATGAGAGAGCTGTGCAAAAGACAAAATCAAGAAGTCAGGAGAAAATTGTTTAATGAGAAAGAGAAGCAGCTTTTGAAGCTCATGAAGAGGACAGAAGTCTGTTCTCTGAGGAGAGCCTAGGAACTGAGAGCAAGAAAAACACAGGTGTGACATGGGAGATACAAGTCCCACCTACTTTAAACTAGTCTTACAAGAAAGCAAGCATGATTAGTACTAGCTTACTAATGGAAAGTGGGGACTCTTTTCTTCAGATCTTTAGGCATGAAATAAATCAGACTAGCAGGATGGAAGAGCACTAGTATCTGACGAGGGTGCGATGGTTCTTACCAAGCTGGTAGCATCATTAACTTGGCACCTATAGGAATTTTTGCTGCCAGGATCAATCAAAAGATGTAAGAGATAGAGGAAGAAAGAGATGGCTCAGAGAGTTATGTCAGTGGGGAGACAGGAAATCCTGAGAAGTCCTGAATACACAAACTGCAAAACAAATTATTTGGCCTGCTGTGAATTTTTCACGTTCTTTAAAAATGAAGCTTATCATTAGTGTAGCAAGTAAAATGCTAGTGATGCGCAGCACTGTGAAGGCACATCAGATGATTAGGAAAGGTTTACCTGACAGCTGTTGAGAAATAGTCATTAAAAGTGAGGCAGAGGAGCACAACCCAAAGGCATTCTACGGGGATTTATACTGTGTTTAAAGTACATTCAGCACCTCACTGAATTAACTGAACAATTATTACATGTAAACTGTGCAGGTAAAACGAAGAGTGGTAGCATCATAAAAAGTAGTAGGGACAGTACAAAAGACAAGGCAATATTCCTATCATGTTAAACAGAGGTCAGTCAATCACACAGCACTTTTTTTTCAGCCACAGTCAAAATTACACATATGCCATATGAGATTCTGTACTGGAAAAAATGTCAAAAGCATATGCTTTTAAAACATTTTAAAATGCTTTTGAAAGTAGAAATATAACTGGGATTACTGAGTAACAACAGGGAAGTGATTTTCACTTCTCCTTATGGCATGATAAGACCAACACTCGCATAATGAGTAGCAATGGGGGTTCATGCTACACGAAAACATTACTGAGAAATCACAAAGGGTGCAGAAAAGTATTCAAAGGCTAGAGAAAATGCCTTCCTGTGGGAGATACAAAGAATTCAATCACTACAGTTTATGCAAAAGAAAGTTAATGACAGTGGCTTCACACTATCCTAGAGAGAAAATTTCTGTTATTAAGGCACTTTGTGAGCTATAAGAGAAAAGAAAGGCAAAAACCAATGTCTGGAAGCTAAAACCAGACAAATCCAATATGAAAACACACACAGTTTTAATACTGATTAATGAGTGGAAAAACAATTAATAGAGGTGATTGAAAAACAATTAATAGAAGTGATAGATTTTCTTTCTCTCTTGATTTCTTCCCATTAAAAGTGGCTTTCTAGAAGCTAAACTGTAGCCAAATCAGTTAATGGGCACGGGAAAGAGATGGCTGGAGATCAGCTGCATAACCATTTACTAATCTTTCTGGACTTAGGCATTCTAAGTCCCTGAATGCATCTCAAATTTGGGACATCAGCAGAATAGTCTTAGAGGGCATTCACTAGTCTTTGCGCCACCGGTCTTCAGGGGAGAGTGAAGGGGCGGGGGGGAAGCGGTTAACTTGTCTCAACAACAGACCTTTCTCAGTGAACTTCTGCTACCCATTTGGCAGCAAGCTGTATTGCTCTTGTACTTGACAAGAAGAAGATAAGATCCACTTTGAAAATAATGACAGTATGAGGAAAGTTTTTCTACTTAAGTAGGTGACCGTTGCATTAGTTGTAGAGGTCACCACATGACAGTGGAGGGAGAAGCCCATTTCTTATTGACCTGTACTTTACATTGCTGCAACAAAAGCAAAAGTTATCCCTACATATTTTTCTTCTAGAGTTATCCCAGACTGAAATGTCCTTTAGTTTGTCCAAAGCATGGAATACATGAATTACAGAAGGTATGTATTCTTTAGAGTAACGTGCCTATCCAACATGACCCATCTCCAGGTTCTTGTCCCTCAGGAAATCTAGCACACAGGAGCTAGAGGGTAATTAAAGACAACAGTTGCTTGAACTATGAATGCTTTTGCTTTTATCCAACTTAGAAAAGCAGCTTCGATAAGCTGTCAAGTGTTTGTTAAGAAGTGTCTCTCAATGTCAGTTGTCCACAGACCTTTGTTGTTTACAACCTCTAATCATATAGCTGTAGCTTTTCCATACAGAAGGCACATAATGAAGTTTAGTCTCTCCTGTTCTTTATATGGTTTATCGAAGCGATAATTGTCATCCAGCTTGGGTTTACTTGGGATATAAGATGTTCTGAGCCTTCCTTTGAGAAGAATAAGCTTCCTTTGAGAAGATCAGATATGTGAATGTAGTTTTGCCACCATTTTTCTTTGTGTTATCTGTAAATGTAGCTGCAGCCACTTATGCTATCAGAAAGAGAAGAATACAAAAAGGTTTCAAAAATATTTTGTTTACTAACCATGCTACTGAGTGTGCACTACAGAATTATACATATGGACATTTTCAAAGGAAAAAAAAGAAACTGTCCTTGCAGAATCAGTGAAAGAATGCACCTGCCCTTGTAAAGGACTTAATGGGTTTGAAATGTTGATATTTGACAATGTACTTAACCCAACATGGTAAAAATGAAGTGTTTTAACAGCTGCTGTGTATTTTATAACTGATTTAATTGACTATGCCATTTGAGACATGAATGACATTTTAGCTGACAAAGTTCATGATAAATTCAGCTGCTGGCACTGTAATTATCCCTAGACATTTATTCATCTGTATGTTTCCAAGCGGCAAGATTTCTGTGGTTTTGCAGATGTGATAGTTAACTGTGTCTCTTTCTTACAAGTTGATACCTATGTTTCTTTTTGTCTGCTTATTTGTTTTATTTCAGACAAAAAATGATTGAACTTGTTATGGTAGAGGAGTACGTTCTTCCTAGAATTAGAGATACACTACTGAAGAGTGGAAACTGGAGCAACTACCTTTAAGAAATAATTCAGTGATAACCAGGGAGTAAAGGAGAAAGTTGAGTATTATCTGTCAGAGGTTCTCAACAAAACAACATATAAAATCTCTGGCATAATCAGTGAAAATAGGTCAATTTGAATTTCAACAGATAGTTTTAAACATGAATTTGCATTTTTGGATGAAAATACAACATAGGCTTGTAAATACTTGTCTGCATGAAATAGTTAGAGCAGCATAATTACACTGCAGGGATTTCTGCACATTAACTCCATGCCTGGAAAACCTCACTCTGTGCTGGAGGGATCCTGTGCTGAGTCCCTCTCTAGATAAAGTTACCTCCTTTCTGTAAATGTAGAGGAGCCTCGTGAGATTAACCTTGGTAGGCTAAAGCTAACCTTTGTGAATTTAATCTACAAGTACTTGTGTGCTGTAATTTAGTAGCTGCCCAGGAAGAAAGTGGTGCCATAAATTATTTCCCTGATTTACTGTGGATTAACTGGTCTGTGAAGACAAACTGTAAGTCACCTGGGTACCTTTGAAATTTATACTCACAGTTTTAGCTTCACAGAACAACCACATTCTTGTCATACTCAGACATAACAATCAAAGTCTTGACCTTGAGCAGGATCTAGGAAGCAGCAGTTACTCAAAATCAATCTTCAGAAATACTCAAAGGCAGAAAATCAGGTTTTGGAGCAGTTTACTTTCTAAGAAACCCCAGTAAACTCCTGGTTGATTTCTAGTGCTAGCTACAGAGGCACTAATCACAAAAAGACACCTAATAGTTTGTGACACATATTTGCAACACTAGACAATACTGCATTTTGTGAGGCACTTTTAATGGTCAACTTAATTTAATGTGAATTAAGACATCAGGGAGCCTCAGTTTAAATATATGTTGTTTCTGTTCTGATACTGTCCTGTTCTAGTTTCAGTCAGGAAAGAGTTAATTTTCTTTCTAGTGATTGCTGTGTAAGGAATTTCAATAATGCATATTGTTTTAGTTGTTGCTAAGTGATGTTTATAATTTTCAAGGACTTTTTTCAGGTCCCCATAGAAGCTGGGGAGGAGCACAGACAGAACAAGGGAATAGCCAGTGGAATATTCCATACGACAGATATCATGCTTGGTATATAACTGGGAGTTGGCTGGGGTGGGGGAATCCGTGATTGCTGCTCCGGAAGGTACCAATTCACTGGGTGATGAATGTGACTTGTATCATTATTATTGTTATGTTACTTTTATTTTCCTTTTCTGTTACTGTTCTATTAAACTGTCTTTATCTCAACCTGCGAGCTTTTTCTTTCCCTTTCACCTCCTTTTCTCTCTCTTCTCCCTGCCCTTCTGGGGGGAAGAGGAATGTATATGAACAAAAAGGATTTTTGGAGAATAGAGAAAGAAGACATCTAATTGACACGTGAAGAAACTGATGTTGATTTCCAGGACATCCTTCAACCAGAAAAGAATAAAGTAACAATATTATTTTCTATTTTGGTTTGTGCCTTTCCCTGATAGAGGTAAACAGCAGTACCGCCAGCTGAAGAAGCGATCATGAATTTTTTTTCTCTGAAAGCGTACAGAAGATTTAGCAAATTCTATCAGAACTTTTGAAACATTTTGTGCAATGAGCTTTTTACCTTACCCTAGAGATCTATACATCTTATTTGAATTACCACTTTTTTGCAATTTTTATTAACAAGAAATTATAAATGCAATCAGATGGGTTAACAAAATCAATAAACTCTAGCATTTCATTTTTGACTCTGTTTTAACAGTTTTAGCATTGCTTTCCAGACTAAGAAAACAGTGAATCTAATTCTAATGCATTATATATAAGGTCTCTGGTCTAAATGCAGAATTTTCTTTGAGAAGAGCAGGGATACTTTGTTTGAATTATAATAGCTGTTATTCAGGCTAGTGCATATATCGCAGATTTGTTATGTGATAATTCTAAGTGTACTAGCCTTATGAAAATTTCCGTGAAATCTGATCATTTGTAAAGCAATGAAGGAGAGAGAAGGCAGAAGAAAATAAGATGACCCACCCATCATGGTTATTATGTGGCAGGTGGTTTAATTCTGTCAAACTTAGAGCTGTATGTCTGATGTTTAGAAAACTTCATAAGTCTAGAGATATCCCTACTGACTTCCGAATTAGCATGTGTAAGATAAAAGCAAATGCAATTCTTAAGCCATTACCATAGCAACATTATTAATGTTATGTTAGTTAAGACTGCAGCAATGTTTCTATTTTTTTTTTTTAAAAATAACAGTGCTTCCTCCTCTTCAGTAGTTCACATAAAATGCAAAGTATACAGAAATATTTACTTCATGCCTGCCTTACAATGAGAGCTTATCATCTCAAGTAATGTTCCATCACCACTGAAATGGTATAAAATCTTTGGTGACTGATACATTGTATTAAAAATTAAACATCCTAAAATAGCAGATCTAAATATTTTAATTACAACTGATCCACAACTAATACTGAAAATTCCAATAAATCTTATTTGGAGTGCAAAGTCAATATACTTTCCACCCATTCCAGCAGCTGCTACATAAGAATACCTTTATGTACATATGCACACTGAATTTGCAAGGCAAAATTTTCAGTATTATTTGCCACAAATTATTCCAGCTCATAGTATAGATACCTCAATATTTGCTGTCTTCACAGCAATGGGACTCACAGGGCAGCATTTCTTATTACTGTTTGCAGTTACTCAAAAGTAACCAACGTAATCCTATTTCTGTGTATGCTATAAGTAGCAATGCATGAAAGTTACATTTTCTCTTTATTCTAGATTATCAGAAATTCTCTTGCAATTTGCCTCGATGTCTCCTACTATTGCTACCTCTTTCTTTTCCTGGGAGATTAAAACCGAAAGTATAAATGTATATTTTTTAATCATGAAAAGAGCAAGAGATCAAAAGTTTACTCAGGAGATTGTTGAGTGAAAAGAAGACTTATATGGTCTTCTGAAGCCTTCACCCTTTCAATATTATGTCAACATTTTAATGGGTGAAAAATGAATTTACATTAGAATAATAGGCTAAGTGGTAAATAGACAGCTACTTGGGAGTAGAAACGTACATAAAGCTCACAGTGAATAAGAATCACAGTTCTCCCTGATGCTGTCATTTGCACAGTGCTTGGATAACTTCCCTTTGCATTTCCAGATACCTGCGATGGAAACTGCAGTGGGAGAAGTGAGTTCCCATAAAGCTGCTGTGTCAGCCAGAATGACTGGCACATTATGCACTCTGCCTTCCTCCTTGCATGTACCTGTCCCATCCTGGAAGGCATTCTGGGCTGCAAGAGGATGGGAAACAAGGTATTACTTGTAATCAGCCAAGAATCCTTGGCAAAAAAAGAACACTGAGTTTTTTGCCTTCAGCCAGCTTTAAACTTTTTTTCTTTTTTTCCTTTTTCTTTTGCAGCTGTGTGCCTTCAGGAAGGGACAAGCATTTTTCCAGGCCTTACATAAAATAAATATAAAGTACTTTCTATTCCCAACAGTAATAAATGCCCATTCTGAACCGATTTATTATAGTCAGCCTGAAATGAATAGCTTTCTCTTACTGCCAAAATCTTCATTTCTGAAATCAACTCCATATTCTCAAAAAGAGATCTTTTTTGCTGTAGTGAATTGTTGATCTGCATAATCTCATTTGAAATGACATGACTTTTAACTGGGTCCAAATTTTCAGAATTTGGAAAAACACTCAAAAGTGAATTTTTTACTTGTTTCTTTGAGATAACCAGGTGTCATACCGATAGAAGGTTGCTATCAGTTGTCATACTGATAGAAAGTTCCAGAATAATTGAGTTTCCATGAATACAAGGCACCAGCAAGGGTGAATTGTAGCAGGCAGGGCAAAACTCATCATTAGATAGCAAGGGCCTGTCTAATTGAAATTTGCAAAGTGAAGAATGAATCACGTTCTATGTCCTGGAATGTTGTGAAGCTTTCAAAGGAAAAAAAAAAACCCTGCTCCTTTCAGAATACTATCCAGGCTGCTTATGTGACCTAGCAGGCCATCTCTGAGTCAGAGAACATTCAGTATGCACTGACCTTCTAAAAAGAGAATTTGTCTTTTAAAGTCTCAATGACTGCATATGGAAGAGGTGGGGAAAAAGCATCTGGTTGTTAGATGAAATGGAGGTTTTGGTTCTTATTAATAATGAAAAGACAACTTCCTTCAACAATTCTTTTTCCAGTGATGTTCCTAAGCTGATATATCACAGCAAGCAATGCTGTATTTTTAGACTTAGACATTTGATTTAGACATGCTCCTCATTACCAATAAGCCGCAAAAATTGTGTGACACTGACTCAGTTCACAGTCCTATAATTTACCTGAAGTACTAAATTAATAATAATTGCTCCTCAATTGTAATTAGGAACTTAAGAGAGCTGTTGGATTAGTATTTCTACTCTGATGGCCTATTTTCTCCTTCCTTTCAGAAGTGCAAGTGTCCCTGTAGGTAGGTAATGAAGCATACAGTAACTTGGCATCATTATAGGGATACTGAGGCAATGTTCCCGGGGCTTCTGTTATCCTAGTGGTTTTTACAGTTTTCTTGTCTCAGAAAGCCCTCTTGCAACAGGATTAACCTCTTTGCAGAGGAATGACTGTCTCGAGCCAGAATAAATGTCCCTCTGATGAACATGTCTCATCCCCAGTAGCGGACAAGAGTGGATGCTGAGGGAAGAATACTAGAACAGGGCAATGGGACAGCAATGCTTTCCCGGAACACTCTCCCAGACTCCAATATTTTACAGCTCAAGGATTTATTCTGCCAAAAGTGATATGCTTGTATTTAATAGTCCTTGGGGATTCCACTGATTTCCTAATGGCTTTTTGAACTCGTGATAGCTTTTAACAATCACAGCATGTCATGTCACGGAGCTCCATAGCTCAACTGTCTACCCCAGAGAGACGCGCTTCCTTTAGTTTCTTTTGCATAAGCCTATCCATAGTTTCATCTGACCCCTTGCTCTTGTACTGGAAGAAATAGAGAACTGCATCTTTTCCAAGATGGTAACAGAGTGTTACCGTGTTTGCTCCACTGTTTCTTTTCTAAGCAGAGAGTCCTAGTTTCACCTGTTCCTTGTAGAGAATGATTCCATATCTTTGATCATCCTTGTTACCCCTCTCTGAAGTTTTTCCAGCTTTATAACATTTTTTTTCTGACAAGGGAAGGGTGCATGGGAGAGGCGGAGTTTCAAAACTATGCATGTTATCTTGGATTTACACAGTAGGATAAAATATTTTTGTTAAAAGCCCAAGGTTTCCCTTCAGAGTACTAGTAGCCAGCTCACAGCCCAGTAGGTTTTAAATTTCCAGCTCATTCCCTTGTCAGCAATGAAATCGAAATTCTGTTTGCTTACTCCAGTAGAGCGCTATGGCAATCAAGTCTTCCCACATGCTTCTGGAGTCATGTGCGGAGAGGATACAATCAATACTCTTGGTGTCTTTAGTAATACCTCCCTGAGGTTTGTGCTACGCACTGCTCAGTCAAGAAGAAGGAATAATTGTTCCAGATGTTCACAAGTCAATGTTATCAGTGGTGTAACAGCACTGAAACCAACAGTGACCTGATAAGATAAGTTGCATTTAAAGGAAATGCTAGCTTCGCATGGGGAAAATAAAGCTTCTGCTCAGAATCTAAAGGCTTTCAGACTATTTCAGCTTTATTTCATTTTGTAAAGTGTACATGGTCCCTGATTAGCAGCAGCACTTTCTGCTTGATTTAACTTGTTTTGATCACACAATCCTATCAGCTTAAAAATTTCAATATCTGAACTGACGTGCCTCTAACAATTAACTGTTTGCTTATATTTATTTTCTGCAAAAAAAATATAAATTATGATAAATTATGTTTTCTGGGAGGTGTTGTATTTCTGCTTCAAATCTTAAGTGGCAAGAAGCTGGAGCTTACACATTGACTCACTGTCATTCCTAATGATATTCCATGTCTACAAATTACTCTCTTCTGCGGATCAGCCGGCAGTCACACATGAGTTCAATGAGAGCTGCCAAGCTTAACAAAATAACTTTTCCTTTCTCTCCAAAATATGTTCAAAATCAAGCTGGATGGGACTGTAGCCCAAACCAACCAATTTTAAGCACAAAAAAGGGGCACTTCTAGTATCCCATTGAACTGGCTGGTTTCAGTTGTTCCCTGTGTTCCCTGATAATGTCGAGTTTGTCATATTTTTGCATAGACAGCTCCTGGTGGTTTCTGGGGGCGTTGGGTTTTTTTTTTTTTGTATTCTTGTTTTAATGTGAATGTAACAAAGTTCAGAATGGCTTTCAAAATGAAATTCTGCTGTTCCATATTCATTATCTCATAATACTTTCCAGCCCAATTTCCTCAATTGCAATGTAAAGATAATTTTCCCTGACTGGAAGCCCTGTAAACACATGCAAGGATATGTGGGTCACTGCATAGCCATGTTCTCGGAAACACACTCTCTGTAGCACTGAGCAGGACAACTGGCAACCCTTTTAATTGCCTTCATACCTTTAAGGAACTCAGTATTTATGATTATTATCCCTGTATTAAAATTAAATATAATTCACTATGTTTGAATATTAATGTTATTTATAATACTGTGACACACTGGAGAAAGACATTTGAATAAAAATACCTCATCTCTTACTTTGAATTATCATTTAAAAATACTATTGTAAAGAACCATAGAGCTAAACAGTGGTACCTTTACTGCATAATTTATGTCTTTCAGCCAAAGATTTGGGCTGTGGATAGAAACAATTAAAACTCTACAGGAAAAAAAAAAAAAAAGAGGTTTTAAGAAGAAATACTGTAACTCTGGGCACTAAGTTTCCACTAGGCTCAGTAAGTGAAAGAATCTTCTTTTCACCTTGCAGACTGTTGCTACTCACGTCATTGCTATTCAAACTCTGGGGCGGTCTCCATTGTATAATTGAAGAAGAGAAGGTACCAGCCAAAAAGTATTTCCTTGGGGAGAGCGGTTGTATGTTTTTAATCCAAAATATTTTTTTTCAAAAAAGGAAATAACAGTAGGAAAATTCTATTTCACATTACTTTTAATGAAACATAGATCTTATGATTTTTTTTAAATTGAAAAACTAGAATGCTATTACAGTTTTTGTCTAAAAAATAATCTGATTTGATCAACATTACCCAATGTACAGTAAAAGACTCAGCTAAATTACTGTGCAATTTACCAACTTTAGTTCAGCAAATAAAAAAAATTCAGACTTCAGACTTTGTTACTCAAATTTCAAAGTGGAATTGTAGGTTATAGCTTTGGATGCTTCTCACCAGAATGCACAAAATAATTATGTTCTTTAAACCCTATGAACAGTGCACTCGGTGCATAAGCAACTCTGACACCACCACCTGGGAGCAATACTCGTTCAAAGGGCCACTCTCTTAAACCCCAAAGTTTTGTTTCATGGTAACTGGTGACACCAACATTTTGGCTGACAGTCTCTGTTATGAGCATCATAATGACAAACATTTCTACACCGTATCACTTTCCCAAATGCTAATGTCCAGTAATGCCCTGGTGTTATTGGGTAGGAAGTCTCAAAATCCTGAACTGTACCTTACCAACATCCTCCTGCCCCAGGAAGCATTGGCCAGTTTTACATATGAGTCCCAACATTTAATCCAGTGATAACAATTTAAGTGACAAACTCCATTCCAAGTTTCTTCTTTGACAGCTTTGCCTTATCAAGTGCAAAACTACATCTGAGTTCTGTTTCACATCAACTATTCACAAAAGCAATGGATTCTTGGGACAAGATAACCACTACCCTGTTGCATTGGTTTTGGCAGGGACAGAGTTAATTTTCTTCATAGCAGCTTGTATGGTGATATGTTTTGGATTTATGATGAAAAAAATATTGATAACACCAATGTTTTACTGGTTGCTGAGCAGTGCTTGCACAGCATTAAGGCTTTTCTGTGTCTCATGCTGCCCCAGCACATGAGCAGTCTGGAGTGCACAATTTGGGAGAGGACACAGCCAGGACAGCTGGCCCCAACTGACCAAAGGGTTATCCCATACCGTATGACGTGCTCAGCAAGAAAAGATGGGGGAAAGAAGGAGGAAGGGGGGACATTCAGAGTTATGGTTGCACAAGCAGCTTTTGCTTTACCTATTAAACTGCCTTTATCTCAACCCACAGGTTTTCTCACTTTTCCCTTTCTCATTCTGCCCCCCATTGCACTGGGGGAGAGTGAGCAAGCAACTGTGCGGGGCAGAGATGCCCACCGGGGTTCACCAGCAACACCTATCGTTGAAAATTATCATGTCTTTTCCTTGAGAATATAAACCTCTTTTAACAGCCAATTTTCCTACTCAATTCTGACTTTGTGTGGCGTTGCAGTGACCAATGAAGTCCTACACAGGCTACTCAGATGAAGCATCTTTCTGGAAATCATCTCCCTATTCAGAAACAGATGCAAGAAGAAAACTTTTATATTATTCTCCCCTTGGGCCTCTACTGCTCTTTTTTGGAGCATAAGACCTAAAGATTGCCATTTTGGCATTGGAGACAGGTAGCTAAATGTGACCTACCCTTAAAATCCGCATTAGAGAAAATAGATTGTTGAAGACAAAACAGCTCAAGAGTCTTAGATTATCTCGGTAGTCTTTAAATGACAGCAGAATACAGCACCTCTTTTTTCCTAAATGTGAACTTAAAAAGTGAGAAATTTTTCAGTTCTTTCAGATAGTACATTAAGGTCAAGTTCATCTAGAATGCATCAGGAAAAGAAAGTGGAAGACAGAAAGGTACCTGGTGTAGAAGAGTAGTAGATTTACCAAATCACCCCAGAATACACTGAACTAATGGAAAATAAGCCATAAACTCACCTCATTTAATCCAGAAGAGCCATGATGGGAGAGAAGACTGGCTGGCTGAATGTTTCAGAAACATGCTGAACATTTCCACTTCCTACCATCTTCCTCTTTCAGATTAACAGAAAACTGTAGAGAAATGGAATAATGATCATGAATAGAACAAAGAAAAGGTGATAAAACTAAAATGAGTAGTGTTAGTGCATTATAAAAGTCTTCATTGGCTCCTTTAATATCCATTAGAGATTTGCTAATTCCAGAGATCACACAACAAGATTATACACCTTTTTCAACTCATTTGACAAGCAACACATTAATAAATGAGCATTCAGGTCTAGTGATTTGTCCATCAAAGAGTAAAATTATACATTATTTCATGAATTGTGCAAAATACATAGATGCATTATGAGAAGTCTGTGAAGTGACTCTCCTAAAATGCTTTAACTGCCCAAACAGTTACTATGCAATTTGCTGCAAGCTAAATTCACTGAGTCATCCTTCAGCTGTCTCATAGAAGAGATAATGCACTGTACCAGGGGTTAATCTGGCTAACATGCCTCTTTGGCATCTTCAAGCCTTGAAAAGAAATTATAAAGGTCAAACTTTAAAAAGTTATCTGTTGCAAGATTTTGTTTTCTCTAAGAAAGTAAACTAAAAAGATCTTAATTAAAGATAATAAAGATTAAAAATATGAAAATATTAAAATATTTTTATAATAAAGATTTTTTTAAAAAAACACCTCTGCAACACTTGTTACATTCTTTGAGAATTAGATAAAATATTCATCAGAGAAAGGTAAGCAGAACGTCCTTGGTAACAGTATGAGACCTCACAGGAGAACCAAAGCTGACAAGTCCTAACAGCTCTAGTAGTGGCTTTGTCCTGCTGAAGCTTGCCATTTAGGCTGGAAATAATCTTACTCCTCCTTTTAGAGCTGCACTGATTGTCAGTGTCCCAGCAAGGTATCAACAGGTGAGCCTGAGGGCAGTAAGGAAGGGACAGAGGGGAAAGAGGGAAGTTTTTCCATTGTACATGACTGAGCCAAGTTAGAGCTAAGGCTTGTTATTCCATGATACCAGCAAAAGTCTAAGCCCTATATTCAGCAAACTGACAAAGCCAGAAACCTTTCTGAAAACTGTTTGATTCTAATTAAATAGTAGATAGGATTAGGAATCTATTTGGGTGTATCAGATACAGTAAATGAGGTTATATGTGGAAGTGCCAGTTCTGAGAAGATGGCAAAGCAATAGCTGGTTTTGTTGTCTTACCACAGGTTAGTTCTTATTCAATACTTGCTCATTCTTCTGTTACAGTGTTGGTCTTGGACATTATGAATTAGTTCTCTGTTATTTAAAGTATCAGATCCCATCTGGATTTCAATTATTCTTTCAGTAACCAACTTTTTTTTTTTCCTAAATTATCATCCTCAATCTTTTAATCTGCTGCAACAAACAAAATTACCAGTGAGATTGTCAGGAAAGAGGTATAACTTTTTAAAAATTATTAAAATGACCCACATCAAGATTGTTTCAGATTTTTTATGGAAGTTTTTTTACAAGATACATTATGGGTTCCTCTCTATATGTATCAAATGAATAAGAAGGAAAGAAAATAGAGCCTGAGATCACTGAGGGAAACATCGAAAGTTATTCTACCACAGCAAAGTAGACTGCCCTAAGAAAGGGAATAATCTTTCTTCTTTAAAGTCATTAAGAACTAGCCTTCATTTTCCTTGGGGCCATTTCCAAGTGTTGCTAACCACCAAACGCGATTATTTTAAAAAAAAAAATACTGGGTAACTATACTATTATTGGAGTAAAAGTAAGCTTCTAATTTTTTCTAAGATCTTATTATTCTATCTATTATTCATAGACAATGAACAGTCCAGAGTAGCTACCCCTGTTTACCAGTTCCTGGTGAATGAGCAAGATATTCAGATGCCAGTGATTAATTTTCAGTTAGTACAGTACTGCAGTAAGTATCAGTCAGGAGCAAACCAGGTTAGTATGTCAGACAGCACACTGGAGAAGACTATATCACCTCTTATTTTTCAGTGGAACAGAAGTTTTAATTGCCAGCACCAACAAGCACCTCTCAGCTCTCCACTTTTCCACCCATGGAGTCATCATGGGATTCAGCTCTTCACACAAAGAGATGTAAGACACTGTTATGCCTGCCATATTGTATGCTTTTGAGAGATGAATGTTGTACTGAAGGCCATCCACAGCTAAAAAGGTTTCAACACAGACCCTTTTGCATACCTAAGGAAAAGTATCTTAGGAAACAAAAACCCACAACCAAATAAAAAGAGGAAATTATAAGCTTTTGAAGCATGCTGAGTTAATAACTGTCATGACATGAATAGTGGGGCTGACATCAATTGGAAAGATGGATTGAATCAATCCTGTGTAAGTGCGGAAACAACTCTAGTTGGTTAACTCGAGCATGGAAGAAGAAAATTTGAAAGCAGACAAATGCAACTTTGCAGTAAGTCTTTTGAGATCTCAGCCATTGGCAGCAAGGGAACACCTAAGACAGGTAAGGCAAAAGTGGAGAAGAGAAGGAGACATCACTCCCCAGGTGTTCAACAACACCCTTTCATTATTTCGCTGTTTCCCCTGCTACTTCACAACTATAAAAGTCAAGTTCCACATGTGGAGAAATCGCAGGACACACCAAGTCTGTAAAAAGGGACCCAGAACGGAAATGCAAACAGAAGGTAAAATGCAGCAGCTCACGCAGATTAGATGACTCACGAAGCAGTACCATGTACCCTGCGATAGTAACGCTTACAACAAGAAAATCAGTAGAGTTGTCTGCCGAGCCACCAGGCAAGGCTTCCTTCTTCTCCCTACCAAAACAGTTGAGGGTAATAATACTATGAGAGATTTCTAACATGGAAATATGCTCGAAACACTTTAGTTCAAGATGCAGCTGTCATTCAGCTGTTCAGAAGTCAAAACATAACTTTGCTCGTCTAAACTCATGTCCTCCAGGGCACCAACCCTGATTTTAACTTTAGCATTGACATGCCATGCATTGTCACTAGGACGCACTTTCAGTGAGATGACAGTCAAGATTTGTTTTTTTCTGAGAAATCTTCAGGTAATTTATAAGTAAAACAGATGAACAAATTAATAAAGACTAAGGTTGTCTTAAATAATAGGCTGGTCTCAGTATTCTGATAGCAATGTCCCAGGAGAAGAACATTGACCTGTACTATTAAAATTCAGTATTCATTCTCACAAAATAGTCATGTTTCCAGTTCTAATCAAAAGGAAATACTAGCATCCTTCCTTGTAAGGGTGGGCAACTGCCTGATAAGTACTGGAAACAGTAATTATATTCCTGATCTCAATTAATTTCACCTAAAACATGTCAAATTAATCACTAGCTCATGGTTCTCTTACTTACTGTAATTAATACTGTGCTAGCACCTCAAAATCTAATCCACAACTGGATTTCTCTCATATCTGGTTTTGCACATACAAAAAAGCAGAAAGACCAGAAAGAGCTCCTACGGGATCTGCAGTTCTCAACTTTAGGATTTACATAGTGTGTACTGGCTAAACAAACAAAACAACTTCATGACCTATTCTCACTTCTATTATGCCAAGTTATTATCCCCTTCTTCCTTTTATCTGCACAGCCCTGTGCAACAGAAGCAACACACAAAAGATCACTTTGCAAAGTTACCACCTAATGTTACAGATTTATTTTCTCTGATTCATTTTCATAATGCGCTCAACAGTTTTTAAATGGACCACAAACAGTATTTCTATTATTTGTCTAAGGGATTTATATTACCACTGATGGTTATGAAAATGAAAAGCTTTAACTTCATCATTATCTCTTATAAGGCATTATTATAGAAAACATCAGTACCTACAAATGATAGCTATTCAACGTTTACATTCTGCAAGAGATTTGAGATAAAACAGCTTTATTACACGCATGGGATGCAACCCAGTAGGAAGTAGTGGCTTCTGTGTGATGAGCAATGTCGTGTTAGTATGTCCTGAATCAGTAAATAAATACTATAGAGAAAATGAAATACAAATGGAAACATGCAGCTATATTAAATAGACAGAAGCTGGTTTTACATGTTTCACAGTGGAAGAAATAGCCTATTACTTTCTCCTTCTGGTAAGCGAGAATTGAGCTTATTGACTGTAATATTAGCTGTAATATTAGCTAGCTTTGCGACAAACACTTTGTACCTGGATTTCCTCATTGTATTTGTTTTGCGTTAAATGCTTTGGCATCATTGAATTAAAAACACTATCTTTTTTGTCCTTCTCCAGTACTCAACCTTACTAAGGTTTTAAATAACTATTAGATCCCATTGGACAGACTAATTTGTTTCATATTACAAATATTAATGAAGAAACTGTACAAACTTGTTTGAAATTTTCTGGAACTCTCTCAAGATGAGGTTTTTCCCCTGCTATTGAGTTTTAGCAGCTAAAGTACACAGCTGAGAGATATTAAACCTAGAAGCAATGGCTGTTCTTCATATACATGTGTATATATGTATACGTATCTGTTTACATATATAATTACAGATTTGTATTCTTTCCCTGATCTGGAACTCTGAGCAAGGAGGAACCAGATCAACAGATGATATAAAATGACCTATGAAGCCAGACGGATGAAGTCCAACTAAATTTATACTACAAACCAGCTGTACAATACAATTGTTTGTAACAGTTGTACTGCTGACAACACAAATTTGGACAAAAATGTTGACAATACAAACATTACCATACCTTTTTTATTCCCCTCCGGAAATTAGCAACACACATAGAACAACTGAAATAAAAGGAAGAAAAATACAGCAGCATCCTTCCTTATGGGAGGTTGATTAGAGGGATCAGATAAACATCTGTTCTGTAACAACTGGGGGGGCAGGGTGTGGTGTAAAAAAAAAGAGTAAATTCCAGAGCTGAATTGAACAGGATAGGTTAGTCTGTGATCTAAAAAAGCTCTGTTTCAAGATATATATACACATACATGTGTTCTGGTTTCCACTGGGATAGAGTTAATTTCCTTTCTAGTAGCGGCGGTGGTTTGGGTTTGGGGTGAGAATAATGTTCATAATGCACATTGTTTTAGCTGTTGCCAGGTGATGTTTACAGCAAAGGAACGTTCCCAACAACAGACATCATGGTCAGTGATTTGTCCTTACCTCACAGGCAGCAGCTTCTGCCTGACCATGTGGTAAATTTCACCACATCACAGCTGGCCACCTTGGGGCAGCATACAAACCTTGCACAACTGACGTGTCCCTGGGCTCTTGCGTATCTCGACTTCCCAGTCTGCATATAGCCGTATTGTTGTCATACTAACCCACATCTTCAGGAAATTTGAGTGCCTCCTAGCAATAACCAGGGGAGATATTAAATTTACCTAAACTTTCTATAGTTGGTCCGTATCCATCATACAAATAATCATGTGCCAGAGATCAAAGACCACAGAATCGCAGGATTGCTGAGGTGGGCAGGGACCTCTGGAGATCTTCTAGGCCAACTTCCTGTGCAAGCAGAGGCACACCTACAGCGTGTTGCTCAGGTTCATATCCAGTCATGTTTTGCTGGATGGATACTCCACAGCTTTTTTGGGCAACCTGGTCCAACTGTTCGACCACCCTCACAATAAAAACATGGTTTCTTCTGTTCAGATGTATTTCACTTTGTGCTGATTTCCTCTTGCCCTTTCTTTGAATACCACTGAGAAG
This sequence comes from Xenus cinereus, assembly GCA_025774025.1. Classification (NCBI taxonomy): domain Eukaryota; kingdom Metazoa; phylum Chordata; class Aves; order Charadriiformes; family Scolopacidae; genus Xenus; species Xenus cinereus. The sequence goes on from JAOXJK010000032.1 coordinate 67,459,462, forward strand.
ATCCTGGCTCCCTCCTCTTTACATCCTCCCATGAGGTATTTATACAGATAGATAATATCCCCCAATCCTTCTCTTCTCCAGACTAAAAAGTTCCTTAGCTCTCTCAGCCTCTCCTCACAGCAGAGATGCTTCAATCCCTAATTATATCAGCCATACCACATAAGATATCATAAACCTTACAATTTCCACATCGCACAAGGCAACTGAGCCAGATTAACTAGATTGCTGGAATTTGGAAATACACCAAATTTAGTTTTCTTTTGAAGAAATGCTTGGTTCATCAAACAAGTCTTACTTTTAATACATTTAGTAGTCTTTTTTTTTTATATAGTCATTGGAAAACAATAGGAAAGTATATACTAATATTGCTATTTATATTGCAATACTGCACCAAGATTCCACATAAATATTTATGAACCTCTTATTTGCTGTTTCTTGAAAATATCTAAC
>JAOXJK010000032.1:67460011-67472104 GCA_025774025.1 Xenus cinereus
CGCCCCTCGCGCGATTCCCGAGTCCCTTCGGGCCTCTCCGCCTTCCCTCGGCTTCTCCGTCTCCGGGAAGCCCCCTCGAGCTCCGATTTGAAGCCCTCACCGGTGCCCGCCTGGTGTGGACAAATCAAACCCAGTTCCCAGTAGAGGGGACTCTGCTGTTAAGTCTCACGAACACACATACTCAGTGCAACGGACTGCATGGATTAAGTAGCAGCTGCTGATGAGAACTGTGCTGGACGTCCATTGACAGCCTGAACAATGATGATGTGATCTCAGTATGGGTTTGGTATCTGCTGAGAAGGCTGTAATTCTAAAACTAATACTTCTTTGATGCAAAACACTGGTGACACTATTCACCCATGTCAGGACATACAGCTCTTATTAGTTATAAAAAAATTTTGGTCAAGCAGTTGCAACTGTAAAGCAGCGTAATTCTATGGCTTTCAGAGGAGCAATACTGCCTTATACTGAGAGTCTGGTCCTGTCAACTTCTCAATAAAAGTAGCTCAGCAATCTCGCTACACAGACCAAACTTTGCTATTAACTTTTTTTAGTCTCTGACAGATATTTTTTTTTCCCCGCTCATTCAGACCTCAGGCAGTGCTGAGCTGCACTTATGCCTACAACTTCAGTTACTGCACCTGTGAAGAGTTTAGAGTCTCCCAATGCTGCCTGTAGGACAAACTACAAATAAAACCAGCATTAAGATAGCATTCTTTTTTTTATCAGCAACAGACCTGAAACAGGCAACAGATAAGCAGGATAAAATTGCTTTTGTGTATTATCATTAGTAACAGAAAGATATCACTGTACTTTATTACACACCTCTTTCCAGGGAGTTTTCATATTCAGAGGATACTGGCCAGGTAGCTCTGCTCCTGATTACTTCTTGAGGTGAACACTGATCACTAAGTTCTTCTGAGGAGTTATCTCCATTAATGACTGCTTTATTTACCTTTTAGTACCTGCGTCAAAAACATTTATATTAGTAGGGAATTTCGAGGCAGACAACTATCACCTGTGTCCTTAATCAGTATAGCTCCCACTGAAGAAATGTACACATTTTCCTTCTCAGAATTGAAGATCAACAATGTAATTTGTTCTAGCTCTCTGAAAGCTCCTTCTTTACAAGAAGAGCTGAGTATTTTGTATCCATTAATTCAGTGTTAATTTTAACAGCTCCATGAGTACCATTATTGACATCTTATGGACAGAAACCAAGGCACAGGGAAACTACTTACCTCAAATAAAACAAAATATTTGAGCCACACAAATCCGGTAGTAGAATAGGGAAAGAAGAACCTTACAAGTAGAAGTCCTTAAGGCTCATATCTAACCTTTGATCCATGCTCTGAGCATAGATCCCAGCATCAATCTTACTCTAGGGTTTCTTGTAGTGGTCTCTAACTAACATTTAGGAGCAGAGAAATAAGGTCAGTATTGAGGTATCAGTGTCCCTGTTTGTTTATGCGTTGCTGGTAGGAAGCTTAGTGAAGTATCTGAACTTTTGCCAGGTTATCCATCTTAACATGCCATAGGGAAAATGCATTCAAGAACCCAACCAGCTTTGAAGACGCTGCTGCTGAGAGCTGAGCTCAACAGCAGGGCCACGTAAGAACATCCCAAACAGAAATCATTCTCAAGGACATTTTGTCCCTTTTGCCTTTTGACATCCTTAAGAGAGTGCTAGGAAAAATCTGCTGCTTATTTACCATTTCTTGTCAGATGACTTCACACCAGACAGAAATCTCTGAGGGGTTCTTCAGGCAGCAGGAGGCTGATATACTGCATCGTCAGACTGCTGGTGGTGCGAGGGGCGGAAAGGTCTCATTTCGTATGTCAGCATCGCTTTCACAGCCATCATCTCTCACCTTCCCCAGATCTCATCTGTGAATGTGTGAATTAACCGAGGACTAAACAGAAAATGAAGGTGCAGAAGCAGGTAAAAGGATGGACAGTACGGTGGACATTCAGGAAGACACAATGATTTCTACTGCAAGGAAAAGAACAAGGTATCAGGTTTGATGAGGACAGTTATGAGAAGATGGTAATCTCTAGCTCTAAACGAGGAGAAGGGGTAGGAAAACCTGAGGCAGTGTTTCTCACAGGAGGGAATACATGAGAAAAGAGATGAGCAGCAGCTAACCTGACACAATCCATCAGGGACTGGCAACAGATTATGAAAATTTTCAGTTACCAGTATGATACCTAACATCAGCTAGCTGTGCCTGAAAGCTGTTACCATGTGCTGGCTGCTCAATGGCCTGTGTGGAATGACTCCAGTGCTCACGGTCCCCTTCCCAAAAGAGAGGTGAGAGCAGGACAGAAGTCACCCTTCCCCAGGGCAGCTGGGCTGGCAGGCTGAAGACACAAGGACTGGGTTACTCCCTGACAACAAGCCACAGTGCAGGACCTTCGGGCATGAGAGGGAGCACAGGGACAGCTTTACCTAGTACTTTGGAAAGTAGCGGTTGCTTCTTTTTGACTAGGATTGTTAAATATCCACAGGTTTTAGTTGGACACTTTGACCCCCTAATCCACATTTTAAAAGAGCTCTTCAATTTCTACAGAAGATATTATTAGCAAATAATAATTGGATATTACTAAGAAATATTTATTTATAATGATTTTTGTTTACTAACTATTACAAAGAAAAATCTACTATTAGATACTACTAAGATTAACTAGTTGGGAACTCTTATAAATTTACTGCCTTATTCTCTTCAGCAGTGACATTTAGTAACTTCAGTCAGCAAGGCTTGTGCCCACCCCAAGTCTTAGCCATCTCAGTTTTGTAGAAAATAATCTACTTTGGCCTGTCAACAAGAAATGAATTCATTTTAGCTCCTTGCAGGCATGCATTGCTGAAATTCACTCTATTGACAGTAATAAAGAAAAATATTTACCTTAAAAATATAGATGACAGCTTTTACTTTCAAGTCTGTACATAAAGGCTTTGCCTAATTCCCTCATTCATCAGCTACTTCAATAGTGTGGAAGCTAGAGGTTTGGTTCTTTTGAGCTAAAAAGCCATTCAAAACATTATGCTCTCAGAGTTTTGAAGTTATGAAATACCACAGTTCATTGTACCATTTGTACAATGGAGAGGACATCACCAATCTAAAAGAAAAAGATAAATAGATTCTCTTATACCTTCAGTAACCTTAATAATTTAAGTAACAGCTGGCAAGACATAACACAGAGGTAGTTACTAGGGAAAAAAGAACAAACAACGCTAAAGGGAATGCAGGTGTTGCTGGGATCCCTGACGTTAATCTAAAAAAGATGTTTAAGAGGCTGCAGAAATCTGTGTGGCATTTTCCAGAACTCTGAGATGCTTAAAGCATCTTTGACAACTTTCCCAGAGTTTTTATGTTAACTGCATCCCTTTTCCACTGCCTTTCCATACTCTGTTTAGAATGAATTAAAAACATTTCCTGGGACTGATCACTCGAGGAATCTGATGCTTGCAGGCAGATCCTCCAGTGGGCCAGCAAGGCCAGGGAACATTTAATAGAAAGTTACAACCTTTTCTAAAATGACAAACAAGAAAAATAAGAGGGAGCCACACATCCCAGCCATGAGGGATCCTGGAAGGGGAAGGAAAGTGGGATTAGCCAAGCACCAGCACTGGCAGAAGTGAAGGGGTTTTTGGGGAGAGCAGGACGACTCCTTTTGGCAGTAACAAACGAGATCTTTCATTAGCTTGCTGCTATAAAACCAGCCCTAACCAAAATGGCTGATGGAGAAAAATTTTATCTCCAGAGCTTTACTTCTGAGAGATGATTGACGTTCTATTTACATTATTATTTCAGTAAGGAAAGAGGAGAGGAAAGGGGCCGGGAGGAAAAATTTTATCACTCTTGGTCAGAGCAGTGTACAAGACTATTTTCACCAGAATGACTATTATCATCATGGTGCTAGAGAGAAAAAAATATATGGCCATGTAGAAAATAAATAACATCAGAAAGTAAGTAGCCAGGCACTATTTATTTTTTTCACAGTGTAACCAATCAACTTCACAGCAGATACAGTAAAAACGATGCATTACAACTGCTTTACAAAGTTCAGTGTTGAAACTCTCTTGATTCTTATCAGTTTAAGAGACATCAGAGCACAAACATCTAATCTGTTCATTTGGCACAGAACACATGGTATTCAATGGCATTTTTTTAATTTATTTTTGTTTTTAAGAGTATGGCTTTCAGAGTTTTACATTTAGAAGATCACAGGCCACATCTCAGAAACATCTGTATGAACCATGCACCAGGGTGCAAGCACATTTCCATTCAATGCACAAGGACTAGTGCGACATTTATGTGAAAATTCAATAGACATTAACATTCACAGTACAGTCATGAGCTATAAAACCTATGATTCAAAATACTTTCAGTCTTCTCCCGGCAAGAAGTTTCTGAGATTCTGTTTTTTTCTAGAAATCCTTATAACCCAGCTCTCTCCCATAGTCTTACTTCAGAAATTCTGTTTTCAAAGCCTTGAGCAGACAAGCCCCTTCTGATAATGAGGGCCACAAGCACCTCCTTTCTGAGCTTGTTAGTATTATTTCTGGCATCAGTCTTAAAGTCTCATCAGTTCTCAAATAAATCAGCTTTTAACAACTGCATGAGGTATACTACAGTCAAAAAAAAAAAAACCCTTAGGGTGAAAGCCCTCTATTTGCTTTCATCTCTCCCCAGACCTCAAGAAAAAAAAAAATCCCACATGCAAGAGAGAACAAAAGGCTTAGAAAATTCTTTCTGCAATATTCTATAGCAATCTAAACTTTACACTTATTTAAAGCACTATCAGTGATGCCTAGTTACTCACTTTTGAGGTGCTTCAAAGTGAAAGCTTAAGGGATGATTTTTAGAAAGGGCTAAACATTCATGATCTGAAAAGCAGGTCTTTTTCACATGTTAAACTGCACATCAGAAAACGGGGTATCCAAAAACTAAGGGTGTACTAAAAAGTGTAAAACTCTGAATTGATCTTTTACCATGGCAGCAATAGAGTTACCAAAATATAGAGCAGAATCCATCCACAAATGTAATCACAGCAACTTCAGTGCTGAGGGCACCGAAGAAATTTGCTCCTACCTACATCTAGAAATCAAGTTTTCACCAAAGAGGGAATTTTCATGTTTACTTTAAGTGATATCAATGCCTATCTTCACAATATTTGTGCTCTTCCTTTCTTCTTTAGTAAAAAGGAGTTAATCTACAAGACCCATCAAATGGAACCATAATTATTTTAAGCTTCTGAACCATTTCTACATTCTGACTGTGCAAGTTTAAATGGATTTATTTAGGACATTTTTGGTCATATTTTGAACACAAATTTTATGTGTGTGGGGGAAAGCTTCTTAAAATGACAATCATAACTTCATGTATATGTAAAAATTTTCCTATCTGGCTTTTCAGTCTATATGGATATATATACACAAATGTCTTTGCCATTGCCAATGTAATTTCTACCACACCCACAAAGCCTCAGCTCATGGGATTTAGCCAAGTGCATCATCATTTTATCACCTCTGAAGTCTGCTGGTTCAGCCATGCTCATTAATAACGTTGTCAAATATTAAAATGATGATATCAATATTTCACTCTAACCTGGCAGACAGACTTTATAAAAATGGTGAAGCAAATAACAATCAATTTAATACCTGCAAATGTTTTAGTTTTGGCATTGCACACAAACGACTGTGATATTTTAAGACGGGCTGAAGAAGTCATGGCTTAATCACATTAAAAGCCTGTGAGGATACCCTGATGTTTCTAGGTAATTGAATGTAATAATGGATGAGTGCATACCAAGGCTATTGGAAAAGTACCAAATAACTGAGTACAACTGTAAATATCAGCACACTTATAATAATAATAATAGTCCATCTGAGGGGGCTTCTGGAAGGAAAACTGAAATGGAAGAATAAATTTGCATCAATATTGTGTATTTTATATATAATCCTTAGAAGCAGCACTGAGAGTTACACAATTTATCTTAATGTTCCATATGTTTTTCAGGGAGTTATCCACAAGGGCTTTAATAAATAATTTTAAAAGGAACATTGGTGTACAATATTGCAACATTGTCCACTGGTGCCAAAACACTATCAAATCAAATGCATGGTATGAACGTTCACTTAGGTAGTTAAACATGTTAGCTTTTTTTTAAAAACAGAAGTAAAAAAAAGAAAAAGGATGCACTAGTAAGGGGCGAACTGTGAATCACTGAAACACTATGTGAACTATAGATGATGAGACAGAGACTTGCATTTAAAGTATAATTGAATAATAGAACCTCAATCTAATAAATACTGAGATACATAATAAATCAACAAGTTTTATTTTTAAAAGATATTTAGTTTTTAGACCATGGATTGTAATTGTTTATAAAACTTCAATGAATGGGAATTCAAATTATAACAGTATTATATATTTAATTTGAAACAGCAATTTAGAACAGATATTAGATTTTTCAAGACATGAATCACCATGAGATTGCCAGATTCTGATCCCTCAGCTTCATTCAAGGAAGTATTTATAATCTATAGCAATTTAAACTGTAAGTAAAGGTATCATAACGCAACCCTTCATGTTCACACAAAAAATCTAGGTTTTCACAGTGGACAGCAGTGGGAAATACAAAAGATATTTTGTGCATGAAGTTGCACAAACCATTGAGGTTTCTTTTCAGTGACTAAAGCATGAACACAGATTGTATAGTTACACTGGGCCTACAAGTATGCAAAAGTCCACGTTTGCCTATCTTGGAAATTCTGAGTCATAGTCCAAGAGCCCTCATTGTTCCTGCTCAGTGGCAGAGGGACAAACATGACTTTACCTGTTTAAAATGACTATGACCTGTTTTCTGCCGATTTCATGAGGCAAAAGATTCCTATTTACTGTCTTCCTAAGGAGGAAAAATAATTCAAGGGGAAATAGACTTCTGCAGTGAAATAATGACTCATCCTCACTCTCCACCCACAGTAGCTGGTTTGGGGTTTTGTTTGGAAATATCAAATTGGCAAAACTAATATATCCTCTGTGGGGGCAGTACTGGTCATCATTGTTAATAGTCTTCAATCTTTTCAATTCTAAATGACAAAGCAATCTTAATGCTGCCCTACAGAGCCAGTCTCCCTCCTCAGCTGGATCAGCTGAAAACCAATCTTCCAATGTTTGGTGGCAAGACATCTCATCCCTGCAATGCCCAGACAGGGAAACTTCAAGGGGAAGCCTTTCCTTTTGAATTCAGCGAGGCTCAAACCATGACGATAAAGATCATTCTGTGAAGCTGGAAACATACAAAAGAATTGCTTCCAACCTGGAAAACGTATGAGTCTCAGGTAGGCACGCAGAGATGTACGGAAAAGCAGCTACCACAAGGAATTACAGAAGAGATGCCTTATTACTGCAAGCAGACTGTCTCTCTTGATCCTGTCAGCTACTGGGACTCACACCCTGTTGTCAGCGGCAAAATTGTCTTCATTTACATACACCATACACCTGCTGAAACATCTGAAAGTCTTTTCTTGACTAAGAAAAGGAAGAACAAGGAAGAGGAAGATCAAGGTAGAACAGTTTACGGGTCTTTTGTCTTACGTCCCCTGTGGGTCTCCTCACGCAGCTCATGTTGATTTACCATAAGCAAAATTCGCAGGCAAAGCAAGATTTGTCACTGTGAAGGGGAATGAGATTGACCAGGAATTTTATAGATTATTATTTTTTTTCCTTAAAGGGCCACGAGGCTTTTAGGATTTTTTTTTTTTTAGAAACAATATATTGCTAGCAGGCAACACAACCCACCTATGGGAGAAAGGACTAGATCCTTTACAGTTTTAGCTAAACTGTCTCTCTGGGCTGTCTGAGGTTTACTCTAAAGCAGTTGTAACGCTCTGGCTTTCAGTGAGATTTACTAATAAATAACACCAAAAGTTTAGTATTTGCTGCCTTCTCACTAGCATCATAACAGATCCAAAAGACAACTCAGAACCCACAATACTGAGCCATGTGACGAGATTTAGACACCTTGCCCAGGAGTGCAATTAAAACTCTCTCCATACACGACACAAGGAATACAAAAGTGCCTCCTAGCAGGACAGTGAACTCAATGAAACTGCTCCTGTGCTTATACATCAAGTGCAGGGATGCTTTCCCATCATTCTGGAAATCACAGGACACATCCATCTTCTGAAGGAAAGCATGTACTCTGTTTCAAATTATAGTCTAGCAGGCAGAAATCCCCCTTCCTTTTAACTAGAAGCTGTTACCAACTTCCCTGGAGAACACCTGCTGTCCTAGTTCATGCCCAATGTGATCAAAATCCACCTTTCCGATTCCCTGAAGGAGAGAGGGACTCAATGATTGAGTGCAGTCTGGGTCAGGTTTCCATTCCCAAATGTTTTAGCCCTCAAGGGGACTAACAGTGATGTAGACATCCAAGTACTAGCGCTTTCCCAGTGTCTGTTGTACTAAATAATACTCAATAACTTTAAAAATAGTTGTATCATTAATAATAAAAGAAGAAAAAAAAATAACCTTTTCCTGATTTAACCTGATTTCTGATTTTCTGTCTGGCATTTCACCAGAATAATCATTCAAGATAACTGTTGCCCATTCAGTCTGTAATCGATGTATAGTAAATGCATGGTATTTTTTTTAATTGAAAAAAAAAAATTATGTTGCAAGGAAATCAAGAGCATTATCACAGAACTAGTGAGAAACCTACTAACTAAGTGTAAGCCACTCAGATCCATGACACAAGGGGAATCACTTCCCCTCGCAACCTTTTCTCCCCCATCTCTCCCCTTCCTCCAAACCAACTTTCAGTGCAGATTCTCAAGGTAACGAAATATGCCCATCAGAAGAAGCCATCCCTCTGCCTGCAGCTGCAAGCTCCCGTAGTCATAATCTTGCATGTTCAGTCAGATGTTAAGTCCCACCCATGTGGTTGAAACATTAATTTACAAAAGAGTAAAATAAAGATAAATTTTCAGGTTCTGATTTATCTGGCACCATGGCTTTGCAACTCCTATTGCTGGCACAAGTGAAGCAGAAGCAAGAGAGGACTGAAAAAGGAAGGACAGATCTATTCCTTTCATTGACTTCAACCACTTGGGTAGAAAGCCCATGGCATGAACCAATGCAAAGGGCTCAGAGAATATTCTTCCTCTTCCCATGAGTTAGTCTCCTCACAATACATTATTTGGGGCCCGTGGACATTCACCGAGCTTTTTCAGAAACAGAAGCACAGCAATCCTTTCTAGTTCCTGGCCTTGTATTCTTTAGCTGAGGAATTCTATGTTAGCTTCTATTTTCCATATCTATTATAAACACCACAAAATACATTATTATTTTACAAATATAAAAGATCACATTTAATGTATAACTGAGAGAAACCACAACAAATTAAAAAAATAATTTTACTATCAACTATTTAAAAAAATAAAATAGATGTATTTACACTAATTCTCAGGTATTTGGAAACAATAAACTCAAATGATGACTGATGCAACTAAATAAAACATATCTTACTTTAGGCAGATAGGTATTTAAATCCAGACTCCTCCTGTTAGGCTTTCAATTGAAAGGTCAAAGGTCTTCACGAATTACAAAGCGCGGTTCATACATCAATTTTAAACAAATCTTTCACTACCATAGCAACTAAGCAACAGAAAATTATAAAACCATATTAGAGGCAATTCCCCTTCAAAATCTTGCACAACCCTATGTCTCTGAATGTCAGAAAATTGGGTAAGGTTAAAGCCTTTGAAGCACATCAACATGTGAATATAAAAGCTCATGCTTTGGTTGCACTGCCACTACATAAAACAGATTCATTCAGACACGGAAGACATGCACTGAAGATCAGTGAGGTACAATCATAGACAAAACCTTACCGAAAAATAACACACTGAGCTGTACTCACTACTAAAAGAGACAAGTGGTGAACACTAATACAGCAATACCAAGGAAAAGTCTCTTTTTTTGAAAAATACATTTCAGGAGATGCCTAAGATAGGTCCAGTATAAAACAGTTTCCCCAGACTTTCACCTCTTTGCCATTATGGTAATTTCTCTTTCAGTGAGAAAACTTACTTTAGAGGCTCTGGCTCACATCCTTAATGTTCAATCATTTGAGCTACTGAACACTCATTATTGAAATTAGTGCAAATTAAGCATGTGGTAATGGCATCAATTCAGGATAGCATCGCTTTTTATGACAGTACATAAGCACACGCTTTTCTGAATTCTGGTCTAACTACAATACTGATTAGGAAAAGGTTTAAGCATGTGCTTAAGCAGTAATGGCCAGAATAATATAACTCCAAATACTGTGGTCCCAGCTATCAGTAAAGAACTTTTATCCAGGTAGGTTTGAAAAATGATTGCAGCATCTAAGTCCAAGTAGTTATAGTCTCTGTCTCCTGCCATTTTTTGAGTATCACTTAGATGGCTTGGAATCAACTGTTTACATGCACATTAGAAAGAAAACACATAGGACTAAAATAACACATTTATTACATGCCATGTTACAGTTCACTGCATTCCCATTTCTATTTGCACTCACAGTACTATGGGAAACTAAAATTATTTCATCAGAAACAAATGAAGTTCACAAAAAAGTTTGTCAACAGACAGAAACAAGTGTATCCATAAGCCAAACAGCCATAACATTCAATAGCTTTAATACTCCATTACATTGTTTCATAGAAATTAGAGATGAAAGACTTCTTACCCATCCCTTGCCAATTCAGGATGTTTTCTGTTCTCTAATTCAGTCACTGGAGGCTGATTGGCAACTGACAACCACATGAATAGAAAAAGCTAACTAGATGTGCCAGAGGAGAGCAGGCTGTGAAATTTGTATTTCCCCTTGTGAAGTGCCAAGCTCTTTCAAGTTCCTTTTGTTTAAAGGTGAATTAATGAAACTCAGGAGCTCACAAAATTGGGGCCTTGTATTGTAGAGCGAGTAGACTGCTTTTCAAGTACACATCCAACATACTGCTGCTGAAGCCACCTTCATCCCTCCTACAGAGGAATGTGTTTAGTGTGCTGTCAAAAAGCATCAAACTGCACTATGGAATTAAAACTGACACATTTCCATTGTACTGAACATTTTCTGAAAATGAGACTCTAAAGAAACAATACATTATAGTAGATCAGTGTTGTTAATGATGCTGCACTTCTACGCTCAGCCTAACAGTCAGAACAAGTTGGTGCTCAGAAAGGTCACGCAACAAATAATGTCAGCCAACCTTGACAGCAGGCTTTCAAATTCTCTCAACCACCTTCATATTTCATCAGCTAAATACTGAAATAAAGTTTGCATTAAAATGGGATCTTCTCTGCCACACTTCCTTCCAGAATCACTGCACATAGTCTTGCATTCTCTATTAAACTTTGGGGCTGAACACTGCAGTAACATTTCATCTAAAATGTGCATTGTATATCATATCTTATTATGTCTGGTACCAACTAGAATATAAAAATACATTAATCTTTTCTGAGAAATTCAGAGGAGGGAGCACATTCAAGAGAAATATTGGGGGGGAGGGGCCCTTCATGTATCATTTTCTATTATTAGCCATTAATCATGTCTTTATCTCCAGTACTGAACATCCTTACCTACAGCCAAATGCTAATCCCATTAATCCTCTTTAAAGATCTGTAAGGTCTTCTGTGTAATTCTGACTTTTAGTTAATGCATATCTTAATTTTACAGTGATTTTTGCAAGCTCACTTGAGACCAGTTTCTTTTTGAGAAAGGAGGAAAACCTGCAGTTTTTCATAATGAAGACAGTGGATTTAAAAATAGAAAAGAGATGCTAAACGCGGCCAGCCGGCAACAGTCAACACAGAGAAGACAGTCCAGAAAGGCTACTACTGAAGAATTGCTGCCAAGGTGAACAGAAGCTCTGTCTTTCTGTAATCACAGAAAGGCTGAAGAACTGTATTCTCTCTCCCCCCACCCCCCCAAAAAAAAAAAATCCCCAATTTTGAGGGGAATACATCCTATCTTGGAGAAGGATCTGCAATGCATAAGGGTTATTTTTTCCTTTTTTACCTTCCCCTCTTCCCCCTATCCACC
>JAOXJK010000032.1:67481310-67522078 GCA_025774025.1 Xenus cinereus
CCCTGGAGGGGTTCAAGGCCAGGTTGGAGGGGGCTTGGAGCAACCTGGGCTGGTGGGAGGTGTCCCTGCCCAGGGCAAGGAGTGGCACTGGGGGGGCTTTAAGGTCCCTTCCAACCTGAACCATTCTATGAAACAACTCTAAGAAAATAAATGTAATTAAGTATAGTAATTCCTTTTTCCCAGTAAATCCCCCAGAACAAGGATTTTTGTCCAGCAGAGAAGTAAGCATATCATGAAAAAGTCTCTTAAATTTCTTTACTTGTTTAGATTTGGTGTTTCCCACCAGAACAGGATGGTTTATTAAGAAATGTCATTTTATACTAAACTTATTTCCAATATTGGGTACCGGATGTACAGCCCGTGCATCATCTCCAGCAATCTTGTTTGAAAAGGTGATTCTAGGACACCGGCCCCGAGACAATTTGCAGAGATGAGAACACCACAGGCACTCCTGGACAGTCTATACTTATTGTCAAGGTCACGCTGAACTCCCTGCCTCAGAGCATTCCCTTTCCACACAGTTTTGTGATGGGTTACCACCATATAAATACAGGCAGAAAACTGGGGAAATGCAGTGGTGACTACAGCTCTGGGGGCTATGCCCACTGATTTTAGGGACACCTGTATATTCCTTTTATAACAATAATTTCTCTCTTTTAGTTATTCTTGTCACTTTGTCTGAGGTGTAAGAGGTACCTTCTAAAATAGTAAAGGTTCTTGCCTGAACAGTGAAGGCAGATGGTACATCTCTGGCGCGGCACATAACTTTCCAGGAAAAAATTCACTCCTGGAAACATATTTAAGGTTCGGCACAGCTTGCCTTGGTATCCCGTTTCCCGTGAAAAGAGGTAACCTGCCTTTCTGCTGGATGTGCGTAAGGTTTTGCCGTTAACACCGGACTCATCATTTCAATGCTAAGCGTGGAATACTTCAACGTGGTTGCGTGTTGGGTGGGCAGACCCAGCTCGTGCTCGTCCCTGCCGATAAGCCTGCGTGGGGTGAGGTCGCGGTCTCGGCATATCCGATGCCACACGAAACCATTTACGTTCCCTGGCGCAAGTGGGCAGCCGCAGCGTCTCTTCTCACCCCGCGCTAACCCAGCCTGTGCCCACACGGCCAAAATGGGTAATTAACTCCCACTTCACGAGGTCTGCAGCTCGGCAGCTCCACTAACTGTGGCTTATTTCAAATGCCACAGCACGCTCTCCGAGTGATTTCAGCAACTGATTTGCTATGCAGACCTAAACATATTTTTTTTTTTTAAATATAAAGCACTTCAGTAAGGTTAATCAGCTATCACCGTGTGAGTAGTCACCATAGGTAAATTGGATTTTTTTAATGGGTAGGCTGAGTAATTTTTTATTTTTTTTTTTTTTAAGAGTCTTCACCATCTCAGGTCCTTAGGGATTTTTAGGTCCTACTTTAAGTGCACAATCACACCCAGCCTCAAAGGTAAAATTGCTGGTTATCCGTACTGTTTGCAAGTTGGTGAATTTTTCAGGGGAAAGGGCAAACCAGGTCACAGAGCAGCAAAACTTAAACTGGCCAAACTTATCTTCCAGAAAGTATAAACACAGCCTTTTTACACCATCATCCACCCATAGCCAGCATGTTCCCCAAATTTTTTTCCTCCACATGTTCTCGTAGCAAGACAGTCTTCTGCTGTCCGGGCATTTCTGTGCTATTCCTGGCCAGAGAACTCATGCGTCCTAAGAGAGGGCAAAGACAACTGTTGAGCTTCTCACGACTCAGAGCAAACCAGTGAGGACTTTCAGCCTGATGAACGGGCCCTGGCAGAATAAAGCCATGCAAAGTAGAAGCATTTCTCAATTTCAAAATTCCAATTTCAACACTGCGCAAGCCCCAGCTCAATATCTGCCCTTTGAGGCATTAAAGAACATCCAGAGTCAAAGCCATCTCTTTTCACGTTCTTTTTGAATGTCCCTCGTCGCACTCAAACAGTAGGTGCATACTCGGCCAGCAGAAGCCCTGAAGCACAGAATTAATTAAATCTACATGCCCAGAGTAAACACGCAGTGATCAAGAATCATTTCACTCCCGTAATGGGAACAACAAAAAAACCTTGTATTGTATGCTCTAATTTATAGCTTTAGCACAACGGTTAAAAACCATTATGTGGCCTCCTCCCAGGATTTATCAATCTTGAAATATCACTCTCTGATTTAAAGACAAAATTCCAAATCTCTAATCCCTTCATGGTTAGGCACGCCTTATTCTAAAGGTCTTGGTGAAGAAACTAGTTAATCCCATGCCACCATATAGGATTAAATAGTGACATAGCATATAATTTTGAAAAAAGTTATTTTCAATGGACAGGAGAAGAAGAAGAGATATTTGCGGGTGGGTAAAAAAAAAGGAGTCATACTACTTAAACTGAATAGTTTAAGCAAACCAGACTTTTAAAATCTCTTCATACATCTCAGTCACGGATTTGACAGAGTTGGAAGGGACCTCTAGAGATCATCTAGTCCAATTCCCTGCTAAGCAGGGTTGCCCAGAGCACATCACTCAGGACTGCATCAAGGCGGGTCTTGAAAATCTCCAGAGAAGGGGACTCCACGACCTCACATCTCTCACTTCCTAAGATACACCTTCAGCTCTTCATCTTTTCCCTCAAATAGGTCATACTGCAGTCAACAGTTTTACTAAAAGTATCTGTCACTCCTAAGATCAAAGTTGCTAATCCTCGAGTCCTGTGCACTCCACACACCCCTGTCTGTTGTGGTGTATGTGGGGACTACAACTCTTCTCCAAGGTAGCACATGAATCCATGAATCCTGAACAGTTCAACGGAGGAGACTGACACCATGCTAAACAGGTCAGCCAAGAGGACACTACACAGAATTATCTCTCTAGAAGAACTCGCAACACACTTCAGTGAGTCAGTTTTTGTAAGTTATGTGCTTAACTGCTTGAAGTGCCACTTTGGTTGCAAATTTTCTGTCCTATCCTGGGCTTAAAAGAACAACTGAATCATTTCTTCTATTGAAAAGAAAAACCACCAACAACAACAGAAACCCAACAAAAAACCCAACAAACAGATCTTCACGGTTTTTGCCTGTGTAGTAATGACATCCTTTGTTCCATGGTGCTAAGTAAAGTTTAATCATACTTGTCAGATTAATGATTGCCATATTGCTGTCCCTGGAGATGACAAAAAGAATATAAAGGAGAAAAAAAATGTATTTATGTGAAAAACAGCAGATTCACAAGGCTTGTATCAGGATTTCTGGATTACCAGATTTCAATTTTCAACACTCCCTCCTTAAACCCTGCTGTGCAACCACAGCAGGATCCTCCTACTCTTAATCTTGTAGTTCAAGAGAAAGGGTGACCAATGGTTATAATCTGAAGGGGAATAAGCCATGGTTAATTTACTCCCTGTTGCAGATTTGTATTCCTGGGAGTACCAGACCCTTCAAGGTTGAAAAAAAGACATTCTTACCCAGAGAAGTCCTTGCAGGAACTGCATCCTTATTGATCCAAAATGACACCCATGAAAGAACAACTGTGAGTATACAAGGAATGTATGTCTGAATAGTAAAATATCCCATACGTCTGCTGAGATCAAAGAAGATTGTCATAATAATATAATCACCTATAAATTAAAAGAAAAAATATGTACATGACATTTAAAATGGTTTTCAGTTGTGTCTTCATCTGTTAGTCTTGTTCTACATAGATATTACATGAAATAAAACTTAACACTTTGCCTCACCAGACAAGGTATGAGAAATTTCAGTAGTATTTCGTAACCCCACAAATGCAAACTGATACAATCTCCAGTATTTTGGATCTGCCACTTCAACAGAGGTTTTCTTCCATTTGTATTCAATTTCATTTCTGGGATATCCATCTAGAATAAAACAGAACAAATCAAACATTCAGCCACAGTATATATCAAAGCATGTTTTCTGATCTCTGAAGTTGTTTATGAACTAACATAAGAGCTATACATAAAGTGCATCAGAGAGAAAGCCGAACTTAAAATTTAACCCCAAAATATCTAGCCTCAGTTTTAAGTTTACCTAAATGTATGATCAATCAAAAAGTATGTAAATACAAACTTTTCAGAAACATCTACACAATATTCTGGAGTCAGATATGAAAAACTGGCTCAGAATCACCACTATGAGTTGATACACAAATATAATAGACATTATAATTAAAAGACCACAAAGAGTTTAAAAGGGTAGACAATCATTAGTACATAATTTGATAAAATTCCTATGGACACTTACTGAAAATTTCTTTGTCTATTGTTCCTAGAATGGATTTTTGTGGCCTGATTCACTGTCCAGTACTTCAGCTTTAAGGAAGTGCAACCTTCTTGATTTTCATGTGCCTGACGTTGCCCCAAATTATCTTGCAGAAAAGCAGAAATGAAATTAAGCAAGACTCACTTGTGTGGCACAACTATTTAATCAATGGAGCTACCAAAGCTCATTTAGCTGGAAGCACTCAAGAAGGAAGCACTAAATGAAAACATTAATTTAAAAAGAATCACTGAAGTTTTATTTCATTGCCTATTAGGTTTCACATTTAGGACTAAGTTGTTTAGCTGTGTTCAGGCGGTTTGGATTTCTTTCACCAGTAATAGCACAATTCCCTTAGGAACTTTTTTTTAAATATAGTTTATATTAAAGAAATTAAGCCTGAGAGTTGTGTTTCTGCCTCACATAAGTAAGTCCATCTGAAAGGAGAAGGACTTCTTATACTGATTAGGCATTTACAGGAACAGGTTGAAGAAGACAGATCTTACTATTCCTTTCAAGTATGCCTCATGGAATTAATTCAAAGTTGGCAAGTCTGGCAGGCATAAAAATAAAGTTCTTCCAGGGCAATAGATTTCCATTAACTGGAATGGGCATTGTATCAGTCTCCTAAGCAATACGATTGTTTTTAAAGTTGCAACTAAATGAAATGCATGCAATTCAACTCATTCATTACCGCATTAAATAATGCATTAGAAAATGCTATAAATCTAACCAAAACGTAAACAGGTCAGTTCTTTTCTTCACTGCAAGGCTTTAAGAAGTAAACGCTTCCTCTCTTCCTGATAGAATTTAAGGAAATGTAAAGCTTCATTGTAAAGAAAAAAAAAAGTGTTTTACCACGTACAGCTTGAAAACTCCAGTGGACAGGAGTGTTCATCCATAGGAAAGTTATGAAGCTGAAGATAGCATTCAGCATTAATTGTCAGCCTGATTAGAAAAGGAAGGGGAAAAAAACCCAACAAGATTATATTCAAGGATCCAGACAGTTCAGACTAGACGGTAAAGAACATGCACAGAAATCAGTTTTACAAATTAATGGATATTATGCATAGCCAACTGTGTGTCTGCAAAAACCATCCAGCATCACCTTCAAAGAACAAAAACTCCTACCATATGCAACCTGAGGACCTGCGTCATTTCAGTTGGCATTTTGAGCCATTTCAAAAAATTCTGTTGATTTGGCGGATCTCTCAGCTCTGTACCAGAAATGGGGGATAAAGGGAAGAACTGAAGGCAGGGCAAGGAGGGGAGTTTATGAATGCAAATAAAGGAAGTTTCTGAAGAACACATTTTGTCAAGTCAAATTGCATTTGGCATCATTGTATCTGGTGGCTATATACACCAGAGAGAAAGTGGGGACACTCTTGGGCCTGCTCTATGCTAATGAAGGCAGCTCTGGTGAAGACAGTAACGTGGATAGGAAAGAGCGGACTTGATATTTCTACTTATGTCTAAGGCATTCAAGTAACTAATATACGTTTTAGTAGTTTAGCACATATAATGTTATCAACTTATTCACTTGCTGCTTTTGAAAATACTGTCACAGATTTCGTAGAATCATGGAATAGTTTCAGTTGGAAGGGACTTTTAAAGGTCATCTAGTGCAACCCCCTACAATGAGCAGGGACATCTTTCACAAGATCAGGTTGCTCAGAGCCCTGTCCAACTTGACCTTGAATGTTTCCAGGGATGTTTCTACCACCTCTCTGGGCAACCTGGGCCAGTGTTTCACCACCCTCATTGTGAAAAATTTCTTCCTTACATCTGGTCTAAATCTTTCCTCTTTTAGCTTGAAGCCACTACCCCTTTTCCTATCGCAACAGGCCCTGCTATTTCCAAAGAGCTTCCAAGCAACCAATGCAAAACTCTGTGCTGCTTTCACTGGGAAGCTGGAATCAGGGGCAATTACATGCCGCCTTTGCATGTAAAATACCTCCTCCTTTATTGGTAACGCTATAAAGAAAGTCAAAGTGTCTTCTAAAATCAACTTTGAAAACTAAGATAATGCTTACATGCTTGACTGTATGTAATACTTACATACTAGGCAAAAAGGGATGAGGAAATGAAGATTCTGCCACACGCTGCCAGAAAGCTCTATGTGTCTGTGAACAAAGTAGTTATTCTTCACATCACTTGGACCCTTTTAAAAATTTGTCCCAACTAGGACAGAGGTTTAGAACAGAAAGTGTATTTCACGGACACTTTCTACTAGACCAGGTTGCTCAAGATTTCTTGCCATAAACTGGGGGGAAAAAAAAGAGAACACTCCACACACATTTCCAAGTAAAATACTGGAATCCCTCTGAAGATGGTTTTCAAGTTTGCCAACTATGGTATATGCATTTTATTGCCTTTGTTTTCCCTTTTCAACCTTTGGATAGTCAAACGCTTAAAGAAAACAAAACCAAACTTTTAGTGGAAGCAATACAACTAGATCTGGATTCAATGATGGGTGCAATCGACAGACCAAGGACTACCCTCAGAGGAGACTCAGTAAACCTGACTAACAGAATTACCACGTCTGCTCCTGAATTACCAAGGGGGAAAGAGTGGTACAGGTGAGCCCGCGAACCTGGAACACTGTCAGATCCTATTATTGTTCCTTCAATAATCAACATATGAACGTCTCAATCTTATTCCATCTTAGGCCAAATTCAGGCCTTATCCTTACCTATATAGATGTTTGCATGTTACAGTGCTGGGTGAATATCTGTTCTGCTGTTTTATTACTAGCTCATTGCACTTCATAGCTCGTACTCTAGCACAATAATTCTAACCTATTGCTCTGGGAGAGCCCAGGTGGTTTTTATGGTTGCATTTCTCTGTTTCTCTCTCTTAGACCCTGTTTAAAGGAAATTGTACACTGAAACTCAATGGAATGGTAAAGTCCAAGTAGAATTGTTAGCTACAAAAAGAAAAAAAAATATTAGCATGACAACAGAAGAGGCTTTTTAGAGACTTTCATAAACACCAGCATAATAAACTGTTTAAAAAGTGCTCTTCAGAGATATTTGCATGCTCTCAGACGAAGCGTACTAAGAAAAAATTGAGTGAAGAGAATCCTTTTGAAACATTCTAATTCTTCTTATTTTTGATGCAGAATACTTTTACAAATTGTTCATACAACACAACTAGCCTGCATATGAAAACAGCATAAATGACTGAAAAGAAAGCAATTAAAAGGTGCTACTTTTTGTTTGTTATTTTAAACTCTTAACAGCAGAATCAGATTTATGGCATCCTCTGCATAGGCTGCTTCTCTATCAGTTCATTGTTTATTGCAAGATTTTTTAGCCACATTTAAAAAATATAACTGAGACATGACACTAAAATGCTTTCTTGGACAGCCTTCCAAGAACTGTTTGAAAAGTGACTCAAAGATCAGTACAGATACCCTAGACGGAAAGCTTAAAAACAGCCCAAGCATCCCCCATTTGCCAAGAAGAATTATCACCAGCATGTTTGCAATTTGGATGAACAGATTTGTTGGTTTCAGTAGCTTGCAAGGGTAAACATGTTAAAAAGTATACACAGGACTGGGGCCTTAGCTTTAATCAAATTTCTTATGATGCTTAGTATCTGAAGCATTTAATATTTTACTTACAGAATAGAATTTGGTGGATATTAGATACTGACATATTTAGAACAGAAAGTCTGCAATACATTAGTGACAGACCACCACGGTGCTACATGCTAAATAACATCATATTTTTTTAATCTTGTCTGTACCTAAATGATTACAATTTGCTATCCCTTTCAATTGTCTTTATTCAATTGTATAGGCAATATATTTCAATACTATTAACTCCACATTTTTCATGATAAAATAATCTTTTTATCTCCTTTAGTGAACTCCTTGCAAATTCTTGTGTTCCACAACAAAAAAGTTGCCAAGGATTTGATACATATTCATTATTTTTATATTTCTGGTCATAACAATTTTATTTTTTTCTAATAAAAACTCACCTTAGGGTGTATAATACTCTTCCATCACTCCAGATTCGAAGCAAACGATTTGGAGTTGTAATCCAGTGAGCATCAGATTTCCTTGAATTCCGGAAGAAAGTGTCTGGAATCCAGATTTTTCCAACCATATTGCTATTAAGCATAAGCACCTTCATGGAGCTGTTAAATTTTAGACGGCTGTCATACCAAGTCTGGGCAAAAATTATATCTATAGTGTATTCCTAAAAACAGAGAAACAACAATATCTATGTATATGTTTACCGAAATCTGCAAGCCAACAATTTTCAATTCATATATAAATCTGAGGCCACTCCTCTATTCTCTTTTGTATTACCGTTTA
This sequence comes from Xenus cinereus, assembly GCA_025774025.1. Classification (NCBI taxonomy): domain Eukaryota; kingdom Metazoa; phylum Chordata; class Aves; order Charadriiformes; family Scolopacidae; genus Xenus; species Xenus cinereus. The sequence goes on from JAOXJK010000032.1 coordinate 67,489,915, forward strand.
CATAGCACACAGCAGCCTGTAAACCCAAACAGAGAAATTATAGGCTGATGAAAGACACACAGAGCCTTCTGTCCCTACCTCCTCTCCCCTGGCACATATTGATTATTAAAGGAAGAGAAGACACGATGGGATCTTGGAGGTCCCCACATGGTACCACCACCTGTGGTGGCACTAGACAGAAATTTAAGGGCAACCTTAATACTTCAGGGATAAGCTATGTTTTTTAAGACAAAGATTCTACATCTCTGAAGAAGCAAATCAAATAAATTCTAAATATTTTTCCCCAAACTTTACAACACGCAATTTAAGATCCTTCAAGAAATTTCAGATTTTGAAAAATTCACGAATATGCGGAAAGTAAACATCACAGTTTGCAGAACTGTCTGTTACCATCTGCCTCATATATCTACCTACGTACACACAAAAGTATACGTGATCATCATCAGGGAGGAAACTCCCCCTAAAGCAATTCCACTTCACTTATCAAAGCCTCAAGAAAGCTTCTTTTGTGGTAGAAAATCAAATTCCTCAGTAGACTTATGGCCAGAAAATAAAGGTAAAAAATAAAATAAATAAATAAAAGGAAAACCCACAGCCTTTTAATGAGACAACTCTTGACACAGTGAAACTTGAGGCAGATAAACATTACAGATGCAATGAAATACTGTTTTTCAAAGAATCCAGCCAGTTGTTGCTGCATTCCAGAGAGAGAAGCAAAGCAGCAGCCTCTTCTCTGTTGTATCTGTCACAGCTCCAGACTATGGCTCTGCTCTGACATTAAGGGCAACAGTCTCTCTACTTGATGGCAGATGTCATCTTTCCTGCACGGCTCCCCCAAGAGGGCTCCAATGAGCTCCTCTGCAGGGTAAAAGAGCTGGGGACCAGACTTAGGCACTTGGTGTTGGCTGTTCAGCTCTCGGTCGTGGGGGAAGAGAGGAGACAGTGGTTCAAACCGTTGCTTGTGCCAAAGGGCTCACTACTAGTTTCCTTGGTCGATAAAAACGCACAGTGCAGAGAGTCAATTCTGTTTTTTAAATAAAATAAAAGTGGAAGGCATTGCTGGTTGTAGTGGGGGATTTTGTTCACTTTACTTCTAAATAATCATGGCAGCCAACTGTACGAATCACAGACTCCTCACTCATTTCTGCAACAGATACCACCCATCTTCCAGGAAAGTTTGTGAAATCTGGCATTTTCACCCTTGAGAAGTGCCAAGGCAGATTTTCCAAGACTACTTAAATCTCTCTCAATTTTCCCACCTCTCCAGGTGGGAGAAGAACAAGTTCAGGAAATAGATATGTAAGAGGGAGGCTTGCCCTTGCTCTGTGATGTATGGCTGATAAATTCGCACCTGGACTGTGGTAGCTCAGTCAAAACCACGACACTCAGTGACTCTCAAAGGTCTATAACTCAAAGGTCCAATAACTAGTGTATGAGGCAAACAGTGGAGGGACAGAGGGAACAAAAGGACTAATCAAAAAAGCATTTTAGAGATTACTTTGCTCTAAATCTCTCCTTATTCCTTGAGGGACACTGTGATCAGAGGAAGATTCTGCAGGTCAAAACAAGTCCTTGATTATTTTATTTCTGTAAACAAAATTCAAGACACCTGTGAAAACCCAGGGCCTGTTTAACGTTAAAATTCAGTTTTCTGTGCTCATCTATGTAGTGGTTACAACTGGAAAGGAAGCTTGCCTCGCTCCAGTGTAAATGAGAGCCTGAGGCAGTGCACCAGAAAAGTGTTTTAAGGGCTTAAATGGAACAGAATGAACAAAGATTTATGTGTTGCCTTTACAGTACAAATAGGAGGGAAAAAAAAAGAAAAAAGAAGTCAGTGAGGGAAATCAACAGACATGACCAAACATATGAAAAGAGCAGACTGTCTGAGTTTGTAGGTGTTACTTTAAGCAGCCACTTCACAGTAACACTGCATTGTCTGAGAAAAAGAAATTTATCAAAGTGTCACTACAGTCAAATCCTCCCAGAGCAAGAAAACTCAGGTTTTCATAGAATACCAACCACCCTAACAAATTAAGATAAGAAAGGAAGAGGACCTCACAGATTATTTTGAGCACATAAAGCAAGGGAACAACCTCAGCAGACCCAGACGCTTGTGTTCTCTTACCTTTCAGTATTAAATGTTTTTATCATACCCATGTATTACAGGTGGTGTTTAAAGAACTTTTTGAAAAAAAAAAAAGGAAAAAAAAAGAAACTTTGTTAAAATTCTTAATGGTATGTTTATCACTGTTCAAAAAGAATCCAATACATATCATACAAATATATGTTCATATCATATGAATATATGTTTAATATCATAAAATTAGTAACTACTTGTTTTCAAGTACCTTGCTGAATATATAACAAGAGATCCATTTGCTAGACTCTTGTCACATACCTGTAGAAGGTAGTCGTCTGTTTGTAAACTGACACTTCAGCACCCAGACATCTCCTTCTCCCTCAGGGGTCAGCATAATCCTGCTATTCATCCCACCTGAAAAATGTGGACTTGCAGCCTTATGGTGGGTGGCAGCAGCAGTTCATTCTCCTCTTCAGTAGGGATTCAAGAGTCAGTTCTCTCCGATTTCTCCCAAGAACATTTGTTCCACTTCTGACATCTGCCTTGGTGGACATTGCTACCTACTTCTTCAGCATGTCTATTTTCCTATGCCTCCCTGAGAACCCTCTGACTTTGAGGGTCCATAATACATCCTGAAGCTGCATATATTCTTTACGCAACTCATCTCACATGGGATCACATTTTCAACCCATTATACCTATACTGTCTTTCACTCAGATGAACTTTAGCATAATGTCCAAGCACATACATGTACTCCCATTTTAGAGGTGCAAGACATGTGAAAATGGGAGTCAAATGTATGGGAGGAGGCCGAGTGGCGTAGGTCCAAAGAGATCCCAAGCGGTCACCAAGCATAGGTAAACATATAGGATGATCAGAGAACTAAGAGCATGCAGCTGTGGCAGTGTAGAGGCTTGAGAGCAATAACCTGAAAGGGAAACTATGCTAGGGGGATTATCAAGAAAGTTGGATTCTTTCTGAAAATCTAGTTTTGAAATGAGCCTGAAGTTTTCAGATTTTATGGATTCATACACTGAATTCCCTTAAATTTCCACCTCCTGAAAAATATTTCATATTTCCTTTAAGAAGGGTCCCTAAAATATGTTGAAAATGAGGTAGAAAAATCACTATACTGTCTTTTCTGGGAGTACTTTGTTTCCAAACTAGATGAATAAAAACCCTATCTTTGTTTAGGCACCATATGAGGAAGCACAACAGCAGCCAGATTTATACAATATTCTTTTCGTGCCACAAATCTTTCTGAGTTTCTACTTTGTTTTCCTTATTTTCTTACAAAAAGTTAAAATTAACACTCTTATCAGTACTTTTATTAGCCTTTCATAAAGCTCACCATTCCCCGCCACTGTCGTCGCGTAACCATAAAAATTCGCTTACTACTCTTTCTTTCAAATGAAACTAATGATAAAATAGCCGTGCAGAATAAAATGGAATCAATCCATGGCTGCGTTAGTCACAGCGACAGCAAAATGCATGTTTATTCATATTTAGCCTCACAGGGTTCAATAACCATGGCACACGTTAGCTCGTATTTGGCATGTGATTAGATCACTGAACTCTTTTTTGCACAGCTGGCATAAAGAGCCCACCTGCCTAATTATTTACAGATAACTGCAATCCTCCTCCATCTCTTTCCTCTCTAAAAGATCATAACAAACTCCAAAGGCTGGGAACACAGCGACTAATCAGAGATTACCATTAAAGGGCTAGGCAGTGAACAAACTGTGAACAAGCAGGTGTAGTCTGAGAGAAAATAATTTCATAAATAAAAGCAATTACTTCAAATAAAGCATTAACAACTATTGTATGGGAAGAAATGGAATCCTCAACATCAGTCTCACTGTCATGAACAGTTCAATTACAGTCAGACATGAAAATGGGCCAGTGGATTGCTTTTTTTATTGGAAAGCTTTGAAAGAAAGGGAGGCAGATACCATCCTACACCATTGTTTCTCAGTGCAAACCGCATCACGCAAATTTCAACATAATATATCAATAAGGATGGAAAAAATCTCACAAAGCAGAAAAAACCCCCCACATTTGTCATGGATATTTTGCCTGACAGACTCACAACTGATTTGATATTCCACAGTAAAAAGTGTGGAGAAGTCAAGCGATGGGTAGCTAAATTGTTGGCTGGATTATGTTAACTGCAACAATTTTTGTTTAAGAACAGGAAAAAAGTGGCCTAGTTTTCTGAGGCCAAACACAAAGGCAATCAAAATTCCCAAAACCAAACTCAGAACTAAAAAATCGGGTCAGTGAACTACAGGCCTGCCATACAGTTCATTACCAGTGAATTTCAGAGAACAATGAATAAAAAAATACTCCTGTCATTTCATCTTTGCTCAGAAACGCACCCCAGCTTTTCTCCCCATGTTGAAAATTTCACCTGAAGGTCACGTCAAGTTTTCTGGAGTGCAAAAAGCTAATTCAGAAATCTGTTTCATAAGGAGCCCCTGAACTCAGTTCAATTACCAAATGTGACATATCTTGAAACTCAGATAACTGAATAAATTGAAGTTATTTCCCCCACGTTTTTTCATTCTATCCAGCTTTCTAATTCCTTAAACTGGAACTTTATGTGAGGTAGGTGGGGAATTCTTCAGAAAAAAATGATGAAGGGAAAGCTAAAGAAAGCACTCTACCAACATATACATTTTGACATTAAGAGATGTGATTTAATAGCAAAGATTCTGTCTAGTTAGCTGATTATGAGGTTTAAACAACAAAGGAAGTCATACACAAAACTGGTAACCACATGCTTTCCTAAGAGTTAATAAAACCAAATAAACCAAATAAAGCATCTATATTAGCCAATTTATCTTCATCTTGCCAGTGTGCTGTTAATAAACACTTGTAACCTTTACCTTTTCCCTCACCCAAATATCTCTGGACATCAGTAAGGAGCTATTAAGTAATTTATTAAAACACTTAACCTATCTTTCATTTATAACTAGTCCTAACAAAACATCTAAAATGTGGCTGCTCTCCCTGTTGGGTTACTTTAAAAGCCCTTTAAAAAGATTTTTGAGCTGCTTCAGGACCAGCAATGGTTTCAGTGCTTTCATGGCTGGGACTGAAGCAAAAGTAAAATTTCTTGTTTTGGTAAACCATTCTAGTTTGCTCACGAGAGCAATCTAAACCTAGTGACCTTAGGGTGACATCTAAGAGATCCAACAAATCACAGTGATTCTGACATGTACCCATAATATTACATTAATGGTACTGCAGCTGTGGAAGAGGTGGGGGCTGCAGGAAACACACTGTACAGAAGTGTGCAGCATCTGCTCCCAGAGTCTTTTAACCAGTCAGATTGTTATAATTGAACAGATAATTACACTGGAAGATGTTATGAGAACATATGCATGGGGTAAGTGGAAGTATGGCAAATCACATCTACAGAAGGTGAGGGAGTACAGCAAGACCTACATATACAGAAAAAAAATCTATCTGTCTTCACATCATAATTTGGCATCTGTGCTTATCCAGTCCTTATTTTGAACATGCAAAGTGACAGATGCAAACAACAATATGAATAAAAGGCAAGATTTATTTCAATGCTTTGTAGATTAGAAACTATAATTAAAATCTTGCCAATAGTCAAAAGATTAGCTAGGAAAGTAACTAAAGCACTTCAGCAAATCTCTGCTTTTATTTGATCAGCTTAGACTTTGGGCATTTGAAGAGCACATAAGGAGAGGAAGTAGATTATATATATATAATCTATATAAATTCCCACACTGAAAATGATGCAAAAAAGTTTTAGTTTGCTTTTCAATTGAAAGTTGAACATTCCAGCCACTGCCACTCATAAAAAACCCATTAAACTACAGAAAGAACCAGAGAAGAAAACTCAGAACAAAAAAAAAAAAAGGCCATAAATACATGCATATCTATATATTAAAAAGCCATGAGTGGATACTGGTATGGACTAAGGGTTCAGCTTCAAGGTTTTCAATAATGATTTATCAACTCCATTAACTGTACTTTCTAAATTTTGCAGCTACATTTACCTTCCTGTAACTAGAGGTAATCAAGCAGTTAAAATGGGTCCTATAAACAACTTCGGTGACAAAGCTGCACATTACTCAAGCATACATGGTTTTCTACAGTTGCCTTTTATAAATAAAGTCTCAAACACAATGCTTCACCTTTCAGTATGGTGCAACTGCTTTTAAAGCAAGATTAATTGCACGGTTACTGTTTGCTCTTTTATTTTCATTTCTCTGAAATCTCAACATTGATGGCCACAAGACTTATCTGGGTTTGGGTTCTACCCTGCAACTCCTGTAAGATATATGATTCTACATGAAATACAGCACTCCTATCAGTTTAGCTTTCTGTTTGATGAGGCAGTCATGCAACTCCAAACATCAATCATCTGCTACACTAAAGACATAAGAGCATGGACAACTGTCAAGAACTGCCTAAAAGACCCTCTACTTACTTACTGGTCCCAAGGGCACAACCCTTTGTGTGGATAATCCTCTGAATAGAGACACTACTGTTATTCAAAAAGGTGAAATTTCACGCAGCACTTACGGTGTTCCAGTGAAAGACAAACTCCAAAATAGTCCAACAAAAAGTGGTTTAGATGTGAATTCTCCATGGTGGTCAAAATAACCACCCAGAATTTATGAGACTTGATGAAATTTAAAATCGTACAGCAACAGAACAAAAATAATGAATTATAGAATCACAGAATGGTTTGGGTTGGAAGGAACCTTAAAGAACATCAAGTTTCAACCCCCCTGCCCTGGGCAGGGACACCTCCCACTAGACCACGTTGCTCTAAGCCCCATCCAACCTGGTCTTGAACACCTCCAGGGACGGGCCATCCACAACTTCTCTGGGCAACCTGTTCCAGTGTCTCGCCACCCACACAGTAAAGAATGTGTTCCTGATAGCTAATCTAAATCTTCCTCTTCCAGTTTGAAGCCATTAGCCCTTATCCACATGCCCTTGTAAAAAGTCCCTCTCCAGCTTTGAAGGCCAAGACCAAGAAGCAGGGAAGTTACGTTCACTTACCAGCAAAAGCACATTGCATTTCTTAATAGCTATTTTGTCAGCGCTGTCAACCCTGCTAACAAAGGAATAGGGCAACACTCTCCAGGAGTGAGTCTGCTTCCTTGGCAAACATCTGGAGGTGCTGCCGCAGGACAGGGCATCATAGCTTCATAGAGTGAGACCCCTGCTTCATAGAGTGATCTTCCCAGAGAGTGCACTGTCAGGAGAAAAATCGTGCTCCTGTAACTGCCCAGCTTTTAACAGAGGATGAGGTTTCAGTGTCAGCAGAGATCCTGGCACCAGCCATTGCAGGGACCAGGGAACAACAGCAGCTTTCCTCCAGAGCACAGCAGCAAAGGAGGCGATGATAACCTGTATGGCAGGAGCTATCGCCAAGGACCCTCTCTATTGCAACAAGCTGTTACAAGCCATTTCTTGTAACAATCAAAGCACATCCCCTGCCTTTCTTCCCGAAACCCAGCTCGAATCTAGGCCAGCAAAATCGTTCCTACACCTGGAATGCAGCATCACAAATTTCCATATAGACAGACAGATTAGGAATTAATAACAAAGAACAGGTGTGTAATGCTCTTCAAATTGTTTATCATCTACTTGACACAGAGATAAGAGGTACAAGACAAAGAACTAAATGTAGCTTGTCTCAGCTGCAGACACAAGGGAGACAACCACAGCAGATGCAGACAGAAACTATCTGGAGAGGATATTACGGCATCAGAAATAACAACAAACTGTACGACAGAGCACCCCAGCAGTCTGTGCAGTTTTGGGGGGAAAAGCAGGGACTAAACACCCTTTAGGTTAGGTTTAGCACAAGTCACTACCTTTACCTTCTCAGTGAAGTGCTATGGGGAACTTATATTAACGTTATTCTTGGTTTAGATCATCTCAGATCACGACTGAATTGTGCAGGTGCTCGATACTGTTATACAAGATACATGTCCTCTGCAAGAAGCTTATGGTTTGAATTTAGCATAAAAGACAAGATTTGGAAAGACAATGGGGGCAGAAGTAACAGGAAACAGAGAACCCTATAACAGTGAGAAGTACAGGTAGGGATTTTAGCACAACAAAAGCTTAATTATTTGTGATATTTTGTAGCCTCCGCTACAAAGGAGGAAAAAAAAAGGAACATGATGAGAAACAATGCAGCAGCTTTGCAGGCATTTACAGAAAGTTTCTTTCAAGCATAAAGTGTAGCTTGGGAGAAAGTGGTATGAAAAGTTGAAAGGATAGGAGCAGAAGCGAGTGATAGGAAACGGCCTCTTGGGGAAAAAAAAAAACAACTAAGAATGGCTGGGGATAGGCTTTGAAGTGCCTTGAAAGTAAACTGTTTATGTGTGAGGTGCAGGGAAAGACAAGAGAGAGGAAGAATCTGAGAAAGAAATGACTCAGTAGAAACAGTGGAAAATTCTCTCTGTAGGACATCTCTAGATGGTAGGAATGGAGCAAGACTGTAACGGGAAAGGTTACAAAAACATATTATCATAACAATCGGAGTCTGGACAAGACATTCCATGTGAAAGATTAAAAAATAAATAAAAATAAACCCACTCAAAGTTGCTTTGCAAACAGAATTTGCAAGACTCCTACTGAGACCCTACTCCTGGTACTAAGATCCATCAAATCATAGAAAACTGTGAGATTTCATCCCTGAATGACATACAGAGTAGTGATTACCCACAGCAACTGAGAGTGTGGAAGGGGCAAAAAGTGGGAAGATTTAAACCTATGATTTAGCTATATTGAGCTAACTAAACATCGTGAACAGATGTGAGGGACACAAGGCAGTATTTTGGACTGAACAAAAGGAGATACAGAGAATAGCAGTTGCTGAGTTTTTGCATGAAACTACCAAGAAGTAGTTGAATGCAGGAGAAGAGAAGGTGACCATGAAAGACATCCTGCACTGAAGCACCAAAGGAGGAGCTTTACGAAGTACGTTCACATCAACACGTAAACAGATAAAGTATAGGGAACACAAGAAAAAAAGATGCTTGCTCAAAGCACACTGACTGACTGACCACAGATAAAAAGGAAGACGCTTTTCAGAATTGTTTTCTAGCCCCAACCATATTCACAGCTCAGGATTTCTGCTATTTCTATAACAAATTAGCCTTATGCAAGTACAGAATGCTAACATCTGAAATCTCAAGTAATTCAGAGGCAGTTTGGTTATTACTCTGGCTGTGGATGCTAAGAATCTGAAATGGTATAAACTGGATTTCCAACCAGTACCTGCTGGCGCACACTACTGATGTCAGGCGAATCAAAGGAATATTTTTTTTACATTATTTATATTAAATCAATGCCAACTGTGGTTTAAGTGATAGAATAGTACTATCCAAAACCAGTATATCCTAAAGCATGCACTAGTCTACCACAAAATTTAAGAGTGAACCACAACACAAAAAGACTGCAGCCTTAGGTTATAGCATCGCTAAATGGCACACACAAATTAGGGCACATTTTACAGCAAAGAATGTAGATTTTTATGGTGGCCAGTTTAGAACCTTAACCACCTGTCCCGACTTCATATCTATTAAGGGACAACCACTAAAGTGCAGCTGAGACTAGGACAAGCACGAATGCTGTTTAAAGCGGAGGCTGAAAAGATGCCTGTACTCTGGTTTGATTTCAGAAAGCTATCACGACATTTTTCTGTCATACAACAGCTATCTTTTCCCTCATCCCTCACCATTCAAATGATCACAGAAATTGGGAGCGACACAGGAACTGCTGTGCTGAGCCAGTATGAGCAGAATGTTGCCTGTACTTGGCCAATTCCCCTGAAATCAAACAGGGCAGGCTTAGAGCTACCTTGCAATAACACTAGGCAAACTAGCTGCCTGCAAGAGCCAGACTAATCAATTTAAGCTAATTTTTTTTTCAGAATAAAACAGAAAACATTCGTGAAATTGCATTTGTGAGGTATTACTCAAGTTCCTAGAACTGGTAAAATAAGAAATACTAACAGCCATATGGTTTTTGACACTTAAAATATATTTCATAAAAAAAGAAAAAACAATGCTCAAGCCTGCTGAAGGAATATTTACTCAGCTGCTGTAAATGAACTCTGTGTCCATCAATCTCTAACATTCATCTGAGTAACAGTTAATTAACTCTGATCACTTGCAGTGCTGACAGGCACCAAAATTATTGGAATCTATCTTTTCTAATCAAAATAAAAGAGCAAATTTGGAAAATAATTATTATTCTAGCTTAATCCAAGGAGATGCTGTACAATAAAAAACAGGTAATATTCAAAGACTTGCTGGTACTTTTGTGCTGATTTATGAACAAATATTCCCACCACTTTGAAGAGAATTGAACCAGTTTGCATAAAATACACACACTTGACTCTCTGAAAAGTTGTGGTGCTTGCACACTGAACCCACACAACCTTATGAAACCTCGTAAAATCTCAAACCTGGGCAGGAGTGCATTGTTCACACTCTTCCTCTCACTCTGTCATCATCATGCTCATAGAGACAATGGTACTCCTCAAAACGGTCGTCTTCTGACATGAAAGCAATCCCAACCTCCAGGAAAAGCTTCAAATGCAGTTCAGAAACCACTGCAAGCCCTATCAAGCAGTGTTCACCCCGTCCTGAAATATTACTATACACTGCAGCATTTGGATAACACTGCAATGTATTATGTTTCTTGTATGGAACTACATTCACTTAGACACAGGTGTCTGTAACAGACCGACAGGGGGAGAGAGAGAGAGAGTGTTCATATTTTTTCCTATTATACACTTCTTTCTTTGGATTTTTTTTCCTACAGTGTTTGTTAAAACTTTAAGTCAACATGACTTGGTTCACACATAAACTCAAGTACATGTTTCAGTATCTGCAGGATCAGCACCTTCCTAATTCCAGCATCTATTTCTGTCTCTAAGACACCTCTTTCCTTTATGCTAATTACTATTTATTCAGTAACAAAACATTTAATATCATTCAAAAACAGAGTTAAAGAGTCACTGATTTACAAAGTAATGCACACAAAGAATGCACATCTTTGAGTACTGGATTTCAGGGTAGCTTCAGACAATGTATCTTTGGGTCATGATTACTCACTATTCTAGTATGCTTAATGTAAATTACCTGGCACTGTAAAATAAGAGTACAAAGCCTTCAATACAAACTTAGTGACTAGTAGAATAAGTGCAGTGACACACCTGACCACAAAGCATCCTCCACAGGTACAGTAACATTGAGGAATCTGTATTAGGACACTGATCACATTGGCACTTGAATACCTTAAAAGAATTTTAAAAAAATCTGCTGCTAGTTACTGCAACTTGAGAATGAAATGGAATTTAGAAGCCAAAGGATACTTAAAATTCACCATCAGCACATTCTACACAGAGTCATAAATGGTACAATATGGCAGGGAAAATTGTATCCTAACAGTGTCTGGGCCATGCAATCCGTACACCAAAGCAGCACATTGTGTATTCAGGGAATATCTAATTTGCTCAGTGGTTTATCTATCTTGTTAAAAATAAGAGTGCTAGGCTTCAAAGTATGGCCTTCAGCTTGCGGCCAGAGAAGCCTTCAATGGGTAACTAGCAAAGATCATGCAACAAAAGCTAAATCATCCCCAGAAGAGGCAGAAATTTTGAGAAATAACAACAAAAACGGAACTGCATCAGTGAAGTACAGTCCTAGAAATTTATCCTGGAATTTTCAGTCTGGATCTTCTAATACCAAGTTCCATTAATAAATACAAAATCTCAACAGAGAGCATCATCTGCGTCCACAACAAGGGAAGAAAAAAAAATGTGGTTTTCAAACACACTGAAATAGTAACGATAACATAATATTTCAAAATATTAAATCACAACTTAAAAACACATGAAGCAGCAAAGGAATTTTAAAATGTAATTTTGTTTCTGCAAACATACGTATTTATATATGTGTAGACTTACACACAGTCAGATATAGACAGACAGATGGAGCATTTTCTTTTGGCTAGATTTTAATCTACCTATCAGTCCTGATGTCTAGGCATGTCTATAGAAATTATCTGCCTCTTTCTAACTCTTTCCTCATTTTTGTTACTTGAGTATTGCTCCACTATTTACTCTATGAAACTCAATTAAATAGACATTAAGGACAGGGAAAGTATAAACTTTTCTCTTTGCTCTTCATTTTTGACACAATGATGCAATGCTGCTTCTTGCTTAAGGAACTGCTCCTGTATTCCTTCTCCAAAAATTTCTTTCATTTAGGGTAGCAATCTTTTATTGTCATGAGAGTTTTGATCAAACAGAAGTTGCAAGATCAGATAGTCGCTTAGTTAAAGGAAGGTTAAAATTCCTTGGAGGACTGCCATGCCTCTCCCAACCCACTGAACTGCACACTCGCCTGGTCTTACCAAACCACAAAAGCTGTGGCGCTGGCACGGTTCTCCCCTGGACCCCTTGGGACAGCAGTAGCACAAAACAATATGTATTTATGAACACATAGGGTTTGGGGGATGAATACAGGGCAGAGAAAGCTAATGAGGTCCACAGTCAACATGGATCAACATGCATTTCTACACAGGGACAACATATCAGGCTCTGCTACTTATACCACCAAACAGTGGCTTTTTTCATCTTGGCCGTAGTTTGGAAGGAAAGAGAAAGGTAGTAAGAGCGTAGTACATCTACATTAAGTGCCCAAATGAATGAGCTTCCACACAGAGGTAAAGCAGGCTCTAAATATTCATCACATGTCTACATTCTGCTAAGAAATCCCTAGACCACTGCAGAGCTATTGAAGATCAAGATTTTGGCTGTAAGAATGTACTTATCTGCATTTTACGTGACTGTTGCACAATGCATAGCACAGGTTAGCTCTAAAAGACAGATTCAAAAATCTTTAGTCTTAATGAGTATTAGAAGCCTAAACACTCCGCTGATCCAGACACTTGTTAAAAAAAAGTTTACTCAGGTTGCAGATGTCTAAAGAGATCACAGGCTGTAGAAAAACGTCTCTTAAATATGGGGTGTCTATATCGTCTAGAATTTTGTGTAGATCTTTGATAAATAGTGAAGTCAAAACACAACAGACTTCAAAACAAATTCTAATGAATGTCATGCATACACTTAAAGTGTCCCTTTTATGGAAGTGAAAGTCTATCAGATAGCAAGAGGAAAACAGACTGAATTATAAAAATAAATCAGTTTCATATGTGTCCTCTGAAGCTTTCAGACAAACATACTCCCTTGATATGGTGCTTCAGCATCATTCTTAGGAAAAATGCTCTCTACATCATGCCATATTGTATCCAAAATAAACAGTTAAAGGGCATCATTTGCCAGAGTAAATTAACGTATCTGGCAAATGAGTAATCCAATAGGGAATCACAGATATGTGTTCTCACAGCAAGTGATCAAATGAAGGGCTAAGGACAGCCCTTGAAATGGAAGCAATTTTTGGGTTATTAGTTAACAATCTCAAACAATATTGACTCCAGGGAAACTGCCTTCCTAATGAAACTAACAGCTCACATAAAAAGAGCTTATGGGGTCAAATCTGTAATTATTTTTTTGCTCAGAATGTTTTTTCCCAGATTAAAACCCTTTTTTTTTTTTGGAAACCTTAATCAAATTATTTGCATATATATATGGTTTTATTTATTTTCACAAACATTTGATTTTTGTGGTGATGTTAGATGCTCACATGATCCAGATTCCTGGAGTCCAAGCCCAGTGAAAGCAATTGCTCTTTTAAGAAGGCCATCGCTAAGTAGTTCTCTGCCCATTTAAAAAAAAACCATATAATAGTTTTTAAAGTTCTATGTCTTAATGGCATTTACCTTATTACCCTTTGATGGCATGCTTCATTGTTATCTTTTTTCTTTTAACAGAAATCAGGAGGTTAGAGAGATAAACATTCAGTTTATATACATTATAGCTGTTAGGATCCTGCTCTCTAATGAAGTAATTTGCCTTTTCAATATGGTGCTATCCTTAACTTGGACTAAAAGCCAGTATGACTGACTTTTCTTAGCGCCATGGCAAGAGCATCACCACCCAGCTCTAGGCCAGCTCTAGCAGATGCGGGGAGACCTCTAAAGGAGTGATATGAAATAGTTCTGTGGCTGTCACTGTCATCACTTTAAGTGTGGCACATGGTAACGCTGTCTCCCGGGCTCTGGGCTGAGCAAGCAGAAGACAGCTGTGGTATATAGCAGCAGGTTGCCCAGGGGCTGCAGAGACAAGGAGAGGGCATGGGACATGGAGCAGGGCTACCCTGCAAAGCCTGCCACGTGCTGGTTCTTTATAACTGGAAAACTGAAGCTGTAAGCGTTTCTCGTTTTTGGTTCCAGAGTACGCAATGCCTACTGGCTGCAGGATGAAGAACTCGCATTGATTATTGGAAAAGGAAGCCTCTACCATTTGCTACATCCTCCTTACAGGTAGCTGCCTGTCCATGCATTTTGCTTCCACAATGAGTTTCTTCTGAAGAGTATAGGGTGGAGAGAAGCAAAAGAGAATGACTGCAGTTGAAGCCAGACAAAACCGAAGACACCACTTACACTGGACATGGAAATTGAAAAGCTTTCCCCACCCTATCACTCTTCTGCTCTTTCATGCATTTCTGTAGATACAGCCCTGGCCTGAGACATGGACTTCCCCGCCACAGCCCCAGGTAATGCCAACCCTAAGCTTGTTAGACCATTGGCTGGAATGAATACCCTTTGCAATCGATCTGCATTATCTGCTTCTGCCACCTTTATCCATAGTATCTAAGTATCACTGTTTTTTCCTGCCTGGCTTCCCAGTACTGGAAGTCAATACTCCCTACCCAATGACGACATGCATGTGAAAATTACAAGATCCTTAATAATAATCTATTGTGCTTACACCAAATGCCCATTTCATACAATACCCATCATGACAGAAAATCTAAGTGATTTAAGAAAAGGCCACAGACTCAGCTTCCTCATAAGTGCTATTACTTCAGTGGTGGTACCAAATAGATAGGTCAGATCTCAACAGGTTTACCAGAAACTAGATGAGACTCATTGCTTAACTTCTGAAGAAACCAACTATGCGTACTACACGCACCCACACACCTGTGCCCACCATCTCTCTCTCTCTCTCCCTCTCCGGAAGAGGACGCATAAGACTAAATAAAACATGGAAAAAGGGGGACAAAAGAGTCAATTTCAAAATTTTCTTTCTATGAATTTGAAAAATAATAAAAACCACTGTACTGAAAATAGTTTTACTTGCAAGTGCTGCATCAGTCGTTATTTTTCTTAACCTCAAGAGTAGCTCCAGGAAATTATACTGAGCCAGAGTTAAACCAGGTTTAAACAAACACAGTGAAAATGTTCAACACGAACAAAAAAAAGATCTGATACAATGTCCCCTGTGTGACCTCATTTTTTTTAAATAAGAAATACATTTTTTACATTACAATTTCAAATAGAATCTAAACATGTTTCTGCAATAATCACAATTATATCCAACAGCATAAGAATACATGGTAAGAAATAAAGACGCTTATTTGAATGAGATTAGAATTATTTCATAATATTAACCCATAGCATCATTCAGATAACATTTTCTGTCAATAATCAGAACTTACCATATTGATTGGGTCAACTGGGCCAATGCTGTTAACATAGACATCCGTTTCAATTACCGTAGTTCTCACTAAACAAAACAGTAACCATAATAATTATATATTTAATTAACTCTGTACACTGTTAGTGTAATTTAACCTATTTACTAAAGTAAGAACAAATCTGATATTCTTTTATTAGATTCAGAATGATTAAATATCTGGTTTGTTCATTCTGTGAAGGGTCATATATGACTTGGCTCTCTTATTTCACAGAAATTGTTAGAATTATCAACACAAATTTTTTATTTCGTAATGCAGACCGCGCCTGTGCTTTCTGAACAGATATAACATAGATATAAAAGGTAAAGGAAGGGTAAAAAACCCAAAACCTCTCTTCCACCATAAAAATTTAATCAGAAACAGGAAAGAAAAAAATCAGAAAAAATTGCTCGTACAACAAACCATGAGGACTGGAAGCAGATGTATTTATCAGCTGTAAGGAATCAATATGTAGTGCTTTCTGTCAATTCCTACCGAAAACGTGTAACAAAAATAAAATAACTTTTCACCACAGATTTCTTCAATTCAAGCAACTATAGCACACCTAAGGATTACTAACTTGTAACTTTTAGCTGTTTGTCCTTTCATCAGCTTAATACACAGCTTCAAATACCAAATTGAAAGCTCCTCAAGTGAAAGTCATTTTGAAGTTGAACAGCCCCATATCAATATGTGCTCTCGAAATTTATTTTTCCTTAGAATGCACAGTGAAACCACTCTCACTGAGCAGACAAAAATTAACTTTTTAAAATATATATTCTCTTACAGAATATACTGTCTTACTTTGCACACTTACAGAGGGACACAATGTCTAAGTGACTTCCCATAGAAGTCACAACTGAAGTACAGGTAGCACTGACAATTCAGTTTTTTCCTTCTAACTGGATATAGGGGAAAAGGGTACAAGTGGAAGAGGTGAGGATGCATTTTAACTTCATTAATTTACTAAGCATTTTCTTCTAGCTTGTACTGGAAAGCCAGAATGTGGACACAAGAGGACATATGTCCTAATCCCCACTGGAACGAAGAGGGTTAATAATAAAGCTCTGCTGGGTCTTTCTCTCACAATCAGGTACATTAAAATGAAGCATTTCTGTCCATCTGCAGATGGAAAAGGGGGAAGCTACAAACAAAAAGGCACTTTGATTCATAGGAGAGGGACCCTAGGTCATCAGATTTGATTTCTTTATACTGCAGACCATCAGAGATCGCTTAAGTGTTCTATAGCAAACCTAAAATCTTAAGTAAGAGGATTTTTCAAATCTCAAATATCTAAAACTCGAACAGACACACAGAAAGAAACAGGATATCATTAACATCATTGCCAGCCACAATGGTAGGCAAGATCCATTTTCTAAATATCCTACGATACCTTTTCCTTGCCAATCTCACTTGGGAGGAAATTCTCTCTGGTTCCAAATCCGATTACTGGTGTGACCCTGAGCCTGACAGCAAGACACACCACTGAGGCTGCACAAAGGATTTTCTGTACGACCACAGAGCACAGAGTCACTTGATCACCAGCCTGTCCCCAGCATGTTTCACAGAAAGTTTAAACAGACTCTGGAAACCAATTTCTTTCCTGGGGAAAAAAATAAGTACCTCCTGAGCTGCAGATGTTTTCAGTGTCTGCTGGGCTCATAAAGGAAGAGGGGCAACACAAGAACTAATATCCACAGATTGAAAAATCAGCGAGAAAAAAAAAAAAAATCAACTATAATCCGTATGCATAGACAAATATGTATAATATAATATCTTTTACATATGCCACACCTCGCAAACAGATATCTTCTTCCTTTAATTCTGCAACCCTATTTATCTATATAACAGCAACCCCACTGCGAGACAAGAAGGTGGATCAAAGTGTACCTTGCCTCATTCCTCAAGCAATGCTGAGCCCACTATTTTTTCCCCGTATTAGTAGAAAAGGTTTAAATTCTTCTCGGTGTTAGGAAATCTTGTTTTGTTCTGAGGTTCAAGTCTTTGACTCCAACTTTCAGCCCTGCCCAGCCATTTTCCGCACCTCTTCTTCAGACGCAGGTACCTACACACGGTGGCTCAGGTCACCTCTGAAACTTGCCTACAGTCTGCTGAACAGTTCATACCGCATACTGCAAATGCGACCTACGGATAATCTGTTTGGCTTTAATTTCTAAAGCTGCTCCATTGTTTCCAGATCCATCTTGAAATGTGGACACCAGGACTGGAAATTTTTGTAACAGTGTTATCAGCGCTGCTTGAACATTTCCAGATTTCTACTCATTGTGTTCCTTTTCAAAAGGGGACTTGTCTCAGGATAACGCTCAGGGATGCATAGCCAAGATTTTATGCTACACAAAACATCTAAGTTAATCACTTAATCAATTTACTTAATATCTAAGTAAATCACTGCTTTACTATCCAGAATCTCTCACCTTGCAATATGACCCCCAGGCTTCCTTCCCTCCACCTCCTGTGTCTTTTTTGTGCCTCCAGTTTTATTGAAGGAGCAAATTATTACTCTGCAGATAAAATCTCTCCCTTTCCAGCAGTCTTTGTGTCATCTGCCAACTTTATTACAAAATTAATTGCTGAAATCTTTCAAAACATCATTATTTTTTATCAAGACTTTCCTATGAGACCGACTATAGACAGCCCAACCACTGATATTTCCTTATTAACAACTAAATTTTGAGATCTGTCAGTAAGCCAGTTTTTAATGGAGGCTGTGTCAATTTTATGAAACTCCAGCTTGCAGTGAGCAGTACTTGATCTGCCACAAGGGCTCTCCTGTAATGTGCCACGGAGTTCAATTTGCCTTTTCCATACTGCTCTGAGTAAGACTATTAGAGCTATTAAGAGCCAGCAAAGAATCTGAAAATCTGCCTCTGTTGAAATTATTTTAATTGACCCAAATGATCCAGAGAAAGAGATCCAATTCAAGAAGACTGGAAGAGGCTGTTTTGTTACCTAAGACCTTCTTCTGTAAGGTACAGAGCAAAGCACTTATCTGAATGAGAAGAAAGAATTCATTCTTCTCATGTTCTTGAACTAGAAGTGATATGAGTCCATATAAATGACAAATGCTGGAGGAAAATACATTTTTGATACTCATTTTACATCCATGTAATCACTATTGTTCATTTACTCCTCACAAAGAGCTAACTGAGAAAGACGGTTTGAGATGTTTCTACGGTGAATATTTCTTATTTTACTCAAAAAATTTGGTATCAGCCTTGAAAACACTGGGAGCAGGAAGAAAGTTATTTAAGACATCCTGCGTGAAGTGCAAAACAGTACTGTAAACTTACAGAAGCTTCTAAGGAAGAGGAGAAAAAGACAGCACACTTCAAATATTTAGCCTGAAAGACAATATGAGCCAGGCTACAGTAAGAAGGTGTCAATACAACAGATTGCATACTCAGCAGAGAAAGAGAAGAGCACCAAGGGGCAACTGCCCCCAAGGGATATTTCATCAGTTCTTAACATGTCTGAAACACACAGGGAACGTGTGCTAAGCCCAATCTATAGAGATCTACTCACACTTTCCGATTTCCTGCTTTGACACCTTTTCTTCACTAGACTAAACTTCTGGTTTAAAAGGTTTGACTGGTATCGAGCATCACCTCACACAAGCACATAGCTAAGGACAGGCTTGTCCCAGGAAATAAATATAGTAAATAATAAATATGTGCCTGGAATTCAAGAGGAAGAATGAACTTCCTGACAAGCAAAAAGACCTGTAAGGAAGCCTCTCTCAGCAGGCATGAATTGCTAGCTTTCTGAAAAACACCCAGGCATATTCTGAACCCCAGTTTGAGTTCAAAATTTGCATTTTGAAAAATGTTTACTCTCGATTAGAAAAATTGTAGTGATAAAAATCTACCTCAATCATTGACAAATTATTTTAGTAATTACACTTGCTATCAAAAGTGCCTCTTTTTTAGCCTGTTTTTATCCACACCTAATTTGTAGCTTTTGATATTTGAAATATCTCCGTCTGCTACATTGAAGAGCTCTCCTTATCAGTTATTCTCAGTTTATTAACCCTCATCTCCTGACAGAAATTATTATCATTATTGTAAAAGTGCAGAACATTGCACTTTTTATTGTTTAATATTGCTCTATTTTCATTACTCCAATCCTCATTACCCAAGAGGCTGTTAGTGCATCTAAATTCACTAACCAGTTCCCATAGTTTAGCACAATTCCCCATTTTGAAATGACGGTCTAAGCTATATCACCTTTTTTTTTTATTATTATTATTACTTATGCTATTTAATCTAAAACCAGTTTTGATAATTTAATCCGGGTTTATTTTCTTTGAGCATGTTTTCTATAACTCCTCATTAATGCCTAAAGAAGCATCTCTTCTTGGTGAAAAAGCAGTTATTCAGCAAATAAATTAGGTGACTACTAGACTCAGGCATAAGAGAGGCTTTCAATTTGTAATAGTTTTTAATGGAATAATACAATTCTCACAACCAGTTATCTAAGAGTATTACTTATATGGCTATCTATATTGAAAATTTGGCATCAAGTGTCTACAGCAGACTTTCAGCTCCATCTTTGAAGAACTTTTTCAAAGTGATTCTGATGAAAGCAGAACCCTGTTTTCCACACTTTTTCTTTTACCTTTTTATGTAAAAGGAACCCATCTTTAGTAAATAATCCTACCCCACAACTTTTATTATTTCCATCATTTTATATGCAGTGCACACATCCAATATCTTTAACATTCACTCCATATGCTCTTCTACATCCTGCTCTTGTATTTCCTTCAATACTTGCAAAATATTCTTCATCTTAGAATACATACCTCTCTACATTTACCCGATATGTTACTGCTTATTTGGGCCATTACTTTCCTGCCTACATCATCCTTTCATCAATGCTACATTAAAAGCACCTGTTCAACACAACAGCCCCTAATACCCTTATCTTTTCAGAATTAGTGCTTCTGTTACTCTCTTGAAAGTCCACTTTTTGTTCATGCATCCTTTGTGTGTGATGCTTTCACATTAGTGCACTGAGATGCAACTACTTACCCATGCCCTGCTGATAGAGCAATTACAACTATCCAAATTTCTCTAGGTATCCAATTTCTCTATGTCCATGAGCAACCATCCTCACTCTTCTTAAAATTTCTATCAATGACTTTCCTCAAACAGTCAATTGAAAACACTCCATTAGAGTTGTAGATATGTGATAAATATTCCCTATTTTAAATTAAACTTTCAGATTGATCATTTTTGTTTCATCCACATAATACCCAACATTGGACATGAGATACATCTGGAAAAAAATGTGCTGTAAATTGATAGGCTAATATTAATATATAAGTGTCCCTAAGGTGTGAGAGATAGAACAGTGTGCAGCGAGAATTCTTTCCTTTAAAAAGGAATGTTGAAAAATAGAGCTAGTTTGATACAGGACTGAAGCTAAAACAATGTGGTGATAAAATCAGGTAACTAAAAGGTAATGTTACAGTGAGAATATTACTGCTTTATTAATATGTCAACACTACGAGGTTGTATCTCTAAAAGGATTTTATACAGATAAGATCTACAGATAAGAGACTTCATCTGGTAAGTACTATTACTTCATACTGAGCAGAAGGCACTTTAATACTTTATGCTCTTTTATGCTCTAAACACCTCAAAATATGTTACATAAATTGAGTTAAGGACTAGTAAGATTAATAAACATAGCAAAGCAAAGGGTAACAATTAAGAAGTTATTACAACTTGGGGATATTTGAATGAGACAAATAGAAAACCACAGTGTGGTATTCTCCTATTAAATGTCAGTATTGCCTCTGAGGTTACAATTTTCATTCATCATCCTCTATGATCTCCCTCAACTAACTGCACGTTCAACAATGAACCCCCTTATCTCACTCTGAGAAGCTGAAATTATGTGTCAACATCAGGAAGAAAACAAAATTCTGCTCTGGTATTCAAACTCAAAAAGTCCAGGTTCGAAACAAAAAATATTGCTATTGTAACTGAGCTTCGTAATTCAATAGTAAAAATGTTCTGTGGGATATTATTGCTCTGAAAGATAATTAGAATTCCAGTTAAATAACCTTGTTGTACAAGTACTGACATGTACTCTGAAGATGTGGAATCTAACACCAGATTTTATCCACATAATTGAAGCAGACTAAAATGAATGCAAGATAGCCTGATTTTGTTTTTCATATCTGCTGCAGTTCCCAAGTAGCTGGACGGAGTGCAATGCCTTCAGTCGAAGCTGGAAATGACATCTTATGCTGTCCAAAATTTCTGCCTTGTGGCAGAAGTCTGCAACTTCCCCACCATCCCAAAGAGAGTCCGTCGTAACATTTGCTCTCCTGGCAACAAAGTGAATACTCCCAAATGTCTCCTGTTCTTATCACTCTGGATGATTATTCGTGAACCTTACATTTTATAACATCGGATGTAGGCAGGTCCCAGATAGCAAAGGTCAGATTGGTACAGAAGTATTGCAACAAGAGAGTGAAGAAGAAAAAGAAAGGGAGCATTTATGCGAGAGAAGGTAGAACCAATTGTCTTCATTCGGGAACCAATATTTGGAATCCAAAAGGCTGTACGTTGAGTTACTCAAAAAAAAAAAAAAGACACGTTTCTTGCCCTATCAAAATTCAGTACATAAACAGAAATGTAAAGGTAAAGATTACGCCAAAATTCTTCCGTGCCCATCTAAATCCATTTGACGTGTCAGAATAAACTCCTATTCCTCTCTATTTTCTCTCCATTTATTTCTAAGTTTTAGGGGGAGAGAAGAGAAACAGAATTCTCTCTTCTTTCATCCCCACCTACCAGCTAAACGTTAGAAGGAATCCTAGTGGAGACAGTTTATTCCCTCATAATCCCTTTGCAGTCTGTTGAATCAAGCAGTCGGAGAAACAAAAACAGTGATGCTATACATCTGTCACACAGGGAGAATGTAAGGAAAAACATGCTGGAAGACCTTTCTTGTTGTCTAAATGTTTGCAGTAATTCAATTAAATGAATGTGAAGGCAAAGACTTACAAGAAACTTCATGAAATTCACATGTGATTATATTATGACAGTGAGAGAAAAATTGCCATTCAACTTCTTCAGGATAACAGTCAACAAAAAAACAGAACTAAGAAATCTGGGGAAGAAAACAATTTGTCAGAAGCTTTCAAAAGAAAATACTTAGTTTGAGATTGCATCTTTCTGTTCTCCTACGAAAATAAAACAAGTCTAGATTGTTGTATTGTTTATTGTATAAGCAGCTTATGACTTACATGGCATTCTTTTGATAGGGAACGCCAAGTATTAACAAATAATTATGTCCTCCACCTCTCACTTCACAGTTCAGGGAACAAACTCAGAGAAAATAAATTATTTTTCTAAGTTTCATCCAGCGTACATATGGTAGATAAGAACTGGCAAGGTTTCATGTATTCCATGTTTTCAACACAAGATTCTTCCAAATATTTACACTTAATACTTATATGCAAATTGATGCTTTGGCTATTGAAAGACAAAATTGCCTTCCTACTGGCTGGCACAGTTTCATCTACAGCAATGCACTCTTCCCTCCTTTAGAAAAGATATAGTCCCAAGTTATATTTTAAGATTCTTATGAAGTTTTTCAAAATCTGAGCTAAGGGAAGAAGAGAACTGCGTTGAGTTAAAT
Organism: Xenus cinereus; assembly: GCA_025774025.1. Classification (NCBI taxonomy): domain Eukaryota; kingdom Metazoa; phylum Chordata; class Aves; order Charadriiformes; family Scolopacidae; genus Xenus; species Xenus cinereus. The sequence continues at coordinate 67,513,327 of JAOXJK010000032.1, forward strand.
TTGCTCAAAATACACACTTACAATGCGTTTTCTAAAGTAAAAGTATCTAGGAATAATTCTTTAATAAACTCCTACAAACTCAAGATCAAATTCTTAAATAGCCATGGCTGGTTTATATCTGTCAGAAGATCATAGTTAAACTAGGCAAAATGTAATTGCCTTATAAAAATTTATTATAGATTGCCCACTGTCCCCAAAATGCAATACTTTACATAAGAAAAAGACACTGAAAAGAGACTGTAAATAGAACATAAAAAAGTCTACTCTTGCATACAACATTATTTTTACCAGTTCCAGAAAACCATTGCATTCTATTGATATATTTAGCTTGTTATATTAAGTTTTAAAAATTGCATTAAGAGGATTTTTGCCATCTTTGACAAAATACAAGCCCTCTCTTGTTCACATCTTCTATTTACTGAATTATTTCTTGGGCTTACCCCCAATATCTGGCCGAAGCTTATTGTCGTATCCTTGAAGTAAGGAGTCCAGTATGTGAGTTACATCCCCACCATGAATCTTTGGTGCAAGGACCCATGTTTTATTCACTGTTAGATCTTCATCATCCTCATCATCTGTTTTATCCGCTCTATGGTGAGTGAATGAAAAAAACAAGGTTAGGAAAAAGAAACAACAAACAGTGAAACTAAATACAAACGAGGTCAAGAAGAATGCTAAAATTTTGAACGCTAGAGTATTTTATACTAATCTAAATGCTTTCTGTTGCTAACAGAAACAGGCAGGTCCTTATTTAAAACACCAATACTTTGGTTTATGGCGGTAGAGAGTGTAAGCTAATAAACATGTCAAGAGAGGCATTAACACATCATACATACAGCAAAACTCAAGCCATGAGTCAAAGACATTTTTTTTTCCTGTTTTAAGACACAAAATTTAATTCACAAGCTTTTCCCTGCATGTATTTCATTTTCAAATCATGGTACTAATATGCGTAAGAGAAGCTTAATCATGATTGTAGATACATCTTCATGTCAAGAACATTAACAGAATCTCCTTCCCAGTAGCCTCCATTCTAGCTATGACATAAATAAACAAGACTTTTGTACTTATTCAACTCCATTCAAAATTTAAGAAAGCAAACAAACATTACATCCATGTGCCATGACTAAACATTCACAGAAACTGCAGTCGTATCAACTATGTAACTCCATGTATACATCGCATAGCTAAAATGCTGTACCCTTCCTCTCAGTTAAGATCATTTTCTAGCTACCTGTTTTACCAAGATGAAACAAATGTAGAAGAAAAACACTTCCACATTCATTTATTGCCTATCTTTAATTAAATAAGCAGCAATATATAGTTAATTGCTAAGTCATTACAAAAAAATCGCAATACCTTGGTTTCATCTGCAGATTCACTCAGATATCACCAAAAGGTCAAAGAATGCCTGGAAGTAGTTCTCTTTCCATTTGAATCAAATGAGTGTGGACTTAAGTATTCCTCCAGTGCTAAAGTTTGCCATCTATATTACTCATCCAGCTTATTTCAGGGAACTGCTATGGGCTTCAAGTCAAGCAAAGTGCATCAGACTGATAGCAGTAACTCTGACAGTCACACAACGTGTCTTCACAAATGGACACTGGCTAGCAATTATTACAGAATGTATGCAATCCATATAAATCAGTTCTAATATTAATATAAGCACAGATATTCCAGTAAAAGAAAGGAATTAAATTACTGTCCTTGTACCAATTTGTATTGTACACCAAACCTAAAATGTTACTGCTATATTACTAGAAAGGGGTTTAAGGGCTTCTAAATGACACAGACATACACTGCCCTCAAAACTAAGGGTGGAATTTTTCAGTAAATTTCCTACAGGAATGAAGACCACCAGCGTGTTCCATGTGAAGACAACACTATGCCTTCAGGGGGAAAAGGACAGAAAAAGTCAGGAAAGGACAGAGATGGAGTAGGCATAATGGGGTTTTATTTTACTCCTTTGTGGGAATGTACCAAAAGAGTCTGTATTTCTAAGACCTCCCATTACCGCTCAGACAACACTAATGAGTCTCACTGAAAATCAAGACATTATCAAATATTGGAACACAGTGTCCAGGGAAGTAGTTGAATCACCGTCCATGGAGGTATTTAAAAGGCGGGTAGACTTGGTGCTGAGGGACATGGCTCAGTGATGGTTTTAGCCAGTGTGAGGTTGATGATTGGACGAGGTGATCTGAAAGGTCCCTTCCAACCTAAATGATTCCATGATTCTATGGCTGTGGAAACTGCTCGGTGGTTTTGGCATGCCTGCTTAATTTGGGAAGTGCAACAGGGTGCTTGCCACAGCTCAATAGGTTCCCCAGAGGATGAACAAAAGGCACTGCTCGGATATTGGAACTTTCATACTTGGCTTGCTGCAAACGAGTTGCAAGAGTCTATTATAGCTGAAAGGAATACCCAATCTAAATATAAGGTTCACTGATAGCTTCCCCTGTAACAGTCTGAAAAGCACTTTCATTCTTTTAAATTGAAATGCACTGTAAAATACTTAATCTTTACTGCACTATGTAGACATTATAGAAATGTCAGATATTAAATATTTAACATTCCCCATTAGCAGGGTCCCACTAGTGGGAGCACTAAAAGAAGTAGGAAGCTAAGTTTTGTAAATGTACACTCTTTTTCCCTCAAAGCTACCTATTGCCATCTCTTTCATGTTTTGTTACCACACGGCTTTTTTTTTTTTTTAATATATTTTTGGTCTGCTTGCACTTTATGTCATCTAATTAGATAGATTAACTTACGGTTGCTAATAATGCAGAGGCAATCCCAGCCTTTCCCCAGGGGCATTAAGATGATGAGGAGTAAAACTTAATTTATAAGCAGCTCTCTAAGGAAAGAGACATGCCCACTCCAAAACTAAGCTTTTCTTCTTCCTGTTTTTGTCCTCCATCCTACAAACAGCAGAAAGTACAGCAAAACCACCAGGGCACTGTACAGACCCAGGGTACCTGACTCTTAGGATCAGCCTAATTATTTGCAGATCATTTGAAGTGGCGAACACACAATTTTGGCCCGTTTTAATGTTCTTTCCACATTGTTACTAAGAACAGCATAGATTTAGCCAAAAAGAAAAGTGTAACAGGTCAGGCCAAAGGCCCACACCCACGTAAACCCGAGAGGATTTACAACCATGACACCTCCACTTGTAGTGGCTTGAATATCTTGACATTTTGAAGAGTACCTAATTTTATTTATAGATTCATAGGACAAGTCAGGTGGGAAGTCTCTAGTCCAGCCTCTGCTTAAAGCAGGGCCAGCTTTGAGATCGGATCAGGCTGCTCAGGACTGGATTGGACCAGGTCTCGCAAACCACCAAGGACGGAAACTGCACAAGCTCTCTCAGCAACCTGCTCTCCACTTCTCTCTTCTCCTATATAGTACGTTTAAATAAACTTGGAATTAACAAGAAAGAAAAGAAAAGTAGAAATACATTTCAGATTTTCACTTTCTTTCTCGCTTGATTGGAGGACCTCTGGTCCTCCAGTTTTACAACTCTGAACTACAAATAGGTACACAGATGAGGATACTGATAGCTTACAGAAAGCTATTAATAATGCAATACCAGGGGGAGAGGGAAAGATTCCATCCCAACATCTGACAGCTTTCCAGTCACTACTAAGTAAATCTGCTTAAAGAGGCACTTATATTAGAAATAAAATTTCTTTCCTCGGTATCTAACAAGAGTCTTGACTTAAAATGAACATTTCCTACTCTTTACATGGAACGACCCTGTTTTACCTAGAAAATATTATACATGAAAAAAGTGCCAGCTGCTAGAAAAGAAATACATTAGACATCCATATCAGTACACTAGGTTAACAAGAGCTTGGGGCTCACTAATCCACTACCTAAAACGGCAAATCTACCAACATAAACCAGGAATTAAGATAACCAAATGTGGAGGAACTGGACTATTGCTGTTCCACACAGTGAAAGGAGCTGCTCTCACTCTCTCTATACCTCTCTTTCTGGCCTTTTTAGAGATGAATGACTGTGATTAACCCATCTCCCTACCAGAATACCATTTTCTTAACTCTTCTTTGAAATGCGCCCAAGGACATTGAGCATGCAATAAAGACTATAACATCTCTGTCTTGCTGATGGCAGCCAGTATTACACTTTTGATTCCTAAGCCGTAGCCACTGATGTGCAGCCACAGGACTCGGATAAGGAAGGAATGATGCTGGCTGGAAAAAGGAAGTGACCAGAATATATAGAGTCTTCTGTATGCCCTCCAGTGAAGCAGAGAGCACAACATCTGCCAACCTGAATTCTCAATCCAGAGGTTTTGGGAGAAGTTGCATAAAGCAGGTGGCTTCCCCCCACACACCAAGAAAGCACATAAACACACAAAGGCAACAGAGCAGACACTGTGTACATATTCGATTTTGAATTACTGATCTTTGTCATGCTAAATAGATTTGACCCACCCTGTTTCAAAGGTAGAAATCCCTTCAGAATTACACAGCAGGCAGGACCAGTTGAGATGCTGTTACCGAGATCTAACTAAGGTTGCTAGACCATGTTCTTTAAAAGAAACATTCACTTTGGAAAATAAGAAGGTTCAAAACTGTTGACCTTTTACCTGAGTTTCTGTGTGTCTCATATGGCAAAGTCCAGCTTTTTCCCCAGGGTTTGGAATGGAGTAGAAATAAAGACAGAAGACAGCAAACTTAATTCCAAACCAGAAAATAAAATGTTAAATTCAGCTGTGCCATTCAAATATTTAGCAACAGTTAACTTGGGCTGAGCACCTTTTTACTTCTTTGCAGTTAAAATAAATCTAACAAGCCCATGAAGATTAATGTCAATTAACTCCATCCTAACTTTAACAGTAGCACTTTCCCCTCTCTCTCACAACCACAGGAAGAAAGGCAAACTTAATTAAAGAGGAATTCTTTTCCTTTCCAAGTTCATCTAAAGGTTATTTCACTGTACACAGAACATAATACTTGATCCTGCCTCCATTTACTGTAAAATATATCTTTTTCAACAAAGTTCACTCAGTAGGTCTTTTTCAGAAGGTCTGAAGAGAGACAATGATTTAGAACAAAAATATGACATCAGACATTAAAACCTTTCTTTTCCATGGCACAACGCTATTTTACACCTATTACTGTAGGTGTTAATTCTAATTTTAATGATTTTATAAATAAGAAAGAGACCTAACTTCTTAACGCGTTATAACATTTCAGCTAGCCTCATAAACTCAACAGTAAACTGCATGTATACAGTTAACAGTAATTAGACAAGAAGTGCCCTAATTATGCTCTCTGTCCTTCAACTAATTGGAGACATTACCATGACTAATAAATCCCTGAGCACAAGTGGCTAACGACTAAATAAGTCTTTTCAACATCAGGCAACATGCTCATCTTCAGACATTCATATCATAGGTCTTTGTTCTCCTTTAAATATGAGAAAAAAAACAATCAGATGAGCTTTAAGTTGCAATTAACATCTGTCAGGTTAGGTAATGAACTAGAAAAAAATGGATATAGTGAGAGTGCTCCTACTGCTATTTGCATCATGCATATCAAAGTATTGCACATAGAACTACCCATATAGCATAGGTGGGAGTATTTAAACAAGCTAGGGATTAATTTAGTTGTCCATTCCCAGGTTCCTGCTCTCATCCAACACACCCAAGGGTGTCCAGTCCTCCAAGCAGGGTTGATTTATAGGGAACCTATAGACTTACGGAGAAGCAGGAGAGGTTGGGCTGGGAACCTTAGTCATCTTCACCAACATTTCATGTCTGTGCACAAGCACCTCAATCAAGCCTTCAGTGACTCTGAGTTTTAAACAACACTGCACAGTAGTTCTGTCTAATTGGAGATACAGTGTTCCTTCCATACAAGGAATGCTCTCATGATCATTTAATTAATAAATAAATGACAAATAAGAAGAAAAGTCAGTGTTTCACATAATTTCTATACTGAAAGAGCTGAAAGGAACATGACATTTTCATTTTTGCCTTACACATGCCAATGAAAACCACGAGGCTAGTTGTGTTAGTTCATTTAGCTGAGGATCTTCTCCAACAGTAGCCAAAAGCAGTTTTATAAATACAGTGGTAGGGCACAGTGGCACTTCTCTAAATCATAAAACATGCCTTATGACAACTGTTATTCACTGATCGTGCTTCCCAGCATATTACATTTAAGTCCCTTTTCTAGGTATTACACAATTTAACTTGTGTTTTCCAGTATTTAAAAAAAAAAAGTTTTTTCTCAACTTTCAGACAAAATGGTAACGTTTCACAAATTGTAAACATGGGAGAATACTTTGTTAGTAAACAATAATTGTCAAAACACTGTGCTTAACTAGATAATGCTTCATAAGAAGTCAGTCAAGACAGACAATGTTTCCAGGGAAGGTTTCCAACCTGTCAGACATCTAACCAGACTCGACCTTACTCCAGAACACTGAACATGGTATGCCCATATGTGGTAAAAAAGTATATTTTGTGGTCCCATCAACAACAGTTCAAAGGTCATCTGATGTAGCTGAATTCCACACATTAAAAAAAAAAACAAACCTAGAGAACTGTTGAAAAACAAAACATGGTCACGGAAAGTCCCAAGTCCTCAGACATTTTTACAGATGCTGGTGATGTTTCTAATTCAGAAGCTAAAAAAGTAAGTACTTAGGCATGTGGCACATGCAGGACCAGGTACAGAAGAAAATCTGAACTCTAGATGGATGGTAAGTTCAAGCAGTGCCTGAGACAGAAGGAACTTCCTTAAAGAGAGAAAAAAATGCAACTTCAACATGGTAGGAATCAGCAATTACTCTTACCTCAGCAATTTAAAATACATATTTACATATTTCCTTGGATCTCCCTGAGATAAAACAAGAGCCTCAGACAGACTTGAAGCTGAAAAAGGACTGGAACTCCTGCACATACACAAATATTACTTCTTTTCAGTAGCAGCAGGACCACATCATCATGACTGCTAGAATAGGACACAATTACATTTTTCTTCAAAAGGTTTTCTTCAAAGCTTTCTTCCACTGCTAGCTGTTAATGCTGGACAGTTTAAACATCTCTCAAGATTTACCTTCCAAACTTGATAGCTGACTTCATACTCATCAGTTCTATTACATTTCTGCAGAAATGAACTCCCTTTTGCATTTCATCATCAGCTTCTTCACTGATGTGCTCTATTCATCACAGAAAATTTCTGGGAAAATAAGCGTAACTGCAAGCAAAGAAATGCAGCTACTGAAAATATATGTCCAGAAAGCATTGCTTGCTCTTCTTAATCCTGTGGGATTTAGAGTCACTGATGTTGTATTCCTTCATCTTCATCCTTCCTAAACTGGTTTAGACAATCTCTTGACAAAAACCTCTTTTTTTTCCCCCCACCCATTCCATCTCAGATGTTTTAATCAATCTATTTCCCCCTCATTCTGCCTTGCCAGACTCTGGCATGTTCTCTTGTGTGTCAAAAGGTATTTCCCTCTCCCACTGAAGTATGTTTTACTTATTCCCTCCATCTTTTTTTCCAGTATACCTACCACATGCATTAGGTTGATTCTTCTTCTGGATGCACATATTTCTTGTGCTCTTTACCATCTCTAATCTCATATTTGTCCTCTGCCCTGTCTCCTCTTTCCTCACTGAGTTTTTACTGAAGGGATGAATCCGGACAATCATAGCACTAGCAGAATAAAAGCAGGTACCTCTGCAGTTCACTCCCTGTAATGAAAAGTGTTGCCTACGTATTTGAGTGTTTAGACTATCAAACTTGTGATATCTTAATACATATTGCAAGCATCAGGTGATCAAGCTCTTTTGAGTCATTACAGCTTTGAAGTACATATCCGAAAGATATGAAACATTTTCTCCCACACGCAATAACTTCAGTACAATTAATTTTAGTCCCAGCAAGACCTTCACTTAAAAGCATTACCACATTTCTTATAAAATGATCTTCAACATCTCTGCGATACTAATATAACAAAAACTTCACTGAACAATGACCAGAGTTGACTCTGAACACTTAATAAGGGCACCAACTGACTGCAAAGAACATTTATAGAAATCTGAATTTTTAATATTAAGAACAACAGGTATTATTAAAGATGTGTTCCAGAAGAACAATTTTGTTCTGAGATCCACACAAATTGCTCTCCTCCAAGTCAACTTTCAGATAATGCTACATATTATTTGAAATTGCACTGGTCAAATTTGTTATTAATTCAAATGTCTTTTAAACATCTTACAAAAATAATCATCTGGACTCATAGCATCACAGATATTCTTTATCCAGAAGTCTTCTCATATAATACAGAGTTAACCTTCTCTCCTTGAAAGTTCATCCAAATATTGATACGCTCAGACCAGTATAACTGCTGCCTCTACTCCTATCAAGTTGAAGTCCAGAAATCAATTGAAAATTTTCCTCACATCTATCTAGCCAAGCACAGGTAATTCTCTGTGCCAGTTCAGAGCTGCTGGATTCTCAAACATATTCATCTTGATTAGTATAGCAATCTCTTCTCAAATAGAAGATTTGACCACCTTAGTAAAAATAGCCCTTTACCTCCATATGTGATCACAAAAATGTTCTTCCCAGTATTGCAGACCTGGTCAAGACAACTACCTGTTTCTTTACCCCTCTCTTTTATGCTATATAATAGAGATCAAGAACCTTGCACGAGTAAGAAAGCTAACCACAAAAAAAAAAAAAAAAAAAAAGGGAAAAAAACCCTA
>JAOXJK010000032.1:67530590-67546647 GCA_025774025.1 Xenus cinereus
CCCCCCCCCCCCCCCCCCCCCCCCCCCCCCCCCCCCCCCCCGCAGGCTTTCCCCAGCACCGAGCTGAGCCCGGACTCGCCAACTCGCCCGGCGAACAAGTGGGATGCGGCAGAAGTTTTACTTCGCCGGCACCGGCTTCCCCCGCAGCCGCCCGCGGGACCCGCCGCCGCAGCAGCACCGGGACCTTTTTTTTTTTTTTTTTTTTCCCCTTTCTTTTTATCTTTTTCTTTTTTTTTTTTTTTTTTTCCAAGTTTCGCAGCGCGCAGCACGCCCCCCTTCTCCCTTCCTTCTCCCCCTCCCCGAGCTCAGCCCGGGGAACGATGCTCAGGGAGCCGGGGAGGGCGAGGGCGGCCGGGACCGGTGCCGGTGCGGGGGTCCCCGCCGTACTCACCCGCTCCCCAGCCGCACGGTGAGCAGCAGCAGCAGCAGCCGGGCCCCGCGGCGGCGGCTCCAGCGGGGCACGGGTCCCCCCCAGGCATCCATGGGCGTGAAGGCTCCGTCCTCTCCCCGAGTTTTCTCCGGAGAGGCTGGGGAATAGCGACCCCGCCGATCCCACCGCCGTCCCCCCCTCCGGCACACGGCAGGCAGAGGGAGGGGAGGGGAGGGGAAGGGAAGGGGGGAAATAAAACACCCAAACAGGTAGGAACCCGCTCTACAAGGACCGAGCAACTCGCCCAATAGGCTCATCAGGTTGCTCCATAAATTATCCTAAAAACTGCCGGGCGAATCAATCCCTAGCAGAGGTGGAGCCTCCTTTACTAGAAGGGAAACATGCTTGGGAGAAAGGGTGGCATCGATTTGCTATTTTCTCCGAAGGGGGAAATAAAATAGATCTTATCTACCTATAAATACACGTAATACATAAAACGTTAAATGTGTATTTAAAGCTACGTATATATGTGCTTAAATCTTTATTTTTTTTACAGCTGCTCGTAGGGCGGCTTGCAATCTGAGAAGCGGCCCCTCGGCCCTGCCCGGGAGGAGAAGCCCCAGGGGACGTGCGCGGAACATCCCCCCGCGGGGACTGCGCGGAACGTCCCCCCGCGGGCGGCGCGACCGCGGATTTGGGGAGGTCGGCACCGGGGAAGAGGGTCCCCTCCGGCCCCTCTTGCGTCCCCGGGAGAAGGGGCGCACCCCTCCAGCCGCCCTCCCTAGAAGCCGTGCGCGGCCGCGCCAAGCGCAACCGCGGGAATTCCGCGCACCCGAGAAAGGAGAGGCGCGCAAGCCCCGCAGGCTGCAGGTGGCTCTGCGCGGCCGCGGAGCGCCCCCGGGGGGGAAGGGGGAGGAAAGCGCGCCATGCGCGGTGTTGCGCTATAAAAATGAGCCGGGGGGCTCGCTACAACATGCAAAACGCTTTGGGTTTTTTTTTTTTTTGGGGGGGGGTGTTATTTATTTATTTATTTATTTATTTATTTATTTTCCCTTCTTCTTGTCTCCCCTCTGCTGCTCCCTCCTCCTGCCTCTCTCGGGAGACCTAGGGGGGAAAGTAGCCAAAAGAAAAAAAAAAAAATAATAATTCCCTAATACAACCCCCACCAAAAGCAAACCCGAGACGGGTAAAGCAACCGCGGGGGCGCGGCGCAGGTTTGGCACCTGCAGCCCCCTCCCCCGGCGCAGGGGGGGGGCTATGGCCCGGCGGGAGTAGCGCTTAAATAAAGCGTAGTAGTTTGGTGGGCTTTGCCTGGGGGGTCGGATGGCCCCTGGATCCCTCTCCATCTCAGTTCCCTGGCGCCGGGGATGTCCCCTCTTTATGGGGCGCTCCCGGAGTAACCTGCGCTGCCTGATGCTCAGCGTGAGGAGCAAGCCGTTTTGTTGTCCATCATCATCGTCGCCCTTTGAGTCAAGATGTAACTGCACAGAAATGTAAATAACCCCCCCCATTCAGTGGTCGTAGCGAGGAAAGGCAGCGCTTTGTTTTGGGTTCTCCTGCTTCTTTCCACGTCAGCATCTGGTTATTATTTTATATATACGGTTTACGGCTGCTTTAATGGTTAAAGCAACTCACCACGCTTCAGAGAGCTGCAGTACATTAAGTGAAAATTCAACGACTTGACAATTAAAAGCCAGTCCTGGGGGCACTGGCAGAAGGTAAAGGCACATGTTATTATATGACCTGAGGTCTCTTTATTGGCGGATTAACGCAGCAGGCAGCGTCCTAGCCTGGTGGCAGAGGCATGAGCTCGGAGGAGAGAACATGCATTTATTACAGACGAAGTGCAGAAGCAGCTCCCCTGCTGCAGCTGGTGGCACTGGCTCCAAGAAGCAGGATTACTGTCCCCCTCAGCAAGAAAACAAGCACAGCCCGTCCCCAAGTCCCTTCCTCTCTGGGAAGTCCTTTTGCCCTGAAAATAGCCCTGGTCTTTAAGTTCGTTATGGATTGATCTGTCAAACTGACTGCGGTTCACAAAATACGCCGCGGACATTTCTTATGCCTTTGCGTTCTGTTGTTTATGGAGCCATTAAAACTCTTTACTGATCTATAAAACTTCATCCTGTTACTAAAATATATTACGTAATTAATGTGACTACCGAGAAAGTTTGGCGTAAGAAGTTTAAGGGTACTTACAGGATTACGAGACATCTTCTTTCTACATGAGCGGTTTGGAGCACCTACTTAAAAACACTTAATTTCACCCCTTTGTAGGTCCAGCAGCTTGCTTGCACTGAAGGAGGTGGAGGATTACAGCTAAAATAACACATAGCATGAACAGCGAGAAAATAATATTTTTCATATGATTTCTGGGTTTAGAATGCTAAGGCATATAAAAATGCCATAAAAATTAATTTAAAATAAAATCAGTGCCAGTGAGATTTCTCAAATGACACAAGACTAAGGATGACATCAGGACAAGCTGGTTTCAGAAAGTCCCAAATCAGAATTTTCCTTATACTTTAATGTAAATAATAGAAATCCACCCCTCTCAAAACTAGAGAGGAAAATATTCCATGAGTAAATAAAATACTAGGTGAAAAATAGGTTTAAAATTTTTGAAAAGGAAACAGGAAACAAAAATAATAAAAGTTCTTTAACTACTGGAAGAAAACTTGAGGGAAGAAAAATAATCTCAGGTTGTCTGTATTCCTAAGGAACAAAAGAAGCGATAAAGGAAAACTGCAAAATGGAAAAGAGGCTATTGAAGAAAAGCTGGGGAAATCACCTAGATGAGTGTCAAAAGAAGGAGATGCCGATGCAGGCTAATAAACTAAATGACAGTTAATTGCCAAGGCCTGCTGATATTCATCAGCCACTTGGTACTGGAACAGCTGACCTAATAACAATATTTAAATTCTCAGTTAAAACCACCTTCTCCTACTCAGAGTAGGAGGGCTGTTTTTTTTAAAAAAAAATAAAAATGGAGGTGAAGAGAGGGGTTAACAGTGGAATTTCAAACCTGGTAGGCATCACTTCAGAAGCAGCAAATTGAGCAATGTTAATGTACAAGCAAAACTGCAGGATTCAGATCGCTGTTATTATCGAAGAGGCACAAACCAGAATGACTCCTGCAAAGGAAAACCACTGTCTCTAACTTCTTCAATCATATTTAATGAGCCCATGAATAGAAGAACAGGGCTACGTAATTCACTGTCCTTCCAAACCTTTTGAAGTCTATCAGTAATTTGTTGAAGGAGCTGCATAGTTATAGGGTGAGTGGGAAAGTAATGCCATCTTTCAGAAACTGCTTCAGACTACTATCGGAGTGGTTAACTTTCCACATTTAAAAGATGAATCATGAGTTCTTATGAATCTGCTCTCGAGATTCTTTTCTTGAACCGATTCCTCACTGAAATCATGGTTTTAAAGACAAGAAATAGGAAAATTCGGAGATGAAAGTTTCAGTTTGGTTAAGTCTATAGAAAAAAAATATAAAATACTGATTAATTCATAAGAGCATAGGAAATTAATTATAAAATGGGAAGCAATGGCATGTTGGCAAACAGAAAAAGAAAAATAATTGAAGGGTTGAATTCGGTAAAGATTTTAAATTCCTAAGTATAAAATCACTTTTCAGCTCTCAGCTCTGCTGCTACCAAATAGTGGAAGATCCAGAGAACACATGTATATTTAACTGTGAAATTTCTCCAGGACTGTAGAGCAGCACCCATACAAACACCCAGAAGAGCACTAGTTTGAGTAGCTCAGCACCTGAATTCTGCCCAAGTTCATCTGAAATCTTTCTCTACCCTCTAGGTCTGAGGAGTGCAATATAACAGGATAACGAAATGCAATGTAAAAGTCCTCTAAAACACAGCGAGGGTAGGTCATTCCTTTCCTAACTTCTTAAAAGTATTGGAATTGATTTGGATTCCACAAAAATACACCTAAACCTCTGGCACTGTAAAAGGAGCAAAGGCACTTAGCACAAGCTTGTGATTTCCAGTCTGGAAGCCACCTATTCAACTTCAAGGTACCTACAATCTTTAAGGCACCTAAAATGACATGAGAAGGAATTTTCCTGCTTAAAGCTGAAGTCCAAATAGGAGGAGTAGGAGGGAAAAAATACCCCCAAACTAGCTAATATCACTATATTTTGCACCTGGGAGCCTTCACACCTAGTATTGAAAAGCATCTTGATTTCTCAAAATTTAGTTGCTCAAGACCACAGAGGAACCTAAAAACACCCATATGTAATTTTCCATAGTTGACATCACGCATCTGCTGTATTTCTCTTGGCCATAACTACTTTCCCGACAGGAACATGTGAAACAACGGCAGGTTTGTGTGCCTGCATACCACTTTGAGTGCATGAGGAGCTTTGAAATGTAGCCCTAGTGGGTGGCCCATCTTCATTCGCTGTGCCTGGGGAAGTTGGTGGTCCTCACTCTGGTAGTTGTGTAAGGAGCACTTACCCTGCTGAGAGCAGCGTCGCCCAGTGCATGGAGAGGGAAGAGAAAATCATTACGGTCTTCTGTCCTGCACCCAAAAAAGCATATACAATAGCAAGAGCTCAAGGACTATTGCAGCCACATCTTCAAAAGGGTAGATTTAAATTTACATAACATTTTTTTGGTGAAGTTACATTCGTAGACATTAACTGTGGACGCACAAATCAATTTCCTATGTGTACCTCGCCCCTTAGATTCACAGAATCATAGAATGGTTTGGGTTGGAAGGGACCTTTAAAGGTCATCTAGTCCAACCCCCCTGCAACGAGCAGGGACATCTTGGAAAAGTATGCACGTGTGATTTATGTGCTGGCATTTAAGTAAGCACAAATGCAAGTGCAAAGTCACATGCACAGTATTTTAAACCTGCAGCCCAAATGAAAACAGTACCATTATTCTTAGGGCAATTCAGAAAAAGTGGTTTTAAATACGCATAATCATGCTTAATCCTACCTGAATGTTTACTCTTTAAAAAAATCCAATCCTAAACAGGATTCAATCCTAAACACAGTAGCCTACTGTTGCAATAAAAAAAACATCTCAAGAACAAAGAAAATGAATATGAACATTTTGGTACTGGCCTTTTGAAACAGGGTTTTAAAGATGAGGGTGGTGGAACTCCATGGGAGAACTGAAAGATGCAGAAACGTCACTTCAGTGCAGCTTTCATATTGTGATTAAAACCACAAAATAATTACGTTCAGTGAAACAGTCAACATCTTAATAGAAAATAAATTATAAATCTCTCACTTCCCATAGCTAAATACCATTTTAATTAAGATTTCATCTCCAATACATTGATTTAACTGCTCACTCACTTATGTTATTCATTAAAATGATTACTAACAGTACAACTTTAGCGGCACTTAAAAATTAAATGAGAGAAGTAATCTCAAGTAGAGAATGTCGTATGTAGGAAAGGAGAAGACTGCACCTATCTTTACATCCAGGGGAGAGGGGAAGGGTTAGAGCATGTAAGATGATATTCCTTTACATTTAGCATGTTCTAAATGTACATTTAGCATGTTCTTCTTCTCCATTTAAGCTATAATGAAATGAAAAACAAATTGAAGCGTAGGCAGATCTGTGGTAACTAGGCTGAAGTGCTTAGGTACAAAAAGATAACTTCAAAGGACAAGTATTGCCTTGGTCTGTGACTATTGTCATTGGCTTTCACTAGACCTCCAAGTGTTTGCAACATGAGTCAGAAAACAGCAAATACAGTTTGATCTTTCCTGTTTTGCAGGGCATAAATCCACAATCCCTCCCTCTTGTTCTCCCTAAGAATGCAATTTTATTTTTGCCTCTTGCTCACCTTTCAGCCAATTTCCCAGAAAACGGAGGCCGGGAGCCTAGATTTCCCATCTGCCAAGACACATCTTCAAAGACAGCAGACTTTCCTAGGGAATACGGTGACCGACGAGAAGAAGGATACTTGCAAGTGTGAGGCACGCATGTGTGTGCTGCAGACAAGGCAAGGAGTCTTACAGGGGACTGGGGCACCAAGATGCACTCTAGTTCATTTAGGAAATTAAGTCCAGCTTGGACTACCACAATGTCATGGGCAGGAGGTGAGCACTGGTTCAAACTCTTCTCCAGTCTATGCTCTATTTTCCCTGGCAAGGGAACAACATGTTCCAGTTCAACCCAGTGAACCACAGTGGTGCAAATGTACAGAGAGTACATTATGTTGGCACTTCAAATGACGAGTGCATTTTCAATGTGAGCCTCCCGATCATCTCTACCTGCTGAGCTTTATCTGGCATAACAGAGAGGCCCTGGAGCACATGAAGATGTGCTCAGCATCTCTTTGGAGGTTCTTCCAAGAGTACTAGAACCTACCGTGCTCCAGCACTAACGAGTCCTCGGTTTATGGGTCTAGATTAGTGCTAGTCTAAAGTAAACCCCCCACAAAACACACTTTCTGTGGGTGTTGGGTTCTCAGCGCCAACTGACTCTCTGAAGACCTGGTTCTATTTCACCACAGTATTTGCCAATGTAGCCAAAGCCACAGAGAATTATTAGAGGACTAGGACCCCGGCAGGAATCATGAAGAATCAGCCTGCCAGTGTAGGGGCTCCCATACTTTGAAATGGGATGAAATCACATAGCAAAGAACTTTTTTCATTTTGCTGATTCCTCTTGTCTCCAGGTAGGATGGAAATTCCCTGCGAAAGGTAAGAATAAGAATTGTTTCACGGCTTATAGCATGCTCTCAGGAGACTAATATTTGATTATCTGTCTGGTCTTATTTTGTTAAAGGCTAACAGGGCAGCTGTTCTACCTGACTACTGCGAGCACTTACTGTTCCAGCCAGATCAGGAGGACAAAGACATGTGAAAATGAAAAATAATGGGGCAGGCAAAAGACTGTGGTCTGTACTTTTTCCAGTTTCAAAAAGATTCGGTTGATACTTGACTCAGCCTTTGTTGAAAGTTGAAAGTGGCTTTTCAGTCTACCCTATCCTGACCAATCCTCCTTAGAGCATAAGAAGTTTTTTAGTCTGCAAAGCACAAGACATAAAAAAGTCTCTTCATAAGACTGGTCTGTCTGATAATTGAAAAATATTCTCTCCGGAATACCGATTTAAACTCTTGGTAACAGAATCCAATAGCAAATCTAAATGAAGGGTGATATAATTGCTGTTCAGAACATTAACACTCTCTCTGCAATATATTATGTCACTTGCTGAACTTCTATAATTGTTATTAATTGACCTCTAGACCTCTCAATTGTAACAAAAGCCTGAGATATTTAGAGATTCTTTTTGGGGTATTAGACTGTATTTTGCTGTCTTTTACAGAGGGTATACATTCTCTGAAGTTGCACTAATTTTCTCCTTTTCTTTTGCATCTCCTTCTTTCTTCTTAAGGTTCTTTTTCCATCTTCATGGTATTGGTTTCTATAGGACACTTCAAAAAAAAATTTAATTTCCATTTTGAATACATCACAATAATCAGTATCTCCTGTGCTTACTAGAGAAATAAGCCAAGAATTAAGCTGAGCTTCAAATTATTTTAATTGTTATTGTGTATTCACTACATAATCAAACAGAACTGTCCTACAATATAGCTTGGTGTAAATGGTTGTCAGGTCAATGGATTTATTTGCAGTGGCAAGAATCAGTCAAAATATGGCATGTAAAACCAGCATTGCTTCCAAGCTTAATTATTGAGAGAAAAAGAAAAAACACCCCAACCTTCCAAGTAGTGTGTCATGACAGGTCCTCACTAGATTGCGCAAAGAAAATGCTGTTAATTACCAGTAATCATTTGCTGGTGATATCAAACATGTCAGCATTAAGCAGAATTTAGAGAGGCATGGAGTTTAAAGGAGAAATGCATATTCCACTGTATCAAAATGCAGAAGTCTGCTAATTTTTTTAAGACGTATTTCATGGTACATTTTCAAAACTACTTCATTGCATCATCCATATAAAAGTGCTTTGATTTTGTTTTTTAACATGTCCCAGAGAAGAATACTTTTCTCTCTCAAACAGTACCAGAAACTAGGACTAGAAGATACTTAGTCTTCAGTCTTTTTCTCCTAGACAAATTCTTGCTTCTGCAGTTGTCTTTAATCACTGACTTGCATATTCTAGCATCTACATATGATGAAAATTCATCATTCTGGCATGACAAAAAATTGTTGCTGTGCAGAGATAATTCTAGTGAATTACATAGAAATCAACTATTTTTAAAAGTGGAAGAATTGTCTTATGGTTTATCATATGCTCTCAGGAAGGTCGTTATCAGTTATGATTATCAATACCAATTTACCCTTTCAATTGGAGACTAATGGAACAGCTGCTTCAGTTTGTATCATTGATGACTCTATTATCTTGAGTATGGTTCTTCTCTGGGGTAATTCAACCATTCTCTTGAAAGTATCTTCTAAAATAATTCCACTGACAAGATTGGTGATGCTCATATTATCTTCTGCTTCAGCTGTGTTGCAAGTGATAGTCTGGATGTTAGTCTTTGATTTCCCTAATAGCTGTTAAAAGCATTGCGTGTTTTTGTGAAGCTTCACCTCAATTACCATACTGTATTAGCCATGTAAAACAGATTCTTTATTTAATCTGAAAAATATCATTATGATTTAATAAAATAAAATTTAAATTAAAATTAATTTTCTAATCTATTTTGTTTTGTAGTTCCTTTACTTTAAAATATTTCTTCTAAACTACTTATCCTTTTTCACCATTAAATACTCATTAGCTCCTGGCAAAATATTGTCCACCCAGAGGCTAGCCTCTCTTTTTAGGAAGTGTTGCAAAGATTGCAGTATGTTAATAGCTGCCAGTCTCAGTGTGTCACAGGCTTATGACAGGCATCAAGTAGAAGCTGCCATTCATGCAGAATTTGACAGTGTGTCCTATAGCTGAGCAATTTCCACAGCTCTTTGTCATAGTCCCAACTTCCTTCCAGATCAATACCAGGACCTGGATGTCTATATGCAAGAAAGTTTGCAGCTCCCCCTGGATCACACCGCTTTTCTGCTAAGAAAAGATTATTTTAAGAGGACGGTATTCCCACTTCTATTTTTCCAGCTTGTATCTTTCTCACCCCAGAATTTCTTCAAAGTATCTACTAGAGTATCACAAAGTCACGCTTTGTATATTTTCTTAAACTTCCTTGTTAAATTTCAGTGGTGGTTGCACACCTTCCACTTAGTCAAAAGTGCAGGGTTTAAGTGTAAAAGTCTTATGGAGAGACAAAAAAAGACAGACAGATACAAAGGCAGTCGCTCTTGTCAGCTTTGTCTTTCTGCACAGACTTGTTTCCATCAAAAACCTTTGCTCATTCTACAAATTTCTTCTGGTAAATTGTTATGTCATCTTCTGATAAAGACCCGCCTACGGGTTTTGACATTCATAGCCTGGGCTGTGAGCATTACCTGAAGTCCAGCTGCACTCTCGAGGTGAATCATGGCGAGAATGAGAGACTGCTTTTAGCCGGTCCCAGACTCTGTTGACTCCATAGACCGGGTCTGCAACAGGAGGAGATCTGCCCCTTGGAATAAATGTAGCACCAATGGAAAAGACACATTCACGCTGTCTCTTGACCTTGAGTCACTGCCACATTATGCCAAGCAGTAGTCCCTGCGTAAACCCCAGATAACGTGAGTCATAGCAGCACAAATACCAGGGATTGTCAGAGCCTACTGCAGGTGCAAAATTCCTGTGTGGAGGAGTGGTGTAGTCCAGATTTTGTGCAGGAGCCCAAAATATTGGTTAGGCTTGCAGGCCTGGGATCTTATGTCGCATGCAGATTGTCCAACCTTATACCCATGTTGCTTTACCACCCAGGATACCAAAACCATATCTGTTGTAACTATTTTTTGTCTTTTCTGAGGGAAACAAATGTAAGATACTGTATTAGAGCAGCTGAAATAGCTGGAGAAAGCACACAAGCGTGCAAGTACACAATGTCGTCACCGAGTCTGAAAAAATTATGAAAAGTTCCAAGCAAAACAGAGGTTAAGTGCAGTTGCTTTGGATTTAACATACTTGTATTTGTCAAACAGACAAGTTGAAAGCAAAGAGCACTTAGCACTTGTTCGACAAAGAACTACAGGAGGTAGGAGACAAGGTAGACTGCTTTAATGATCCATTTGCAATGTGGTTCTGAATGAGAATTTTAGGTTTAAGTAGCTCTCTGAATTTTTGCTTGCTGGACTAAGATATTTGGTGCCTGAAGCTCTGAAGAAGGGTTGACTTTTTGGAGCAGAATTCTCAAAACACCAGGGGAGTGTTCTGACACCAGTTCTTCAGGCACTATTTTTCCATCAAATGCTGTAAATTTTAGTACCTTTTAATGCCTTTAAGTCTTTCACTAAATCCGCTTCAACTCCTTACCAAACTTATTCAAATATTCTTTTCAAAAATCATCTAAAAATCTTGTACCCTGAAAAGCTTCTACTAATGCAGCTCTTAGGAGTTTGCTTCCCAGTTCTACTTCTTCTCTGCAACAAGATTTACTTCTTCCCAGAATTTTTCCTGGTACCTGAGATATTTTATTTTCATAGTTCTATCTCCTAATGGAGCCAGTCCACAGTTTTCAGTAAGAAACTCCAAATCACATTTGGAATATGTAACTGTCAAAATGCCTGGTCTTGGATGGGAGAAGACTTGATAATAGGCTGCCCTTGTTCTACGTTTCCAACCTGCTTCAGGTGGTGTCATTACCCGCGGAAAACATTAATGGATTTTAAACTACTGTTAAGTTTGCTACCAGAATTAAATTATGTTTGTAATAACAATAAGCTGGAATCAATGAGTTAGGAATCACATCCCAGTGCTACCTACCAATGAATTTTGCCTATGCAATGCACTCAAACAGAATTACTCCACCATTAATCCTACACAGCTTTTGACAATGTGTAAAGTTCACAAAGGATTTGAGTTCAACTGTTCAAATCTGCTCTGAGCTCTAGAAGCCACTAACTTGCACTGACAAGTTATAAACACACATTAGAATGCTCAACAAAAGCAACAAACTATAAACTTCTTAAAATAGCTACTCCAATTCTAGTGACTGAAATCCCTCTGGTTGTAAAGCAATTTTGATAACAGTGACACTGACGTAACAAATAGGTATTAATAACGAGTAGTTACCAAAGCATATTGGTATACAAATAGATGTGCCTGTGGAGCATTCTTTTTGTGGAGTGAACTCTTGAATAGCCCTGGGACAAGGATGTATGCTTGACTAGGTTGTGCTAATATAATGTTAATTACATTATTGGGAAAGAAGTGCTCCAAGGCTCTTGAAGAAAAAACAGGGCTTCAAAAAATTCAAACACAAAATGACAGAATGGGCCTTGAAAGTGCAAGAGTAAGACGACACCAGCAGCCTTAGGGCTGCAGACAGGGGTAGTAATGGATTTAGGGATAAAAAAATGCAGCAAGACACGTATTCAACACATGAGAAACACACTAGATATACTAAAACCCAATGATAATATGGAATTTGCAGACCATTAAAGAAACATCAGATAAGTTTGTCAGCAAACATATAAAAATAACCCCAAGTGATACCAGAAATTAAGAGGAAGAAGTCCTACTATAACCACCATGTTCCTGCCAGTGGAGTACTTTAGATACTGGATCCTTGGTATAACTCTGCTCCTTTATTATCTACTCAAAGAACAGTAATGCCATCAGTCTACTGGCCTAGAATAAAAAAAGGTGAGCAAAAAAGAGATAAGGATAGATACTAAGAAGTCTGTGTATGAGAAATAGCTGTAATTGGACAATTTTGACTGTACATGTTAGGATCATTGTAACTAGATTAGTAGTAAGTCTTTGATTAAATTTCTAATACTTTAATTGGACCGACAACAAATTCTTGGCTTTGCATGTGGTGTGCTTCTTTAGCGCACACACTCTGCACAGAGAGTTTGGTCTGGTATCTCACCCTTGAGGTGTGATTGAAATTTGGATGCATTGCTCTTTAAAGGTATGTAGCATATCTCAGGTGTCTTTTATTCTTTTGCTTCTTCACATATACAGCCAATGTAATCATAGACAAATTAATAGGATATCTTTTCTTTTAATGAAGTGCTGTGTGTATATGAGGGCCTAGAGAGTAGGCGTGTTTCATCACCTTTTATGCCATGACAATCAAAATGAGAATAGTGGCAACGTGGTGAAAAGACTGTCATGGTTGCACCCGAGCCCCTGATACTCTGGAAACAAACAGGGATAGCAAGAGTTAAAAGCACAAACCTTCATAGCATTAGCTGGCTGCAGTCACTGAGCAGTGCTTTCTAAATCACATGAATAAGGAGCCCCATGTCACATGCAGACAACTTAACTGTACCCTCAGTTCATCCATACAGACATCGTTTGACCTCCTGGCCATCTCTGAAATGCCTGCATGCTCATGTTGCTGCAGATGCAGATGGTGAGGCATCCCCATCTTGATGCAGGCTGGCTGGAAGGTTTGTTTGTCTAAGTCTTGTCCAGCCACAATTCCTCTTTTGATGCTCCCATAGAGCACATGAGGAGGTCAAACTCTTCCTTTTGCACAGAAAGCCCTACTTCCTCCTGAATGCAGAAGCCTTCTATCTGGAATTATAATGTTTCTGAGATGTAAATGAGAAAATTGGACAAAAAAATTCCTTGTATCTTTGATATTTATTTGGGAATAGTTACAGTTTTTCACTAGTAGAGGCAGTTTGGGGAAAACAAATGTTTATAAAATAGTGGTAAATACTAATGAAATGAGCTGTGGAATCCTCGATAAAAATCACAGCAAGTCAGACCAAAACACAGTTACTGAAGAACAACAAATCACTTTATATACCACAGCATATTTTTATAATGTATCTTTAAAGCAGCCCCCTGAATACATAACCCCCGCAAAAATTCTTTCCAGGGAATTGGTGTCTTTTTACCTCCCTCACATGTCTGAGTCCTTCAGTTCACAGAAGTTCTTAAATAATCTGTCATCCTAACATCAGTCAATAATGTTTGAGGAGGATATCCTCAGGAAATTTCCCTTTAAGGGAGTAATACAGTAGCTTGTGATTAAATATAGCAAATTATTAATGTGTTTGCTTGTTCCTTTCCCTATTCTGAATTGCCTAAGCATATTTTTTACCTCTCCTGTATCTACTTGGTAGGCATTCTTTCCAATTCAAAATAGCTGTGTTAGTCATAAAGCATAAAAGAGCTATAAAAGATGACTTTAAGTGGTGTCCTAAAATCCCTCAGGGACCATCCAGCATTCAGCAGATTAAAGCAGTAGTTCTTCAAGACTGAAATGACATCTAAGTGTGGAAACTCATTTTAGGCAAAAAAAAATATAACTGTTGGATACTATAGTAGACAAACAAGTATTTCAAAAGACAGCTCTTGCAGAGCACAGTCACTACCTGGGTATTAATATATGTCTCCAGTCATTTTTTGTACATTCTAAATGGAAATGCCTGGGATAAGAACGGCTGCTTGTGCTCCCTCATCATTTACGCTGCGCAGCACTGAACTTGACTCCTGCTTAGTCATCTCCCAACTGTACCTGTTGATGTGTAAAGTTTGCTCTGATGGAAAACAAACCGTTCCCACTTAAAATTCATTGCAAAGTTACCAGCTGAGCTTTAAACACAGCATCTTGAAGATGCTGTGGTGACTGGATATTGTGTAGCAGCTCTAACATCTTGACAAAACTCTCTCTGTTTACAGACAATTAGTTATAAATGTTCTTTTGCCAGTAAAAAATGAAATGCTCATGCCAGTGAAAACACAATTAAAATGCAAGCAAATCGTGTAGGTAATTTACTAGTAACAGAAATCCGTAACAGAACTGAGGAATGACATTTTGTGACACCTTACCCCAACAATGACTTTTCCAGGGTTGCAGTGTGAGCGGCAGGGCACTGCCTGTGGGCAGACTCCTAGGAGCCTTAGAGTGCTGGAGGGAGGAGCCTCATGGGTTAGCAAAAACCTCATGAACTTCAGAATCAAACTTAAGAAGAGAAACCAGAGAGAATGAGATTTTGAAGATAACATTTTCTTGTTGTTATTTCTCAAGGAGGAAATTATGGGATCGTTTCACTCTTCCTGCCAGGCAAAAAAAAAAAAAAAAAAGTACATAGGTGCTTTGTGCATGCAAAGTGAGAAGAATTCTTGTGAGGCAAGTTACAGGACAAGCAAAATAAAACTAATTTTTATGCAATTCAGATTAACTGAATTGGGAATGGAAATACTGAAGCAAAGGAAATTGTAAAAGTCTGAGCTGTATTTTATCCAAAGCTACAATGTGATCTGCTTTAAGAGAATTCCCTGGAGATCAGTCCAAGGCATTCAAGTGCAAGGAATAATATACTCTCTCACTCTACATTTCAGAAATAATTTGAGACACCAGGCAAGTTGGAGGAGGTACAAAATATCTTAAATAGACTTAAGTTAAATATCCCTTGTCAGAATACTGTGAGTTTTATGAGCCAAGAAGCTCCTTTAGGGCTATTTAATACTTGTTACAATTACTAATTGTGTCCCACATTATTCCGATACTTAAACAATTCTAGTTGCTTCTAAATGAAAAAATACAGCAAGATACTTTGCCAAAATACATCAAGTAAAATGATTGCTAACATCTGATGCACGTAGAGGGAATTTTATTCTCAAAGGCACTTCTAAGGCACCTACAATCTTGCTTTCAGAGCAAATGTACTCAATCATTTTTATTACAGAGTACTATCATGGGATTTGCTGGGAATTACTAAGGGTTTGAATCATGCCTAGGCCTCACTTTCCTTTTTGGGCAGACTTTAGTTTCTGTAGAAAAAAAAACCCATCTAATGATATGAAACCTCTGATTGACTTAAATACATGTTCTCTTTTATGTCTTGGTAAGCTGCTACACCACTTAGACACACACAGGTCTATGGGACTGGGTGGGATCCACCCGAGGGTACTGAGGGAGCTGTGGAAGTGCTCACCAACCCACTTTCCATCATTTATCAGCAGCCCTGGCAAACCGGGGAGGTCCCAGTTGACTGGCAGTTAAAAAATGTTTACTCTCATTCACAAGAAGGGCCGGAAGGATGATCTGGGGAACTATAGGCCTGTCAGTCTGACCTCGGTGCCGGGGAAGGCTATGGAGCAGATCATCCTGAGTGCCACTGCAGCACAAGGGACAATCAGGTGATCAGGCCCAGCCAGGACAGGTTCATGAAAGGCAAGTCCTGCTTGATAAACCTGATCTCCTTCTATGACAAAGTGGCCTGCTTGGTGGATGAGGGAAAGGCTGTGGATGTTTTTTACCTGGATTTTAGAAAAGTCTTTGACACCATTTCCCACAGCATTCTCCTGGAGAAACTGCCCATGGCTTGGATGGGTGTACGCTTCACTGGGTTGAAATCTGGCTGGAGGGCCGGGCCCAGAGAGTGGTGGTGAATGGAGGTAAATCCAGTTGGCAGCCAGTCATGAATGGTGTCCTCCAGGGCTCAGTATTTGGGCCAGTTCTATTTAATATCTTTATCAATGATCTGGACAAGGGGATCGAGTACACCCTCAGTAAATTTGCAGATGACACCGAGTTGGCTGGGAGTGTCAATCTGCTTGAGGGTAGAAAGACCTTGCAGAGGATCTGGACAGGCTGGATGGATGGGCCGAGGCCAATGGGATGAGGTTCAACAAGGCCAAGTGCCGGGTCCTGCACTT
>JAOXJK010000032.1:67557157-67574464 GCA_025774025.1 Xenus cinereus
AGGCTCTTCTGCTGCAGCTTGTTGATTGACAGAAGTCATCGTACACATGCAAAGGATGTTGTCCTGATTCAGAGAGGCAGGTAGAGTTTGCTATCCACTATTTGGGGTACAAGCAAGTAGTAAGTAAGTAGTACTAAGCAGCAATCTTGCACAGAAAACCCGAGGAAATCCAGTCTTGTGGTGAAGCCCAAGCCCAAATGTTAACATTTTCAATCTAAATTACCAATAAAGCCAAACCACTTAGGACTATAGTTTAGACTATAGACATGGGGACACTTATCTCAGAAGTCCAAAGCGATAGAGCAAGTAACAACAGGCAGAATGTGCAACATGAGAAATTCCAATTAAATACAAAGAAATGTTTTTATGCCATGAAGACGGTGACAGAGGAACAGTGACCCAGGGAAGCTGTGCAGTCTCCATCCTTGGAGATGCTCAACATTTGACTGGACAAGGCCTCATACAACTTGGCATAATATGGCTGTGCTCTGAGCAGGGGATTTGACGTGATGATCTCCAGAGATCCTTTCCAATGTAAGTTATTACAACTCTATTTATTTATTTGCAACATAGATTGCTCACACACCGTCCTGGCATTCCCAGGTATTCGGGGGAGCATTACATAGCCCCCCACCCAGATACGAGGAGCCCCAAATCCCTTATGATAAACAAAATTACTTCCATCATCCATGAAGTCCATTTATGTGTTTGTCATGTGAAGTTGCTGCACACAGGAAAAGAATGGGCCATCCCCGAAATATTTAAAGCCTTTCCACTGAAAGACTTGGAACTCAGAACATTAATTTTAAAACAGAAAACCAAACCCTACTAACAGCATATACATTTGGGGTTGTTTCCCCGTAAGCTTTTTTGCCCCAGCTACTCCCATCGATGAACTCTTCTCTCTAGTAAAAGGTTTCTGATGTTCCACATCAACAGATGGTTAATGTATACCCTGCAGCAATATGTTTTATAACCTTCTGAAAACATGAAACATTGTTGTGTGTAATATGAGTACATGAGGACGTTCTCATTATATAAATAGAAAACCCTGTTAAACTCTCACCAGTGTAGAAAATATTTTCCTTCCAACATATTGTTTGTTTTCTTTGGGAAACTCTATCCTTAATAAAAAAAGTGCCTTCGTAGAGGCTGTAATGGGTTGTTTAAAAACAAGCAAACAAAAACAAACAAACAAAAAACCCACACGCAAATCCTGAGAGGAAAGCCACGAGGAGAATTAAACAATTGTGCTGTCAAAACATTAAAAACAAAAATACATGTGCTATATTTAAATTAACTTTAATAAGAAGTACAAAAAGATAATGTTAAGCAATATTTTGCAGTGGTTAATAAATATTCTTCAACAGCAAGCAGTGACACATTCAAACATAAATCCAGTTATTTCTTTTACATTTTAGAAAAGTAACAACTTTTTCCAGTTAAAACAAGGTCACAAATTACAGAATATTATCATCCTCTTTAATTATTTATAACTATGAAGCCTACTAAATAAGTGAACTGTCACCCAGAAGATTTTATATGACGTTGATGTTCAAGGTTAAGTATACTTACATTTATCATGCAGTTTCTTACTGTGCATATTTGATTGGTGTTTAATTTTCTTTAAAATTATTGGTTTCGTTCTTCCTGTTTCCTTATTTCTTGTTGATATACTGGAAGCATCGAATTGCAAACTCCTATACGTTTTGACACCTAAGTGACTCACTAAAGTAGATTTGTCATCCAGCACATAAATGCTCTCTGACTCCAGCCCATCTGAGAAATTGCTAACAGTGTCTGAATCAGACTCCACATTACTTTTACAATTTTTTTTCTAATCAAGTATAACAAGATTTAGTGTAATCACTTCCATTAAAATTAAAGTGCCTTCAAATTTTTCCTAATAAAGTGACTATTTGGAGGGGAGAGGGTGAAGGGGTGCTGTTTAGGAACTGATTTTTTAACACTTTATAGATACGGTGCATATTGTACATATGTATTCTAATAGATGTAAAGTACTACATTGCATTCCGTGCTAATGCTAAGCTACTGTAGCCTATAAACTGATAAATCCAGCCAAAATGAACATCTAATAAAGAATATCAAAAGCAGTTGATCAAAGTAATATCTTGTTCCATTCTCTATTTCCATCCATCCTCAACAGCATAGGTAGATGGATGAAGTACTGGAAAACAGATGTAACACTTCAACCTGTTGAAGCTCACCTCTTTGAATATCAGATGAATGAAAGCACTTAGTGCAATCATTAAAAGCCTCGAACGCATAAAGACATGCTCCAGGACACTTGATTGAGTGAAGTATTCACAACATTATATAAGGAATTAAAATTTGAAAGCAAAATATAACTTCTAAATCATCCAACAATAAAAATATATTCATATATATTTATGTAGACACTGACACTATAGGAAGAGTATACATCATCTTGCATATTTTAAAACATCCTCCAAATTCCTTTTTGTGAGTGTTACCACCTATTCCTAACTCATAGCACTTTCACAATATTCTTAAAAGGCATTAATATATACCAGGAATGAATCAGACATCAAGTCCCGAATTTCAGTATGGTTGGCTCTTTCAAGGACTTCTTTTCACCAGAACTAAGCACCTCTAGCCAAAGGAGAGTCCAAGTGTACTCTCAGGGGTACTCCCCTTCTGTAAAAAATCCTTTCGGATTTCAGTGACACAGATGAATATCCTGAGGATCCTAATCAGTTTTATTTTAAATCTGGTGCAACATTTGCCCTGATCTCAGTCAGAGAAGTAAAGCCCTCAAAGTTTAGCTTCTTCCAGTAAGATGTAATCATAGACTTCAAGGATTCAGCTGGAGAGATCTGAATCTAGAAAATTAAATGGTTTAAATCAGAGGAAAACAAACTTTTCATGTGATTAACATTTGCCTTTCGTTGAAACAAACTTATGAGCCTTTAGCTTTTACTTCTAAAGGTCTGAAGTGACAAATCGCTCACTGATTCTCAGATGGCTGGAATTAACAATTGGATTCAGAATAGAATTAACAGTTCTGGTTGATAGGGAGTTGGGTTGAGAAATAAGAGAAGGTAATGTTAAAGAGATACTTAAAGTTATATTGGAAACTGAGACCGTTCTAGCAGAAGGTACGTTGTTGTTGGAAGAGGTGGAAGGAATCCTAAAACTCTGCTTTCTAAAGAACCACTCCCTTTACTGGAGGCTGAAGTGCGAGCTGACTTTCACATAAATTCACTTAATTACTTCAATATTTCAAAGTCTTTAAGACAAAAACTTTAGACATGACATCAAATTATACCACACTCAGAGATTCTATTTAGATGTGTTTAGACACTTGTACATTTATCATGCTGGGTTTTTTTTTTAAATGAAGCTATTTAACTTTCTTGGCCCATTTTAAAATATTTTCTTCCTCTGCTTTAAAACCCATTGCATTTCCTTCTAAATTTTAGCATTATGTGTCTACACATAATGGGGCATAGACTAATGATACTCTCATATCCATACTGAAATAATCTTTCATGCAAATTTGTTAGGAATGGAAATGTTCAAAAGCATAGACTTCATCCATTTTGTGAAAGGTCAAGGCAAAAACTTGTGCATCACTAAGCTTTCAGAATAGGAATGAGAGGTACAGAGGCTGGATGCTGAATGTCTGTGCTTAAGTGAAAATTATACCTCTTAAGGAAACAAAACCTGGAATTCACAAAGTTCTGCTTAATTCCTGAAGCTTCTTTCCCCCCTCCACCCCCAGTGGCCCATGCGGCAGGAAGCACACCACATTGCAAGTCTGAAACACAGCAGCCAGCAGAAGCCTCTGTTTCAAAGGCACAACTCACATCCCTCAAATGGAGCAGAAATAAACAAGCAGTATTTCAATTCATGTGCTCTAAAAGTTACTTTCCCACAACTCACATATGGTACTGAAGGCTCAGAACTGAAGCTGAAACAAAAATACATATTACCTCCTTCAATGGCTTCTTCCTCAATCATCTCACAATCCACTGACACAGTAACAAAGCCATTTTATTCTTCTTTTTCCCCTTTCCTCCCCTGTAAATCCCTACCTCTTCCCAGCTGCTTCTGTTTCCTTTCACACAGACAGTTTATGGTCATCCCTTTTAAAGTCTCACCACCACATTTGTTATCTATAATCACTGGGAGGGAAAGGTGATTCAGTAAGGCTCCTGTTTGCTGTCTAGCAAACCTCTTTCATGCTCTCTCCCGTAACTATAAAAGGCAGACTAGCTCCTTAATTTAGCATAATGTTTGGTGGTATGAATAGTCTCCCAAGCTAAAGCGCCAATCTCAGAACATCTACCATAATAATTTTTTTAAAGATGCTCAACAACACAGCAGTAACAAATTGAATTAACCCAGACATGGAAGGTGAAGTTAATTTCATCGGCTACAACATAATTGAGAAGTTTGGAAGCCACTCTTTTAAAAGCAATCTGTTAAGAAGTCTCCAGCAGACAGCCCTGGCTGATAAACCCCGCTGATCTCTATATTCTTCATGCTGATTTATAAATTACTGTTAAATTACTGACCACATGCATCCAGAAGTGCATGCCCCAGTACTACACTAGAAACCTGTTTCATAAACCATGTTCAGAATCAGGGCAATTCCAATCCGAGTTTACCACTGTATTGTATCATTGTATTTATTGTATGAATTTCTTAGGTCACATAAACTATGACACCCTGACCCAAGAATAACGTGGGGAAAAAATTAGATTAGCATGTCAACAAAGAATTTCACCCGTAGATTCCACGTGCAAGTCTTTGATAGCGAAGTGACTTGCATTTGCTCACTCGTGCCCTCTCTCTGTGCTTTAAGTATTTAAGACCAGCGAGTTTTATTCAAATTAAATGAAACTTCTGGTATTTGGCACACAAATTTTTGAGAACAGCTTTAAAATCCCAGGCACAAATTCTGTACTGTTAATGGAAATAAGGCCTAACTCTTGTATTCTGGTTTTCCTTGCACAATGCTTGCGTTCACTTAAATGTTTACATTCAAATTCACCTATCCAATTGTCAATCTTACAATTTGTAACTTGTGTGTAGTTTACTCACTATAAAAGTTTCAGTAGTGAAACAATAAAACAGACACCTTCCTCCCCCAGGAGTTTGCTTTAACACAGAACAAGTGAGCTAAATGTAAAAGTGAACCTTTTCTGTAGCGTAGACACTCAAAAGCCTTGGTGATGCCCACAGTAACTGCACGTGGATATTTAGAATGTATTATTTTTCACTGAGTGAATTTATATAGGATGCCTATTTTTCCGTAGTAGTGTGATAAATGTCTCTTTAGCCTGTGATAAACACCTGCTCTTTTGTCTGACTGATTCTAAGCATAACACAAGCATAGAGAAAATGGTCAGTGAATGAAAAAATAATTGCACCCCATAAAAGCTGTAGCAGCAGAGCTGACTAACGTGAGACAGCATCAGCCTTCTTGTGCAAACTGAAGATAATGCTTTCCGCATGCAGCTCGGAATGACACAGATGTTACCTTCCAGAGAAGAGGTCTTGTTGGAGAAGACTTGGACTGTTAAAAACATTTGAGGGTGCCCGTTCTTGGAGGAGGATGCAAAATCCTTCCTTACCAGGTAATCCAACAAGCCTCCGAGCACACTCATAATTGCAGAGGGAAGAGTTCTGACTACACAGTGTCGTGCACGCAGCAACACAGAACATTGATTAAACATTGTGAAGGGTTTGGAGTACCTGGGATGCGACCAAGGGTGAAACACAAACCTCTGTCTCTCATACCCCGGTCCGGTGAGGTTCGGAGAGTCCCTAGATCATGCTGACGTGAAAGGAAGGTAAGAGCTCCCACTAGGTGACACAAAGGAGACGTCAGCCACAGACAACGCAATTGAGCCGCTCGAGTTCAAGAGCAATTTAGCATGGGCCTCCATTAAACTATACAGTCAGAGCCCTTTGCCAAAAACAGAGTTAAAAGTGAAGGGATTTTTCTACAGTTCTAATTATTTACAATTATTTGTACATATGTACATATTTATATATTTATTCATACCTGGACAATGTGACGTTAAAGGGATAATTTATAATTTACAAATGAAACATTTTAAAAATGTATAATTATACCATGAAATAAACTTTTTTTATTGCTTGCCTTCCAGCCTTATGCTCATAATCACACTATTGCACACATCTCCATGTTACATGGAAGATCTACATTTATATATAAATATATATGAAAATAAGGATATTTTTATTTTAATGTTGCAAGTAAAGTGCTCGTTTTTTAACTACTGTTGATGAGAAAGGATTACTCTGATGGTTTAATTAGAGGGACTTCAAGGGATACACACCTTGTCCATGCTTCTCCCTTTCATTTATAACTTACAAAGCATCTTTTTACTGATGTCAACTCTGTCTTAACTATTAATTCTATTCATAATATGTATTTGTGACCTTGGCATCTATACTGTCACACAAAGTACAAAACAGAATCACATTAAAAGCAAAGAAAAAGCAAGAAAATAAAACAGCAAATGAAAGCAGTGTTTCTCTTTGTTGTTTTCAGCACATTTCCATGTCTTAAGATACTCTTTTATTTGATTTTAGAAATATTTGTACAACTTTGTTAAACTCTGAACATACCTATTTTATGCACTATACTCAAGTACTGTACAAAACTGCAATAAATGACACTATACGACTACATATGTCTCTACTAGAAGACATCATCATAAAGGTGTATCTTTTATTAAAGGTCAACTAATAACTGCTAATGTATGTGTGAATCAAAATATTTTTGATTGGCCAAGTATACTAAATTCTAAATACAGTACACAATTATTACTTATGTCATGATTTACCAGGCCTTTAGGGTCATAAAGAATCTTTGCAAAGGCTCAGATGAAAAACAATTTTACTGATCAGTATTAAATGTTCATATAAAATTGCAAATGGCAGCTCCAATTTTGTTATATTTGTGTATATGAAATACAGTTGATACCTACTGATGATGCATGACCTTTTATTAAAAAAATAACATTCAAATCTTAGCAAAACCATTTCTAGTATACAAAGTTGTTGTAAAGTTATGTCAGCGAAATGTAAAGTTGCAATTTACAAAAGCAGCAGTAAATTTTATTATATGGACAATTTCCTGAACTTAAATCATGGTTCTTGTTTCCTTTGAGAACAATGCTTTCTGGGACAAATACAAGTAAATATTTTAATGGCAAGTTTTAGGATAACATTATGCAAGGAAAAAGAGTGTATTATATTACTAATATACTTAACCCTGAAAAATTTCTGAGTGCTTTTGTGAACCTGACGATAATCCAATTAAGAACAAAATCAAAAAGCGAAAAAATCCCACTTTGCTGAACCAGACAACCTGGCTTAGCAACATCAAATAAATAAACCACTGAAAAGAATAAGAGTTTTACTAGTGGAAGTTGGTTGATATCGGAGATTTGATTAACACTTGTTTTTTCCCTGAAATCAATTAGAAGAGTTTATTAACAACTTCAAACAGGACAGAAGTAAGAAACTCATGGCTTTTGCCATACAGTAGTCTTTACTACCTCTTCAGCCTAACTAGTATCCTGAATGTTTGTGAACAGTAGAACTGTACGACCTCCGTACTCTGTTATGTACATGGGTACTGCTATTGTAAGAAACAATTACACCTTTTTAAAAAAATCACTTTTTTAAATGACAGTTTATTTCATTAAAGTAGAATTAGTTACTTTATAGAAAAATATTTTAACTTTAAATTAAAAAAATACTGTTCCTAAATAATTATGTAGGATCATATCTTCATTTCATTGTACGGAGAGAATATAATTCTGTATATTTGAATGCTAGTTTAACAGAACTCCCCTGGGTATAACTTTTAAAGAGCTGGCTATATTTGCCATGGGTGCTATCTGTTTACAGACCCATGAATTAACACTGTGTCCCTCCTTTGGAGACACACAGATAAGACATCTATATACACTCTGTACATAATGGTTCACAGATTAGCAGTTATTAGTCGTACTGTACATAGCGAACAACCTATCTGATTAGAATGATGCTTTAAGTCCTCAGTGCAATTCAGCTTTTAGGTTGATGGCGCAAAGCCAAGTAAGACAGGCTCCCTGTTTAAATATGTAGCCCAATACACTAAATTGAAAGTACCAAATAAGACTGGAAACACTATTCTAGACATTCTGTCAATTTTGCTAACACTGTTGAATGTCTTCTTTGCTTCCTGTGGCTTCGCCTCTGGTTTTGCCTTGTTGGGTTCTGCAGTTGTAGCACTCTTGGAGATGGTTGGTAGCACTGAGTCCTTGGTAATATTTGGAGCATAGTTGGCAACAGCCACTGCATAGGCATTGTTTTTCTTAATGACAGACGCTTTTTCTTTTTTCTATTGGAAGACAGCATGAAGTTAAATATTTAATGTGTATTTGACAGAATAGACTCAATAAAACATCATTTCAAATGTAAAATCAACAAGTGACTATGAGTATGTTAAAATAAATACCAGGAATATCATACTGATAAATGAAAATATAAAGAGAGATACTTCCAGTCTATCTAAAAAGAAGGTACAGGTAACGTAAGAATGCTCTAAAAACATAGACTCTTGCACCATCAAATACTCTTCTGAAGTTATACAAGGAAGGGTCTGTTACTGCGATTGTAAGGATAACTGGAAAACATTGGACTTTCTTTAGCTGTTTTGTATCTGGCTCCTTACAACAGAACTGCAAGGTCTTTAAAATGTTCTCTATTAAGAGAACTAGAAGGAGTGAATGGGTAGACTGGAAGAAAAGATTACCTGGCATTGTAATAAAATGAAAATGAGGCCATCTTTCCCATGTAAATCTCACATCAGTATTATTTGAACATCTCATAACGTAACACAAATAAATAAAGGAATTTCACTAATGTTCTACATTTTCTAAATATTCTAAAGAAATATGTATGTGTTTATATGTATATAGCTATAAATGTCTGGTGGGAGAGAATAGAGGACCAGACCAGACTCTTCTAAGTGATATCCAGTGGAAGGAGAAGAGGCAATGGGCACGAACTGAAATACACAATATTCCACTAAAACATACAAAAAACGCTGTTTTACTGTGAGTGTGACTGAGCACAGGAAAAGGTTGCCCAGAGAGCTTGTGTAGTCTCCATCCTTGGAGATAATAAAAAAACACCCGGATATGACCTGAGCAACTGTCCCTAGCTGACTCTGCTTGGTGTAAGGGGGTTGAACTAGACAATCTCCAGAGGTCCCTTCCAACCTCAGCAATACTGTGTTTTTATGGGATTGGGTATGCTTTCAAAGGGCTAAAGTTCAGCCAGTGGCAGTTCAATGGAGAGGCTATGTCTATAGATAGATACGGGTATGCATAGCTAATGACTATAGGCTTGAGGTTTTAGACGTATATATATAGCTACACAGACTAGCTCTGCAATAAGACTGTAATGGTATAAATTGATTCACTGCTTTGCAGCAATCCCAAAGTAAGGTGTTTGTAATAACCTACAGTTCAGTTTCTCAGGAAGCAGAAAATGCTCTCCATATATAATTTAGAAGCAGGCAAATACACTTTAGATTCAGTCCATCTCTTCCCCAAAATACAGAATTAAACAGATGAAGATATGGTTAACTTTTGACATATATGGAATCATCAGCTGTTGAATTGGCTTGATTTTATTTTTAATCTAATGGAAGTGTCACAAGTGAGGAAATTCTTGTGACAATTCCCATACAGGCCCATTCCAATTTTTTACTTCCACTGGGAGGCATCTAACTAATTTCCAATTTCGGTTTTAAATTAGCTCCAATTTGACATTTATCAGGGCCATCTACAAATCTTGATAAGATCTTCATGGTTAGATGCTGTGCCCCAAATATCTTGTCTCAGGAGACGGTGTCACATAAAAAGAAAATCTGGGATTGGGTGGGAATTCAGAATTGTTCCTTATTGACTGAAGTGTGAAAAAGGGCTGGTCAAAT
Source organism: Xenus cinereus (assembly GCA_025774025.1). NCBI lineage: Eukaryota > Metazoa > Chordata > Aves > Charadriiformes > Scolopacidae > Xenus > Xenus cinereus. Next base: position 67,567,173 of record JAOXJK010000032.1, read on the forward strand.
ATGTAGCATTTTGACAGCACTTAAACGGCAATTTCCATGTAACATCAACAATTACATGAGGAACATTCTGATCTATAATTTCTTTCTTTCAGACACACTTAGTGTGTTTTTAAAAGGTACCTGCAATACCATTAAGGAGACCCACATAATAAAGATGAACCATATTTTTGTATGAGAAACTATGAATATGTTAAAAGTTTAGCTTTTTGCTAAGTCAGTTTGAAGAAAATAGGGAACTGGACATGTCAATAATATATAAATCTTAAAATGGAATGGCTAATTTTGTCATTTCTAGGGAAGGAATACAGCTGTTAAACAGCTGCCGCTTCTAAGATCATGCAACACCACCGTTACATTAATTTAAAGGAACAGCCAAAGGACAATTAGAGAGTTTATAGGGGCTGCCTATGTTATTACAATGCCAGGGCAATGTGCCAGTCTGAAAAGCTTCACTTGTGACACGCTGATAAACTTTTAGTGATTCAGTATCTACTTCTAGCATGAGGGTCCAGATCATGTAGCTATGGATTGTTCATGCCCTTCTGGAAGACACAGGGAATGATAGACAATGTACTAATTTCCTCTCATTTTCCTTCACCATTAACTGAACATTTTGCTTCTTTATGCACTGTGCTCTATGCTTTCAAAGTGCTGAGAAACCATCAGTTAATTAAACTGGGCTTCATGTCTACTATTATCATCTAGGAAGGAAATAATATCCTATCCTATTTTAAGGAGAACCACAGAATATTTGTCAGAAGAAATCCTTTTCCATTGGTAGAATCAAGGACTGGGGTATATAATATAGTCAGTTGGTCAAAACAAGTCAGCTTTAACATTTGTTCTGTGTTATTAAAATTATAAACCCATAAAGCTTGACAAAAATTTAGGCGTTTCACCAGGTCATTTTGTTCACAAAATAATAAATTCTCTCATGTAAAAATTTCTTCATGTTATCACACTTACACTGCTACAAATACCAGAAAATAAAGGCAAGTTTCTGTGAGCTCAGAGTATCAGTACATCACAGGTGAAGAAGTGATGTACAACTGCAACTGCTATTTAAATTAATTTAAAAAATTATGTCTACATATCATTACGGATATGTTTCAGAATACTGAAAATGTTTAAAAATTCTAGATTTTGTTATTAATAGTTTTTACACATATGGGCATTTGGTTGTTCTTCTGATCCTTAGTTACTAGGAAAATTAATATACATTATATCTTACTGCAATCTTTTTCTTATTTCCAACTCAGTTGGATTAAATAATAATAAAGTGATCAACCAATATAACCTGGATCAAATTTTCTGAATTAGCAGATGAACAGTTGTATCTGAGGAGTCAAGAAAGAAGTCAGACAGTTGCTAACATAAAAAACCAATGTGCTTGATAACTAAATCTGGATTACTGAGACCAAGTAGATTAGCTACATCAGGACAGATATATTTTTTTTCAGGACAGAACATACACCTACATACTTTTGATTTAAAGCATCATGTATTGTTTTTTTATATAGCAAATTTTCTCAAAACAATATATTACAGCTGTTTCAGTGCAATTGGATGGAAAAAGGGCTATTTCCTTAGGACTTACCTTATCATTCACTACACTTTTTCCATCCCAGGCCCATCCTCGTTTTGTGAAATAATTTACAGTTGCAAACTCAATTAATGCAGAGAATACAAACGCATAACAAACAGCAATAAACCAATCCATAGCTGTTGCATATGCTACTTTGGGGAGTGAATTTCGAGCACTGATGCTCAGCGTTGTCATTGTCAACACAGTTGTTACTCCTGCAAGGGGACAAAAAAGGAGAACATCATCAATTTTACTTGAATTTTGAATGTTAACCAAACCAAAAATTATTATGGTATGTTTGTGAAACGCAATGGAAAATTTGCTTATCTAAGTTGGTGACAAACTGCCAGAACTCTATTAAAGGCTGCATCTGGAGGTTTCTTTCAAGTATTTTAGGTCAATTTTGTTGTCTAAGCTTCCCTTTTCTAATCAGCTGCAAATTTTACTTATAAAAGATAGACAATATATTTTTATTTTTTTTTTAGCTATCAGCACAGGTAAGAGACAAAATTAACAATTCCCTAATGGGACCATAATATTTTGCAGCATTACAGTAATAACGATTAATATGTTAATGTTTGGTGTCTGGCTTCACTGCAGTGGCTGCATGTCTGACACTCATCTTTATTGACAGTAACACAAAAATTTACCTTTGTTATTAGAAACAATGGTTTATTTTTTTTGCTAGTAGCTTTCTCACTAACATAGTGACATACTTGAAGACAAACAGTTTAAGTTTTCATTCAGGTAACATGGATTTTTTCTAGAACGACATATTGATTTGAAAAGTCAGATTATTATAACTGTGTATTATATATCAGAAAACAAGACTTAATGATCCAGGAAGATTGTTCTTTCACTGTGGTAGTTATTAAAAGCACTTTACAGTACTTTGTACATAACGAAAACCCAGTAGGAAGCCGGGAATTATACTCCAAAAAATAAGAAAAAAAGATACATGGGAGGAAAGGAAGAGAAGAACATTTTTCCAAATCAGTTTTAGCAAGCAGAAACCCACAGCCACAAATGCAGTCCCCGTTCCTTAAGCAAATCAGTTCTCCCACCTCAGGCTGAATCACACTTAGACAAACTAAACTATTCCCCTTGTGGCACGCCATTAAATATGTCTCCAGAATAAAAAGCAATGCAAAGTGATATACTTAGCACAGATCAGCAAACCTGCACTCCACTACGACAGGCAAAGGAGACGCCATGGCAGAAATATTAGTAACAGCACATCACAGCTTCAACAACTACACGCTCCTAAAATTGTTGTAAGAGGATTCCCAAGGGAAAGTCGAGTCACTCTCCCTAAGCCATATCCTGCGCTGTGAGCAATCTGCCACCTGGGTTCTTCAGGATCCACCTAGCTCATATTTTCCTTCTGCTCCAAGAGGAGCATTTTTAACCACTGGGTGAGGGGGAAGAGAGGCAGCAATTACACTTACTCAGGCCTCTTCAGGCTTTGGAATTTCCATCCCTCCTGCAAAGAATCTCCATCTCTGAGGGTGCTACAAAGGATGACAGAGCAACACTAAGTGGCTTCAGCCTCAGCACTGCTCTCCCTTGATGCGCTTCCAAAGGCCTGGGTGGCAGGGAAAACGGGGCACGGAAACATCCTGCTGAGTCACACAGTATCCAAACACCTTAGCAAACATAATTCTCTAATTGCTACTTTTCAGCCTCCATAAATTAAAGAAGTGGATTTGGTGGTGACACTGTTGGGATCTACTAGCCTATACAATGACAAGGAAGCAGCTATCATACTATACTGTATGAAAATGTCTAGGCAATATATTTTGTAAAGAACTTATTCTCTCCTAACACTTACACAACATATGGCTTAATTATTTTCAGCACCTCAGGGAAAAGGCAGTCTATCTTACATTTAAAATTATCACATGCAAATTTTAACACCGGTCCTGAGCTGCAGATAAATCATTTTAATTACACAGAAGTATCAGTAAAGTGATTGTTTCTCAGAGATAAGGTGACCTTATCCACATGTAAATATATACAGTTGCTAAGGTACTCTTCTGTTTAAGTCCTACCTTTTAGAATAAACTAATCTTCTGGAAGCCCCATTGGCTTCTTCAGAAATCTAATTTAAAATTAACTGCTGACCTTTTCTAGTCTCAATTAAAACATCATGAATTTACATCTTGTGTCTTGCTACCAGATGACAATTTCTCTAAAAAGTTCAGCAAGCCACACCACTTCATGACCCAACCGCTCATCAAACTGCACGTTGTCAGGCAAGTGCCAATGCACTTTCATTTATTCCTTCACTCTAAAAATTCACTTATATTCCAGCTACCACAGTCATTTTACCTGAATTGAGTGGGAAAAAATTGGACAGAAAATTTAATCTGAGATACCTGTCAGTTTAGGAATCTCTAGTATTTTTATACTTGCTGTTCTTCTTCAGTCAAAAGACAGATGATTTTGCACATTACAGTTAACTTCAAAAATTAGTATTACCAAGTCTTCTCTATGAAAAAAAAGGACCTAATGGAAATATCCCGCCTCCTTGTCACTGCTAAACTTGAGAGGACTGAAAAATTATTAACGTTTAGGAATATGGTCAACTTGTAAATCTAAACACATTTGGTTCACAAAGATTAACATAAAACCCCACTAAACCCACACAGTAACCAGATCAAAAACATAACATTATCTAATTATTAACACTAGTGAACTAAATTTGGTATTAAAATCAGTGAATATAGGTTGTCCCCCTACAACGAGGTAGTCAAAATATTAGAGGAAAGACATGTTCTCCTCTAAATCCTATACTACTCTGAACAGTTTAAATAATTTAACAGGCTATGTTAAAACTGCATGATACCTCACTATGATGCAGAATGACCACAATTTATACACAGGTCAAGAACTATCTTCTATCGCCCAGCACCCAGCAGATGTGGCACTGAACAGGTGCCAGAAGGACACGGACAGGTGTCATCTTCTAAATGACCATGAGCAGTCATCAGTTTGTCTTTGGAAGTGATCCAAAAAAATAAACCATTGACATTTCCCTTCTCTGAAGAGAACCAAGCATTTTATACTTGACAGTAAATACACCTCAACATCATAACAACTTTTGTTCTCAGCAGTGCATGCCTATAAAAGATAAATATCTTCTATCACTACAGGTTTATCCATTCAGACCAAGACTGGAGCTATTTGATTGCCTAAGATTTTTTTTTTATATTGCCATTTTGAAACAGCACCTCCTCACTGGAGGGAGGATATCCATCTCCAGGGCTGTAAATTCAACACTTTTCGCTGGCACTAAACTTATATATGTGTGGAAAATACAAGCTGTGTCATATTTCAGATTACAGGACAGATGGATACCATTCGAGATGTGTTTAAAGTTAGACAGACACATTTGGGCAAAAAATTGCTGTTACTCAATGGTGTAGGGCACTGCCACGCAACAGCAGAAGAGGTAAACTGGAAAACTAGACATGCCTAACAAAAACATACAGTTAAAATCTGTCATGGTGACTAGTTTATGCCCACATTTGTGTGCAAAAGTTAGGCTATTCCTTGGCAGAGACAAGTTCTTTTGGACCCTAAAGTCACCTCTTGTGTATCAACCGATTTTTCTAATTTGAACAGATTTTAGTCAACTAAATCCTGTCCTAGCCACCTCGTGTTAGAATGGGGACATCTCATTTGAAAATGAAAGTAAAAGGCCTAAATAATGAGTTACCAAAGGATGTTTCCGTAATAAAAGAGGTACCTCAGCTTTGCAAATAATTGTACAAAATGCCTAAAATGTGTTCCATTTCTTATAATGTCATGCTACTCCTCCCACAATTTTATCTTTTCATCACAGCGCTTTGCAAAGATACACATAATGGTTGAAGAAGATATCATAAAAGCATTGATATATTACTAGTCTTTTTTTTTTCCTAATTAGGAAGCTAATTCCATTGCTCTATTTTTTCACTCCTTTTTTTCTTAACAGTAATTGTAAATTTTGTAGGTAATTAGATCACTTAACCTGGTCCAAAAGACAAATAGATTTATAAATACATTTTAATAGCATAGCAGAATGAAAAGACTCCTGTCCCTTTTACAGAGGTACAGCTTACTACTTCATTTTATTACTCCAAGAGTAAATGCTTAGAGGTCTAAAAAAAAGCTTAAAAATTCTGCATATAGTGTAATTTTAAAGTATGAAACCATAACATTTGGCTGCACGCCATACTGTTTCTTTTTTACTTATGCAATGTATATCTATTACTTGAGAGTACAATGCAAAAGGAGTGTACATTGATTCCGCTTAGGCACTGGGAGATAAGTCTGAACAACCATTGAGAGAACGATTGTAGAGAATAACTCAAGCGTTCTGTCTACACTTCTTACTAAAAGAACAACACAAAAGGCCAGAAACCCTTTTAAACAGCATGGGAGGCCAAGGACCATCACATAATGTATTTCCAGAAAAAATGCATTCGTCAGTCAGGTAAACTACTTAGATATATATCGTGAAGTCGGTGCTTGTGTTGCTTTACTGTACTAATACTGAGCAATGGAACAGAGTTTTCCATCGATCAACAGCCGAGTTAATTCCCAAAGCTGAACGGCAAATCTATTTACCCCAGCTCCAGTAAAAGTCATATGTCATTATGCCACTATTGGAACATAAGCTAGTGTCTTGGCACAACACTGAGCTGAGAAGACATATTAGTTCGTTTGCAGCCAGCTCAGTCTCTAACAAAGGGCTACAATTTTCCAGGTATGCTTGCCCACTGCCTACCACTAGACTGTTATGTCTACAGTTAGCAGAAATTCCCAATTAATAAATTATAGCCTCAGAATTGTGACTGATGGGATACCTCTAAAGGCACAAAAGATAATCAGCAGCACGTGAGAGAAGTAAATAAAGAGAGCTGGGATTTGTTTCAACAAAATTGAAAAAGGTACTTTGAATATACAGAATTGTTCAAAAGGAAGGGTCTACCTTACTCAGTTCCCATGTAAAAGTAATGAGAGAACAAATCTGAACTTTTCTTAGGCTCCCCTCTCTGTAGTTGCATAATTAAAAGCTCTGTCTATTTCAGGTCAAAATGGCTTTTTGCTTCAAAACGTACATTAATTATTATAGGTTCAGAAAAGATAATCCAAGAACAAGCAAAATGCAGGGATAGGAATGCAGCATGAGAATAGAATTATCACATTGAGTCCTGACAAAAGAACATAGCTATGGGAATTTAAAATTCTGCATCTCGGTCAATGTACTAAAAATAATACGACTATTATTTTTTTTTCTTGCCTGCTTTCGGTATCACAGAATATGTATCTACCTACATTCTTACTCGTACTCCGTGTGAGTTAAAACACAAAGATAACTGTAGCACTAAAAGAACTAATTTCTGATTTTTTCTGTCACCTGCATCTAATACTGCCATTCAAATATGTGACGCTTCTAAATGTTATGACCCATTAAAATGAAGAGAGAATTCAGTAAGCTGCACAAGATTAGTTTTGCTAATATTGTTGACACTAAATGCGTAACAATAAACACATTACTAAATGAAACAGATTGTAATCTTGCACTAAATGAAGGCGTTATGAACCAGGCTTATTCCCTTTCCTTAAAAATGCAATCAAATGCTTTTCAAATTTATCTGCTAGAGAAAACACATTCAAGACTTATTTAATTAACAATGATAAAACTTTCTTCTTCCAA
>JAOXJK010000032.1:67585135-67612704 GCA_025774025.1 Xenus cinereus
GTTGTGGTGGGAATAGAAACCTATATTCATGACAGGCTGTTGGTTTTAAAGATAAATCTTCTTCTGCCTTGCTAGTGATGATAAAATTTAACCAATATAAAATATTCAAGTGTTTTCAACATAAAAGTGATTTGAAGGAACTTATCAGCCCCTGTCACTTTCTGATGGCTTCCTTGTGTGCTGAATAACAAGGCCTACGTTTTTTCTCGGTCAATCATACAGTGGTAAAAGGAGTGCTGAGCAGACAGCAAGAAGTGATGGCCTTTCTCAGCTCCTTCGATCTGTGGGCCGAGGAGCTGTGAGGACCTTTCCCAGGTCAGGGCCAGAGGCTAAGGCAAGCACGTGGAATAAAGAAAAGAGAATTCTGTTACCTGAAGGAGCATGGCAGGGGCAGGAGAGGAAACGGCTGTCTTTAGGAACAGTGACAGATGCTTGGGGAGATCTTTTTGGAATGGTGTGATAAGATACTTATGAACTAACTGGACAGAAACCACAGGAGCAATTTTTAGCTATATCAAGAGGTCTTACATTACCACAATACAATTTTGTCATTTTTCTGATTAAAATTATAGTTAAACAAATATTAACTAAAACTAACACTAGAGCACACTGAAAACTGATTTGTTTGGGTTTCTTTAATGACAGCTGTTACACTCTGCAATAATATGTTAGTAAATATATCTGTGAAATACAAAATTACGCACTTATAAAACGTGTATATTTCTGACATCATAGCTGATCTTTTACTGTCTCTCATCACTGCCTGAGATACTGCCTCACGACAAGTAATTTGCCCATTTCTCTTTGATAGATCACATTCAATTGTCCTGTTTTATTTGCTGGTTTATATGTGTTTTATTTGTTAAATATCATGTGACTTAAAACCCCACTAACAAATTCCAAGTATTCTATCAGGTCATCTGTAGACCTGGGAAACTCAGAAAATGCATAAAATCATGGAGGATAAGGAGCAGCAGGAGCAGTGTGCTTGAAGCAGGGGCAATATGTGAAATCTGGCTAGAAATACCAGGTAATTAGTGGAAAATAGTTGTCCTAAATCTTCCTTGTGGTTTCTGTCTCAGGGGCTTTGCCAATAAATCATTGCTATAGATGGTAAGATTGATGTTTGAGGTATAAACCTTTGAGGGACCTGAACAGGCTTGAGAGGTGGGCCTGTGCAAACCTCATGAAGTTCAATCAAGCCAAGTGCAAGGTCCTGCATGTAGGTTGGGGCAATCCCAAGCATAAATACAGGCTGGGTGGAAAATGGATTGAGAGCAGGCTTTAGAGTACTTGGGTTGGCGGATGAGAAGCTCAACATGAGCTATCAATGTGCACATGCAGCCGAGGAAGCCAACCACATCCTGGGCTGCACCAAAAGAAGTATGGCCAGTAGGTCAAGGGAGGTGATTCGGCCCCTCTACTCTGCTCTGGTGAGACCCCAGCTGCAGTACTGCGTCCAGCTCTGGCGTCCCCTACATAACAAGGACATGGACCTGTTGGAGTGCATCCAGAGAAGGGCCACAAAGATGATTAGAGGGTTGAAGCACCTCTCCTATGAGGACAGGCTGAGAGAGTGGGTTTGTTCAGCTTGGAGAAGAGAAGGCTCTGGGGAGACCTTATAGCCCCTTCCAGTACCTAAAGAGGGCCTACAGGAAAGATGGGGAAGGACTCTTTATCAGGGTCTGTAGCGACAAGACAAGGGGTAATTGTTTTAAACAGAGAGAGGACAGACATATATATATTTATCTAATATATCTTTATATTATATATAAAGAAGAAATTATTGACTGTGAGGGTGATGAGACACTGGCCCAGGTTGCCCAGAGAAGCTGTGGATGCCCCATTCCTGGAGGTGTTCAAGGCCAGGCTGGATGGGGCTTTGAGCAATCTGGTCTAGTGGGAGGTGTCCCTGCCGATGGCAGGGGGTTGGAACTGAATGGTTTTTAGGTCCCATCCATCCCAAACCATTCCAAGATTGTATGATTCTATAATAAAGAAGTGGAAAGAAGAGCCTGATGAAGTAAGAGTAATCCCACTGAAATTCAACAGGAGTGATATGTCCCGCAGGTTCATTTGACAAATATGCATATAAGTGATTAGAATATAAATCGTAAGGTTTTGTAATGTTTCCATCAATAAAGAATTTCAAAGGTCCCGCTTCTTCACCATCTTCCAACATATATAAAAAGAATTACAAGAGATATAAAATAGAAAAAACGCAGACAGGAATTGCCACTAAATCAAAATAGCAACATTTCAATGACCACATCTGATGTATGGCAAGTGCTTAGGAAGCAGAATAAGCAGAAGAGTATCTGAGCTGCAGCCTTGAAAGATCCCACTGATAAATCTCTGACTGATCCACAGGTAATTCTAATATCTCCATCCAATCCATGCTGGAAATCTTTATTTGCAGAACATCCCATTTAGAAGATGGAAACAGGGAATAAACCAAGGTTTGGTGTGAATAACACGAACACCTTCTTCTATTTACCACAATAGCAATAAAATTTCACCATAATTCTTAAATAACTTAACTTGCCATAGACCTCAGTGCATTTTTCAAAGGAAATATTGGAATATTAATTTTGTATGAAGGGAAGCCAGGGCACAGAGATGAAATTAACTTGTCTTGGTCCATTTACAGAGTGATTATGAAAACCAAAATACGATCCATGCCTTTTGCATCCCAGTGCTATATTCACTGATCCCACATTCCCCCCTAAGCCAAATTTCTTCTAGCTATGATCATGACTATCCCTATGATGATTACCATACAACACAAATGAAGAAAACAGGAAACTATTTAAGTATTTTGAATATAATCAATGAGATTAAAATCCAGCATTTATCAAAAGATGCTACATAAAGACTTTGTAACTATTTCCTATTTGATATATGTACCACTTCGTGATAAACACTATGTAAGGTTTACTTTCCAAGCAAGACTAATATTCTGTTAGAAATGCAAATCTGGACTCTAGAAAAAAAGACTCAAGTTAATATCTGATACTCATTTCATACAATCTGCAGATATTCTCCTAGATGAAAAAACCTGTGCTGTCTCTGGACATTACCAAACCACCCTCCAGTATACAGTGCGTTATCTCCACAAAATCACAAGAGCATACTTCCAGGACTACAAAGGACTCCTGTGATCATTTCTAGGCAAGGAAATGCTTCCTACTGATTTGTGTCTGAAACGGGGCTTTCACAGCTGGACTATAACACAGTACAGTTAAGCAAAATCTTTCAAATATGTATTATACCACCTTACATGAAATTTTAGGTGCAGATGATGAGATTCTTACTACAGTGTTAAGAAGCACTTGAGCCTCTGCCAGTTCAATGGACAGAAGAATAAAATGGTGAAGGAATTTCATTCTTCTTTTAATACACAGTTGTTGTGCATAACAGAATGCATAGTAAAAAGACATTAGTATTTCTGGGAGAAGCTTTAATTGACCTGAATATACGCAATCTCTCCTCACTACATGGCAGTCTTCTTTTTCGCTAAGGCCAGATTTGTATGGGAAAAGTTCAAACAACAAAAAATGTACTCTCATACTCTTGGCTAATGGTTAGCAGATATTGGCAGTCTTTGCATCTGGAGTAAAGATGGAAGTGTTCCAAACATCTCAAAAATTGTGAATGTCCATTAGCAAGCCGTATTGGTGCAGACTGAACATTTTATTAATCACCCTCTGGAACACAGTATTTTGTTAAGTGAATAGTTCAGGCCAGAGTTCCTCATTCCCTACTTGTAAAGATTTTTCTCAATCAATTATCTAAAGAAAGTTTGGCTATTTCTTGACCACTGTTAAAGCCATTAACTGACACACATATATAGCCATGAAAGCAAATCTTAAATACTGTAAAATATAGAACTTTAAAAATGCAAATACAAAAAAAAAAATAAAATAAGGAAAGGTAAAATGGCACACATACCTTTTTATTGATTCCCTAAAGACAATCAGAAATACTGTGGTTGATACATTGATGAGATAAACATGTAAGATTTATGGACCTAAATCTCACCTAGAAATGTAGGGGTTTCATATTAATATTTATTTTTACATTTCTTAATTTTAAAAAGGAGACCCAAAAAAATGCAATTATTCAAAGCAAAACAATCTGCCAAGTACATGCATTCTTGCTATAATTCTCTATTTGTGGGTTTGACGAGTGCAAGTTTATGATGGAACTTCTGCAAATGAATTTACCAAGCTTCCTCAATAAGCATTTGGATCTAACTTCTGAGTGAATATTGAAATTAGCTTTTCAGTGGGAGGATCAAATCCTTAGTTTCTTGTCTTAATCATTTCATGCTCTGTGTGATACATTTATGGATGGCAAATGGGCTACAAACACTACAACAGCTTGCAAAACCCCATAGTTCTTGAAGTACACCACTATATGGCTTGGCTTTACCTAAGCCTGACTACCATATTGGACAAATGATGTTTCTACCATCTCCATCTCACTTTCTACTTATCTTTTCTCAAAAAAAAAAAAAAAAAAAATTAAAAAAAATTTGACTATCAGTATCGGGACTGAAAAAGTTCAGGATACAATCCTTCTCTCCCCAAAAACTCCTCAACACTCCAGTCACAAACACTGACTACCCAGGCTCCATAAAAGTACTTCACTAGCTGTGTATTTAACATCAAATCTCACTGCACAGATGTAGAAACTCAGTCCATTTGTTCTTTTCCAAAACTTACCTTCTGATGTGTAAAAATCACAGAACATAGAAGGATATTGCAGAGGCAGAAATTCCTTTCAGGTCTTTGAAAGGTGTGGATATTATACACCAGTGAACAGAATTCTTGAAAACATTCTGAATAAACTCCTTTATGAAGGAGGGTTGTGGTATGAAACTGCCCTGCTGGTTATTTTTTATCAAAACCCTTAACAGCCCTGTTAAAAATTTAACACTATCCCATCACTGCATTTCAAAGGAACATGCATTCATTTTTAAATACATAAGTAATGTCTGCCAGATACATCCAACATTTAATACTATAAAGAATATGTGGTATATTTCTAGGGAATTGTAGCATGATTTTCCTCTATTTGAAGAACTCGTTTCAAGCCTTTTATTTCTGCTTCATCTGCCAACTTCAGTCATTTTTGTCTAAGCATTTAATCTAAACATGAAGTATTTGAAAAAAATCCGGAAAAAAAAAAGTTTAATCAGTTTGAACAATAATGTCTAGGGAAGAGAATGTCTTCCTATTCACATCCATTTATGAAAAGGACCTTCTCTGAATTATTTTCTCTCTCTTTCTTTCCATAGACCTGATGCAGAATAAACTCTGAGTCTAAAATAAGCACTGAGGAGGGATAAGAGAGGAATGTGAAAGATACAAATCGGGATTACTTAGAAAAGAGACTACAGGATATTATCCACACTGCTGTCACTGAAAATACAAACACTTCTCATTACCCTTTTTTGTTCAGACATGGAAAGAGAGCAACCCTGAAACGCACTGGATGGCTGGTGCCAGGGACGGGAATCCAAGCAAGAGGTACACTGAGAGGTAATGTCAGTGAAGGGCTTGGACACAGCCTCTGACAGATCAATCTCCAATATTGATCCACTTGGCAGGATGCTGCACAGGGGAACAAGCCTTCCTAACAGAATAAAAGGACAGAAAATCTGCAAGAGATCATGTGAGATATCCTCAAAATTTCAGCCTGTGGATTTAACTTGCAAAGTCAATGAGCTGAGCCTTAGAGAGAATACAGCAACCAATTTATTGACTTTTCAGAAACATATCAATGATAAAACTACAACCTAGATGGTCCCCAACACCCAAGAAAGCCAAGTATGTTTAACAATTCTGACTGCCTTTTTCTCTTTAGTCTGCTGATACTGAGTTAAAATAAAAGCTACAGCAAAATAATTGCAGTGCGTTTTTTAATCTTTGTGAAAAAATCATCTTGGTACATCCCCTTATTCTGTCCTGACTTACATATCACACAACGCTTGTAAAGCTTCTCTCCATTTAAGGAACCATAGCTAATAACTAGACTTTCAAACAGTTAAAAATTAAGTTTCATAGGAAAAAAAATCTGAAATTAAAAAAAAAAAATGGAATGAGGAAATCTGAAAAACAGACACACAAAAAAGAAACACTTCCCAGTTCAGCCACTCTCTCTAAAGAACCACTCTCAGTTGTAGTGAGAGTTGCTGTAACAATCCTTTTTGGTAATTTCTGGATTTTACCTTCAGCCTTCATTGAAAATTTCTGTTCTGGCAATATTTGAAAAATCAGAAACAGTTATTCAAAGTTTAATTGAAAACTGACAAGATGGAAGTGTGTGCATTGATGAACTAGCTGGGTATGACCATCTCTACAGAGAAATATTCATGTTTCTTGACTCTAGAGTGAAAAAATATAGGTCGATCATCAAGAAACTAGGAAAAAAATGAAAAATGTTGTGTACAAACAGATTGGGGAAAACAAAGACTTCCCAAATACAATGAAAAGCTAAAGCTGAAAGTTGAAACACAAAACTTTGAGTAAGCTTGTTAGTTTTAATATTCAAGTAGAACTGATTCAAGTCCTGCCACCTACTAACTGTGTGTTGGAGGAAAGCAGGAAAGACTGTTCCCAGTGACAATTAGAAAGACTGGTCTGAGGCAAAATTTGGCAAAATCTAGGCAAAGCTTTCTTTACAGAAGACCTCATAAAGGCTTTCAGTGCCTATATGCTCTGTTTTACATACAGTAACTATTGCTTGAGGAATAAATATGTTTCTCTTCTTTTTTTTTTTTGTTCTTTTTTTTTTTTCTATCAAGGACATCAGCACTTAACAGTTATCTGAGAAATTTTGGAAGCCAGAGTGTCAGGAGAGCCTGGAAAGAAAGCAAGTCTGAGAAAAAAATGTAAAAGTACTTTGCTTGCAGTGCTAACATCAGAGTTAGCAGCATATAGTTATAAAGATACATCAATCTACCAGACTTCAAATAATTAATTTGGAAAAAACAGATGAATAATCAGGTTTAATGTTGAAATTAAATGGTTCCCATTTTGTTATCCTACAAATCATAACCCAACCAAATTATCGTTCACCCCATAATTTTCAAATATTAAATATTTTAATTTAATTAAAAATGTTTTAATTAGCCTCTTTAATCATAATGTACCCTTATAACTCTTTAGAAAATTCAGATATACTTTGTTTTTCAATTGTTCTGTTCAATTTTTGGTTTATTCGTTTTTTCTAAACAATGCAGCTTTTCTTCTCTCAGGCTAATGTCAAAATAAATTTATATCACTGATCTGGTTGGATGCCTATAAGGCATAGCATCATAACACTGAACTTAAACATGTCAGAGAAATAACAGCTCAAAAAGACAGAACAGTGAAAGTAAAATCTGTTTAATCCCATGTTTTGGTTTGCCTTCCTTGATTCTCATTAGTTTGCAAAATGAAGTTGAAAATTCCTGTTGTATATTGGCATTTCCTTTGAAATTAAGTACTGCGGTTGACACACAATGATATACATTTTTATGACACAGCTAATATAGATACACCAATATTTTAGTCACAGCAGTTCATTTGAAGCATAGTTTGCAACAGAGTTCTGGCCAAGTGTCAACAAATTTGGTGTCTGACTATTTTGGGCAAAACGGAGAGTAGCATCTTTTTAACTTAGTCAAAATCTTAATCCACAACAATGATCAAAAGTTTTTGACTCTTAACACATTTAGAGAAAAATCTCAGCCTCAGCTTTTACCTCGTAAATTTACCAATGACAACTTCAGCAAGTCTGAAATCAGTAGAAGATCAAATTCCCCTGTACTTAATTATTTTTTGGCAAAACTGTGACACTGGAAAGATACAGGGAATATGAATTAAAACCCACATTCTAGCAATCATACTGAGTCACAGGTTGCACACGATGCTCTATTATCATTAATGGGAACTACTAGACTTAGTGAGGAAAACAGAAACTTCACAAATTGCTACCAATTCAACAACAACCAAGGTTAGAATGACATTTTATCAACTTTGTGAATCAAGACTGCTATAAGACAACCGTGTCCTTAGCTCCAGTCCACACATCATTTCGAGTGTGCCACCTCCCTCTACCATGCTATAAAAACATATTAATTATTTCCCATGGCAGTGAGTCCCCTTCCTATTTTCAACAGGCTTTCCTCCTAAGCATTGTTATCCTTCACAAGATGCTAACCAAAGGGAAAAAAAAAAACAAAGTGGCAAACAGATAATGCAAAGGGGTGCAGTCATACATCTGCTGAGTTTTGTTGCTATGAAAAATCCCAGTGGAAGGAATCCTTACTGGCAGCAATGACTGAGAGTTTTGGGCAACAGCAGTGTTCAGCCTAAAAACCTGGTGTGACTGAGGGCCTCACCACTCATACTGTGAAAGCAGAGGACCTCAGGGGATTGGAACCCTACCTTACTGAGAAAATCTGAGATTCGGTTTGGGATCCTCTGGAGATTTAGGAGGATGTGGGCAAGAGTCAAACTTATTCTTCCCATGAAGCCTTTTAAGGAGGAAGATTATAAAATGAGAATATTGCAGAGCTTTCAACATTTATAGAAGAAAATATCAGTAAACCCTCTGTACGGTAGTTTACATTATCAATTCAGTAATGTGATACCTAAATGAAAGACTACTCATGGTTAAAACTCTAATGTCACCTTCATGTTTGACAGAATGTGTGACAGTTTGGAAGCTATTATTTCAAAACTCACATGTTGAAATTTTCTAACTGACTGCTCATATGTTTCAAAATGATTTTATAATTATCAACTGAACAAGCTAAATTAACCCTGAAACTTGTAGTAGTAAGTATTAATCTGCTGCTACTTACCTATCTACTTATCTGCAAATAGACCTACCCATTACAGCACCAGCTGCCATTGTGATACACTGCGCTCTGCGCCGACTGACACCTCTGCACGCAGCTGTTAGAGCATCGACTGACCCGACCCCTTCCTGTGCCGCCATATCTCTCTGTGCAAATGGAATCCCAGAGTTCTCCACACATTTACACACTGACGTCAAAAGCGTTCCAGGAGCTAGGGATTAGGCTCAGAGAGCTTTTCATTAAATTCTCGTTTAAGCACCGATGACTTGCATAGCTTTCGGTAAGTCTCCTTTTGCCTCAGTACCACATCTTTAAAATTGGGTTAATACCATCTCCCCATTTCACAGGAATATCGTTAATGTAAACACTGTGAAGACATAAGATACCAGACTAACAAGGTCAAGATGGTCATATCACCTTCGCATATATCTGTGGACGCTTGTTTTTTTTATAATGAATAATAAAATAAGAATCATTTCAGAAACTTAACATCATTAAGAAAAAAAATCCTCAAGAGAACCAGTAACATATCCAGTAACGGAACATAAATGTCTATTTTTCCCATGAAATAGCTTTTCATGCGAAGCCTCAGTAATGTATTCATCACAATCAAAACAAAGCTTGAAAACTGAAACTATCACACACAAGAAACAAACACAAAAAAAAGAATATATTCTCCAAAGCTATGACTACTTGTTAGTCAGCGAGAAAGTTACTTTTAAATTGTACACCATACCATGAAATATTTAGTTTTGTTGCAACCTAGCTTGTAACATCAAAATATTTCCTCTTTTGTATGATGCATAACATGAAAGTTTTCATACAAAAAGTAAATATTGCCTGATTTAAAAAAATCTTTATTTTTTAATACTTAGAGATACACATAGGTAGTATTTTATGTCTCATATATCATCATGAATATTCAAAACACTTCAAAAAAATTTAATGCAGGAAATAATTTCATGCAGGAATGGCAAGTACAGCTACAGTAACTTTCAGATTGTTCTTCCCTTCTTTCCTTTTAGAGATGTTATGTACATGAAGATCTTTCTCCGTGATGCAACAAATTCTCCCTAACCTGTGTATGGTTTGCAATACGCGTGCAAAGTCGCCTTGCCTTAGAGCTTTTTACATCACTCTTTTAATGAAAAATTGTAATCCAGAGCAATATTCTGACAGTTTCTTTTTTTGAATGTCATTTACTTCCTTTAAATGGTTGCTAAATAGTGCAAATTATGAAGGATAGATGTGTAGATCACCACAATCATGATGACGACCCAACTTCTAAGCACCATCTCTCAAGAAGTTTAGTTTAGACTGACTCTAGTCAGGTCCCTCAGACCTTTGCCAACATTAAGTGTGCTCCTACAGTCCACTTTTCACCCTAGTTTCATCCAAGAGGAATTCAGTTCACCCATCTCAAGACTGCTTCAGGATGCGAACCGAAGTACAGTCAGTGGGGACAATGAGAACATTCCAACATGTCCAAACTAAACAGTTAATGCAAGTGTGCTTATCATGTAGGTCTATAAACTAATTTCCATCTTTAGAGATACTGGGATTTGGCACTTCCTGACTTCAGTGAAATGATTCCCAATTTGTCAACAGTAAGTAAAAGTAGAATACAAGTTTAAAGGAAGTTAATAGTACGTATCTTATACCATTTAATATATATGCAAACGATTCAGAAACTCACCATATCAGTATCTGAAACAGGTCCAAAACTGGTCACGTAGATGTTAGTGAAGACTTCAGTAATACTATCTGATATAAAAAGAAAAAACAAGCAAACATTTTACATTTATAGTACTTCTTCAAACTCTCTATGCACAATTATGGGACATTTTGAACAAGTTTCTGTCCTTTAATTCTTCTAACCAGAATTCTGCTGTAAATACCAAGGGTCTCTACCCCACTTAACACAGAGGTTTATCAGACAAGAGTTTGTCCCACTGAATAGTTTGTTTCAGTTAAAGGACTACACAGCCATCAGCAGCTACAAACATATTTCCCACTCCTCCATCAGCAAAAATAACCACGCTGTCTTGGACTTAACACAGCAGTACAGTTCTAAACAGAAGAGGCCTTTGTTGTGATCTCTGTTGTTGCAGATCATTCCTATTAAAGCCTTTCTAGTTCAAGGCTGCTTTCTTCATCCTGAATAGCTTTTTCAAAGCCAAAGACATGAAAAAGCTTACAAAGCAATTATTGACTAAACCAAATGTAACACGCAACAGCATCCTACTTTTTAATAGGGTATGTTTTTAAGTGGAATGTATTTTAACATAATAGTTCCTTCCCTTGATACACGATGCTCCTGATATATTGTTGTGGTACTGTAAATACCATCAGAAAATGTTCTTCCTAATCATTGCAGTCAGACAGCCATGAAATCAGAATATTAAATATTGTACTGCAGGGAAAAATAATTGCTGAGTTTTCTCTCTTCAGTTTTCAATTAGGCTCAAAATGGAACAATATTGACGAAGAGGGATAGCAGACACTTGCAGGAAATTTCTTACAGCAATTGCCAACTACAGTCTGCATTGAACACAGTCAACACGAGGAATTCTCTGCCTTAAAGCCAGTTGCTGACTGGAAAAGAAATATTTGAATACAACTAGCTCCAATTTGACTCACCCCAGAATTTCCCACTCCTAAAAAATAATACAGCTGCCTGTTATATGAGTGATCCTGCTGTTATGATTTCCATATTTAATCATAATTTAGTATGGATTCTTAATAGTTTCTATATTCCTAAAAGCTACCTTTTGACAAATACGTGGCATAGGCAGATTTTACACTGAATTGTATTGAGGCCAACTGTATAATCACTGCCCTCTATTGGGAGAAATCAGCAGGGCTCACCCACGACGGGGGATGCTCTACCAGCCACCAGGCAAAGGCAAGACTGTTCAGTGAGCATGGGGAGCAGTGTATTTTCAAAGGGATGTAGCTGCACCCAAAGCAGAGATGGGGTGATGTAGTACTTAGAGAAGACTTACGGAGCATGGGGGAGGCACGTTCCTGCACTCTTGTCTTTAAGGAAACCTGAATTTCCTTTTCTAGCCAAATACTAGACGTGCTTATTAAAATACAGGTGTTTGTAAAGCCTTTCCTACCCAAAAGAATCTTCTTTCCAGGATCGACTCTGCTTTTTCAGCAAATAAATAAAGACTGACTCTTACTATGTGTCACTCTGAAAGTTCAAAAGCACAGTTCCCCTGCACATCCTGAGACATTATTATTTGTGTGATAGAGACTTCTGTCATCCTATATGCAGCATCCATACAAAAGCTCGAAATACCATACAAACTAATTTTAAGTCGACGGACAACAGCAGGTGCTGAGCCTGCGCTGTTCCTACTATTCAACAAGGATAAAGTATGGGTCTAACTGAAATATCATACAGAAACCACAGGTACAGTTCAGAAGACTAATGACCGCATGTTGCCTGTGGGAGACTCTCCAGAAAAAAAAATTATTATTCTCTCCAAATGGTTACCTGGCACAGGCTGAGATAAAATGGAAAAGTGACAAGAGAGCTTCTCTTCAGGGGGTTAAACAGTGCTGCAGGGACTAACTGTGAAATTTGGCCTGTACTGTGAAATTTGGCCTGTGCTATAATGACAACAGCAAATCTTAATTAAAATTCCATGAAAAACACTGACCTGGTGTTAGAAAAACATGACTGACAATCAAGTATCCTGACAGCAGAGAACCAAGGCTACTTTTGTATAAACTGGTATAATCTGGAGGAACCCTATATAGGCAACAAAGTCACTTGGCAATTCTTAACCTGCACACAGCCACCCCCCTCTTAAATGCTCGGAAGCATGGTCCTCTTGTAACTTCACCCTATTGCTATCAGTTGTTTGCATCTGATGTATTATTTGACATCTGGGAATGACCTTATGCTTTGCATATAGTAAACTACAGGACATGGAATCCAGGTTTGCCTTGCATTTTAAGTTTTAATTACAAAAAAAGTCCCCTATTCTTATCATATTATTTCCACACATTTCTGGATCCGTCCTCCCGTCAGAAATGAACAGAGAAGACAGAGCTGAGAACAAACAAACTGACCGCAAAATATCATTGAATGCCATTACAACAGTCTGTAGACTCCCCTTGTTGGTGTGCATTACTCACTTCAAATCACTGCAAATCCTTGGGGTGAAGGATCAAGACTTGGGGAGTGGAGGGGGAGATGGATGGGAAGAAGAAGAGGCTTGTTATCCACAGACCCTCAGGTGCAAGAGCTTCGTTTCAGGTTGTCATGATTTAGATAAACACTTCAATGTACATAAAAAGTCCTGGGGCAAATTCATCCCTGATAGCCTCAGGAGTGGGAATGGATGCAAATTAATTGTGCACCTTTATCTCTTTTTTTTTTTGCCAAAACTGCCTTAAACCAGCACAACTCCAGAGAACGGTGACAGCAGTGAGTTTCAATGCAACCAGTTGCTCTCCCCTGAAGTAAAGGTTCATCCTGGTGGCTGGCACTCCACCAGGCTGCTTCTCCTCAGGAGAGAGCCACACCACAGCAGAGAGTGAACGGAATAGGTAAAACATCTTGAAAAAGGGTATGAAAGGGACAAGAGAAGCTGAAAAGTTACAAGAGATGAGAAGATTGAGGGAAAAGGAAGGATGAGAAAACAGAACAAAGGAAGACGGAAAAAAAAGAAAAAGGAAAGTACACAAAAGAGGGACTGGCATATTTTTATCTTTGCCTCCTATTTCCTCTCAAAATTCTGCATTTTTTATAAATTTCTATTCATACCCTACATGAACTGATCCTTTCTATTCATACCCTACGTTAACTGATCCTTAAAGACAAAGGAAGCTGAAATGTAATATATCTTGAATTATTCTTGTTACCATCTGTTAGCGTTAGCAGCCTGGGCCTCGTGTCTGTTTCTTCTTTGTTACTTTACAGTTACAATAAGGATTCCTCTGAATTACAAATTTGAACTCAGAGTTTCAGAATCAGCATCTACACAGAAGAAAAAAAATGAATCCTCCTTTTTAAAAACAGATATTGCAGTTATTGCTTTGAAAGAATGCATGCTCGTCAAATAAAGTCTGTATTAAAACATAACACTTTGTCCCACTAGTAACTTACTGAAAAAAATTCAAAAGCACAAAGCACAGCTTCAGATGGACTCTCTAATCAGAATTCATCCAGCAGGCTCCACAGTAACAGGCTTTTTATAACTCACGTTCTGTCAAGAACAGAACAAGCCCACTGGAGATTCAAACAGTTCTGGATCATCGGCGCTTGTGGGAGAGCCAAAGGAATGTACTCAGCTAAAAAATTTTCACTGCAACATGTGCTCGTGTACAAATTGAGAGTCTATTTTTTGAGAAAAATTAAGAACAAGTTTTTTCCACTAGAATTATTGAACCTTTTTCTTCAATTGACATATAAAGACGTAACTAAAAGGCCTGATTTTCAAAAGTGGAGGCCCGTGCTTTTGAAAAAGTCTGTTTGTTAAAGAAGAACCCTCTGTTGGGAAGAGGGGTGGCTGACTCATTTATACTTGTGAGCACTTAAGTTATTCTGAATCACTGCCTTTGAAGGTTGACAAAGAAACAGGAACAGGAAAGGGTAAGGATATAGTTTCTATTTCTGTTGCTTCTTTGAGGGGAAAAAAATCTCGAGCAAAGAATACGACATGTAGATGCCATCATCACATGAAGCGCTCTGAAATTCAGTAAATGCTCTTATAGCATCATTTCTAACTTGCCTTGGCCATAATTGTTAAATGAGAAGCCTTATCTGGCTTAGCTTAGGCCAGTTTCTCAGAAGATGGAAGCCAAAGGTAAACTGACAAAAAAAAAAAAAAAAAAAAGAGTCAAGTAAGATAAGAATAAAGAGAAGAAGAAAAACACATCCTATGGAAGTAGTAAAAGCATTAAGAGCGTGCTTCACATGGTTCTCAAGCACTGGTTTCTTCTGATTCCCTTTTCTTACTTGAACTGTCATGACAACACTACTGAAAAAAAGAATAAAAAAGTAAGAAAAACCAATAAACATACCAAATTGCAGAAGATTTATAGCTCCTTATTTATCTGTCTTTATCTGGAAGGCTTACTGTGTGCTTTAAATACATTTAGGATTTTACAAACAATAATTATAATAATATTTCTCTGAAGATAATAACTTTATTATCTTCATTTTTCCGTACTTGGGAAGCTGAGGCAGAAGGATTAAACGAAGTGTGAGTAATGTGAAGTACAAGTGTTTAGCAATCTTGTTCCACCTGTTCAACACTAAGTATCCACACTGGAAAATGTCAACATCATTGACTCATCAAAAATTAGAAGAGGAGTTCAGAGCTTAGAGTTGTTACCGATGCCTTTGTCCATTCCATTATGCCAAGTCTCCTACTGCTGGGATAGCCTTTCTGATGGTATGAAGTCCTGCTGACTTGTTCCTCGGTAGAAGAGCTGGCTCAGCTGAAGTAAACTCCTTGGCAGAGAATTTGCAGTGACTGAAGTCTAAATCGATCACAGGTTGAGTAATGGAGACGGTCAGAAAAGTCGGATGAAAAGGTTCCTCATCAGCATTTACCAATTTGACAAAATTGGAAATTTCCACAGCGGCAATTCAATTTTGAATGAGTTCCTTTGGACTGCTGCTTGCCAGGCAGTTTTCAAAATTTCTCTGCTTTCTTCAAATGTCCCTTCTCAGCTGCCTGCACCTCTGAAGGGGTACACAAGGTTCTAGTGTCTGCGATGTGGGGTAGCTAGACATGCAGGGCTGGGCACAACTGAGAGCTCTCCCTTTCCTGGAGAACTTTGAGGAAGGACTATCATTCTTGAAAGAATTTTTCTGAATACACCTCAAATTTGAGAACGATTTGTGTTTTGCTCATTCCTTCTCTCCTCTCACCAGAATAATCTACAATCCTTTCTGCGCAGAGAGTAGGGACAAAACATGCATGGCTCATTCTAGGTATGTTTAAAAGAAGAGAAGAAAGGAGTGTGATCATTGTGAAGTCTTCAGAGTGGACCATCAGCAAGGTTCCAAATGTTTGTTTGCATGAAGCTGGCTATATTATCCATTAATGTGTTAGGGCTATCTTCACAAGAAAACAGGCTAGTAGATTGGGTTGGACTGGTTTTTATTATTTAATTTTGATTTTCATTCAATAAAACTGTAAATTTGGGGTTTGGGCAGCTAAAATAAGTATTCTTGCTGGGACAGAGCTTTTAAAATATACATATGCAGCTCTAATGCATAGCATGAAATAATTTCTTACAAACATTACTTTAAATGTAGACTAAATAGTACCCAGGAGAGCACTGCAAGGCTGTAACTGAAAGGCTGCTACAGCATGCAAAAAAATGTAAAAATAAAATACTGTTCTTTAATTATGTCAACAAAAAATAAAAAAGGAGGTCAAGTTGCAGTGCTGTGGGAGCCTTAGCTGAGGATTTCTGAGTTATTGTGGAAATGCTGTCAAAAGCTTGATGTTACTTTAATTATTTTGCTATAAAAAATTATTTAACTGGAATTGACATTGTTCTGACATTGTAATATGGTCTCTAAGGGCATGCTTGGCAATGTTGCCCAAAGGCTTTGAAATTGTCATTCATAATACAAGTCAGGAATTGCACAGGTGAAACAGCCAGGGTCTTAATCCATCAAACGCTGTTCCAACTCAACATGCTGCCCTTATCTGACAAGCTCCTTAGTGTGTCTGTTGACAGCTCAAGACACTCTCTGGCTGGCAGGGAATGGGGATCAGAGGAGGTCAGGCAACGTGGAGCAGCAAAATCCATAGGAATGCAGATATTTCAAAATACTGCTCTGCCAGTTCTTCTTTATGTTTGGTTTTGGTGCTTTATGTGACAGTTTTATCTATCCAGCTACTCAGCATCTTCATTCATTATCCACTGCTAAATCACAACAGTTTCAAAGCCACATGTGCCTACATAAATAAACTTCCAATTTGTAAATTAAAGCCAACTGTGAGAAGGAACTAATTCATTTCCCTCCTTGACAGCAGTGCTTCATTTCCAATAGCCTCACTCTATCCTTCCTCTATTGGCAAGACAATTTCTTAATATGAGCCATCAGTCAAATTCTCTTTCAAATCTCCACCTTTAATGAAGCATATGTAGAGTAAGCTTACCAGTAAGACCTAGTAATACCTGTAAGTGTTACTGTTAACAGTTGCTCTCTTGATTCACTTTGGTTTAAACAAGACCTGAATCAGGCACTCTACTTGATCTCTCACAGTGCCGACTGAAACAAGAATATATTCTGGAGAAAATACTCTGGAGAAAGATACAGGAACTGAAAGCCAGTAGGCTAACAGACCCCAACTGATTTCCTCCTGAAGAGCAAATATCTATTAACAGATATTATATCATATTCTAATTAGATAGCTCCATGAAAGGACTATCAGAGATCCACCAAAGGCCTACACAGAACTCATAAAGCAATACTGTACTCTTGAAATAAATACCATTATGTCATTTAGACTAACTGAATACCTGGTCCTATGTATAAGCCAAATCTGTAGCTGGAATTTTTTATTTCAGAAAAAGTAGTATTTATTATTCTGAAATTGCAGGAAAGTATAAAGTTGAGAGAGAAATTACTGTAATACAAAACTTCAGTTAAAAGTTGGTGTATTTTAAGGGTCGAGTGGGACACTTTGACCATTAAAAAAACACACATTAAGCTAGAAGAAAAAATATTAGCTTAACTGTCAACATCCTTTTCTTCTGTAGCAAAGATAAGACTTGGTAAAACATTTTCAGATATGTTTTTAGCCGAGCTAACATCTTTTTTAGGTGTAGATTACCCACAAAATGTGCACAGAATGAAATGCAGGCATATCTGCAGCTAAAATAATGTCACATATCTCCAGTCATTTAATTACTCAGATTTGTCCTGTATGTAAAAGACACTGGTTCAAACTGTAAGAGCACCGCTTCCAGTTAGCAAACAGAAAATTTAAAAGTTCTCTCTGTGCTGAGTGTTACATTTACACATTCCTAAGACAATTTTCACATGCATATGACATCTTTGTGGTTTAACTGTCACTCAAATAAGTAAAGAGTGCAGATCACATACACAATCATTATCTTTACTACTTTTTTTTTTTCTCTCTCTCCCTCTACCAAGAAACCTTTAATTTGCAGACCTTCTTATTTCGGGTAACAAAATTAAACACATTTCCAAAGGGTCTTGGATACAAGTGACATTTGAGGCACAGTTTCCTCCACAAGTTTGCGAAAGTCACTCAAGGGTAGGGCTAAAGACCAGTTTTGGTGCCCAATTATCTCTTTAAGTATATTGGACAAGCTCCACAAAGTTATTTAATCTCCAAGTTTCCACTTAAATCAATAAAAGTTAATCTGAATGTCTCTGTGGTCCAGATTATAATGACTAAATTTTGCACTTACATTTGTCTGAATCCCCTTTAGTCCCAAATTCCTGTCTAACGTTGTCAGTACCTAAAATTCCCTGGCTGCTTAAATTTCCACCTTAAGGCAAAAATACCCTGATACTGCCAAGCAGCTTAAAGAACTGGCTCTCAACCAAGTCCCAACGAGTTCCTCAAACTATAAATAATTACAAATTTACTGGGCCAGAAAGACTTTGAGAGAGAAAGCAAGAAAACAAGCAAGAGACCAATTCCACAGCCTAGCAGTACTCACGGGATGTAGCGGACACAAATTGAAGTCTCTGCTCAATATCTAATTATTTACACAAAGCAGAACAGTCCTTCCAAAGACTGAGGAAGCATGCCCTATCTTAGAAAATTCATCTTTGTGGTCAAGACAGATCCTGACACACAGTAACTGGAGTTCAAGTCTCTGCTTTAAATCTGAGCACACACTTGACATGAGGTGCTGCCTCTCACACAAGTTTCCGTTATCCCGGGCTATCAGCTACTCTGACAGCTCTTTTCAGGAGAGGAGGAACAGCACGAGCTCTAGAGCGGGCACACCACCGTGAACAGATGAAGTGGAGACCGGTAATGTTTTCCCACCCAAGCTTGGATGTTTCACCTGTGCCGGTAAGAAAACGCTTCAGCTGCATCCCCACTCAGTTTATTGACTTTATGAACTGCTTTTGCAGAAAATTAAGGCTATGCCCACACCATTTCCGAGGTGTGCCAACATGCCTAGCTTTCCCCATGTTCCACAAAGAAGACCTGACTGTTTAAAGCAATGAATTCCACTCTATGTGGGGTCCAGGAGATGTAGGCACTGCCAAACCTAAGCCTTCAGTCTGTATGGGCTGATTGGCCAAATATTGTGATTAGCTTTACAGTCCAGCAGTACAAAACACAGGTTTCAGTCCATGTTCTGACACATATGAAAACATACGAAGTAAAACATCTTCAGTGGAAGAGACCACTCTCCCAGCATGATCAAAAGCCTTGTGCCTAGTTAACAGAGTCGGAAAGTGGGAGACACGGATTCAGATACCTTCTACAAATCAGGTAGAGAACAAATAAGAAGTTTAAGCTAGAACATACTTCATCCCTGATGAGAAGGCTACAGTACTGACTGGTGCAGCCCATATCACATCGGGCCAACCAATCAACCAGTGTCTAGCTTGAATCCTGATGGCACTTAAACACATAAGAGAGTTTGAAGCAACTCAGAAGTGCATAACTTAATTGGTTCTTTGCATGGAGAAAAGACATGTAGATACTCTCAGTCATTACCTCTGGACTTCATAGAATTTTGGCACCTCAAGCCAGTCTCGGAGGTATCAACTCCCAAGAGATTAAGACAGCAATTACTTAACCTAGATATCTTTCTGAATTTTTTTCCTATCTTTTAAACAAAGTATTCCTCCAATTTACAGGTTCATTGCAAAGATATTCATTCAACATGGATGATTTAGTTGCATAAACATTTGAGACAAATGAGTAATTATAAACAGTAGTCTTGACTACAGTTCAATTAACAAAGGGAGAAACAAAATGTTGAAAATAGGAATAAGGAGGAATGAATTAAATCATTGGGAAGGGCAATCTAAACACATGGGTAATATGAAATCTGTTCCCATAAACCCAGAGTACTGTGAAATCCACCAAATCTCAATTTGTTCCCTTTTCATTACATTCTCACACACCAAGAAAAAAGGAAAAAGAATTAAATAGCATTCAGCTCTAAAATAAACAACAAATGTGAGTCATTTTTAGTTGGAGTTGCACAAAATGTTCAATAAAAACATGAAAGTGAAAACATAGTTGAGTTTGGCTGGAAGAAATGAGATCTTACTGAGAGGGGTTACTTAAAAGGTTGAAGTAAAATGAACTTAGCTAACACACAACACATTTGGCAGCAAACCAAAACTACATGGCATTCAAATGAAAAATAAAACATCAGCACTAAACCTTATCCCTTTAGACACCACAGCTTCCATCAGGATGCAAAGAGATTGTGTATAATAACCAGGCTGAGTAACAAATGGGACTACTGCATTGTTTAGATCAACTGGATGAGCATGATAAAGCTAAAATGAACCAGACTGCCCCAACACTGTCTGAAGAATGAGACAGAGGAAGACAAAAAGAACAAGAGCACTCAAGTCTGGAAATGGAAGGGAGCAGACTGATAAAGTGGAGCAGTAATTATTTGGACTGACCTGAATCAGTGTCATCGCACAAATATGGATGGGAGAGTTATTATTCCCATGCAACCATATTTCCACCTAATCTGCTTAGAGGCTTGTGCTATTAGAAAGGAACTATAACATGCAGGTAAGGCAGAAAAAATTCAAATTATTTTAGAAACTTATATTCAGAAGTCTTTCCCTCTCTTCTTTATTTTTAAATATTTGAATTCTATGACCTCAGTGCTTAGAGCCATGGAATACCCTGTCAAATTCTCCTGCACTACCCTTCTAAGCTAATTTCAGGTTTAACCTCTGTGCTGTATTCCAAGTCACAGCATGCATAAATCATCCCATTTGATACACTCACTCTACCAGCTCTGTACTCCAGAGCATATCTCCTCATAACAGCATTATCATTTTAAAAAAGCAGCAGCTTCAAGTTTCTCCTTACAGTCATGAAATCGCCAAGTCTGTGCTTCTTAAGATATGCCTTTACTGCACAGTGGCTCCTGACTCATTTGACTTTAGTTGCCAGCTTATTTGCTTGTTCATCTCCTCTTACACGGGCCCCGGTGCTTTTCTAACCAAGATCACTCAGTCTAGATTTTCTCCAGGTTAGATTTCAGGAGCCCCTTTGGCTTACGCTGATAAACACGTCAACTTGCCAGTAAAAGCACAAGTTACGACAGGCGGTTCTCCTTCAGTACCTTCCCACGTACCAAATGTTAAAAAAACCCCAAATTCTCGTAATCTCCTGGAAGAAAATCAGAGGTTAAAGTCCTTCCACATCATGGACATGTGAAATGGCTGCAGAACTCACACTGGCATGACCAAGGAACTATGATAATACATGCAGAATACATAAAGGATTTCACCCTTTGGCTACACGCTATTTTTTCTAAGCCAAAACAGACACTGTCACAGCACTTATTACCCTTGTTAATTATTTAATGAAGATTTGGGTAGCATGCCAGAGCCCACTGAAGTCAGTGAAAAAGGCTTCATCCTGGTGCTGGCCAACTTCAGAGGAAGCCTTTGGAGAAAGACTGTCTCTGTGGTCAGCCATGGCAAAAAGAGCTGGCACCCTGGAGCTGGCAGAAACCACACTTCTGTGGCAAACTCTCACTGTCACCACAGGTCAGCACCTTCCCGAGGCTTGCTGCTACCAGAGAAAAGTATGTAATTCCCATGTTCCCAAGCCCCAAAGACTGATGGAGCTCCTCTAGAGATCAACAGACTCAAGAAAGCATTGAAAATGATAATCCTTTGAGATAGACTAATTTTACTGTCTATGTATAGTGAGTGCCTGGTTACTAAAGTCCTGGATTGTACAGTCATTAAAAATGGAACTACAGTTCTTTTATCTTTTGCTAGCCTTGTACTTTGCATTCAAGCATGACAGGAACCAATGGCAGAAAAAGGTAGTGCCTTTATTTAATAGACCTGTGTATTAGCAGGCACTCTTAATGCATTTTTTGCAGCAGGAGCCTTGAATATATTTTTAATAGGTAATGCTGTATGAAATTCTGTAATAGCATTTCAGAAGATTGTGACACACTGTCAAAAAAACTAGACAGCATTCTAATCCTTCTATCAACCAGCCAGCAGTTCCTATTTTAAGCCAGGTGAAATAACTATGAAGTACAGGAAATTAATGTTTATCCACACTACTCTAATATTCTCAAAAATGGATTACTAAGATCAGCTGGAGGCTGCATGTATGTTAACACTCCAAATACTCAGGATGCATAAGAACAGGTAGGTACACTTTTTTCTTTACACCTCCTTGATCCCCAGGGTTGCTGAAATGCAGGGAAAAGAGGAAGAGAGGTATGGGGTTTGAGACACAACAGAAATCAGACTGGCTGCCAAGCTGCTATTTTTTTAATTCTTAACATTTTTTTTGTTTGCCAGGACAACCCGTGGGACGGTCATGGATAATAAGCTTCTTCCTAAACAGGAGTCCTGACAAACGAGTTCATGGCTTGACCCAACAGAGAACCATATTAATACTTAAATCAAACAAGTACTCCCCAAAAGAGAAAAAAATAATAACATGGACAGTAATGGGGCAATCTTTTTCAAATCCCATTTTAACATGTTACTGAGTTGTCAGTTATTCTTCTGTTATATAGTTAATAATAAAAAAAAAAAAAGTCTTCGATTAAGGCTGTGTAATGTGCCTACAAGAAGCGTGCTGTAGCACTCAAAAGTCCCATGGCTGAGTCACTTGAATGTCTCCAAGCTACTTTATAGACAGCAGTGTTTCCCAGAATGTCCTCTAAAACATACTCCCAGGATACTCCTAGAGCTTGGATTAAGCAGCCTCAAATTTGTCTTTTATGGTTACCAGTGACAAGAGAACTCCCCTCTGGCTGTCCATGGGACTTTCAGAACCCATCACGCTTCTATATGTGTAAAGGCTATATATTTGTGACAAGAATCTGCTTTTAATTATTAAATTAACAGCATGGTTTGTTGTGTTTTTTTTTTTTACAGGTAGAAAATACAAAACAGTATATGTTTTTTATTTGAAACAATGCCTAATCTGAGTTTAATTAGAATCTGGTTTCTTAAAATGCATATTCTTCTAAGTAGATACTATGGTTTTGTGAAAATGCAGACAGTATCTACTACAGAATATTATTTTAAAACAATCGGTTATTTTATAAATAGATATTATGCAGTAGCAAACAAGATCATCTGTTCATTTTTTTTATGGTCAACTAAAGACAAAATGCGTGGTACAATAATAAAGAATTCTCTGACAGCCTTTAGCACCCAGCAGATGGAAAGAGATTTTTAAGGATGTGACTATTCCCTTATCTCAAATAACAGGCATTTATATTTCTTCCTTCTCATCTTTATTTAGTTAGTTAGTTTTCCAGAAGGAAATATCTTCCCTTTTGTTCAGATACTGCACAAGGCAATGCAGTACCAAGTTCACATTTAAAGATCTAGTAGAAAAAAGTTCACTGTTTGATACTCAATTAACAGTTTGGACACTGATAAGGACAGTCTGTGAAATGCCACATCATGCCCTCAGGATGGCAGAGGCATTTTATCAACACTACATTGAATCTAAGGCTCAAACTCCTGTTTTTCATTTATATACTCCACACTACAACTGCTCCTCAGCTTCCTCTCATCCAGAGGATTCCATTCTGCAAGTCTGTAAGTTGTGAAAAATATAAATTGTGAAAGATATAAATTGCTTTGAATAATGAGAATAAAAAGGCATCTGCAGTAGCCTTTAGACTCCAGGCTTAAGGAAACACCTAGAAAACTAGGGTGGTGTATTCAGGACAGGAATTGTCCCTTCAACCCACCTCTAAATTCTTAGACATAACTGCAGACTGTCCTTCTCCCTCCCTTCCCTTTCTGCTCTGTTGTTGTGCCGAAAGGCTCACATGCTTGAGGGAATCGAAAAGGATGGCTCAAATCACGCCCAGTCTCCTGATACGGAGTCTGAAGAACCTATTATCTTAGGACAACTGAGAATGGACACAAGAAAGAAAATGCAAGGAATGTGTTGGGAGACAATCACCTCGCTTGGATGAGAGAATCAGCACCAAGCAATAGAGACCAACAAAGAGGAGAACTAATGAAGGGGCAACCTTTCAGTCAGAGGATACATTGCTTTTCTGGAATTCAGGTGTTTAAGGGATGAAGAGCATGCAATTTTTAAAATTAAAATAGAAGAAGGCATTAAACACAGATAACTCCAGGAAACTACATTCACATGAAAAATCACAAATGCAAGCTATAAACACTTCAAGAAAAAAAATAAAAATTAGGAGCTTCAAATTAGAAGTAATCTTTCCAGGTGGAATATATCTTCTGTATAAACCTCTCCACTCAAGTCAAATCTGTGTTAGAAATTATGTGACCTGTGAAACAGCACCGTACTGGGCTTGGAGACATGGATCTGTTCTATTACCAATGGTAATAGATCATATATACCAATAGCAATCATACCTCCCGGTTACTTCACCCTCATGTAACCTGATGTATTTACTCAGATATAAAAGTCCCCCCTTTTGCAAAGTACTCTGAGTTCTCTGATACATTTTCAGTGTCACTGTTGTGAGAAAAGCCATGCCATATATATAATGGACATGTAGGTTTTACAGCATACATCAGTTTTTAACTGATTCTTCTTGAACTGTATGTATCAGAGCATAGTGAAGGTCAGTCATCCATAGCACTGAATTTGGATTGCAAGCAACTCTATTAGTCATAACACTAAAAGATTACAAGATACTTAACCTAGAGTTTGTAAAAAAAACAGATGAAGCAGATGGAAGATGGGGCATCCATGTTTTCCCCAAACCAATTGCAGATTAGGATGCATGATCTCTACTGATTCAACAAAAAAAAATGCAGATGCAGGACCAAATTGCATGTATGGACATTAAAAATAAATGTAATTTGGTCAGATGCAACTGAATCCGATCTCTGACTGCAGCTACACAACTTTACTAAAATGTTTGATGTCCTCTGATGCGCGCAATAATCCCAGGTAAGAGGGGAAATTGATTTACACTGCTTTCACAGAGTTAACTGCTCTAATTATTAAATAGCCCTCAACATATGGCAAGGAATTATGGAATGTAAATCTAGAGCCATGTCCTACAAAGTAATCATACCAATGGCTCCCAAATAGCAAAACCACTTTCAAAAGGTTAGCAGAATCATACCTTCCTGATATACAGACAATTTCAGAAAACTAGTGCTGACATACTCTGCATTATAAAGCAAACTATTATTAGGATGACAGTGGTAAACAAAACTTCCTTTAGCTTGTGATTAATTTAATTCGAGCATTAACCTGAAAAAAACAGACATAAAAATGTGTTTAAAGATTTATCTTGGCATATTAAAGTGCTTTGATTCTTATCATTAAAATTTATTAGACTTTTGACAGTATTAATTCAAAATCTTCTGCCGATGCTTTAATTTAGCAGGCTGGTGAATTGTACAGCAACACAAAACATTATCCGATATATCCTCTATAGCTGCTTTTTGAGACAGATGACTCATTGTTGAAAAACACAAATGTGAGAAATTTAAATACATGCATATACCATAATGATAAAACTGCTTATGTTATTCTACTTTCAAGTTTCCAAAGGGTATTTGAAAAAACCTGTCATTCAGCTACCTTAATCTGTCAGCTGTTTAAAAGTGGACAGTGTTTGGTATCACCATTTTGTTTCCCTCCATCGCTCTCCATCTTTTCTGTCCTGCTCCTTCCCCTGTTCCCTGCTTATGGTGGTTTTTTACCTTGGCTTGTATTTCCCTAATGCTAGATTACTCAAAAACAGTGGGATGTTCAATTTGGTATCTGTTTCTTGGAGTCTTTAGAAGCTACTGTTAGATACTACTAGTAGTCAATAATAAGAGCTACTAATACCAACAATTAATACAGACCAAAATACTGTAAAAAGCAAAGCAGATGCCGTTTTTAAGGTACAGGCAATTATAGTGTCCTTCTGCATGATCCTTGTTGATAAAATACCTCTCTCTCACTACTAATTCTAGAAATCGGATGCACTAGATTGTGCATTGAAAAGGTTACTGTTAAAAATGGTCACAAGATGGTGGCACTCCAGGAAAACAGAATCAGGAACATGTAGTCAGGAGTACTGCCAGAAGAAACAGACCTATCTCAGACCACTCAACACCACCAACAAAATTGTACTGGCACAAAAGGAAGGACATACAATCTGTTGGCAGAGAAGGATCTTTGCTTTTTACCTACCCAGGAGCCTGCCTTCGCATCATTTCAACCTCCACAATCCAGTTTCACTAGATATGAAATCTTTCAGGCAGCTGGATGTAAGCAGCTGTACCTGGGAGAAGGGTAAGATAAGTCTAGGTTTCATACCACAAAAAAAAAAAAATAAAAAAATAAAAAAAAGAAAAAAACCGTGAATTTAGGTAGCTGCATCTACATAGCGTGTCTGGTCTGGACTTGGGAAAAGCTACATTTAGATGGAGTCACATAAATTCATGGAATTTTGGTCAAAGAAGAGAGCTGGGCTTTTTCTAGAAGGACGTATGAAACGGGCATTTAGAAAGGAAAAAGGCAATTATGAAAACAGAAGAAGAAAATAGGAAGACCTCCATCAGGACACTTCAGAAGTGCAGGGTTTGGAGGTTCCTGGGTGCTTCCTGAGGAGCTGTTGAGCTCTAGGATAGGCATTGCTGTACAGCGTTCCAGTTCCCTGTACGCTGCCCATCTAATGATGACAAGGTAAACTGGGAATAATCCAATGAAATACAGTCCCTCCCCTTTAAAATACTGTCTTTTCCCACATTTAACCCTTTTCAGGACTCCAGGTTATGGTGACAGTACAAAAAAATGTGGCTAGTCACTTGTAGTCCATTAGTCAGGTCCCAGCTACTTCTAACGGCTAGGAAATAGAGGGAAAAGACCATTAAAAAGATACGTCCTTTGTATTTTTCCAGACCTTTCCTATTTACCTCAAATCTTGCATTCATCACAGTGGATTGTTTATGAATAATAAGCTCAAGAGTTGTACAACACTGTGCATTCTGCTGTCCTTAGGCAGTAGAAAACTTTCATTTACAGAAGGATTTTGATTAGCTTTATCTTCCAAAATTGACATTCTAAATTTATTTTTTTCAGAGTTGCCAATTAAGATGGAAAACTTCAGCTATTATTTCAGTGTCTGGCTGGTTTCAAGTCACAGAATCTTAGAATAACTGAGTTTAAAAAGCACCCTTTGGAAGGTCCAAAGCAGAGCCAGCTCTGAAGACAGATCAGGTTGCCCAGGACATAGTCTGACAAATTTTAAATATCTCCACAAAGATGGAGGCCCCACCACTTCTCTGAGCAACCATTACCCCTGCAATTGTGTTGAAAATCACCATCATTGGCCTAATACTTATGAGCTTGTCTAGTAAAGCTGAAGAGGGGGAAAAAATGTAGTATTTCTTAATTTTTTTATCATATGTCTCATAAATAAAGATAGTATTGTTCCATTGTTTTCACCACAATCAGGCCTTGAGTGGAGCAGAAGCCTGTTATACAGAATATAAATACATAGTAAGAGGTGTGTCTCATGGCAGTTTTTATTTATGGGGTGC
>JAOXJK010000032.1:67623698-67636619 GCA_025774025.1 Xenus cinereus
CGCGGGGCGGCGGCGGGAGCGAGCGGGGGGGAGCGCGCGCGCGCGTGGCGGTACGCGGAGGCTCCGCCGGGCGCGGTGCTGCTCCTGATCCGCGGGGAGGGGGGCATCAGGGCGTCGTTCCCACCGCTTCCCCCCCCTCCCCGGGCCGGCAGAGAGGGGATGCAAGTCACCCTGCTCCTGGCTGGG
The DNA here is from genome assembly GCA_025774025.1 of Xenus cinereus. Taxonomy (NCBI): domain Eukaryota; kingdom Metazoa; phylum Chordata; class Aves; order Charadriiformes; family Scolopacidae; genus Xenus; species Xenus cinereus. The sequence continues at coordinate 67,623,885 of JAOXJK010000032.1, forward strand.
GATGGGGGGTTCCGCGGGCGCGGTAACTTGTCGCCGCTGCGCGAAGGGTAAAGAGAGGGAGGGAAAAGAAGGAGGGAACGGCGTTTTCCGTGGGCCTTCTCAGCCTTTTAATCACCTCTTGTTAAGTAGGGGGTTGACAGGGCATAGCCCAAACAAGCCCTCTGCGCCCTTTTGGGGAGCGAAGAACTGCCAGCACCCGGCTCCCACCCTCCGCCGAGGCTGGCTCATTAATATTCCTTTCCCCACTTGCCCATTGGCACAGTCTAATTGAAATGCAGAGAGAAGGAAAGCCTGTCATTTAAAGAGAGCTCAGGATGCAGGCAGCCAAGAAAACAAACCTTGCTTTTTTTCGCTCGGATTGCATTAGTTTCTGTTGTATTGTCTTTTAAAGCACGTTGCCCTCCTTTCTTATACCCAGTTCTCCTTTGGAAGTAACTGCTAGGATTCATTCCCGTTGATTTTAGGTTTTCCAGCACAAGTAGATCAGGAGAGCCTTGACAATTAAGGGCTTATATTTAGTGTACCCTCATTTTGCACTGTTAACTTCGAAATAATTAAATAACACCAGCCACAACATCACAGCTTTTTTGTTGTTCTTCTTTTTTTAAACCAAGCTCCATCCATCTCCTTTCCTTTCAATCTGTTAATTGCCGAAAACACAGCCCTCAATTATCCTCTTAACATCACTGGCCTACCTGCTTGTTGTGTTTCGGTTGAAGTTGTTTCACTGAAGTTTGCTGCTGAATCATTAGTGGTTCCAAAGTGAACACGTGAAGTTGCGTGCACAGACACGGTAAAAAAAAAAAAAAAGAAGGGAAAATAAAACAGATAAAAAATATTCAGTTAACTACAGAATCAGCTACAACCACGGGGGGATTCTTTTTCCTACTTTCCTTTCTGCTGTGTTTCCTTTGTTTCCTGCTTCCAAAGTGTTGCTGCTTGCAGCTGGAGGTCCCCTTGTTTTCCTTCTCCTCTAGTGGCTTAGTGACTCCACAGGAGAGCATGAGAGACAAAAGAAGGAAGAAAAGCACCTGGGCCTCCAAGACGAGCTGTTACTTCCAACTTCGAGATATTTCATAACTTGCAGCAAGACTGGGAAGAGAGAAGGAACAAACTTGTTTTTAAATAACCGGTAAAATGACAGCTCAAAGTGTGGGAAATGACAAAGTTAAGGACATGAGTGCAAAAACCGAAATCTGACAAACACTCCTTCAGCAGCATCTAACCCTGGCCGTGTCTCAGGTACAAGGCCCTTGTCTTTCTCTGTCCAGATGTGAAAATGTGCTCTGCTCACAGTTCTTCAGTGTCTGATGAGTTAAGCATCTGTGGTCAATCTAAAGTCTTCTTTGGACCTGCCCATAAGTCCCCATGTATTAGGAATTAACAACGGGCAGAATCAACCCCCACAGTAAAGAAAACTACTTTTAACTACTTGTTCTAAGAAAGGGTGACTTCACAAATATCAATATGCAGAAAAAAAAAAAAAAAAAGTGAAGAGCCTTGGTGATTTATTCTTATGTGAAATACCTTACATAATAGAAGCAGAATACTTCCCCCCCAGGTATTTGCAGCATTCCTTCCCAAAAAACACTTCAAGTAACCATAATACCGAAACTAGAATCTAATATTTGTATGTGAGTTGCATCAAAAAATAGAAAAACACAGTTGTTAAGGAAAGCAGTCACAGTGGCTCCTTGTTGCTGTGATAGCATATTGTCATTCTTCAAAAGCCACATGGGGTAGGTATGTATTTATAATGAGCTTTTGCTCAAAGCCTTTCCCCAGAAAAATGTGCTTGGTTTTAGGCTCTAATCACAATTATTGCTTGTGATGTTCTTTGAGATTTACCATAGCTTCATGCATTGAAGTCACACTTCAGATAAACCACACACCTTAAAAGTATCAGAAACTTGAAAATAACTCCTCATTCTCATTCTCCGACAAGTTGGACAGCCCTCGGCATCCCAAATCACAGGGAGGCTGAGTACAGGGACAGATTACTGAGGCACTGTGTGAGATCAGAGGCAATATAATTACTACCAGAGAGAAGGTTCTTTGTGATATTCCCACACCCTTATAACCCACGCTGCTGATGAACTGGAAGGCATTTAAGGAGAAAAGCGTGTTATTGCTGGGGTTTTATTGGGTTTTTGGCTTATATGCACGCGTGGCTCACAAACACTAGATGTGTTAGCTCTTGTTGGTTAGAAATAGTGCACTTGAGCCCCCCTCAGGTGTGTGGTCAAGAGGGACCTCTCTCTTCCCTTCTGTGATATTACCTGCAGAGTGGTATTGAATGCTGTCATTCATTATTGAATTTCAGTTAGCTCTGAGTCATGTGTGGCATCCAACACATCACCTGCATTTGTGAGACTCTCCTGAGCCCCGAGGCAAGTGCTTTAGAAAACAGGGAGTCATGCCATTGGTTTGAATAGGACTTGAAACAGTTCACTGGAAGGCAGTAAGTCTACAAATCGCTATTTTCAGAGTATAAACAAATTCTTTTACTTAAAAGGCTTCTTTCCTTCTGTATGTGCTGAAATATAAAGCTATAATTCAATCCCTATTTTGATATTTAAAAATATCTTTAAAAAAAAAGGACTTAAAATACTATTATTTCCAAGCATCTCAAAGCTCTGCACGTGCTGATAAATGGTTTTGCACAATACCTTTGTGAGATTGGAAACACCTCCTCTGTGAGGACAAGTTGAACAGCAGGACAGGTATGTGACATTTCGTAAGCGCTTCTTCCACTTTAGAAGTAACAGAATCACAGGAGAGGTTAAGCACAGGCAAGTCATTCTCCGTACTGCAAAATACTAAATCAAATGGACCCTTTACTATTTTGTGTAAAAGAGTCATTTAGAAGACAAAACTTACTCCATCCTTCAGGCAAAATAAATTGCTCAAAAATGATACCTCCATTTTGTAGCCATCAGGGAAGTGGCAGTAAACATTTTCTGTCATGGACATAATCAAGCAATGCCAAACAGAACTTAACAGTGGGCTGATCTGGGGTACATGCTGCTGTATACTAGTTCCAGGCAAAAACTTTGGCAGATTGAGGTAATCGTCATATACTTTATGCTACTTGAGAATAATCCTCACCCTTATATCTAGGCCAGCAACACTCTTAGCTGTAAGAATAAAAACAATAATCATTTGGGTTCAGTAAAGAGATACACATATGTGAAAATCGAAGTGATATTTCAGAAATGTTTATATGTGATATAGCAGGGGACTTTTTTTTATTATAAAGTATGCATTTAATAAATGCCTTAATCTCTAAAAAGGTGTCTAACATATCTCTCAAACAATATGATATTAATTATTGGAAAGACTATTTATCCTTCTAAAATCTATATTAATAGGAATTAAATAGTTAGCCATTCATGTATAAATGCAAGTGTTCGAGATACCTAACCAAGATACGTCTCTGTAATTTTAAACTTTTATTTTATTTTATTTTGTCTTATTACATGAATAATAACAAAATAAAAAGTTGAGGGGAGAATTGGTTTTTGACCAAGTCAGTCCCTAGACTGGTTCATCCTGCAGCTACACGAACGCTAATCTGAGCAAAAAGAAAGAACAAGCTGAATCCTTTCAGGAGCAGCTCCAAGTTGCGTCACATTTAACTGAGGATGGAAATAAGATTTCTGTAAGAAAAGAAGAATCAGGTTTTCAAAACCCCTGTAGTCTCGGACTTTCTGCAAGATTGCACCCCAAATCCATCAGAGAGGTGAAATTATTTTGAAATGCACCATTCAAATATAGATGCCAGTATAATAAACAAGGAAGCAAGAAAAATCTCAAGGCCTTATGTGTTAGCCGCTGTTGTAAGTACTTGAGCAACTTTTAATCTATGGGATAACAAAGATTAGTTAGATTCCATCTAATTGTGACACTCCGGGACTGGGAAGAGTTATTGTGCGTGTTTAAAAGCTCTAACTATCATGCAGACTGCCTGATTGAAGAGCAGAAGCAAATGGCCAGTGCTAGCTTTGTTTCAACTGTGTGTAATCACCTTTAAGTCACTTCCCGAAGTGCCCTGGGAAGTTCAGCAGAACGGGAAACTGACTGAAACAAGCTTTCCCATCTTACATATTGATGAAATTCCCAGGATTATCCTTCCCCCAAGCTTGAACCTTAAAACCCACATGAGAATTTTTTAGTCTTCTCCAAATATATGGAGATCTACAGAAAGAGTGAGCGGAGATTCTTTGCTGTCTACCAGGAGTAGAGACACTTGCATCATCCTTTTAGAGCAGGTGTTCCTTGATGGGACAAACATAAGGCAAGCAGCAGAGGGCAACACAACACACGCACCAGCTGGGATGGGAAAGATCAGATACACGGAATGGGCTCATAACTCTTGATTTGAGTGAGTGGAAGGGGAGATCTGCTTTTATAAAGAGCGATAACTTTCTTCAGCTACAAATTCCTCTTTTCACATCTATGGCAAGCTCAACGTAAGTTTACAGCAAAACAAGACCCTTGCTCTGGGTAGGCAAGACAGAATGCAGAAAATGCAAATATATGTAAGAAAATTTCATAAATGTTTTTACATTTGTGTTACTTGCACAAATACAGTCTGTTTTGTCTTTCAGATGTTCACTCAAGTGTTCCTTGGACTTTGAAGATGTTTTGCATGTAACACAACACAGATTTGTGATGTTTCACATTCCAGGTGTCCTGCTTGGGGCAAGCAAAGCTTGTTTATTAGAGGGGTAGAAATATTCAGCATTCCTAAATATTCCCACGACTACACGGGCCTACTTTGAGGCTCTTTTTGTTTGAATATATTTTGAAGTTTAAAGACAAATGTTCTTCTATTGCTACAATGAGATTGATATTCAGAGACAATTTTACAGACATAGGGCCAGTTAAAATCATCCATTTTTCCAGAAATACAAAGAATAGGAGAGATGCTATACTTCTGCCACCTTGTGTTGCCCACGAAATTGCCATGTGGTGATTTAGCAATCTGGAAACACTAGGAATCATTCTTTAATAGCTGTCTTTGCTTTTGCAAAGGCCTCATCTCCCCTCTTCACTGGCTAATGTTGGCCATCCTAAACAATGTTCAACACATGAATTTGTCAATGACCAAAGGACTTTCCTAAGCTTCAAGGCCTCAGATGATTTCCCAGAGGATGTGCTTCTGTGTGTCTTTTTCCCCACCATAATGCAGTTTGTACGCAGACGATGCAACTGAGCAGTGATACTTCTACGTCTAAAATACTTAATTAGTTAGATTCTGCATTTAGAAAGTCAGTAGCATGAAAGATTAGTAAAAACAAGCAGAAAGTTAAATGGAATGTAGCATGACAAACAAAGGGATTACTGAGGGATAAGTTTTCCAGACCAACTTGTTTAAAAGATGCTGTCTTTTGTGAACAAACACAAGTCACTCTAGAACAAAAAGCCTGATACAGACCTTCAGATTGCCTGAAAACTGCTGGAATTGGCAGTTCTGGCAGTGACAGATTTTCAGCAGAAAAAAACACATTGTTGTGTTTTTTTTTTTAATTCCTATTAAGAGGGTATTTAAATTTTGAATTAAAAAAAAAAAAAAGGATGCTTTCCTGAAGTCCTCATAAAAAATTTCAGGCCTTGCCCTAATTTCAGTGCTGCTTAAAAGAATGGCCAGAATTCATTTAGCAGTCTGTCCAATAACCGCTCCTAGTCAGGAAAGCTTTTGTTGCTGATCCAAGATTACCTTATCTTGGGTGGCAAAAAAATCTGCATTTTAAAAATGATTCTGCCTCCCGGGACTTCAAAGAGTTTCTTCCTGTCTGTGACTAATGTTAGCTAAAACACATGCGAAGGTGTTCTTCTATCACTAACAACAAATAATCCAAAGACAGTTCTAACATGAAATGTCTTGCCTGGATTCAACAAGAACAACAGAAAAATCACATTGCTCCCTACAGAGTCAACACAAATGTAGCTTCTTTGTCTATGGAGTCTGGATGGTAGGATTTAGGAGGAAGAGCGTTGTGCTATGTCCCATGTTTCTTAGAAAAAACCATAAACCACATAATTGCTTATGGATGTAGCTGTAGCCTGTGACAGTTTGCTCACATTTTGCAAAAACATCGAGCTATTTATAAACATATCTGGGTTAAGTAATTGCCATTATAGTATTTTTAAATATTTAAAAGAAGAATTTAGCTTTTCTGCACAATGCAGATGACATATTATGCAGGAGGAAAATTAAATCATGGTAAAGACATTTGCACGGCTAAATTTCAGTACTTGCTCCCTGTATTGCTCTTTCCTGAATTGCCCCTTGCTGCACCAACAGAGAGATGAGGAAGGTTCCCAGCCGAGCAGATGAGAACCACCCAAGCTCCCGAGGAGCAGGTTGGATGGACTCTCAGCCAGCCCTGCTGGAGGAGGCTGAAGTACCCAAGGATGCACGAATCCAAAACACTCCTAGCACACACCTAAACTGGCACTATGAATCCTTTCCCTGCTCTTCCATGCTTTAGTGCAAGAGATCTTTACGTGAATGACGGTTCTCTATTTCATCTCTACTCATTTCCATTTGTGCTGGGGCCGAGCACAGCCCAGGGCCTGAATAAAAGCATCAGACTTCAGTCCAGATATCGGTCCAGCCCTGTGCCATTGCTTTGAGAATGCCCTGGGCTAAAATAAATAAATAACTAGATAAATGGATGACAACTGGTATAAACAGGCCTGATTTGCCTTCCTCGTCTTTCAAGCAATGAATCACCAGTGAAATAGAGGTGACTCGCTAAGGGGACCCAAAGCATGCTTTCTCTTTCACATGTGAGGCCGCAGTAGATGTCCATGCTCTGAAGGGGGAGAAAACTAGCATGCATTTTAATATTAGCTTCCACAACACTGAGTTAAAACTGTCTGTAAGTGCAAAGGGATTTTAAAGGAAAAACACAGCTGCCCTCATCTCTCACTAACATAGTGATAATGTACAAATGGCAGATAGTTTGAGTCAACACAGTATTGCACTTGTGAGCATCTGGGTAGCAACTGCTTGACACCAGAGAACAACAAAGCGGCTGCCAGCAAAATATTTTCCTGCTGTCTACAAAGTAAGCACTGTGTTACCCAAAAGCTCTGGGTATGGTGCTAGTCAAATCTGCCACATAAAAAGGAGTGCCTGGGGCAAGAGGCTGGGTGGAGAATGGGATGAGAGCAGCCCTGAGGAGAAGGACTTGGTGGATGAGAAGCTCAAGAAGCCCAACATGACCCAGCAATTTGTGCTCACAGGCCAGAAAGGCAACTACATCCTGGGCTGCATCAAAAGAAGTGTGGCCAGCAGGTCAAAGGAGGTGATTCTACCCCTCTACTCTGCTCTGGTGAGACCCCACCTGGAGTACTGCGTCCAGTTCTGGAACCCCCACCCTAAAAAGGACATGGACCTGTTGGAGCGAGTCCAGAGAAGCACCACGAAGATGATCAGAGGGTTGGAGCACCTCTCTTATGAGGACAGGCTGAGAGACCTGGGGTTGTTCAGCCTGGATAGTGGTGGGATGAGGCGTAATGGTTTTAAATTGAAAGAGGGTAGACTTAGATTAGATATTAGGAAGAAATTCTTTACTGTGTCGGTGGTGAGAAACTGGCCCAGGTTGCCCAGGGAAGTTGTGGATGTCCCATCCCTGGAAGTGTTCAAGATGAGGTTGGATGGGACTTTGAGCAATGTGGTCTAGTGGGAGATGTCACTGCCCATGGCAGAAGGGTTGGAACCAAATATTCTTTAAGGTCCCTTCCAACTCAAACCATTCTATGATTCTATAATTCTATGAAACATCACCAAGATTATTTAAAAAGAGAGAACTTATGTCCTTTCTAACCTGGCTTTGTGCTCTGAGCTCTTGCTGATGGTCCCTAATGTCTAACTAAGAACCTGGACAGGTCCTCACCTTGGCTTGGCCAGTCCCTGGTATGGGTAGACAAAGTTGTGTGACACATTTTGGGAACTTGGTGACAGGCTCTCCCCTATTCACTGGTGGTCCTCCACGCAATTTACTCACTGCACTGTCTAGCTTCAGAGGCTTGATATGGTGCATTGCAAGTCCCTTTTTTTCCTGGGAAGCTCTGAGGGATGCTGTGGGGGCACAGTGGCCTCCTCCCACCTGCCTGGGGAATGTGGTACCCCACGTGACAAAGGAAGCTTTTGGCTAACCCCAAATTGCTGCTGTATCAAAAAGCAGGCATGAGCACAGCCAGGGGAAAAAAAAAGTCTTTTTAAATCTAATTTGCTAAGTCATGTGTCTTCAACTTTCAGTTCCACACTTTTCACAAAATTCCCACTCCTCTTTTTCACTTCCCATTTATTACAGGCAATGGTTTAACAGGAACCTCATAGCATCATATCCTTGACTATTTGTGGGGTTTTTGAATTATGTATTTTCCCAGCAGGATTACTTCCACAGAGAAGTGTAGAAGGCTGTTATGATTCCCAATCACAGCTCCTCTTCAAGAAAAAAAAAAAAAAAAAAAAAGTATCTGAATAGAATCTTATTTAATTTTTGAAATTTTAAAGGACTAGCGGGGGGCTGTGTTTGCATAAAGACCTTTCTATTGCTCTGAGCCTAAAGACTACATTATAGTAAGTATTCAACTAAGAGATCAGTCTACCAAAAACCACCAACAGCCTATGTACAAAAAATTGAAGGAAATATACAAAGCAGTCTTTGCGCACAGTTTAAACTACTCAGAGATGTACCTGCAGCCCAGTTTGGCACACTTGTAACTTTCGTACATTTTCACCAGAGTCTGGAGTAGTTTGGGTTGCAGAGAACAGTGTGCTTCCCTGGTTTTGTGCCACTTAATCCTCCTGAGCACATTCAGGAAATGTGGGATATTAAATTCATTTTTTCTGCACAGCAGCAGGTCTCTCATTCAGGTATAAACACTGAATTCATTCTTATTCTGTAAAAAACCCCAACAAACAAAACAACAAAAACAAACAACACCCCCACCCCCCAAAAAAACCCAAATCAATGGATTGAGGTACCCAAAGTGACCATAGGGAACTTTTTCTTTAAATATGTCTCTCTTACCCAACTGCCTTCCTTCTTCAGGGTATTTTTCTTTGGAGCTTCCTGCATTTTCTACCATCCTGTTCCATCTTAAGAAAGAAATCACAGCCTTCAAGTTTCTTCTCTGTTACACCATAGATACTTTGGAAAAAAGAATATTTCAAAGTTAAATATTATTCAATATTTTTCATCTAATTTTGTGTACATATTTTTAAATGGAAAACGAGTCTTTGGTTTTCCGTCACTTAAAAGAAACTGAAAAAATATTATTGCAATGAAGAATTTTTTACTTCACTAATACACCAACAGTGCTGAAACATATGTCTCAAAAGGCATGAACAGTACTTGTAAAGCCGTGTAACTCTCCTCAAATGACACAACATGGTTTATTGGGATGAAAATGACAGAGTAAATGTAAGTTGATCCTGGATACAATTGCAACACATTATTAAACAAACTCTGCTTGTTTGCAATTTTCATTACTTTGTATGTCTTGTACTTCAACTCTCTCATAAACACACCTTGTAAAACGTTAATCTTAATCATATGCATCCAATTGCACATTGTTACTACATCTCCTCAAGCTCTTATGTATCTGCATTCCAGTCATCTGGCAAACCAAGCTGTAGTGTTAAAATCCCAATCACGTTGAAATCAATGCTCTTGACTTCCACAGAGCCCATAATTCTTTCCAAGGTTTTTCACTTCAGAGACTGATTTGAAGTTGAGTCCTTTGGATATCTTTCACAGACGAATGGCAGGAACTAGCACATTATTCCACCCAAATACTTGTGCCATATTTGAATGAAGTTATGCTTGAGAGCATCCCTATACTGCAGTTATTTGGGAGAGAAATGTGGGAAAGCTTTGACATAGCTCAGATTCTGTTAACAGTGCAGAATTTGGCAGTATGAGTTACAAAAATTGCTAAATAAAATTGGCACTTCTGAAATGGCAGGTTGAACACATGATGGGAGGTAACTTGAGCTAACCGTGGCTGTAGCGCTATTAATTTGGGTTTATCTGCAGGTTACTCTATATTGGCTATCTCAAAATGACTCCCCCTGAAAACTTTATGATACTCATACAGTGTTTATGAAACATATTGCAAATCCAAAGTTTTGCCTGTGCTCCACAATCTCAATCCTATACCTGTTATCTGATGGACTATGTAGAGGAAAATTAATACATTATCAATTCAAAAAAATGGGATTTTTCTACATGTATTGGTTTTGGAATAATCCTTAAGTATTATAAGATCATGGAAGGATTATTAGCATAATATATTTATACAAGGACAATGTATATTTAATCAGTACTTAATGGTGCTATAATAATAGGTTTCCCCATAGAGAATGACAATATGATTTTCAACTTCGTGAATTAATAATCTAGCAGAATACAGAAGACCATTATTTCACTTCACTCACATGCAGAAAGAAGAAATCTTTTTCTGTGCAAGTAAGGAAACCTCTAAAACAAATCAAAGCTGTGGGCAGACAGTACAGAGAACTAATTAACTCAAAGCAAGTAACCCAGGAAAATTAATGTTGAATTGGAGATAGTTCAAAGACTTCAAGGGTAACAGTTCAAAATGCAGCATTTATGGCCTTGAGTAGTTAAGACCTTGTGAATTGCTATATCCTTTTCAGAAGGCATAAAACGTCAAAGGCAAGAGGAATAATAATAAATCTGTGTGTACAAAGTGATAGGAAAGATAAAGGACGAGCTCTTACTGTATTCATAGAAGGGCAAGATTCCTTAAGATCCTCAAAGTCTACTCAGGAGATAACGACCACTACTACGTCAGTATGAACAGGGCCATGGATGTGGTGAGACCATTGAAAGAACACGTGCAGGGGTCCAGGAATGCCCAGTTCCCCTAAGCTGGTGTGCCTGGTGGCTGCTCCACTGGGGCAGAGTCTTCAGTGTACACCGTGTCCCACATCTGTACGTAGCTCCTTTTATAGTGTTGCTAAATTCAGTGTTCATTAGTCAGAAACAGAGAAGAAAGATAGTTCTGAATCACCAATGTGAAGTGGCACCATAAAGCAAATGGACACACCAGGAAGGCTTTGCAGGAGAAACAAAGCATTAGTACCTCTGCATAAGATGCTTTTGTGATCGTGTCAGGAATAATAAGGAACAGCTTTTTAATTGGTGTTTTGGAAAGATGAATTGAAACTTGGAAAATATATCCAAAAGGGCCACTAAAATGACAGGGCTACACGTATTGCAGAAATTGAGACTTGAGTTCTTGTGTCTACTATAGTGAAGGCTGAAGAAGAAGGAGCAGACAGAGAAAGGAAACTCTGATAGGGTGTCTCTAGGAAACACCAAAGTAAAAAAGAGATATTGCCACTGAAGGACAAAAGGAGTGGGTATCCACAGGTTCTGAATAGATGTACTCAAGATATTAGAGGGTTTCTAATAAAGTGGGAGAGCTGCAGCAGAAGGCTGTGAGAGGTAGAAACACAACAGTTAGTAAGCAAAAGGGAGCAAAGCAGCAGTTTGAGCAGAGATCTCCCTTTCCTGGATTTTGGCTATTTTGGGACATGTTTCTCATTCTTTGTTTAAACTTCAAAGTATTGACTCGAAAACCCTCTTTCACCATCTTGAACAGCGTGGTCTACTGAAAGACACTGTTGACAGCGAAAGCTTTAGGCAGGAGCAGAGTAAAGTGTTGTGCCTCTATACATCTTGAATGCTTCGCTGTTGCTTGGTGGTAGAAGAAAAATAAAAACTAATTAACGATATCAGTAACTTTATAATAATGATACAAAACCAAGGAGTACACTTTATCATAAGGACCCTTTTGATGAATGTCAGTCTACCAACAATGATAACTTCTATTGCACAGGTATTTAAATAATACATTTCAGTAGAACAAATATTGTATATTTATTCCATCTCGAACATAGACATGAAACCTGGGTTTATCCAAGCAACCTCACTGCATCAGATGGTTATGGTTAAGGAAAAGATATAATATTAAAATATGTTGGGTAAGCATTTTTATTATGCTAAATGTTTACCATAGTCATGGTAAACATTTTAAACATAGAGTGACTTGGTTTTTTTTTTTAAAGATTTCTTAGATGTTTGAGACAATCTCTACCTTCTTCTAAAAGACATAAGGAACATAGTTCAGTTTATTCCCTTGTTTAATAAGTTTAGGATTTTCTCCTTAATTCTCAAAATGGATTCAGTGACATCACAGTTGTGTATTTTCTAAAAATATGTATTCTGAATGCCTCAGAAGGGTAAAATAAGTGCTTACGTAAATCAGAAGTGAGGCTTCTCAAGTTTCATGAAAATGTATGCATGGGTGAAGATCAAATGTAGGGATTTTCTGCCAAATAGGAGAGTATTTTCATGAAAGTGCAAAAGTATTTTTAAAACAATATTTTAATAATATAACATCTTACTATAATTTTACTGTATAGTAAGAATTGCTAGTCCTAAAACATAACTGCAATTTGTTTTAGGTGCTACTCCCTCAAATTTATTCTTTCTCCATCAGTGAGTCATGATTTTTATATATATATTTAGATATATATATATACAACAAAACTGTGATTGATTAGGCCTGATTTTGATTAAGCAGGCTTGATTTTGATTAACTTCCATCCCTGGAAGTGTTTAAGGCCAGGCTGGATGGGGCTTTGAGCAACCTGCTCTAGTGGAGGTGTCCCTGCCCATG
>JAOXJK010000032.1:67641530-67681712 GCA_025774025.1 Xenus cinereus
TGCACTGTTTGTCGGGGAGGTATTGCTCCCCACAAATAATGTGTCTGTGGTGGCACCAGGAGGATGTAGGAAGTTAATTTCCCATATTATTCACTGGAAAAAGCCATTTTTAAATGAACAGATAGAGGGTACATCAGAAAACTGGTGGTCTCCCAAATTCACACTATTTGAATAGCACTTAGGGACTGATTTGTGATAACCTGGTGATTCACAGCAAAAGGCTGAAGGAACAATTTCCCCCCATTTGACAATGATAAACAAGAATGATATTTTTTATTACTGCCGATGCACCTGCTGAAATTACCACTCAAGTACTTTCTGCTATTGCTAATTTTCCTTCTGTTGTAATTAAGGTAACATCAGAAGAACAGTGCCTTCTGCTATGTCTCAATTAAACCAAAGTCAGCTTCTTCATGTAATCCTATCCAGGAGGTTCACAAAAGGAACAAGAGACAATATATTAACTCCAATGCTGTTTCAATGTTTTTAGCACTTTCACTATTTAGTAGTGCCTTTCTCTCAGAAAACTGCCCTTCCAAAGACTCATGAGGACCCAGATGTTTTTAGTTTTCCTGGGGTGATTACTAATCTAACTGCAGGAGGCTGCTGGACCAGCACAGAAGTACCTAGTATGCAGGGGTGCCAGAACGTGACCTAAGGGCTTATTCAGCAATGACCCAGATAAAATCCCTGTTTCTTTCAGTAGCTGGTTTGACTGAGGAAAAATCATCATGGAAACACACTCCATGATGTTATCCCAAACTTCTGCCAGATTCACAAACCAGATAGTAAATATAATTTGAATGCCAAGATCAGGAGTACTAATTGCTGAGCAACATTCTCTTTCTCTGCATACATAAAATGGGCTTGGGGGTGACTTGGGTCTTCACCCAAGAACCCAGCCTCTTCACGGATGGACAGATGAAACCTCGTGCCTGCAGGGGCAGGACCTACTTCACCCTAGTCCCGCATGCTGAGCTAAGTAGTTGACTCATCAGTGGGAGTATGAAAAGTAATTATTGCCTAAAAGGGCTGGGATTAAATTATGGCTGCAGGATACGTAGAGCAATTTTTCCTGGAGATTTTTCTCTAAATTCTACTAGCTCTGTCTATATTTCTAAATAGAAGCCAGGCTGGCATGTGTCCACATGACTAAGGACACTTTGGCATAGCCTTAGAAAGTGAGATGGGATGGTCCAAAACAGAGCCAGTTAGCAAGCTTGTTGTTAAGTAATGCAGGCAGTCAGGAGATCAATATTGTATCTCAGTCCCTGGGCCTCTGTTTTAGCAAAATTGGACTGTTTTGGTACACCCACTGTACGGGACCATGGCTAAAGTCAAAAGCCTGCCTTTTCTGCCATGGCCACCTCTGCTGTGGATGGCACAGGACTCTTTTTACCCAAACTGTTAAGAAATCAGTTGGCTTAGAACATTGATAAAATATTTGGGTCATACCACTGGGAAAAGTGCCAGTCACAGGGGAGAAGAGGAAGAAAACACCAGAAGAGAAATGGCAACAGATGTCAGAAACATAGAGGCAGAGAAGTTATGTCCGTCTAATGTCCTGTTCTACTGATACAGCTGTTTCCTTAAAGTCTGTTAGTTTTGTACCTACATATAAGGATATATGTTTATATGCCATTAGAGATGCAGTTTCATACTGCAGCTAAGGAAAACTAACCCTTAGCTGCAGCCAAGTGCTCCCACCATTTTCCATATGCTATTTCCTTAACATTCATCTCATTTGCAGTGAACCAGTCACAAACACTAAACTAAAACAACTGTACCCTAACCTCTGTTAGCTCAGCTCCCTGAAAAAATTCACCATTGAATGGGACCCCATCTTGATAAGTCTGTGCTGGAATGCAAAAAGAAAAGACCCTAACTGGAAGGCAGAAGGAGGAGCAGGACTGGCCTTTGTGTCAGATGGCAGCTATTTGACAGACTCAGCTGTACTTCTAGCCGTACTCCCAGCAAAGAAGATACTTATTCAACATAGTTTTGTTGGACCTAACAAAGTCTGCTATTACATACATCATGATACAAGCAGGAACACATGCATTTTATTTTTTTCCTGTAGGGGGGAGCAGTATTAATTCCTTAAGAGCTGAAAATACAACTAATAAATAGATTCAGACACATGGGTCAATTTGAAGCTGGAGCGCATTCTACTTGACAGGATCTGATGTATATCCAGGCTTACCTTGAATCTCATATCAAAGTAAGATCACAGCATAGACCTGCTCCTCCCTTCCCGTAAAGGATCTGTAAGTATATAAGTAGCAATGTCTGTAACTTTTGCTTATCTGTGGTCTGAAACTTTTGCTTATCCTTTCAGAACATTGCTTTCTGGGCACATTGAGAGTAAATCACACCTGTGGGCTGAATCCCTCAGAAGATCACTGCGTTCTTAATCTCTGATTCAATTTAGCTAGTTGGAGGAAGAACACTTTCTAAAGTAAGATTGGATTCCAACCACATTTCTTGGATTTGTGTTATTTTTATCCTTTAGCACTAATTACTCTCTGTGCATGGTTTGACACACAGCTATAATTCCTATATCTCTATAATACCAAAACAAATAGCTGCTAGGCAATGCTAATCCTTGCTACCATCATGGGGGAGATTTTATTGTCACCCTTGTTTGGATCTTTCCCTAAAATGTCTTTTCAGTTCGTCTGGAAATTGGGTTGTTGCATTCCCTAGTTGTGCCTTCCCACTTCTACCACCTCCCACCACAGATGCTGCTGCTGCTAATTTTCCATTGAGCGCTAGTGTGTCCTGCAGGGTGTCCTCACCACCAAGATATATGAGGCGTACTCAGCCATTGTCATTTGGGAAAGCTGTCAGCACGAGGGCTGTCCTCTATTACCACATTTTTTTAACAACGAAATTCTTTCTAAGGAGGAAATATTCAAAATAAAAATAATACCTCAGCACCAAATCCCTTTCAAAAGGTAATAAGTGGCAAACGTATTTCTCTAAGAGCAAGAATAAGTAGAGCATGTCCTTTGGCTATTTCTCTCTAGATACAATATTTTTATTCCTTCTGTATAACTGAACAACACACAGCAACATTTTGCAATAAAGCCCTAATGATATTGTGCTAAGGTCACTTAAAAAGCACAATGAGTTTTGTGTCACCAGAGAATGCACAGTTTCTGCTCTGAGACTTCTTTTTACTGAATGACTTCTTCATTAGTCATAGCCTAACTTACATACACAATAAAATAAAATGCTTGCACAAAGGATTTAAGTTAAGGTTTACAAATATCTCAAGAAATAAAGAACAGTAATGATCTCTTTTTCCATTAAAAATTGCTGTGGATGGTGGTATGGAGATCAGTGGATATAAGGATTCCAAGAAGGAGTAATACTAATAGATCCGCAGAGACAAAGCAGGGAGATAACATTAGCAGCCATATAAAAAACACTCCAAAAATAACCCCAAAAAAACCCAAACAAAAAAGTAATGCAGTTTCAGTGCTTAAAACGTATGACTTCAGGTCTGAAAATGTTAAGTCTTTATGTTGAAAAAGAGAAATGCAAGGCTTTTAGATGTGCTATAGGGAAAAAAAAACAGACAGCCAAGCATAAAAGGCAGCTTGGACCTTTGGATCCAGCAAATAGTGAGGGCTGTCTTGCATATGTTCTGATCAGTCTCCCAAGAAAAATAACAACACTCTGAAAGCCTTTGATGCTTTCAGTTTTATTAAATTACAGCAAGTTACTTTCCCATCGATCAATTAAACAGGCAAGACTGGAACTTGATTATATATCCCTGAGTTGGTCTGCCATAAATCAAGCCCACAGTCGAATAAGTGTTTAATTATGTATTCACAAACTGCTGTGTGAAAAGGAACTTACCTACCAAGTCATATTTTTTACTTTTTATGTGGAGAATTTGTTTCTCGTTAACCGCTTGCTAGCCACAATGAACTTTCTCTTGAGAATGATAAATAAGAGTCTGGTATCAGGACAGAATCTCACCTGGGAAGACCTTACATTTCCACTGACTCACATACTTCTGGCATCTTGAGGAAAGGACTCCACACCTTGCAGAAACAGAAACACATAATCTGAATGTGTGATTTGCTGGGTTTGTTTATCCTATGTTTAATTTATAGGGCCTAAGGAACATATCTGTGAATGGAGTCCAAGACCAAGGAAAGTTGTACATCAAGATACAGGCAGCAAACCCATTCTTACACAACAGCCAGGAAAAAGAACAACATGAATGGTAAGGGCTTATTTTTTCTGTTGCCACAAGAAAAGCCATAAGATAGAATCCTTCCAGCGTACCCAAGAGCAAAACCATCCATTTTCCAGAAGGGATTGTGAGCTCCAGGCATACCATGACATCCACTTTTTGTAGACTTTGTAAATAGTTGGACCATAGCCTACCCACCATAGTCCACAGTCTTTCTTTATAATTTATTCAAAAGCATCAGCCATCTGAAATTTTTTGCTTGCTTTTAGGAATTTTTAGCCTAATCACATGTAATCTTTCTGCACTTCCTTGTTAATGCCAACAATTGAGTTCTCTGGGGTTGTTACAGCTATCAGACTGGATCTGACGGAAGTATCTAAGACCTCTAATGCAAGTCATTACTGCCCCAGAGGGCAGTTCAGAGACTAAGTGTGTACTTTGTAAGGACAATGATGTTTGGGTTGCCAACCTGAAGTTCCACAATCACGATTTCTCTCCTACAGATATCCTAAGAAATATAGTGTTAAGAGCCATTACCCCATCTTCTCTATTTGGCCTTTTTAATATATTGTTCTCTTGAGATGAAGCCAGGAGATCCACATTTCCAGAGTGACTCAGTGCCTGAAGGGTGACATATGATCGTTGTCGTCAGTTAGTGAACCACTGTGATGAGTAAGTCATAAAGACTGACAGGAAAAGAAGTTTCTAATACAAAAACTTGTAAAACTTTAAAAAAAAAAAAAGTACACTAGGTAGAATCCAGATAATTCATGATCTATGATCCCATCTTTGCTGTGTCTTATGCATGAAGTACTTTAAAGGGAAAATCGTCACAAGTTTTCTTCTCATCTTGAACTACCTTCTGTTGTAAAAACATTTATTTTTCATGGCTCACCATTAAGAATCCTATATTTCCTTTCTTCCACCCCCCTAGTCTAGACTGGTGTTCCTCACGAGAATTTCTTAGAAATGGCAGGTCTTGAACAACCTTAGCTGGTCCCAAATGCCGTTAGATGTACAGGGAACAGACCACCCCATTGGAGTGCTTTTCAAAATCAATGGAATAATCTTTAATAAATTTGCATAAGGGCACAGGCTTAAACTGTAAACTCAAAAATAATGTAGCAATTCAAATTCACGATGCTAAAATCTTTATCCAACATCTTTCCCCTCTGCTAATATATATAAACATGATCGGAATCCATGAAGGTTCCTACTGAAAAACTAATTTAGCCAGAGAACCCAGAGTTGCCATTAAACCTGGAGCTTAAAATTTTTTTAAAGAACTGTGAATTGCATGCTTGTTTGATCTAGCCTACTACAAGAGAACCACATCCACACTCAAACAAGGTGATCTGAGAGCAGTAAAATTGTACATAGGGGCTAATTTTAAAGCATTCATGGAAGAACTACAGATGAACTTGAAAGATTAATTTCAGGGTCTTGTGTGAGTCCTTAAGACTGTGGGTCTGGGAGGAGAATGGTCAGATCAAGGCAAAGCATAGGACTTCCAAAAGACATGAAGGACACAGATCTTTCAATCTTGCACATCTATAATTAGTACTTCCTTGGCACAGCCATCTTAGTGTGTAGTAAATGAGATATCGTGCCTATTTTCACCCAGGCCAATGCTTGCTGGTCTTGTTAACTTGCTGGCTTCCATCTGCCTTGCATTCTTCACTGCTGGGAGGGAGATGATGACTGCCCTTCTACAATACAGGATACTCTTGAATGGAAAAAAGGGAAGGAGTGCAGGTAAAAAACAGTGTTATGCAGCAGATGGAGTGTGGGGGGAAATGCCGAAATCATCTGATTATTTTGTGTGATTTATTTGGGTGTGGAGGTTCTGCTTCTGCTTTGTAATACTGAACCTTGGGCATTTACTGCAAAGTTATGTATCACAGCTTGTACAGAAAAATGTGGGTTGTGATCCCTGGTGTACCAAACACCGGTAATTTCAGTTAGTTTCTGGGAAGCTTCATATGCTCAACATTTTGTCAGATCTGGCATACGAACAGGTTGATACATGATTATAGGCTAGTTTAAATTGACAAGATTCTTATTTACAGAAGCCCAGGATAAGTGTTCTCCTACAAAAAGTCCAAGATTTTAATTTCCCTGTTATATGTACCCTTGCCAAGGACATATCAGAAGCCAGATAAGAGCATTCAACAATTTATTACAGCTCCAAGGCTATGAACTATATCAAAGGTAGATTTTAAATTTGAAAGTAAAAACCTGAAAAGGGTTTTTTCAGAGGAATGGGAGAGAACTGCATATATTTTCTGAAATCAAAATGTGTGTTTTATATTTTTTTCATTTAGAGCAAATGAACTTTTTTTCCCCCATTTACCATCTTCGTAATTTGTTCTGATTCAGGAAGGTACTAAAATTTAAGCCTACAAATAAGAACATGGAGTTGGTAGAACTGCTTGTGTCCCCCAGCTAAGGAACATGCTTAGGCATAATGATGAATTCAGCCTTAATTAGTTTCTAATACTGCTAAGCACTTTTTAAGACAAAGAAGATATTGATTGCACTTTAATTGAAAAGTTTCAAACTCAGAAGAAACCAGGGTTATCATGTCGTAGCCATGAATGTCCTAAGTAATTAACCAGCTCCATGGTGACACTTATTTATGTTTTTCTTTATTTTAAATAAGGAGAGGGAAGAGCCTCCTAAATTTGGAGTTACCCTGACATTTCTAGTGCTGCAAAATAAATTGTTAAGGAAATTGAAACAAAGAAAACTTCTAAGACAGGAATGCAACCACATCAGCAGAAAGAATGAAGTAACTTCCCTGCTGGTGAAGAATTCATTTAGGTCATCACATTAGGTCTCTCTACCTGTTTGTTCTTGCAGATTAAACCGAATGAGTAGTTTGAATTCTATTTACTTAATGGAGAGAGTCATTACATTTGTTTAGTGGAAAGGTGGTGGAGAGAAGAGGATGAGTCAACTTGCTTTTGTGAACTTTATTAATTATGTTTAGACACCTTTGTAAATACACTAGGGATGCTAACAGGAAAACTGAAAAATTCAGGAAATGGAGGGACTCCAGGACAAAGAACTTTTATGTCTGCCTATGTAAGGCTACACATGGAAAAAGGAGGCAGCTTCAGTCAATGGAACAAGCAGAAAAATGACAGATAAGGAATGTGAGTTTTAAGAACAGCCTTCTGACCAATTTTTCAACTCAATGCCAAACTAATTAGAAGTTAACGGAATCAGTTTTAAAACCATACCTATTTTGCATGCCACTTCAAGCCATAGCTTTCTGAAATCTTCATCACTATCTCTTCCTTTCTCATGCCTCAGACTGTTATGGAAATCATGAGACCTCTGTAAGTTGCAAGGATGTATGACGCTTCTTCTACTTTATTTCTCTACTATTGGGTTGAGCATTTTTTTTTACTTCCAGTATTCTTAAGTACTTCCCCTAATAAGGAAAATAACAGTTAGAAACCCACTGGAGTAAAAGATTCATTGACAGAGATAAACATAAGTGAATAAGGTAATGGAAAAAGAAAGTGCTATGTATACTTTAAATAAAGAATAAAGCAGCTGTCTGGTGAATTTGCTTTCCCACAGCCAAAGCCATTTAGCTTGTGTTTAAGAAAAGTGGCAAATAGTAAAAATAATTAATAGAAACATGTCACTGGGGCTACTTCAGTAAGGAAAACTAATGTGAATAAGTACTTGAGGGGATATAACATTTAATAATGGATACTTATAGGGAACTTTATGTGTTCCAGGAACTGCACTTACAGCAATTAATCCTTAGGACACCCCAGGGAGACAACTTGGTAAGAAATAGTTTTCGGCTTAGTTTACAGAGGGGGTTACAAGTGTGGAAACAAGCTGTCATTGTAATATGCCCAAGACTAAATAGCACTTTGATAGGAACAGCAGAGCAAGAACCCCTGAGATTCTGGATTTCGATTCTGTGTTCACATCATCAAAAGTGGCAGAACCAGAGTGACATGGGACATAAGCACACACACTTATTTTGTGTGTGTGTGGCTGTGCATTCTGTTGCCTAACAGAGTCAATCTCATACACTGAAGTCCTGTGGAAAGATACATATAAAAATATTGGTGTCATTGTCAGGCTGGAAGTTTTCCATAGTTTTCCTTCATGATTTTCAGGGCTATCACCAGTGGAAATTCGGGCTGATTTCACAAATTAAAAAAGTAGCAAATTATTTTATTTTCAGAAATAGTAGGAGAGAAGACTATTTGTTTACTTCTGTTTTAAGGATGAGACAAGAGTTGGCACAAGTTGAAAATGTCTCATATTTTCCCTTGAGATTTTGAGTATCAGTGGTTCATTTGAGCAACAGAGGATGGAAAACAAAATACCGAGAATATGCAAAAGAACAAAACAGAATATAATAAGAGGAGAAAATGCACATAGCTTGTAATTTAAAATTTCTGTATCACATATATTCAAAATACTCTCCTTTTGTTCCCAGCAGACTCATATAAGCAAGCATTCATCTACCTTACCAAGGTTATTGCCTTCACACAATAATTTTATGTGCTCCCATTTAAAAGCATTTTATTGGACATCCCAATTATAGACTATTATTTTTATTACTAGCATTAGGTAGGAGTAATAGACCAACATCCCATTATAAAGACAACAACAAAATCATTCCCCATCAAACAACTTACATGTTCTTTTTAATAGGACGTGTAAAATGTTATAATGAGAACCATTCTGAATTGCAGTGATTTTCCTGATTGAATGGTGGCATGCACAGAACTTTCAAAGACAATTTTTTTTTCTTCTAATTCTTGCATCTAAAATAACTGGAATTTTAAAGCAAGCTTAGTAGAGAATTAATATGGACATAGTAACTTTTATTCAATGACAGTAACATTTTTGTAAACATGAGACTTCTACGACAAGTAAAAAGGAAGAAACAGATTTTGATATAAGTAAGTGTCCTGAATATTAAAAATTAAGTTAGCTTGCCATGAGTGCCAGTGGTATAAGTCTATGGACTTCACCTTGCATGCTCAGGAAGTTTACAGTGATGCTTTCACTAGTCCTGCACAGGAGTGATGGATAAGAATTGTTCTTGGGTAATATTCTCTATCAGATACGTTCATACATTGCTTTTTGATAGTCCATTTCTGCAAGGGTAGAACAAAGACAAACCATACTCTGAAGGTAAACAGTGACTCTTGACATTCAATCATGATTTGAAATACAACCACTCACTCACTACACTTTTCTCAAAAAAAAAAAAAAGGTTCCTGTGGGAGTATAAGCTATATGTAATCTGAATCTATTCTGCAGTTTTATGGATGGTGACTCTCTTAGTTTTTTGCTTCTATTGTTTTATTCTACAATGTTTCTTATATGGAAAAACATTCATGATTTGCCTATACTAACTCACAATTTACAATGCCACATATTACAACGATAAAACCTATCCCAGACAGACAAAATCAGGAGAGAGTAACTTTGTAAAACAAGACTCTGAATGTCAGAATTTTTATTTCTACGATTTTGTCACATATGGTGTCTGAGAAAGAAGCTAATGGTAAGCTGGAAGCCATAAACCCTCTGTTGTGCACGAGCTATGAATCCTTCTCCTAATCTAGGGAAATAAAGTTCTGTTATATCCTTAAAATAATTTGCAAAAGGAGCCAGAAGCCAGAAAGACTAGTTAAGGAACACAGTTGAAATATCTCTGTGAAGTTGCTTCAAGTCTAATTAATTAGAGGTGAATTTGGAGGAAAGGGGAAGAGAAACCTAACCCTAAGAGAGGAAGACCTCAGAGCAAGTGTTATACGCAGCAGCTGAGCGAGTTGCTGTGTCCCCACACTGGGTACTTTGGAGCAACTAGGAAATCCTTGCCAAGACTAATGCAGAATTGCATTTTTTGTTTTGGATCCTGTGGTTTTTGGGGGGTTGTTTGGTTTTGGGTTTTTTTTTTTTTTCTTTTATGACTTTTATGTTTTAAAATTTGTATTCAAGAAACATATTTTCAGCCTGAACTGAACATAGCGATGAGCACTCTCAGGTTGCTCATCAGAAATGCCCAGGGCGCATCACTAAGAAATTACCCTAGGTGCTTTCTTCCTTATGGAGCAACACATCAAACTACAGTGAGGACTGAGGGGAGAAAGCATGGCCAAGAGAAGGATTCCTGCAAGTGAAGGAACCACTGGGATTTGCAGATCACATCAAAAATGTCCTGAAGAAGCATACAAGATTTAAGCGTTGGCTTTGTCAAAGAGAAACTAAAGAAAACTTTAATGTTTCTCTTCTTTTTTTCCCTCTTTTCCCTCCCCATTTTTTTTTTTTTTGCTATTTTTGAGAGTGGTTCTTTGGGTCCCAGCACTAATTCCTCTTGGAGATGGGGCCAGATTTTGCTGGTGAGTGTCAAAGCGATGACTCTCTCTCTTTGGAAATCTCTTTCCTCTAGACTTCTTGTGCCTCCAAGACAAATGAAATTCCTAAATAACATGCTTGGGACTGGTGTTACCTGTAGAAGTTCTGATCCTCCACTCGTATAAAGTACTAGTGAAAATAAGGTCAGCAGGAGCTGGCTTAGGGGAGGGCTTCTAGTCCTTCTGCATAACATCTAGGCCCAGCGCTTCACTTTTGCTGCCAATTTTTTCTGCAGCACTTCAGTGACATGTAATTCCTTATCCTGCAGGTGACAGATATCTTTGGTGTTATTGCTGCTCTGTGGGCAATAAATCTCTACTCAAATATAAGCCTGGGTCATACCATATGACAACTTCTTTACTTATTTGCATCACTGTAAGGCAGCCTGGCAATTATACAGAAAGTATGTTACCATGGAAACACAGGGAAACTGCAGCATCTAAAAAAAACTTAAGACTGCAGAATTACTTAACATTTTATCCCCCAAAGACTTCAGTATTCTGAGTTTAAACTTCATAACAAACAGTGCCTATTTCATAAATAGTGCTTCCTACGCCTTTTAAAAGTAATTGCTTCTTTTCATCAAAGTATTTTATATTTTCATCTTTGTGGAATTATTCAGTACAGAGTTTAATGATTAAAATGCTCCTCTATCCCCTGTCCAGAATATGTTTTTGGCAACAAATATCGCTTGATTATTAGCCAAGTCAAATACAGTAATTATTTCAGCACAGTTAATGCATAAGTCCCCTCACACACCTCCCACACAAATGAGACTGCAGACAACTCTGACTGCTCCTGTGTCCTGGTAAAGCTCTGGAACAGCACAAAAGAGTAGCTGAGATTTTAATTTTTCATAGGATGGGAAGAGCCAAGCAGTCCAGACCACGAGAAGAGACGCAAAATGGTGAGAGTGACACCATCATCCAATGCCCAAGTCATGGGTTGGTAGACTCAAGATAAAAAGCACTCTGACTTCTAGCATAAGTCGCAAGACTCCTTCTAGTTTAGTGGCTAATTCAAAACTGGAGCTCAGCCATTCCAAGACAGCTTTGTCACCCAGGTCCCACCAGCTGCACTGGTTATGGGTGTTGTGCATCACATGATTTATGCTCTTAAATCTTTTAGTCAGGTACATGGTTATCAGAAAAGCAACGAGCAATGGAGACTGCATTGTCTTCTATGTCAACCTGCTACTGCAGATCATCTTGTAAACCCAGATTTTGCAATAATTTCATACAAACCATTGCTGATATACCATTACTATAAATAGTGACAATACAATGAAGTATACAAACAATATTAATGAAATTCAAATTAATAAAAAATCATTAAAAAATCACTATATCTCAGTGCATTCATTCTTATGATACTCTTTGCGAATTATTTCTTCTCACAAACATGAACAAAGCCAGTTCATTTTTAGCCTCTTTAAACAGAAATAATTATAAGCAAATATGAAGTAGTCAATTTTGTGATACCTTTCTCAGAGCGGGTAGGCAGAATTCTCAATCTGAGCCCTTTTTGACAAAAATGGAATCCTGTGACACAGATATAAAATTGCTCTACACCAAGGTAAATACTCTGGGTTCAATTTTTTTTCCAAATGGTTCAACGCTGCTAGCAGGCTACTTTGAAGTCTGATTTTGAGAAACATCCCATCCATCCATTCATTGGCACAGGCAACAGAAAAGCACACATTGACTTCTGAAGATCAGATTATGAAAAACAAAAGTCTTGCTGTTCCGTATCTCTGATCCACATTCCATGCTAATTAACCTATATCTTTCAATTAAAAACAGGTCTTGGTTCCTTAACAAGAAGCTTAATTATGTTGCTTATATTGCATTTCTGAAATAGGTGATAAAGTCCAGTCACAAATTTAAATCTCTGTTAACACCACTCACCATTACGATTCACAGAGAGCTGGTTAGGAATGGAAACTAAAAATGTCCAAAGCATTTGCACAAATAAAACATGCAGAAGTTAATCACCATGGCCTGTCCAGAATTATCTGCTGCCTTAGTACGTACAATAAATATGCAGTACCAGAATTCAAAATAAACCAACTGTCCTGAATAAAATTCTAGAACTTGAGGCCAGCAATACAATGGAAAATAAAGTAATAGAACAATAAAAAACTCAGAAATAAAATCAGTGAGGAAATGCTGATTTTTAATCCAAACAATAGTCTCAATGAACAAGAACCAGAATGGCAAGCATAGCAAAAAGCAGAAGCAGCAGGAGGAACAGAGGTAACAGAAGGAGATACTTGATGTTGTCAGGGAGTCTACTGACATGTCAACTGAAGCAACGAGCTGAGAGCTGTGAAAAGAAAATGGTAAACAAGAAGCAGCAGCCTAATCATTAAGAAGCAACAGCCAGCTAATGGGAAAAGGCATCCGGAAGCCAACTGCTTGGAATAAAGCTACCACAAAGGAAAGATGACCACCTGGCACCACTGAAAAGGTAACAACAGCCAGTTGCATGTACCAGCAAAATTACTAGAATTATTGAGTGGAAAAAGCAGCAATAGAGGAAGCCTGAAGGTAAAGCTGCAGGAAGGTCTTGGCCACACTGCAGACATTATTTGAAACTAATTCACTTTTGACTACAGCCTCACGTAGTTGTAAAGCAGCTTTCACAGTGAAATGGACTGATTTCCAGGTGCTAAAAAAATCTGTGTTCCTACTGGAGAAAATGAGGTTTCGTTATAGGAACAGGATTACTTGCCACCTCTGACTAACCGTTTATCCTCTTCCGTTTTACAAATGCTTAATTGAGTGATATCTCTGTTCATAGGGTAGGATTCCTTCCACACCACAGCAGTATTTCCTGCCATATCAAACCCCACATACAACCACATGCCTAACTACAGAGGAAGAGGAAGGAAGGATGACACAATATCATTGGCACAGAACGTGAGAAACCAGGGAGGTTCAGTTCCCTGCCCTGCTGCACACTTCTGGAACAAACTTTTATAAGCAGTTTTAGGCAAGTCTGCTGCTTTGAGGAGACCATGGTTCAGAGAACCTTGGCGTGGCTTTCCACTGGGCTCTGCAGGTGACACACAAGCCTGCACTGCTGTACATACACGCTCCTGCAGTCACACTGGAAGCCTTCCCAGCTGTGAAATGAAGATAACAATCTTCCCTGTCCTATAAAGATGGGATCTGAACAGGGACATGGATGGCAAAGAGCTAGTGAAATATTAGATACATATATTCTCTTTATTCACAGAGTACAAGCTGCCTGGTTAAAAATCTAGTGGATATAGGCTGAAAGGAACATACAGCCACCTCTACAGAAAACATATGGCTGTATTCAATCTTGGTGTAAACAAAAATACTGTAAGTATCACACAATTTCTTTTCCTCCTTTTTATTTCACACTTTTTCAATAGCTGCAAACTATCGTCAAAGCCCATCACAGCCAAAGTCATTCCTGAAGCCAAGCTATGCATTTTTTAACGCCATTTTATCTTTTTCCATATGTCACTCCTATTTCTGTTGCTCTTCTTCACCTGTAAGCCAATTATATATCTGGTAATTTGCTCTCCAGTAAAGTCTGATTCATCTCTAACTGCGTAAGGACAGATTCCATGATGAAATCTTTAGGCAAGACAGTTTGGAGGAGGAAAAATTCACAGTTTCCCCTAGAGATATTTTTCCCAAAGTGTTCCACTTCTAGGAAAAAGCTCTCTAAATCCCAGAGAATTAACATTATAAATAATCCTTTCCCTAAGGCCAAAATCGCATATACAGAGAAGCCGGTTTCTGGACAGGTTTTCTTTCATGCAATATTCCCCTGTGGACTCTACTGTTTTTTAAAGACACTCTTGAGAGGGGTAAATTGTATTTTACTGTGTCTACAGCAACTATAGAATTATTTCACCCATTTACAGAGATTTCTTTCCACATTGGCGCTCTTGTATTCTTTGCCTGTATATCCAGTCTTTTAACTCTAAATCAATGTTTTCTCTACCATTTACTTTGCCCATTTGAAACTCATGAATACCTTTTCCATAAGATATACGTTACTGTAGCTGCTAAATTATTAGTCCCTAAGGCAGCTCATTAAATGTCTACTACCTTGTTTAGCATATTGTTATTTTTACTCCACCTGGTAGTCTTTCAGTCTTTTTTTTTTTTTGTAACAAACAGTACTACTTTTGTTCAAGTAAATGTGAATTAATTTTTATCAGCTGATTTCATAGTATGAAATAAAACTCTGAAATGAAATCCAAAGACATTTCATCTGGAGCAGTCTGTACAGCCAACGACTTTCAGTACTTTCAGTATAAAAGAACAATTAAAGAAGTGCCTGGAAAAAAATAACTTTTATAAGAATCATGATACTTTATGCTCAAAGTGTTTGTATATGAGAGATATTTGTATAGATGGAAATTTTTCCCTATTATTCTATTATGCTTCTACAAGCAGAAGTTAAATGTAAAAGTCCCGTAACCATCTTTATTTCCTCCCCTCCTTTCCTCCCTACTCCCAGCTCACAAGTCAGTACAGCTAGATGTATTTTCTCCCAGTTTTAAATAAGTGACAGGGGCTGCTGCTCCTTCTCCTGGGTGCAGACCCACTTCCACTCCCTTGCTTTGAGATCCCAGTGCCACGTGGAGGTGATGCCTGTTGTGCACGATCCTACAGCAGGACGCAAGAGGCGCAGAGGAAGAGAGAGATCGATCCAAGTTAACAGTTCGTGCTCAGTGCACATCTTACGTTGCCCGAGGGCTTCTCAAAAATAACTCATAATACATATATTTGGTTGTGTTCTCCCCAAAACTGCATGCCATAAATTGTCCAGAGCAGCAACTCCCCTAGGTTCTGCTACTTCAAGTATTTCCTCACTTGCTCCCTCACCCTCCCCTGAAATTATTTCTGTACGACCTTACTTTCTTTCAAATATGTGTGTGCACATATGACAAAGAAATTTTGCAGGGCATCTCAATCTTTGCCATTTTCAATTCATAATTAATTCACTCCTCTTCATTTATTAATGAACTAATTTCTTGCTAAGGTTAAAGTTACTCAAAAAGGAAAAAGGTAGAACTTTTTCAGCGCATGAAGGTCTCCCACACATTCAGTACAGAAGCACATTTTGGTGGCCTGCTGCCTTGAAGAATCCCCAGACCATAGCAATGAATAACAGAAGCTGCACATTTAAGAAAGTTGGGACCTGGCATTAGTTTTGGATTTTATGTTTGCCTCTTATTTCTAAGCCCTGTAAGTCTGGTTAGACACTTAGGGAAAACAAAAACAAAGCCCAAAACTATTCTTCTGTAATCATCCTCAGAGAAAAAATAATAATAATAAAAAAATATCTTTTTCACACCTTCTGAAGATGTGCCTCCCACCTTCAAATGTGGGGATAGTATTCATTTTCTGAAGAACAGGAAAACAACCATTTGCATCTGAATGCAGAACACCTTCTATGATCGTTAGTATCCTGGAATAGGAAGCTCAGTATTTCAGGGATCTAATTTAGGGATTCTAAAATGCCAGAGCAGACTCTTTGTCCCAGTGCTGCTTTTCCCACGCAGGAGCAGTGCAGTTGTGCAGGTTTGGCTCACCCTTTCCCCCTGCCACAGAGCATCCTTTCAAGTGCCCTCTGCTTGGAGGCACAGGGTTCTTTGGTTTTGCTGTGCACAAGCATGGGGACCTTGCTAATCATCACATGCTCACATCGCTTTACATATCTGAATTCCCCCCTATACAGTCTCATCATTACGCTGAACTACACGTCGCTTCCTATGGGCAATATATTGCAAGGTGAGGGGAAATGTGGGTAAGTGAAGACAATATATCCACACTACTTGCAGAGAAGTTTAGGCATACAGCATGCTGAGAGGCACAACTGCTGGATTACACGTGCCTCCTGTTCTCCCTGCCTTCTTCTCTGACTGCACATTACATACCGATTTCAGATTACATTTGCTTTCCTTTCACTAACATTATGTTCTCATTTCTGTCTTCTCTCAGAAAATAGGTCTTTAGCTCACTCAACTGTGTGGAATGCACATTTCTAAAACAAAAAATAAGGTCAACCAAGGTCACGGTTACTAATGGAGCCTAGTCTAAAATTATGTAGCCCAGATGTTTCTTTTTTTTTTTTTTCTTTTCTTTTTTAATCAAATGTAGGACAAGAGTAAAGAGTACTTGAATCGACACATTAATATAGGAGGGAGACTATGTGAAGATGGAATCGGAGTTACACTAAAAGCCTGCTGCGTAAGAGCAGACCGCCGCAGCTATATTCGGAGTGGAGTACTGGTTAAGGAAACAAGCATGTAAAATTACAATACCTTGTTTCCCCCAACTTTCAGTGATTTTTGAGAAACTGAGACACCAAAACGCGGCGTTTTTCTCTACTTCCATTAAATTACTGATATTGCACTTGAATTATCTCATGAGCAGGCTGCTTTCCCATATTTGTTGTCCAGAAAGAAAACAACTGAAATTCCCCTTCCTCCTATTCTTCTTCATGTTATACTTGCATGCAGCCTCCCTTGTAGCCTTCTGTTGAGGTCCCTCGAGCTTTGTGTAGTCATTGCATCAAATTCAGTGCCTCTATTTGATCTCATATTTTAGGACAAGCCAAGAAAAGGGCATGGAAATATCTACCGGCCCGAGGTTGTATAGACCTAGCAACAAAACCAAAAGAAAAAAGGCTCTTATGGGTCTTCTGAGGGCTTCAAAAAGCAGCCAAGAAGGGACAGCCTTTGTGTACCACACATAGCTAGGGGAATGGCGAGATTTTCCTGCCAAGTACTGTTTGTTACCAGAACAAAGTCCAATTGCATGGTCATTAAACAAATTTCATTGTTTCTAGATGGCAAGTTTCAAACCGGAATCAAAAAGTAGTGCTTTATCAGTTCTTTCTGAAGTAACATTTTTATTTTTCTTCCGTATAGAAATTAAAGAGATTCAGTAGGGATTACTGAAAATGTTACTAGTTTATGTGAAAACATTAAATGTGAAAATACCAAGTGTTAGCAGTTCAAGTGATAAGTGGAACAAGTCAGCGTTTTAAGTTTTTCACATATAAATGAGTTTGTCACATATAGCTAATTAAGACATTATAGCTAAAGAGACTATAATTCATTTCCCATCTTGTTCTCATGGTGAGGCTGGTATAGGCTGGGAATGTATCATCTCTGCTTGAATCCCTTCTTTCAGGAGTTACATGCATGCTGTATAATGAGAATAAAACTTCATGTCATATTTTGAAAATGGCATTTATGGTCTATTTATGGCTTCACAATTCAAGGTCATTTACAGGGATCATTACCTCCACTTATTCTTCCAATTCTTTCAATAGTTTGACATAGTCAACTAATAAGGTTTCTGAAAATATTAAAGCACAGCTTGCCTTAGTTTAATATAGATGCCCACTTAGATACATTGGGGAATTTCAAACTAGAAAAACGCATATGAATTTAGTTGGGTTTATATTATAAAACTCAAGTGTATATAATTAACTAAGTATCTTAAGCATTCGTTTGTAAAAAGAGTATCATATTCCTGGAATAATTATTAAATTCTGTAAGAAAAATGGTTCTTCTAGCATTATGTCTTTATGCAAAGCAACTACTCCTTATAACTTTAACCTCAAATACCATTTTATTTTATTTTTTTTTGTGGAAGAGACTATTTTTATGAAATAATGAACTAGAAAAAAAAATACTTAGGAACAATATATTAAATCCTACTATATACAGGAAGATGGGTTGAAATATCTTGGATGTTTTTCTGCCAGTGATGTGTCAAACATTTAGTTTGTTATGAAAATTCTTACTGATTTCACTTCATTTACTTTGCGTAGTCAGTGGTAAATTTAAAGAATGGATTTATTAGGAAGCTTTCCATCTCTAGGGACAAATTTGCCCTCTCTTTCCAGCAAGATGTGCAGAGCTGCACTACTACAAGCATTAACCTCTCAGCATCTACAGTAATGATACATTTTCCTACTTCTCTCCTAATAAAACTAATTCAGGCTTGAGTACTTTAATTATGACTTCTTGGTACTAATGACTTTTTATGCAAGTAGAGCTAATACCACTGAATTATCAGTACTAATACACCCATATAACTCCAACAGTGAAACTATCTGGCATCAGGTACTGTTCAATGCTGTGAATTTTATTATTTAATTTGCATATGTCTACAAAAAGACTTATGTGCCTACAGATGGACCAGGTTCATTAAATATATACATCTTTTTTAGTAAGTACTAGCTATTAAGACATATGAAGGAAAAATATTTATATTTGAACGTAAATATGGGCATTGGCTAGACTTTGATTACTCTGTCTCCTGCAAAGTCAGACAGAGAGGTGCTGTACTGTTCAATGTCATCCTATCTTCTGATATGCTTGCTATGTGAGCTTAGAAAAGTCTTATTTATGTTTAGGATAGTTTCTTGCCACACTTGTCTAAGGTGCCTCATACCCTAATGAATCCGATATTCATCCCAGCCATCTTCTTAAAGGACTTCAAAGCCCTGAACACAATCCATTTCAAACGGAAGTACTTGGCACTTCTGAAATACGTTCAGAAATACCTTTAATTTTTGTCTGGCTACATTCATCCCAGGATTCCAGTGCTTTATAACACTGCTGAACATAGTACAGTGTTTTGTGAGGACACAAAGGTATGGACAAATGAACTAAATCCATCAATATATTACACAGTAATTCTTGTATGAAAAACCAAGAAGAGCTATTTTCTGCTCTAGCCAAAAGACTAGAGTTTTGTTGACTGCTATAGTTAATTTCTATAATTACAACAGTTACTAAAAAATGTCTGCTCCTTCATTCCTTCTGCACTGCCAGTTAGGAAAGCAAGTGTCCCGTCTCTTGCTTGTATTTCTTTTTGAGCAGGTTTCAAAAGCAAGATCCAGAGCCATGTGTTTGGCACCCCCTCGGGAAGAGGAGCATTTCCAAGCCTGCTGCGCTCGGGAGCCACGGGCAGAAGGACGAGTGACTGAACAGGCTGAGGAAAAGAGGTTCTTGCTGAGTCTCCAGTCTTCACCAGGAGCATGGGATTTTCTCTTATTATATGGAGAAATCAAGCAGCAGGAAGCCAAATGTTTAGCTGAATAACTAAAAGAGTATCTCCAGGGCTGGAATACATTTGTTTTTTCCTTAGAGTCCCTTTTCTCTATCTTGACCATCCTGAAACTTCCCTTTCTCCTCTGCTGTCTGGCTCACTCTGCTCTCACTACACCTCTCACGATAGCCAGTTGCTCTATTTGTGAAAGGTAATTTAATTTTATATTGGTTCAGCAAGGAGAGACAATGCCCCAGATGGAAAGCTGTGAGGCATTTGCTGAGCATGGTTTTGTGGAGACCTTTGACCCCAGCCTTATACACATTCAGTGTTTTCTTCTTTCCTCTCAACCAACGCCAAAACAGAAGGGGACACTTCTGAAAAAAATGGAAAACTCTATAAATTAATTTTAAGCCAAAGCCCTCTCGTGTCCCCAAAGTATCAGCAACACCACTGGCAACTTCTGTAATTGGGTCTGCAGCGAGTAGTTCAAGGGAGTCAAAGCTGACTGACAGCTCTCTCCAGGCTAATAACTACAGAACCTGATCCATTTTTTCCTACAGCTAAAATACTCCTATGGAAGCTTAAAAGTGCAACACAAACTTTTGTTTTTTCTCCACTTTAAAAATATTTATTTTATTAGCTGTTTAGAGCTCTCCGGGGCACTTTTCTGCCTTCTAACTAGATTTCAGCAGCATGCTGTCTTCAGCATGATGAGGCATATGTCATCCTCATAACAGATTTCCTTGTATTTCTATTCCTTTTAGGTCATCTACACCACAACAAAAAAAAATACAAACAGGATATAAGACTGCAAAAAAAAAAAAAGAAAACAACAAAGGGACTTTGTTTAGACTCATGAACAATTCCCAAGATATGAAGGGCGTTTCTGAAATTACAGTGGGAGTTTCACACTGTTCCAAAATCTGGGTTTATTTTCACACCTTACTTGACTGATTCATGGAATAGTCACTAAGTTGATGGAAGAGCCTTGAGAGATTCAAAAAGATTATACCAATTTAGTTAGCTAAAATGCTTGGGAAGACATTAAAATAACCAAAACTATTACAAACTTTGGAAAATATAAAGTTATTTAAGCCTAAGGCAGATTGTACATTCTATTACAAAACAGTACATTAAGAAACAGTTGACTCATTTTTCTTTTTGCCTTTACAATAAGCCTTGAGCTAAAAATCTATTCTTCCCCCATCCAATTTGTCCACACTGTTTCCTCACAACAACTATAATCCTTCTCTCAGCAGTGTGCGTTAAGCTGAACGCAAAGCATCTCCCCAAGAAGCAATGCACTGATGTCTTTGGTGGAATTTGGTACTCAGCATATGCAGTACTCGGATGTGCTATGGATAAAAGACACCTCTAACTTTGCTTGTTTCAGTGGTGTAAATCAGCTGCATTCAGAACAGATTTTTTGAAAGCATTCAGCACAGAAAACGTCTGTAGAACTTCCGTGAACTCTGGTACTGTTTTACTATCACAGCAATATAAATCTGTCTTCCTAAACTTATGGGAACATGTTCTTCATTCTATTACAAACCGGACTAACCTTAAAAGTCAGTATTTTTTCATGATTTACTCCACCAACTACATTAGTGCTCAAAGTACAGCCAGCCAGCCAGCTGTGCAATTGCTCTGTCAGCAACAGTCTTTTAAACCCACCACACTAAAACGGCTGTTTAAAGATGTGTAAAACTACTCAGCAGTGATTAGAATACTGAACGGGAGCGGCTGTTTGCTTGCTAATGATGGGCGAGAGATATAATTTCCTACCCATGAAAATAGATGAATTTTTAGGACTTGCATTGTTGTATTACTGCATCCTAATTTACAGCACATAGCACTGCAAGAAAAAAAAAAGAATAATGTAACTGGGCTGAATTCCATAGGCCTTTGTCAGGCAAAAGCCATCGCTTAGTTAAGAAGCACAGAATTTGGCACACAGACCTTGAGCATTTGTCTCATATAGAAAGACGTATGGTTTTCTAAAAAAAGAAAATTTGAAACTAACCAATCTTACTTCATCTTCCCATCTTGCAAACAAGTGGAAGCACGAATGTTTATATCCCTTCTATAATTCCCAATTCTAATGCAACTGTAAATATTGTGAAGAGACGTATAAAAGTTTAAGACCTCTTGGACTCCTGTTTACCCTCTGCCTGCAATGGTATCTTGGGGCAATGCATGACAGAGGTTAATTATGCATTGCAAAAAGAAATATATATTTTTTTACTCAGTTTCATGTTTAACCGATTGAATGTTACATTGCTATTAGCATCTAAGCACTGAGAACATGAAGTAAAAGAGACACCATGAAATCATCTAGATTAACCTACCTCCCAGATGTCTGTGCAGCATAAATACCACTTAACTACCACTAGATTAACTCCATAGTCTGTTGACTTTTCAGTTTTGAGTTATATATACACCACTCACTAAATTTTTTTTCTGAAAAATTTGAAATATTTTAATTCAGTGATTGTTGAATATTGCTTATTAAGCTTATTATTGAAAAAGTGGACCTACAGTAAATAGCCAATGTCACTTATCTTTACAGTATCAATAGTGCTATTCCATATTTCCTGAGTCTCAAAGCCATAATTTCAGCTCCTGCTTTTGATATCTTTAAAGTTATTAGTACAACTCTTAAGGGACAAATCCCTGTTATTTGCAGAGAGACACAGAAAATTTGTGCTGTCTTCTCTACAAAAGAATGTCAGAAGGCTGTCTTCAAGAAGAGTGAAAAAAACTTTCCAGAAAAATATCAGGTGAGGAAGCAGATAAGACAAGAATAACAGACTCTGAGCTTAAGCACAGCCCATTCCAATGTTCCAACAGGTTTTGGATCAAAGCTGACTTGCCTGCTCAAAGCCCATTCAACACCAGGGAGGTTCTAACTTTTCTTACTCATCTGACAAGATGAACAAGCCCTGAGTTATCAGGAAAAGTTGATCCAATTTCCCCATATATTTGTACTGAAGCAAAATTAAATCTGCAGGAGCAGTTTCATAGTCTGGCACCATTTGTTAAGTCAGACCAATACGCATACCCAGAACTTTATCCTCATGATGGATGGATTTGTCACTCAGAGCGTTTCTAGCCTTTCACTATCAAATCCGATCTGCCCTCCAACAGCCTCTCTGAGCAATGCACGAAGTATTGTGCACAGCAGTCACTTCTAGTGAGATTAATTGCTACCCAGTTTCTGATGCTGTATATGCATTCTTCTATCTAGTCCCTACGTTTTCCAATGAATCCATTAATTCAGTTTGTAGGTGATGGCCACAAAAAAAGAAATGTTTGGTTATCTACATGGATGAAAAGAATATAAAAATCCAAATATTTTGGTCAAAGGTTGGAAACACTGCTGTAGCTTACCCAGGAAAACTGTGTGCCTTATTCTTTAGCTGTCCTTTGTAGGTCAGTCTCTCCTCCTGGGGAAAGCATCTATTTTCATACAAAAATTCTGTTTAGTCAAAACCCACTTTTGCAGTGAGAGTGCTCAAGTGTAACTTTTCATCAACCATAATGCTAGCAGAACAGTTAAGGCTGAAATTTAAAGTCCTGTTAGTATGTACATTTTATAGTTTGTTCTTTTTCATTCTACTCTCTAAACCTCTTTTACATGAAAGGGTGCATCTCAAGGATATAGCTGATGCAGGGGAGCATAAAGTAAGACTCACTTACAGTCAAGGCTAAAACAATCCTTACCTCATTAAGGTTTGCTATTGCAGCTGTTACGGTCTATCAGGGAAGGAAATCTTGCACACTAAATGAGGTACAATACTTCAGCACAAAAATGAGAATTGTTTGAGTCATACCCTTGCATTTCCCAAGGTTAATCAGACCCTTAATATTAGTTTAGCACTTTTTTCCTCTGGATTCCTTTTTTGGTGCTTAAAAGCGGAGAAGATAAATAAACGTTTGTAACGGACATTTTCTTTAAAATTAAATCTGCTGGTGAAGGGTAAAAGACAAAATTCTGAAGGAGCTCAGTACAGCAAAGCTCTGATTTTTTCCCAAGTTCAGCAGAGTTTCACAGAAGCAACCATTTTGCCAAAGGTGATTTCTCCTCACAAAAATTACCACTTTGCAGAATGGACTCCGCCCAAAGCCAAGTTCATACCACTCACATCATTGCATCAGAACTATAGCCATAGAGACTCACAAGTTAAACATTACCAAGTACTATGATGCCACAATGGTATTATTCCCATCAGCCTCACAGGCAGTGCAGCATTGGTGTCATAAAAGATGTCTTTATCTTTTATGATAAAGATACAAAACTATTTACTATTTAAACACAAAACTATTTACTACCCAAACCACTGAAGTACCAAGTGTGCTGTATATTTCACAGACAAAAAAAATTGCTTCAGACAAGTCCTAATTTCCCTGTTATGTTAGGTTGCTTCCAAAATGACTGAAAAATTTGTTTCTCTTCTGGTTAGAGGGTCTTTATTGAGGGTCTCCAAGACCCTGTGCACTGGTTGTAAACCTGACAGTTCAAGCCACACGCTGAGGAATAGCAAAGGGCAGAGCTTGCTGTCACACCATGTTTTAGACTCTCAGACTCAAATTAGGCAGGACTTTGCTCTCAGTAATTAACTGCCCTGGATCAGTGATCCAGGAATATAAATACATGCATCAGTCAATTAGAGCTAATGTAGTCAAGCAGTTACCCTTAGGTGTACCTAAATTCAAATATATCTGAATCAAGCATGCAAGGTAAAGTAGCTTGTAAACAGTTGGCAGACTTATTTTTACAAAACACTTAATCACACCATCTAAAGACCAGTTGCATAATTTAGTATATCAAATACCACCTTCAACAGAAAAAAAAAAAAAGTCATAACTTTAACACACTTGCAATCATAGAATGGTTTGTGTTGGGGACCCTAAAGATCATCTAGTTCCAAACCCCTGCCATGGGCAGGGACACCTCCCACCAGACCAGGTTGCTCAAAGCCCCATCCAGCCCTGCTCTTGAACACCTCCAGGGATGGGGCAGCCACAGCTTCTCTGAGCAACCTGTTCCAGTGTCTCACCGCCCCCACAGTATAGAATTTCTTCCTAATACCTAATCCAAATCTCCCCTCTTTCAGTTTAAAACTGTCACCCCTTGTCCTATCACTACACTCCCTAATAAACAGTCCCTCCCCATCTTTTCTATAGGCCCCCCAAAAGCACTGGAAGGCCGCTATAAGACCTCCCTGGAGCCTTCTCCAGGCTGAACAACCCCAGTGGTTTCGGTTGTTTGGCTGTGGGCTATGGGTCCATGGCAGATTGCACTTGGAACCAGCTGTCTAACTCCTCCTCAGCTTCCCTGATGCTACGCAGCCTCCTCACCGCCTCCTACTTCAGTGAACAGTGAAAGTAATGAGAAGAGGCAATATTTTGTCACAATGACAAGCCCATTTTTTGTATGCACCTTTTTTAACTGGACCATCTCAATAAACAGTAATTGATGGGAAGTCATTCCGAGGTAGCTTTCTGTTCTGTGTCAAATGAGATACACAAATACTCATGGAGTGTTTCCACACATTCTTCGAGACGTAGTAATTTTTACAGAGCTACCCGGCAGCCTTCCACTCAGAAGTTTATCCAAAGACTCTAACAATAAGACTGTCTGGTTTCTCTTATTTCATACCAGACTGGGGGGGAAGCAACAAACCACCATGATTCACGCTCTCTACTCTTGCACTAGATCACAGCTCTTCTTATATTTTCTTGTCTCTCAGGCAATAAGTATTTCTGAATGCTTTCCCCCATCCACACTATAGCAAAGCTAAAAACTGAGCCCTTAGAATCAAAGGTGGTTCAGTACATTATTTTTTTTTCCTACATAGTGTCAAGAAATTAAATGAATTTGTTTCAGTAAGTCACTTTTCTTTGCTCTCTAAGAATGTTAACAGGAGTATTTGAAAGATTGTCTTTGAGCAGCAAATTTTCTTACCAATAGCAATTAGTTATCAATGCAGAGATCTCTTGCAGTGGCAAGGAGGGTAATAAAGAAGACTGACGTAGAAGAAGAAAGTGGCCAACTAATAAAAATGGAAGTGACTAAACAAAAGAGAGGAAGAAAAGTCCCATTTCATACCACATTCACAGAGCTTAAACATTAGCTACATCTAGAGCATGGCCTTCAGATCACTGCTGATCTACAGCTTACTAACCAATGAAATGAACAAATTCTTCATTTCTTTATGACTTTCATGGTAGAGTACAAGTAAATTTGAAACTTCACAGTGATGCATGTGTAACCACATTGGGTAACCACTGTCATGGATCATAGCAATTTCCTGCAGACACACCTATACTGAGCCCTGGCACTTGACTTATGTAGAAGTTTTTCACTGCTTAGATGAATCAATAAACAGACTTTTTCAGGCAACAAACAAGACAGACCAATGCCTAGGGGAAGGAAATAACGAGACATCCAAAAGTCACCTACAAAATCCCTGCTACCTTCAGATTCAAGATAAAGCCCCTGCCAGGTAAACCTAGGGATGTCAGCTTCCTGGATACTTGTGATGGTTGCTGGGACCCTGAGCGTACAAGGACACCGAGCAGAGGCTTCACAATAGTATTGAACAACATGAATACAACCTGCCCAACTCACCCTGTCACATGACCAAGCTTTGAAGGTTCAGATGAATAAATAAATAAGGCAATGTGTAAGGCAACGAGCCAACATTGGAGATTCACCTGAAGCAGGAGATTCAGTTCTACTTACTGTTTTGTTATGTAGCTGCAAATGTTAAAAAAATGTTGTAATGGTCTAGGCCAGTACAAAAAAAAATATGCTTTTAGGAAACATTTTGCCTCCTTTTTAAGGTTTCAGGAAGTGGAGCAGTATCATACCTCCCGTGCTACTCTTTTGAAGCACTGAATTATCCTCATATGAAGGAGCCACCCTCTTTGAAACTGGAAGAGGGTGTAACTTCAGCCTACATCTCCTGGATTTTAACAGAGATAGGAGTGTAGAAGAAGGGAAAGCTTTCTGGCTTGGAGACTGATTGGTGGAGATTGGGATAATATTCTCAGCAACTGTGTTTTCCTTTCTTCTTGGTCAGGTCACAAGCATTTTTGAATGTTGGGTGTGGAGGGTTTGGTTGGTTGATGGAGGTTTTTTTTTTTAATATTACCGAGCTGTATTGTTTTAACATCCTCATGGGTTTGTGGCTGAAGACATGTTTCGAACAACAACAAAAAAACCCCCACACTAAGTCCCTTTAAAAGGTCTAAGTATATGCTGCCAAAATCTGTAGATTTGAAAATGTTTAAGTTTAGTAAATAATGCCTCCCAGCTTCCTTTGCTACAACTGGTATTCTACCTACTTACACAATGAAGATACCATCCTGCCGCAGAATAGGGCTGCCTCTCTGCATTATTATTTATAACGGACCTTTCATTCCTCAGGTATATCAGATACATCAGATGTATCAGAGAATCTCTGTGCGGTTTTTAACCACAGTAACCATTGGTATTTGATTATTCCTTTAAACAATCTCAGCCATCTATATGGTTAACATTTTCTATATATTCTATTACATTTATCATTTGCTTTCCATTATTCATGCAATATAAATATAATAATATAAATAACTAGATGTCCTTTAAATACATTGGATAACAATCCATTTTAACTTCCCATTCCCCAACTCTCTTTAAGAGTTTAGGAGCGTCTCAAGGTGGTCTGTTTCACCACAGATGCGCTCACAGCTCTCGATTGCTTTGGACTGGTGTCTACAAAGAAGCTGCACACAGTTTCATAATGTGGGATTTCCCTATTTTTTTCAGAAGTAGGAAAAAAACCCAACCAAACAAAACCAAAATATTTCCCAGAGCAGCAGTATCACCTGGCGTGAAGCACGAGTGGCCTCTTCCAGCATCAAGCAATCAGAGACCACTTGGGTGCTGCATTTCACCTCAATACAAATGAGAGGAAAGATACCAACAGCAAAGCCCACAGTACGTGTTTCACCCAAAACCTACCAGCAAAGCACAGTTCCTCTGAGATTCTGCTGTTTTGCTAATCCATACAATACACATCAAGGCAGTGCGACTGTAGGAGATAATGGAAGGATGCATACAGTTAATCCTTATAATCAGAAAGGATATAAAGAACATTACTCTTAGTTTGTTCTCAGACTTCTGGAGTGCTTAATGTCTCCTGTCTGGCAGACATACTAACTTTGAAATTACTGAGACAGATCTGACATTCTTGTATAAAAGGATGATATTCTACCAAGGCAACTCTATCAGCATAAATAGCTGTAACAGAAAAAAAAACGCCTATGTATTAACTTCAATAATGGATTATTAGGCTGTCTAAAATTGCTGTATTCAGTCTTTGTACATCACCTTACTTGTATTTTCTAGGATAAAGCAGCACTGAAAGGAAGCATTACCATGTAGAGAAACACCTCAGTTTAAGGCATGTGAGGAAGTACCTCGTTTTGTCACGTAAGCGTGTTACAAAGCCACAGCACGTGAAAGGGAGGCAAGTTGTTTTGCACTGCTGCCTGGCTAAAATTACATCAGGTAACAATGAATACATGTGCCAGACGTGCCTGGGGCTCCTGGTTATAACTCCCTTAGAGGCCCAGTACATCTCCGTCTTCCTACCATTGCCTTTCCATAACAGGCATCTGGTTTTGAAGGGGTACTTACATGGCATTTAAAAATATCAGGTTTTGTGGCATTGGCATTTGGAGAAGGCAGAAAGCCATCCAAATTCTAAGCTGAATAGAAAGCAACTTAGAGAAACTTTAAAAAAAAAAAAACAACAACCAAACTTTCTTTTTTTTTTTTTTTTTAAAAAAGGGGAAGTTAAAAAGCATGAATTTTGTGAACAATGAAATCCAGTGGGCAAGTCACTCGATTTATAAGTCCCAATTAATAGTTCTGTTAAATTACGCCATTGTGACATCATAATAATTCAGGAAATACTTCAGAGCCTGTACATCAATTTTAAGCTAGCTACAAGCAATGAAACCAGAAAACCAGAAGTATATCCATTTTTATGGTGATGAATGTTATTTTACCACCGTGCCCATGAATAGCTTTGCCAGTGCCTATGGACTGTGACCAGCTGTTAATAGTCTTAAAATAATTCAGATAGTCTCTTTGAAACATATCACCTTCTTACCTTATGTATTTTGATTTCCTGCAGGAGTCATGCATATACACAAAGTAAGCAAAGATTTTCTGGAAAAAACCTAAATAAATCAGACTTTCCTGCTTAAATAAGGACATTGAGTTTTCCTGAGCTAAACATTTACCTTCAGTTTGTCATAAGTGACAATATTTATTGTATTCCATATTCTATATAGGTGGTAAACAGCAATCAAGGAGCTAATAGGAAATAAAAAATGTCTTATTTCCTGGAAGCATGCAATCAGCAGACTTCAATATTGATACCAAAAATTATTGCTTTGTTCCTATAATTCCCATTATTTTGATCCTGATTTTGCCTTTACATTCTGTTGTGAGAAACTTTCCAGTGAAGTTCACGGCTGTAGCACCTGCAGAGCAGTTGCTCATGTGGTTACTTTCTTACTGACATAAAATATTTAAACTAATTAGGGAAATTAATATGTAATCTGTTTTCTACTAACAGAAGCGAGAAGAAACCTACCTTCTTAGCTCTAAGTACTCAGTCTAAAGGAATACAAATGATTCTGGAGGGAAGTTTTGCAAACTTCGTATTGCTTTGCATGCTGTACTTTTTTACATGATTTTTTTTTTTTTAAATAATCACAAGGATGTACACAAAGTGGTACTCTGAATCATACCAAGTATGGAACATTTGGTAGGAGTTCCATTATAACCTTTCTAGAAATAGTTCTTAATCTAAAAGCTATTTGGTCAAAACACCAATGAAACAACAAGGGTGTCTTCTCACTATACAGGACACATCACTCTTGCAAAGGCAGCGGCGAGTTACAGAGATAACCTGTCAGGGATAGACTCATGCTTACACTTTAGGGAGGGTTCTGCCTGTATAAAAGAAGGTTAATGAACAGATAGCAACCGCAGAAACAGAAGTGATGCTTATTTTATGAGCTGAAAGCTATGTCATCTGGCTTTCTCATATCCATCTTTTTGGATCAAAAAAAAAAAAAAGGCAAAACCCCCCAAATATTAACTGTAGAAATATACTTGTAATACATTCAAAAAACAGGATAACTCGTGTTTCAACTGAAATAAGATTTCTGTCGCTGCTGTAACATCACATGCTCTCATTTATTTTACAAGTTTAACTGCAGACACTTTGCCTCTAAAGAGCAAGCCTTCATATAATTGCATGAAACCTTGACTACATAAATGGTAAAATGCTGTATATAGTAGTGTAATAAGTCATAACTTATTGACAGGTTGTTCTTAATTGTAGTTAAAGACTGCTTAAGAATCATCTGTGTTTTTAAAAATAGACAGCCTGGCAAATAAATAATTTTTAAAAAGTTAACCAGAAGTAAAACCAGAATTTTGTTACAA
Source organism: Xenus cinereus (assembly GCA_025774025.1). Classification (NCBI taxonomy): domain Eukaryota; kingdom Metazoa; phylum Chordata; class Aves; order Charadriiformes; family Scolopacidae; genus Xenus; species Xenus cinereus. Next base: position 67,671,730 of record JAOXJK010000032.1, read on the forward strand.
TGAATGAGAATCATCTGTAAGTGTGGGATAAATTCACACTTGAATTTTATTTTTTTTTTGAAAGTTCCTGTAATTGAGGAAGATAAAGAATAAATAAAAATACTGAATAACCAAAGTGGAATATTTCTGGTTAGGTTTCAGGAGTTTATCTTAAACTGTATGCTTTTCTTCTTATTTTGTACAAAGTTCTGTTCCAAGCAAAACTGAATTATATTTATCTGCTCCTTGTTGTGGCCACTGCAGAGAAGAAAAAAGAAACCTCTTCAATATAAAGATAGATAAAAGAGCCCTAAGAAAAAGATGGTATAAGAATTGAGTTAACATTCAAAAGACATTCCAAGAGCTTTCCTACTCCAGAGGTGAAAGCAATTACACCTTCACTGCATTAGCAATACTGAATATGCATTTTTATGACCTGTCCTCTGCTCTCTGCATTGACTTCAGATAAAAATTCACAAGGCACAAAGTTGTTCTTGTCTGGAATGGTGTCGTACACAACACAGATCACCCCCTTCATATCTCATGGATTTATGGGAGGCAAAATCATCAGTGTATATGTGTGAGCCACTTAGAAACTGTAATGACAAATGAGGATCAAGTGAAAAACATAAACACACACTGTCAAATAGTACTTCTCTGATCTAAAACACATCCAGTTAGTTTATAGGTAAAATTTCTAGTACTGTAGTTCTCAGAGATTCCAGTGTTGTGAATCTATGATGCTTCTATGGTCAGGCAATATAGTGTCTAGTCTAAAAAATTTTAAATTAAGACCACCAAAAGCTATCAGAAGTTTCTACAAATCCAGTAAAGAGCACACAGCAGTCAGGCATTACTAACTTGCTTCTTGATCCTGTGTGCTGAAAGATTTTTGTTTCCTAGCACTGATATCTTGAAGCAAGTACCCTTCTAATTAAGATGTGTTTAACACCTTAAAACACTAGCCAATAGGTAATGTTCATAGTGAAAAAGAAAAAAAAACCACAAACCAAACACACACAAAGTAGTTAGAAAAGTGTAAAAACACCACTAGGGACATTATAGAGCTGATGAACCTACTCCATTCTGACAAGCCACTGCAATGCACAGGCACTTTTTAATAAGAATCTTCACTCATTTCAAATTTGAATATTTCTTCTTTCACAAGTCAGATACTGAACATCTCATCAAAGTTTGTTCTCACTGTTATAAATAGACTTTTCAGCTCTTAAATTTCTCTTTGATAAGTTAAATAAACTGAGAACTTCAGGAACTTATTAAAGGCCTATTTTCTAGTCATTCTCTCACTCTGTTTCTTCTCTGAACCTTCTCCAATACTTTTTTTTTTGTAAATTATGGACTTCAGAACTGAACACGGCGTTCTTTCAGTAATCTCATCAACACCAAATACAAAGGGAATGGACATATTAGCAAAAATATATAGTGCTAACATCAAACATCATAGTCTTGACAATGTTTCTCAAGCTCATTTATAGATTGTCAGTGGAAGATGTACCCTGAAAAAACAATTTGTCATTCTTCCTATGATATTTATTTTTCAAAACCTCTCCCTAGGTCTCAGTTGTCTCAGCATGACCTTCCCATTCTGTTGTACTCCCCAATGTGGTTTCCAGCCCTTCAAGTTGTCACTGACATCCGCTAGAGCACATTTTAGAAGACATATTCTTTTTCTCCCTCTCTCAGTCTTTCTCCCTGCTTTCCAGGAAAAGTTCATCTTCAGGAAGGAGTTTAGTAGAGTTTAAGGGAAAAGCCTGATGAAAAAGCAATCTTAAAAATTTAGTGTCTCTTAATTCTTATATAGCAGCTGCTTGCTCTCCCTGATTTGAATCAAATGGACCCAAGTGAAATGCTTTGTGGATTGACTCACTTGAACAAGGAGCTATGAAAATTGGTGAGGCAGATGGTGAAAGGACAGTGAGAGGCAGACTATCGAGAGCAATTTTGTACTACAAACCTCAGAATACCAGCGAGAACAGACATACCTCAGCAGCACCTTGCTCACTCTACCAGGTCAGATGCAGCTTAGGTGTTCCCTGATAAGGAGGACACGTCACGCCTACACAAGTTGGGTGCAGGAGAGCAGGCCAAGCCATCAGCAGCATGACCTTGCAGGTGAAGTATGGAAGTGTAAGGAGGCACCACTGAAGTAACCACAAGGCCTGGCCATCTAGTAACCCAACCAAAACTGTCCTTCCAAATTCATCAAAGAACACTCGCTTGAGCTGATGAGAGCAGCACAGCCAATTCAAAGGCCATACTTGCCCTGGCGGCCAGCATTTCTGACACTGGGGCTCTGTGAGATCAGACAGACACACAGATTCATTGTGAGCAGCAGCAGCTATGTTTTGGCCAAGAGTACGCTTCAGCAGCTATCCTGGAACAACCGAGCAGTGATGAGACCCCTGCGGGGAAGATCACAGCCTTTGAGGAACCATATGATCCTAACAAGCAGACACTAATACTCTTACTCTTCTGTTATTAACTATATCTTACTAGAAATAAACCCTGGGTTATTTTTGAGAGTGACCTTTTTTCTTACATGCATTCTCCATTGATAATAAATACAACATGAAGACAACCTGCACAATATCCGTTATTGCTCTACCTCAGTGACCTGTGCGAGAATTAAAATGGAATAATGTTCTCCTTATCCAGATGTGGACTGCAGTTGCTGAGGTTCCTTTAATTACTTTTAATTACATTTAAAAAAATATTTTAAAACTCTAAGAGAAAAAAACCTCACTTGGTTCAAGTACTCAGTGTGTCAGTTTCAAATTTCTTTTTTTTTTTTAAAGCTGAATTTTTTCCTTTCAGCAACTCTATATCAACTTTCTAATTTTAGCATTTTCACATGAATATTAAGTAAATGGCAAGAAATTAACACATATGTTTATGTAACATCTTTGAACTTAGTTTGGTGGCATTTTAACCCTTAATGGCTATTTGCAAGCAAAGATAGTAAGGATCAAATATCTATTGATTCCTTCTATACATAGGAGACAACAGCTTTTAGACACTGCCTGAAACTTAAGGAAAAAATGTCAAAAACCTCCTGCAGGTAGTACCTTCCTGTGTATGAAAGTCATTGTGTGGGGAAAAAAAAAAAAAGCTATATGGAAAAGAAAAATAAATTCGATATCAATTCAGGGAATTAAACACCAACAAATCACAAAAGTGTTTGCACAAAAACCAAAGCACACACTCCCACAACGTAAGCATTCTGTGTCTCCTGACTCAGTTTCCCCATCTATTGACGTGAGCATCCAATATTAAAGACCTGTGGTCCCATGGTTCCCTCCCACTTTCCAGAGACCCTCTGCACAGTATCCATGGCCAGTGAAGCTACAGACCCCAGCACAATCCTTATGCATCCCCCCTTAACTCCTGGGGAGATGCACTGTCACAAAGAGGTGTCTGTTACATTGCCTCATGCCTGGCTGTATCTCTGCGCCCACGCACCATCCACTTGCTCTAGAGAAGTCTTTGTGGTCCTCTGGCTTTAATACAGCCCTGGAAAGGGCTTTTCATGCTCTCAAACTGTCTAACAACCATTGCTTTACAAGCATTATAGTCTCTGTGTCAGCTCTTTGAGCTTTGACTGCAATTTTCTGTGAATTTCATTCTGGCAAAAGCCCCAGAGCCCTTTCTCCCTTCTCTCCGCATCTCAGGGGCATCTGAACCCCCAGACCCAGCAGCCCACAGCTTAGATTCAGTTACGCAGAAGCCTCACTCATCTCACGTTAAATTCAAGTCATTTGTTGCCTATTCAGTCAGTAAGGATAACGACACCTCATTACCTCTATAAACAGAGATTAAAAAAATCGTATTAACAAGACCGGCCAAGGCATTTGCGCAGGTGCAGTGGCTGAGAGCCACGGTGACTCGGGGTGTCCCTTCCGCTGCTTTATCAATAGATGGCAGCAAGAAGCTCCTTCTCTTCTGAGCATCGGAGAAGGAAGATACATCCCGGTAGGATCACAGGATGAGCTTTCCACTAGAGTTCAGATACTAGATGTTAACAGCCATGTGCCGTGGCTCATTCTGGAACGGCTCGGGTTTATTCTGCATCACCACAGAAGTAGGGAGAGGACCCAAAGTGTCCCGACACATTTGCAGTACATTGTGAATGCGTCAACAACAGGAATTAAAATACATTTTCCGCTTGTGTTTACTTGTATCTTAACTGGCGTGGGTTAAAATCCTAAAATGAAACATGAAAAAAATCAGTGAAAGCAACAGCTAAACCAGGTCAGGATGTCACCTGCACCGAAACCAAGGCTGCAGAGGTTGTAACTCATGGGCAGTGAGACTTTGCTAACAGCCCACCACACAGTTTGACCAGTTTGTATGTTTAGAAGCAAAAGGAAAATTTGGGTGTGTATTGAAAGTAACTTCTCTTTTCCTAGCAAAGAGGAGTCTTTCAGGAGTCTCTAAAAACCACTGCAGCCTTCCTTCTTGTGCTCAATTTGACTCTTTTTTTCTGGACCAAGCTTCCAACTCCCTGTTTTGCCAGTTCCTCTACTCAGAATAATACTTTTTCTGTTCTCAGAACATCTCTTTACTCCCAAAACCCCTTTCTTCACACACACACACGCTGCACCATTCCTTTTTTCTATTTCTCCCTTTCTTCATTTCTTGTGCCCTTAGAGTGAAAAATATTCACATAAAAGCACCTCTTTCCAGTCCACACGTCATAAATTCGCTGGGTTGGATAAGTTATGAAAACTGGGCAAGTGAACTGATGACCTCTGAAGGATGTGCAAAATGGGAATGAATATGCCCAAGCCCTGCTACTGCCATGCAAAAAGAGACGTTATGTTAGGACTGCTTGGAACACAGTTTTTACTATGATATTTAGATATATCTACTTGTACATATAAATATTTAAGCCACAAAACTATTTAAGCTGACCACCAATAATTTTTTTTTTTCCACACAAAGGGTGCTTCAACATAATTTCCTGAGCAGATAGTATTCGGCAAAAGAGGAAACTATACCTTTTTTGAAGCATTCAGACAAAACCTCTAAGAATCTTGAATTTCATTGTTCTGTTTCAATATTAAAAGGATTAAAAACATTGACCTCAAGACCTTTCATTTCCTGCATCATGCTATATACATTAAAAAAGTAATTTTGAAAAAAGTTGATATTTTGCTACTCTATTCAGTAGCTGACCTATTACTTCTACTTAAGGTTTGCCAAGTTCTGGAGCAATTTGCAATTTCTTACACAGATATTGACTAGGAGTTCAAATGCAGAGTCTACAGCATCACTTCTGAATGCTGAAAATCAGCCCTAATGTCAGCAAAAACAGGGATAGTGCCATGAACCCAGGAGCATCTCCACCTGTACCCAATAAAGTTCTCTCAGTCTCCTGCATGTCTAAGCAGAAAGGGCTATGAGTACCAATGGCAGTTAAAGCTACATTAAATTCTGGCTTCTTATCAATAGTGTCATACTATCCACGTTAAGTGGTCTGGTAAGTTGAGCTGGAGATGGATGGAAAGATTTGTGCTCTCCCAGCAGGTGTAAAAATTTTTTGTTTGTTTTGTTTTCCCCTTCCCTCACAAAGTTCTGTTGCTGAAAATTCAGCAAGACAAACTGTCTTTGGGGAAAATCTACCTTTACCACAGACCATGGCCTTTTTCATCCACCAGCTTTATGGGCACAGTCTGATTTCTCTGACTGCAATCTCCCCCTCAGAAGTCCTTTGGGGATTTTAACCAAAATAATGTAGTTACATCAACTCTATCATTAAATTTAAGCTAGGTGACATCAGGTTTGTTTTACTTGCAGCCTTTTGTTTCCAGTCTTTTATATAAAATCCAAATATTCAGATTTACCACACAAGTCTTTCCTTGTTTTCACTACTAGCAGAACCAAACTCAAGTATTTTTGAAAGCATCTCAGAGCACGTTTATCAAAGCTTCAGGTTGAGAAGCACTCTCTGCCAAGCTAAAAAGAGGAAAAACAGAGTCATGAGCTTAGGTGGGAAAGATTTCCCCGGAAGGGTGAAAACCAACATTTTTCCTGCAAAGTTCTGATAGCAGAGAGATAGCCCAGGGCTCCAAACAGAGGTGAAAAAAACCCTCATGCTTGTTAATTTATTCTCCTTTTCTAAGCAACAGAGATCACTGCAGAAAGGTATGTCTGAAGAGATATGGATTTTTGAAGTTAATTTATGGTATGCAATTTTATTTCAACTTATCAAAAAATGTGCAGAGGAGGGAAGTGACACCTACACTTTCAGCCAGAGGGTGGCCATAGATCTATTTCTGCCACACTGGAAGATGCATCTCTCTCTCCTGTCACGATTATTTGCGCATCCACTACCCCATCAAAGTACAGTCACATCCTAGCTGTGCGGCAGCATCAGTCATGGGACTGTAGCGTGGGGGAGCAGGCAGAACAGCTAACTGCTGCCTTCCTCCTTGCAGGTCACGGGTGTCACAGGATGCACATCTGGCACATTGTTTAACAGGCATGGCTTTTCACACGAGGGGTATGTGACAGGTCACAGCAGAGCACTGGAAAGCAACGTGCCCGGGTGTCCAAGAAGGGAAAGAGCATCCTGGCCTGTATCAGGAACAGTGTGGCCAGCAGGACTAGGGAAGAGATCATACCCCTGTACTCTACACTAGTGAGGCCCCACCTCAAGGGCTGTGTCCAGTTTTGGGCCCCTCACTAGAAGAAAGACATTGAGGTGCTGGAGCGTGTGAAGGAAGCTGGTGAGGGGTCTGGAGAACAAATCCCATGAGGAGAGGCTGAGGGAGCTGGGGTTGTTCAGCCTGGAGAAAAGGAGGCTGAGGGGACACCTTCTCGCTCTCTACAACTACCTGAAAGGAAGGTGTAGCCAGGTGGGGGTCGATCTCTTCTACTAAGTCACAGGTGACAGGACAAGAGGAGACGGCCTCAAGTTGCGCCAGGGGAGGCTGAGATTGGATATTAGGAAAAAGTTATTCACTGGAAGGGTTATCAAGCATTGCAACAGGCTGCCCAGGGAAGTGGTTGAGTCACCATCCCCAGAGGTATTTAAAAGATAGGTAGATGTGGTGCTGAGGGACATGGTTTAGTGATGGACCAGTCAGTGCTGTGTTAGGTTTGCAGTTGGACTCAGTGATCTTAAAGGTCCTTTCCAATTTAAATGATTCTACCATTCTATGGAACGAGAGCAGCTTCTGAGTCACACTGGAGCATTTTGGCTCCGTGACCCCTCTGCAGATGCAAGAATGGGTGACAGTCACAAGGTGCACCCAGACAACGACAACAGGAACATGCTGCAAAGGGGAGAAATGTTGCTATGAAGTATATCCAGCACATGGGCCATATCTCAACTAGTGCTGGTTTGGTGAACAAAACCAAAGAACATGGTCTATCACTGTTAACAGGCAGTATCACTAAAGGAAAACAGGATAATGGTAATGATGAACACAACACACAAGTCTTTTAAGAAAGCTAATTCACTAAACAGCATGGACTCTATACCCTCCAGGAAAATATTTTCTGTCTTTTCTACACAAGTTAAGACACCATTCTGCAAGCCACTAACAAGTTCTGCTCTAGTGTACCACATACAATTAAAAATCATTACATAGGTGTAAATTATGACAAAACATTGTTTTCAAGTGGTCATCAGTGAACTCTTTTCATTATTACTTAATCAAGGTAAAGATTAAATTCCATTACTTAAAAGATTTTATTCATACAGTGATCTTGAAGTATAGGATGAATTAATATTTTAAATGTTCCTATTAATCAGATCTCATACCCACACGGACCAATTTCAATATGATTCCCTTGGTAATGCTTTTGCAAACTGCATCTCACCTAAGGATATCTGAGAGCAGCATTACACCAGATTCCCACTGCTTCTTTTATCTTCTTGATGCTGTTTGCACTCCCATAGTGATACATAGGACAATTTAAGGAGAGACTGCTGTAAGTGGAAGGGGTGGCCCTTTCCTGTGCGGTTCTTGCAGGCCTTATTCCCATCTCTTCATCTTGTTTCTCTGGCAGAAGAGAGGAAAACTGTGCCCAGGAATCAATTGGCTTGTAGGCAATTGTAGCTGTCACCTTCCATTGCCCCACACACGTTTAAGGTATTGTAGCCCTCCCTCACTAAGTTCCTGTGGGTCAGGCTGATGACACCTTCTGGCCAATTCAGTGTTATTCTGCTAGCACCAACCATCTGTTTTCTGCAGAGATTTTAAATACTTTACAAAGACTTTTGGAAAGAAGAGATTTTATGTCTACATGTATTAATATCCTGTCATCTTATTTTCATTACATATTAACTTTCTTGTGTCCTATGTTTGACATCAAGGCTTTCTTTTTTGTTAATTTAGAACCAAGAAGTTTGACTATTGCTAACTTCTTCAATTCTTTAACTATCCATTTCAATGGAAAGTGGGTAGCTTGAATTGTTAAACTAGATATTCTTTTTTTTTTTAAAAGAAAGGTTTCAGGCATCACAGCAAGTTGTGTGATATACATAGCTTCCTTTTTCATCAGTTTCTTGCCTGGAGACAGCATGAGTAATTAACTTTGCAGAGTCATACATAGAGGGCAGGCATAGGAGGTTTCACAGGTCTTCAAGCTTCACTTGATCTTCACATCAGCTAGTTTCACATAGCAATACCATCACATCTTGTTTACTTTGTTCTAAGTTATGACTCCTTCTACAATATCATAAATTTTTCTCTGCAAGGAAGCCAGCCAAAGAAGGATGCAATCAGTGGCAGGGGACAGAAGTTGCCTTCTCAGAAACATGACAGAAATGATAGGGGAGAATGGAATTAGCCCTGAAAAAACTTGAGAAGTGGAAATAATTTTCTCTCTGATGTATTTGGAAAAAAAAAATAAAGTTATTAAAACCCCATTGTTCTTGAGGAACAATGAGGCAGTGGGGCAGGATGGAGAGGAATCTATGAAGAAGGAATGTTATCTATGCAACATTAAGTGAAATAGCACGGAAAGGGTGTATTTACCAGTTCTAAACAACCATGTGGCACTTTTCAAAAAAAAAAAAAACCACAACTTTAAGGTGATGGGTGAGAGGAAAGATGAGAATTTAGATGTCAAGATGACAGTTTTGTTTTGCATTATGGAGCTTTATTGACCCTGTACAGAAATGCATGAGCTGCCCTGCTCACTACTGTAATACCCAAAATTTTCCATCCAGTTTAGTATTATTAACAAGAGCTGTAGCATTGCTTTTTCTGAAGACCTTCAGGTCTTTCCAAGATGCAGTGTTTCACTGTAAGCTTTTGTATGCTTTAAAAAGAACTGTTCACTGTCAATCCTGTTACCTTTTTCTCATTGTGTAGTGCACAGTAAAGGTAAGTCTAGTCATTATAAACATATTTTCCCTACACAGAATGTTACTCATAATGCTAAGAAAGTCTTATCCTTTTGTCATTATTTCTTTCCCCTAGAATAAGGGCAGATGTATAACTGCACAATACAATCTGTACAAGGTTTTTCAAGGACCAAGATGACAATGATTACCTTCACTTGTGGGCCTGCACTGATTTCAACTCCATCACTTGGTTTACAGTAACCTTTTACATGCAGAAAAACAAGGGAAGAAAAGAAAGAAAGAGAACCTCAGCAACTTCACTTTTTCCCCCTCCTTGTCTGGAAACCATAGAAACCAAACTGAAAGTACAGCCAAGAAGTTCGTCATTTGGCTATCTCTGGCTGATCTCCATGGAAACATTTCACTTTTTGTTGAAAGGAAAGATTTTCGAATCAGACAAATGGCCACAGTCTGATGGGTTATGACATCTTTGGGGAGAATTTAAAGAACAAAAACAATGTCAAGTGTTTCTGCTTTACATATTGCTATTACATTTCTGTTTTATGAAATTCATGCCTATTTTATTTTATTATAATTACAGCTTTTCTTTCAGAGTTGTGTTATCAAACGACATTAAATTTGCAAAAAAAGTGATATCCTGACTACACACCCGGGTCTATTCACT
>JAOXJK010000032.1:67682157-67734279 GCA_025774025.1 Xenus cinereus
TGCAAAAAAAGTGATATCCTGACTACAAACCCGGGTCTATTCACTCTGGTATCCAATTTAGGTATCATTTTCTGTAAATTATATAGGTCATCCAATTCCTTTTTTTGCATGTTTTGCCTGGAAGGTTGAATAGAGGCATTGAATGCATCATAACAACTAAGACTGATAGCTAGGAAAACATTCAACACTGGCAAGTCACAATTCTGAGGTATTCTTTCAGGAACCCTGAAGAGCCAGGAAGGTACTTCTGCCTGCTTCCCATCCCCTTACCTTTTAATGTTTACCACAAATAAAATAAGCACTGGACAACTTGGGGGGTGGCAGGAGGGGGAATCCACAGAAAAGAGGACTGATATGAAAGGCACTTCCATAGGACTTAAGGCTTTCATTTGAATACAAAGGACAGAAAAAATACTGATGCCATCTTAGCTCACACAGAAAAAGAAAGAACCTAAAGCCACCCTAACATTATTAAAGATTTATTCTGTTTATCATTATGTACAGTTAAACAAACTACAACACATATGGGATATGACTTACAGTCTTAGAAAAACCTCTAGATTTCTGACTCATCATGCAATGAATATTGTTTCCAACGTCAACATTAACATCATTAGCTAATGCCTAGTGGTGGCAGTTTATCACGCTGCTCCTATCAGTGGCCTACCTGAGAAGAAAGAGTGACAACAGAGATTAATGTAATGGAAATATTGCCAGCAATGAAGAGACATCATCCAATTTCAGCTGCAGACAAACTGTCACCGAACAAAAGAATGAGAATGTGCTGATGCTTCCTGAAGTTTGAAAGAATGTCGGAAAGATTGTAATGAATTATAGAGACAGAAGTAAACAGAGCAGGAAACTCAAGGAAGTCATGAAAGAACATTCATAAAGAGAAAGTGACAGGTAAGATACAACTCTACTGAAAGTTTTATCAAACTTTCAAAGTAAAATAATAGTCCAGAGCCAAGGGGAAGAAAAAGGTCACATCTGCCTCAGTTACAAGAAGATACTTTGCAAACATACAAATGAAGACTTGCACAAAAAAGGATAGCGGTTTGGTCCAAATTATTCTAATCTGCTGAAGAACTGTTTTAAATATTTGACCCTATCTGGTTTCTCTGTACCTGTACACTTCAACACTTACCATCTAGGAGAATATTTATAATATGCCATTTGTATTAAAACTCCTCTAATACCAGAACATGATATAGTACAGTGGTGCTAGAGCAATTATACAGGACTTGGCAGGGTTAGGTTTACATTTGGACTCAATCTTAAGGGTCTTTTCCAACTTAAATGATTCTATGTTTCTATGATAAAGGTAGTTAATGGTGGTATAGGTTTTTGCCATCACTGCACATAAGCACGGTATGCAAATATCAGTCCTTTAGACTACTCATTCTGCAACCGTATGGGAAGGCAGGATTTGTATTATTTTAACTCAACAGGTATAAAAGATTGACATTTTTTAGCTTGATTCTATTGAAGTTTAATCCTTGAGAATTCAAGATAATCTCAACAAGTTTGTGAAATGATCGGGGAGGGGTCTGTATCAAGGACACAAACATTAGTTTGTATTTGTGCTTAGAAGGGATCAGCTGCCCAAATACAAGAAGCAAGATGATCAGCTTCATAGTACCCAACCACGTCAATCTTGAAAAGCTATCTTTGTGCCCTGATGTATACATTTAAATGAAAATATATATAAAAGAGGGGGAGTTGTATGCAATGCATCCAACCAGTTCTGCTCAGCACTGCTCCTGCATCAGTAGCGCTGCATCCCACAGAGTACCAGTTTCAAGAAACCCATGGATCAGCTGGAGAGAACCCAGAGGAAGATAAGAATAATCAGAGGGCTACAAAATGTCCCATAGGGAAGGTTTGAATGAATTGCAGCTGCCTAGTTTGGAGAGGAGAAAGCTAGAGGGAGACTAAATGGTCTTCTAACATACAAAAGCTCCTTGTAAGGAGAAGAGATTAATCTGTTTTCTGTGTCCATTCCAGGAAGGCCAAGGAAAAGTAAACTTAAATTGCATGTAGGGAGATTTGGGCTAGATATCAAGAGAAACATTTCCAGCATTAAGCATTGTCATAGAATTCCTAATAGAAGTGAAGAAATCTCCATCACTAGCAGTTTTTGAGAGCACATCATGCAAACATCTGTCAGGAAGTATTTATACTTAGTTGGTCCTGCCTGGCACAAAGAAACTGATCAGAATTTCCCTGCTTCACTTGCAAGGCCAGAGCCACAGGGCAAAATCCCTTCCTCTCTTTAACCTGGAAAGCCAGAGTGGAACCCATCAGTTAGATGTAAAGCACTGGCCAAGTTATTTCAGCTGCACCAGACTAGACAGCCTCCCCAGGTTCCTCAACCTTACTTCCTTCCTACAATTTTCAGATAAGATGAAGTTGCAGTGGTAGAAACAGAGCATATCAACTTTTTAGCATATGACAAAGCAATTACAGTTTAAGATTTAAACTCTAATCTAAAAACATGACTTTGAACGATCAGAGGAAAATGGATTTTGATTAAACATATTCAGGGAACCTTTAAGCATCCTACCTCACATAGCAGTTAGAAAGTTTGAAGTAAACATCCAGATAAGGTTTTTTTTTTTTTAAGTAACCTTTTTGTGGGAAAAACAAAGCATATGCAGCATCTCCCCACCCCTCCTCTGCCAGGTCTTTCCCCATTCCCACCAGCAGGACAGGAGCCTGCACAGGCCCCCAGAACACTGCCAGTCCTTGAAGGCAGCAAGTCTTCCTTCAGCAACAAAGAGCCAGGCAGCAGTGAGATGGGGCAACCATTAATTACTGTGCAATCCAGATAAAGCACCCTTCAAATACTAGTTTTTAAAATTTTTTTATTATGCTTCAAAAAATATGAATGTGCATCACTACAGAGTAAGTAGTTTTAGATAAGTATATCCTGGATTTCTATATTTAATAATTGCACTTCTATTGTTCTTGCCTCAATGTAAACTACTTCATGGCTACTAAGACCACCCTCGCATTAACAGCTTCTTTGCTTTTGCACAAAAATATGAAAGTTTCCCCTTGACTTCTCTTGATACAGCTTGTAATAGAACTGCATCTGGAAACACTATACCATATTCTTATGCTACTTTTACAGCAGGAACTGCTAAGTACTTTGGCTCACTTACAAATTCTTCAATTCACTAAGATATAATTGCGCTGTGATTCATGCCTTTGCTAAATCTATGCAAGTTGTAGGCATGATTATTAACATCACATTAAACCCTAGAACTAAAAAGATTAGCCAACAGATTTTTTTTTTTTCCTGGACATTGACACTTAGCAGATAAATTACACTGTCAAAATGTTTAAGGAAAACAAAGCACAATTATGACAGAAATGGTTTTATTTTACAGACTGCTCTACTTTTAAGAGTTTAGCAATTGTTATACAGCAAAATATAGCATAATTTCAACATTTGTTTATCCATGGAACAGCACAAGCGCAGCATAAAATAACATTAAGTATTCAATTCAGGAATTTACAGTGTTATTTCTTAATTTCAATAGAATTTCACACTCAGGATGTCATAAGCCTCTGTAGTGACATATAGTGGCATAAATAGGCCACTGTATGGCACTTAGTAATTGCTATGGAGCCTATCATAGCTCTTTGAACTACAACCATCAGACCACAAATGGGCCCACTGACTTCATTTCAAATTTAAATTTTGCTCAGCTTCAGATTAAAACTACTGCCTTTGGTCATGTGTTTTTCTACTGACTGAAATCTCTTCCCAACACAGGTATGCATTAGCTATGGTCAAATGACTATTCAGCTACACTAAAAAATGGTGGCCTCTTATTTCTCATTGCTAGGCAGATGGGTTTTTTCACATCTTCAAATAGGCTTTACTCAGCAGATTTTTTTTCTAGGATACCTCAGATTCTCTAAGGAGGGAAAGGGAAAAATAAGAAACTGTTGGCCAGGGTAGAAGGGTGAACTAAATTGGCAACAGCACATACCATTAACCTTAGCAAACCTCTAAAATGTATTAAAGAGCAACAGGACTTATCCTGTGGCTGCAGGATATTGTCACTACAGCTTCTCAGGAATCTCTCCTGAAAATTTCCAGAGGAGCAGGGAAGTCTGGCAAGAAATACCAGCTTTAACTTTCTTAATGGCAAATTTTATGATAAAGACGACTTGCTAGGCTAGTTGACAGTAGCAGTGACTGCCTTCTTAAATAGTTTTAACGATTATTTTTTTTCTAATGATCCTTCTCACGATCAGTGCAGAGAATTGTGCTGGAGAAATTGTGGTTAGGGAAAACATTATACTATAAGTGTCATCCATCACTAGCAATCTATGGTAATATGATAATACAAGCAGTCTGAGCTAAACATAAAGAGTCTGTTGCATTTATCATCATTCATTATATCACATGTATAAAAGAAACAGATAAAAAGGACATATTTATCTCAAAAGCCATTAAGGAAATCTGCCTTATTAATAGCGTCAGGAGGTTTTATGATAAATGTTATGTTACTCTTACCACTTTTACAAGTAAATCCTAGTACTTGCAAAATAAATAACTAAAAAACCTCAGTGCTTCTAGTCATTAATCACTCATATCTAAGAGCTTTCTTGTCACAACTGATTCTCTTCGTAGTTATACACTAGAATATTTTCAGATAATGTGTGTTTAAAATGTTTTCAGCAAAGAACAAAGCAGCTGAAAACATTTTTTTGTTGTTTTTGCCAGAAAACTGTAACATCAAGACCACACAGGTTTTCAGTTCCTGGTAGTAGGAACCCATCAAGGCTGAGTCCTTCCTAATAAGACAAAAATTATATTGCTTGCAGATTTTCAGCATACTCAACACATATACACACACAAGGGAGACTTGCTGAGATTTTGGAGCTACCTTGTGCAGGAATACACTCCGCTTTAAAGCAGCTCGGAGATAAGAGGGCTAGCTCAGCACACCAAGCCAAAAGTGCCAAGACAAGCCTGGAGACACGTGGGAGCACACTTTCTGAACTCCAGACCCGAGCAGCCAGACAGCATCGCTTGGAAGGGGAGAGGAAAGCCGTGCCCATGGGAGTCCACCAGCTCAGGCACTGGTCTGGGGGCTCAGAAAGTGGGGCAGGACAGGGATTGGCATTAAGCAATTCCTGTTGTTAGTTAAGGATGAAGGACACAGCACCAAAACCAAGCCACTGAAATTGCAAGCCTAAAAATCACCCCAGTGTTTTTTTTCAGTCAGAGCTGACCGTCGAAGCATCTTTGCTGTCACACAACTTGAATGAACACATTTGCTCCTCTCCATAGCTCACTGCTAGTAACGCCAACAAGCCTAATGCTCCAAGCCTTATTATTCATCACATTACTGGGATGAATTTCATCATGGTAGCCACAGAATAAATCGAGTGCACCGCCTAACAATTAAACTAAGAATTACTAGGACTGTAATGCTTTGACCAGCTTTCATAAGGCTTCAAAAAGACAAACTAAGCAAAAGTCCCAACTTAGGTGGTCTGCAGTTATCTAACTGCCTGCTACATTAAAAGGTGAACAGCACTTCTCCCTAAACACTCACCTAGTAAAACCTGTTTTAAAGCTAAAACATATTAAGTAAAAAAATCAAAACAACACATAATACTAACCTGCGTAATCACTTGCCAGTCAGGCTGCAGCAGAAGGAAGAGTCAAAAGCTGCTGGGCAGCAGGTAAAGGCAGAGGTCATTAACAGATTAGTGGTGAAAGATACTTTTATTTTGATCAGAGACAGATGAGGATAATTGCCAGCTGTCCTTTTTTTTTTTGTTTTCCCTAGTTGATTTGCCCATCCCAAGTCTCAGCCCTCTTCATTATGGTAATGGTTGTAATGCTTTGCACCTGTGAACATGGCAGAAGATTTTCATAACTGTTTTCTTCTACAAATATTAATGTCAAAAAGAAGAGGACACAATATACAATGAACAATTTCCTGCTTCATTTATCACATTTTTCTTATTAGCCACAGGGCTCAGTTTAATTACAGTTGCAAGCATTGGGTCAGCTGATTTCTTGCCTCTGATAAGTTTGTAATTGTTCGTGTCCTCCTTGATCCAGTGCTGTCATTAGCAAAAGTGCACACCACTGAACCTGACATCCCCATCTAACATCTACCCAAAGAAACCCCAAGAAAGAGATTTGTCAATGGGTTTTGTTTGTTTGTTTTAAAAATAATGGCTGTAACCCAGAAGACTGACCTAATTAACTTTCTGAGAGACTGGCTCATTAAGCTGTTAATTAACAAATCTTTCAGTCTCTCTGATTGTTGCAGTACTAGGCAATATCTATGAGCAAAAGAGATAATTAGAGATGCTTTCTAGTTTATCTTTGTAAGGCAATCTAAACATTGTTGCTCGTGGAAGGGACTGCGATACAGAACATGTCAAAACAAGAACTGCAAGCACCATTTTAACCACTGTTTCTTCTACTTTCAGCTATTTAGAGTTGAGGTAGGGCTTTTGCCTTCCACAAACAAATAACAGTAAAACTCGGAACCACTAATATGTGAATTTCTCCTCTGCTGGAAATAATCTTCTCTCCTGCCGTGGCTCACTGTATGTGCCATGCTTTAAATCAGTCTGGAACAGAAAATGAGCAGTTTGCTAGGCTGGTGAACGTGGATGGAGCACACACAAGCCCAGGGTGTGGCAACTGCCGAAGGGCTATGGGAGCAGAGATCTACTGCAAGGAGTTCCATTTCGATCAGGTGTGGATGTAACAGCGACAGCCTAGTCGCACGCATTGGTCATAGGTACAATTTGCATCTATATATGGCAAGAGAAACAATACTGTGCTTCACCACAGCATTACTGATCACACATCTACTTTAAAAGTCTAAAAGTTATGACTGTGATTAGGAAGTTGTGATTAGGAAGCATTATTACCTTCTACTATGACTTTAAATGCGTATTACTAAGAATGTAACTGATTTAACTAAACAAGTTTAACCTGATACAATGCTGCAATTATATAAAGTCAAATTATGACCCTTTTAGTACAGGTTGGGGGAAGAAAACAGGATTGGCATGCCTATGTTACTGACCATTAAAAATGAGGTTCCTGAGCCAGTTTTAAACAAGGGATTGCATCTGGAGAAAAAAATCACCTTATTGTGCATTCACTTCATACCTCTTATTATGCATCGTGATGGTATACACAAATGCAGGAGACTATAGCTCTCTCAGGTGTTCAGGGGGCATCCTGGCTTTCTTTAAGACATACAATTCAACATTAAATGCAACAGATAATTCAAAAAAGATATTTATGTAAAAGTACATGTAAATGGGTTTAATGTTTATCTGAAAGAAGTTCACTGATTCCCTCAATATAAATCCTTAAACAACCTGGGTTTATTCTGTTTATTTAATTATTTATTCCACAAAATTATTTAATCTGCATGCACATGTATATTATTTTTGTAAACTATACTTATTTTACTCCTCATTGTAGTTAAGAGAGTTCATCTTGTTACTTGCCTTAAAGCTTACGCTGATTCTGTAGCACAGATACTACCAGGAACATCAGATGAAAAACAGTGTATTTGGAAGTATCTTGGAAAGCAGGGCCTGATTTCACTAAAACCCCTGATTACTTGGTGTTCAAATGCTAATGTTAATGCATGATCCATAATGTTAATGTGCACCGTTATGAATCCATTACTATCAGATAATTCATGTTGAACTGTTACACAGTTTATTCAGTAAGAATATTAAGATTTCTAAAATCTTAATATTCTTAGATTTGCTTAAAAATAAAAAAGCTTTTAAGTTGTCTTCTTCACATCATTATTATTTTCTATTAGTACATCTCTTACAGCTTGAAAGTTTTAGTGTTAATAAAGTTAACCCTGGATTTATAGGAATACAGCCTTTCATACTTTAACATTTTTCTCTTGTTATCTTCCAGTTGCTCGCTTATTCTTTTTATATTTTACTTTGTGACTTGATACTTTATTGATTCCTCAGCTTTGTCTGTTTCCTCATATTTTAACATATCTGAACCTCCATAAGATATGCTTTCTAGATTCGTGATGATTTGGATGCTTTCTACAAATCTTTTTTCATTTTCATTCTGTAAAGGAAAAGAGAAGACTTTTGAAAGTCTTTCCTTCTTGCTTCAAGTCTCCTTAGATAGTTCAAGAACTAATTAAACATTCTATATCATGGGGCAAAACAGTGTATGCTTTAGATCACATCATACCAAAAAAACTCAAAAAAATAAACTGTAAGTAAAGCTAGAGAAGGACATGTGGCCTAAAATTATTTTCCAATTTTTTAATGTGTGAAGTGAGGCAAACCTTTTAATACAAAAAGTATCACAGAAACACGTGCCTGAGGCCAAGTAAGATTCCAGACAAAAAAAGCATTAAAGTAGAACCAAAATGATAAGATCTTCATACGCTTGGGGGATGATGATTCCTTCCTTTTCTTCTTAAGAACATTAGGTTTCTATTTACTCATTTAATTCCCAGTCACACCCTGTGATGAATATGGACAGTTAACCTTCACAGCACACACATGTTCAGCTGGGTTTTGTGAGTACAGTCCCAGCGTGGAGCCCCCCATATGGGGACCCTACACAGTGTGGTCCAAATGGGCTGGGGCAAAGAATGAAACGGCAGATCCTGCTTCCCCTTTTGGCATTCCTCCCATCTTTGTTTTAAACTCACCTTTTTTTCCTTAGCTTTCCTGTACCTGTTTCACCTGTGCACTTTAGTGACTTAGCCAAAAATGTATATTATATGCATATATAAATACATACTACATTTTTCATATATAGAAAAATAAATAATTGTAAAAAAAATATGCAGGTAAATAGTGCATGCGCTTCTACTTTGGGTAGTACAGGATTTGCTGCTACTCAGTGTTTCCCAGGGCTTTCTCTGACTCTGCCTTCATTGCTGCTAATACTTGTTCACTGTTATGCCGATCTGAGCTGAACATTTCCACGACTTCAGAAAAAAAGGTATCAGAAAATTCACTCTGAGTTACACCTGGCCAAGAAGTTACTAGTTCAAGCGTAGACTTTGGTTTTGGTTTGAAATAATGACATCTAATAATGAAAGCTGCAAATGGAGAACAAATCATTCCTGAGCAGGAAAATTCATGAAATCTGGTTTTGTGTATACAGAGAAAGAAGCAGTCTGTGCTTATGTGATTTCTGAACTCTCCCACATTGTACTGTGTGATCTGCCAAACAGAAGGTCAAAGTCCAGAGCTCAGAAGCTACAGACTTTCTGTCGGAGAGAGCACTAAGTCTCTCCCTTCTCACCAGCCGCCTACAAAACTAGAAGACATTTCGCATCTTTGAGACCTCCACCCTTCTGTCAAGTCCCATGGAAAATGTTCAGTGGGCAGAAAAGTTACACCACCTTTTGAGAAGGGAGAGGAAAGAGTTGACTCTAAAAGCATTGTCAAATGAGTTTGGGCTTCTGGGTTGTGAAGGGGGGCTACCTCCCACTTGGCAAGGAAGTGGAGAAGGTCGAGGGGGTCACTTGCAGTTAGGGAATGTAGCTGAACTGCAGCGATGAGCAGCACCCCAGCGGGGGAAAGGGACCACAAATAACAGCCAAGGCTCAAAATAGTTTCCAGGATTCTGCCCAAAACTGGAGCATTCCGCTGCTGTTCAAGTTCTCTGACCACAGTGAAGCTTAAGGAAAGTAAAGCAAAGGCAAGATGTCCTGATTTGAAGAATAGTCAGCAAAAGTCCCAAACTAGCATTGAGTGTGCTTGAGAACAGGCGTAGAGGAATGTTATAACTCTGGAAAACAGTTACTGCTAAGATTCACCTCAACAGTATAAAAAATGAGACTCCTGAATAGTATTTTAAACTCTAAACTCCCTTAGGTTCTTGTTCCCATCCAAATGTGATAGTTATTTAAGAGTAAGGGTTGACTGATTGCTTGTTGAAAGAGTATTGAAAGAAGAGGTTGGAGGTGAGAAGAAATAAAGGACTAGAGTCTGAATTGTGCTTGGCTCCAGGGAAACCAAGGACAAGTATTCTTATTTATACAGCCTGCTGTGAGGCATTTAAGCTAGGGAAGCCCAGATAAAGGATTTAAGATACTGCTGTAAAAAATGTTAGTTTCCTATTTTCTCTGTTATTGTGCCACATGTCCTTTGGAGATTGAGACAACCAGTTGTTTCACCTAGAGTACCAAGACTAATTATTTTAATCATTATTAACCTGAACCAAATACAATACACTGTCCAAAAGGTGAAACTGTTGCTGCACATTATTAATCCTCTACAAAAAAGGCAGTCAATGGTCCATATTTTAGATTATTCAGAGATGTGCACCTCTCAGAAGTATAGTGACACTATGTAGATGGTTTAAAATACTCTTAAATTATAAAATTTTTAATGCCTTTCCAAACTTTTCCTTAGGAGTGGCCAAAAGCAGAATCTCTAGCACATGCGCTTGGTTTGTGGAGCAGCAATGTCAAAACTCCTACTTCCTACCGGTGTTCAGGTGTCATCCATCCATCCATCCATCCATCCATCCATTTTCTGAATACTACTCAGGCCAGGTGTTTACAGGTCTCAAGGTGCAAACACCTGTGTGCATACGTAGCGGTGTGAATCCTACCACTTCGGTTTGTAACTGTGTAAATCTTGGAGTTAAGTTTATATTGAGTGTTTTCAGCTTGAGAATATGACTTTACCAAGCCCAAGGGCAAAGCTCACAGCTCCTATCTGTCCCAACATGCACACCCTACGCTCTTTGTCTGGCAATGAACAAAGAGTTCACAGTGCAAGCGTGTCGCTAGGGACCATGGCTAGGAAAAAAAAACAAAACAAAACAAAACAATAAAAAAGCAGTTCACACAAAATGAGACTGTGAAACAAAACTTAAAGGACTTTATTTCTGAACATTACTTGATGATGTAAATAGCAATTTATGCTACAATCTTTAATTAAGTTGTGGGATATAGGCAGAAAAAGTGGGTTTGAAATTCAGCAAACTTTCTTTCTTAATGGAAAAAAGGTGGTATGATTCAGCCCTAGAGATGTAACTATAAAAGTGCCAGACTTGATCAGCTGATTCCATAATAATGTTGCTCCCAGCATTCATTTTGCACATGCACATAATCACAATGAACTCTGCTCCCATTCCTAGTTTCAAGAGACTGAAGTTGCACAAATATAATAACAGTTTTTGGTGTCAGGTGGGATACGCAAAACTTAAAGCTCTGCCAGGATATTGTACAGAAAAGGAAATTCACTCTCAACACTAAGGCATGGCACTATGCATGATCTCAGCTGGAGTACAAGGTGTTCAATTTTCCATTGACTGGTCTAAAAAGGGAAGAAGTGAATCAGTAAATTCATGTAATATAAAAAAGAAAATATAGTGAAATTCTCCATGAAAAATATTGCAGAGAATAAGGCATGTCTATTGTGTGTTCTGAAACACAGCAGAAAGTATTGTTCCATTTCAAAGGCAAAAGAGGAAACAAGTATATCTGTTAGTACTTAATGTGACACTTGAAAATACCACTACATCTATATAAATAAGTGACAGAGAAACAAAGCTCTCCCCAGAGGCTTATGTTGACATCCTGTGCTGCAGATATAATAGAAACATGAGGTGTTTTTATAATTTTGACAGGTTACAAATCAACCGTATTCCAAGCAGCAAATTAAAACTGTGTGTCACAAATTCCTGTTTTCTATGTCACTGGTGGTGAGAGCCTAAAGCAAGATGTCCTTTGAGGGCTTCTTTGATTATTTCTGATATACCCTGGTGAGAAGTCATTGAAGGCCCCATACATTTTTTCACAGGTTTTGTTAAATGGTTTTCAAAAATGGACATTACATTTGTCATCTCTCAGAATCCCCATGTTCAGAGCTCTTGCACGCCTTGGCAAGAGGCATCTCTGGTGAAGAAGTTGCGGACACAGGAGGAAGAGCCTGAAAAGCTCAAGAGGAGACTCTGGGCAACCAAGGGCATCTTGACCCAAACCTTAGAGAGCCCCATATGAAGCCCCAATGAGAAACCTGAGGCAGGTTTCACGCATGCAGTTTCTCCTCTGTGTTAACCAAATCTGTTATCTGTTATGGCGTGCAAATAACTGTATATGCTGTTCTTTCTGGATACCTCAGAAATTGCAGCCTCCACGTGCTCTCAGACTGGGAGACATGCAAGAAAAGCATACTGGAAGTCCCAGGAGCCGGTGTGGCCAGTATCTGCTGTGAGGCCCAAGATAACCTCCTGCATGGCCCTAGACCTGCAAAGGACAAGCACCAGCCCATGCCCAGGAACCATGTCAGGAAGGTCCTGGTCCTGAAGAGCCTCATTTTTCTTTAGGAAAGAAGAATCCTACGCCTTACTGCAATCAGAAGAAATTTCAGTGGAGCTCATCTTTCAGTGAAATTTTGCCATGGTATTCAAACTAATGGAGATATTTCACTGAGGGGCAAGGATGTATTTTCACTCTGAAAGTTAAAGGCTGGCAGAAAAAGTGCAGGAGCGCGTTTGAACACAAAAAAACCACCCCAAGCTACACTTTACCCTGAACCAGTCTAAAAGTAAAAAAAAGCTATCAAAGTAGCTCCCATGACCCATAAAACCCACACATTTTGATGAGTGGAAGCATGGACATGATTTGTAAGACTAGGCAGGTGGGCTTTCGCTGCTCTGTTGTAAAGGAAATTGTGTAGAAACATAATTGATCCTCTCTGACATTTCAGGTGCTCTAATACCACCTCACTGACATGAGCAAAAGGATCTCTCTTACTAGACTTTGACTGAAGTTTGATCTCCTTAGTGCCAAAGGAAATATTGCAGCTAAGTGGTTTCATTACCACCAACGAATGCAAGGACTTGCTATTTGGCAATAACACTGTTTTGAACCAAAGATGTTCAGTTCTGCTGACTAGGAGGTCTCAGGATTTCTAGCTAAAAGGCCATAAAATACAGGACTTGGAAACAACTTCTAAGGCATTAGGCTTAACTCACATTTGCCCTTTGATTTCAGTGCAGACTAGGAGATTTTGGCCAGGTTGAGGACAATGAATATTGTAAGACTCAATATGACCTTGCCAGAAGGGAGAACATTTGCCAGCGATTTGTCTTTCAGATTTATGCTTGATCATATCAGTAGGTTAAATGTTAGTCATTTCATCCCAAGTAGGTGAGTAGTATCGTGCATTAATGCATTTAGCCGGGTGTGAAGTGAGTGCAGTGGAACAGGTTAATGGCATTGCTGACCTTAGAGAGATCGGAAACTGGCTCTGGATACAGGCGACAGGATTTCTGAGACATACTCCATTTACTCAAATTTTAAACGTTAATGGTATTCTATTAGAAAGAAGCAGCTGAAATGAAACATATAATGCTTCAGAGAATGGAAATACATGCACAGATACAAGTATTCTTAAATGTTAACATGGTTCCTGAGTCATTATGGCATTTCTTTTTCATTAGTCATCAAGAAAAAAATATTAAAAATACCACTGATAGGTATTTATATGGGTGGATTTACCCATCTGTCTAGCTAATCATAAGGAAACTCAGTTTCTCTGTGTCTATGTATGTGTGTGAATATGCAAATACATAAATATATGTATATATGCCTATTTGACAAGTATTTATGATGTTACTCTTCAGTTAGAGGAAGAGCTGTATGAACAAGTAGCAATGGCTTGAAATCTTTGTTGTAACCAAGTGGGTTACACTGAGGTGGGTAGAGGTTCATATATGCAGTGGTTACTATAGTTACAGTATCTCTCTCTGTCCCTTTAATGAGGAACTAATCACTTTGTTCTCTGTCCAAGACATCAGCATTTTGCACGTTCGCCTCTTCACCCACACCAGACAGTATTTCTCCCCCAAAGAAAGGCAGAAATATAGCAATGTTAACCCTCCTTTGACTAGCTAATCCCAAGCCCTTAGGGAAAAGAAATAGGATTTTCACAGAAGTGCTGAGTTTAATAACGGGCAGGAATCTGCCATGCCATGGCAATGGATAACGCTTCCCACCTCACTACAGCTATCAGAAACCCTAAAAGGCTGCCAAGAAGGTACATACCTTACATTTCTATTGCTACCTGTCATTGAATTAAATAATTAAATATCAGAGATGGGGGGGGGGGAGGGAAGAACTTAAATTTGCAACTGTTTAATGAACAGCTTGCTACAAGGCCCCAAAATTTAGTAGTTCCTAAGATTAAAGACACCCACAGGCTCTATATGCACACATGGTAGCTTTTCTACCCCTCTGAAATTATGCCTTACAGTAGCAGATGAATTGTGACCCAAATCCAGGAAGGGATTGAAGGGCTCACATCCAACAGTTACGATGCTGCACTTCTCAAAATATCTGCCAGCTGCCTTTGGCACCTCCTTTCACAGATCTATCTAGCTCTTTTCTTTAGGTAAAAAGGACAAGATTCAGGGGCATGAACACAGGTGCCAAATGCCCTATTTAAGGAACAGCTGGGTTTCTGAAACCAAAGTCTCATCCTGTCAAAATCTCACCTGCTGGGCTGGTAGGCACAACTAGAGAAAAGGAGGCTGCGGGGAGACCTTATCTCTGTCTACAACTACCTGAAAGGAGGTTGTAGCCAGGTGGGTATCAGTCTCTTCTCCCAATTCACAGGTGATAGGACAAGAGGAAACAGCCTCAAGCTTCGCCAGGGGTGGTTTAGATTGGATATTAGGAAAAATATTTACACTGAAAGGGTTGTTAAGCATTGGAACATGCTGCCCAGGGTAGTGGTTGGGTCACCATCCCTGGAGGTATTTAAAAGACAGGTAGACATAGTGCTTAGAGATGTGGTTCAGTGACAGTTTTTGTCAATGTTAGGTTGACAGTTGGACTGGATGATCTGAAAGGTCCCTTCCAACCCAGGCAATTCTATGATTGTGTGATTCCACCTCAGCACCCTGAGCAAGTGCCCTGTTACACGAGGACCAACAAGGGAAATTTCAGGCTATCAAGTTTCACAGTACATTTTACCTCTCTAATAAGAGGGCAGTCCCCCAAGAGGTGGAGGAGTCTGTTATCAAATAGTCATGGGTAGAGTCACCTGAAGAATGTAACTGTATTAGAATAATCAGCTTCTGACCATTTAATATCAGTAGGTAAATGCAGTATCTTATCTTTTCAGTTTCTATCCTTCTGCACTACAAATGAGAAATGTGAGAGCATTAGTCAGATTTGACAGCATATTTTACTGAGTGTAAGCCCAAGCTAAAAAGTAACCAATAAAGACAAACACAATTTAATGCCCCTAAACACCATGCACTTCTATGACTTCTGTAAGCCAAGGCTTTCAACCTTTTCAGATGAACTTATAGCCAGGCTTAATGTTGAAGTAAAAGGGCTATATTAAGCTTCATCATAGATTTTACTCAATTTAGCTGACAAGCTGAAATTACCCATACTTGGTCTTTGCCTCAGGGAAACGAGGTTTAAATTCACCAAGGATTCAAGTCTGTGTGTGAATATCTACATGTTTGTCAGTTTATCAGACAGATTTGATGGAGTTGAACATACTGCCATAAATATCATAAGGATGTTAAGACATATCTTGTCTTTAACATCTTAAACATACTCTAAATACCTTTGTATTCTTAATTATACCTCAGTATTTTATTGGTTTCGTGAAGATACTAAGTTTCATAAATAAATATAGGTGAAAGAGAAGAAAATATGTACAAATGCCAAGGTAAAGATAGTGTTGTTATTTCAATCAATCTGCACCTAAGAATCCAGATATAAGACACAAAAATTGGGATTCATTGATTTTAACAATGAGCAATATTTTCTTGAAATTCTAAAAAGCAAACAAAAATAAAATAGTCTTACTATTTTATATTTGAGACAGGGAAAGTATTGTTATAAGTTTAGCAAAGGTTTCTGACTTGTCTCAAAAAATCCTTTTTTTGTCAGAGGAATAAATTTAAATTTAGCATGCTAGTTCTCGGACATAAGAAATGCTACCATAAAACCTGACACGAATACAACGGAACTGTCATTGCAGAAATTCACTGCAGTCTATAGGGATTTTTAAATCCTTTGGGAACAGTATCACCACAGAACAGAGTTTCAGGACAAGGACCAGATGAAATATCTTCTCTTGTTTTACCTTTAACCTCCCTATTCTTTGTTAAAAGAAAAAAACCAAAAACCAAAAAACACACAAAACAAAACAAAACAAAAAACCAAACCTTGTCAGTATCATGCATAACAAATATATACATATGTTAACATGGTTGAGGGTAAACTTAAGGCTAGTCAGTTCAATTTGGAGGCCTGAATCTAAGTGCTGAGTGGTGCCCCTTGGACTGACAATTAAGATACATACAGCAAACGATATGAATAGATAGAAACTGAGTTAAGGAGATGCTACTGCTAGGCCTTTTGGTATTTTTCCCATTTTATTTTCATTTGTAAATGGTCTACTTAACAGTAAAAGGGATGTAAGTAGCTGATGAGAAAGAAATACTGTGAAAGAGAAGACAACTACAATGACACTTTGCCCTTCATAAAAATATTCTCTTAAAAGAGCATTTTCCCTTGTTAGCTAAGATCTTTTATTTTGTAGCAAATCAAGAAAATAGGAGAAAAGAGTTTTTCAGACCAGTGTGTGATACATGCGTATTAGCCAAAGAGTGATAGACAGTTGCGTAAGCACAAAAGGAAAAGATATTTTAAGAAAATTATAGCACCATTAATTCCTGAAAAGGTTATTGTCTTTGAATGTGCTCTCCCTTGTTCAAAGGCCCTCACTGATAGCTGCAATTACTTAAAACAATAGTAATTATGTTCCATACAAATTAACACATATAGTGAACATGTTGATAAAGTAGGTGGCATCATCCTATCCTAGGGTTAGGCTTTCTCTACCTAATGAATTAGAAATACATTTGTTTCTACAGCAAGACCTGAATTGTACCCGCTATTATACCTGTTTCTCTGAATTTCAATTATGTAAGAATATGAAGCCTAAACTCCGATAACAGACTTATCTTTGCTAGACCCTGCTTATACAAATTTCCCACACTGGGAAAATGACACTTTGCTGAACGCAACTAACAAGGCAGCTAATAAGATCCCCTCTGAGCTGTAAAATAGTTTATAAGACCAGCAGTTGTCTATTTGCATATGAAAGACAAAAAGCAACAATTGAAATAATCTCCAGAAGATCAATTATTTCATCTACATACAATTTGTCATATCATATTAGCTTTTCCTTGTTAAAATATTATGCACAGCATAACCATATCTTCCTAACACATCCTTCTGTGAGGCAAATGAACAAATGGTATATATTAAACACTTCTGCTCCATTTAAAATAGAAAGTGGGTCATTGGGTTTGCAGATAATTTAATTTAATTCTCAATTGTCTTGTACCTCTTGTTATCACGATGAACGTTAGATGCTACAAAATCAGAGGATGCTATTTAATCACAGGGGCTACAGGCAAACAGGCAACTGCATCTCGCGGCAGGCTGCTGGGGACAGCAGAAACTGCTCACACCTCCAGTGGCCCCACTGCAAGGCTGACAGACTAACACAGATCACAGGCTCATGCAGACCCTTTTATTTCTTTCCTGCCCCGACGAAAGGACTGTTAGCACAGCTAATCGCCACAGCTAAGGTCATCCATTTCAAACACCAGTGTTCCCATTCCTCTGCCAGCAGGTCAGGGGTCTGAGCTGCTTAGGGACGGGTTGACTTCATCCTCTGTGCTTCTCCTACCCACAGGGATGGTGACTTCCACAGCGGGGTGGTTAACAAAGGCCAGTAGCATCACAGTTATCTCATAATAAGACCAGTAACTTTTGAACATTCAGGTGCCTTCCACATCTGCAAATTCTCATCCTGAACATTAGTGATGTACAAAGCAGTGGGGAATCGGCGCAGGTCCCCTTTCTCCTCATACACCTCTTCATCAGCAAACATCTTGTGGAGGAAATGGGAAGGAATACTACCTTAAAACATTCTATACAGCAGAAATCAACATGAGTATTCTTTGGTCTAGTTATGGCCATCCCCATAGAATCACCAGGTGATTCTTCTCACCTCATTCCCCTACCCAGTGGCCAGGAGGAAGGAGCATCCTGCCTCAGGGTAGGACACATTGTCAGGAAATCATATGGCACTGATAAACCTAACCTATTTGAAAATCTATAATCTTAGGAATACTAAAATAAAGAGGAGACAATTATCTCAGCAAGTCAACAGGGGGAAACTTCTTGAAATGAAACACTTGTATTCAAATTGAAATAGCAAACCAGCTGAAATATGTAAGAAATAAAACACTAGTAACAATGAAGGAGAGTGAAAGTCGATTTGGCTGTGTGGGTACCTTCACTTGCCTTGCAAACAGTGAAGAGTCAGGTATCAGGAGCTTGGAGGTGAGCAAGCCCAGCCAGCACCCACCAAGATGGCTGCACTGTGTCGAAGGAAGCACAGCACAAGTGGGTCCCAGCACAGAAACTCAATTTACCATTTACTCACTAGGGATTTAAAACAGGGAGGGAAACTAAAAACTGAGACCATAAACTGACTTTCTCCAGGATGATACATCCATCAAGAAAGAGAAGTACGAGCGCAGTATCTGAAACATAGAAGCATAGAATAATAAAAGACTGTTAAGATCATCAATTTCAATTGTAAACCTGAAACTACCAAGTCCACCACTAAACAGTATCCCTAAGTGCCATATCTACACATACCTCCAGGGACGGTGACTCAGTCACCTCCCTGTGCAGCTTGACAACCCTTTCGGTGAAGAAACTTTTCCTAATACCCAATCTAAACCTCCCCTGGTGCAACTTGAGGCCATTTCCTTTTGTCCTAACACCTGTTACATGGGATAAGAGACCAATCCCCACCTTGCTACACCCTCCTTTCAGGTGGTTGTAGAGAGCAATAAGGTCTCCCCCAGTGTCCCTTTCTCCAGGCTGAACAACCCCAGCTCCCTCAACCACTCTTCATAAGACTTGTGCTCCAGACCCATCACCAGCTTCATTGCCCTTCTCTGGACACACTCCAGCACCTCAATGTCTTTCTTGCAGTGAGGGGCCCAAAACCAAACACAGTATTCGTGGTGCTGCCTCACCAGTACAAAATACAGGGGGACGTTCACTTTCCAGCCACTCTTCCCCAGGCCTGCAGGGCTCCATTGGGTTGTGGTGACCCAAGTGCAGGACCTGGCACTTCACCTTGTTGAACCTCATCCCACTGGCCTTGGCCCATCCAGCCAGACTTTCCAGATCCCTGTGTAGAGCATTCCTACCTTCAAGTAGATCAACACTCCCACCCAACTTGGTGTTTTCTTTTATAAATTTACTGAGGGTGCACTCGATCCCCTTGTCCTCTTGTCGTGCCCTTTATTTTTGGCAGTCTTGAATATAACAAGAGGCTATGCACGATATTATAAAACTGAGGCAGGGGTAGTAAGGAGCTGCTAATATAATAGAGATGGCTTCATAACTCTACCCTTTCAACAGCTCTGAAAAGAGGAAAAGACGACAAACAAAACAAAACATGAAGCTCTTTCATGCTTGGCTGGACTTGAAATTAGCTGCTGTCATTCCTTTCTTGACTCAGCACCCTCACACAATGTTCTTAGTTCAGCCTCAGCTTGTGAATATGTAGTTGGCTTCATACATATGCAGTGTTTTTCTAAATGACTTTATTTATTATAGCAGAGAATTTTTACAGCATCTTCAAAGCTTACTTTTTCCTTTGCTGGTTCTTTCTGTAAAATATCCTTTTACTTTCATCAGGGTTAAATGTCAATTAAAGTCCTGTTTCAAATAAGTGCAAATAAGTGTACCTTTTACACAAAGGTCTATCAACTCTCCAAACTGTCTTTTAAATTTAATTAATGAGTTTAAAGGATCCTTACACTTAAATAGTAATTAAATAAGTTGTTTTCCTTTACCATTAGCAGTCTTTGGAAACATAGCTCCTGCTGTAAGGAAATTGCTCGTTCACTCCCAGAACGTGCGTCCAAGTGACCACAGATGTTCTCTTCCTAGATCATTTCTTACATTGGACTGTAGCTGGAGTGTCTGCTTAGACTGGTACCTATATATACCCCATCTCGCTCTTCAAATACAATGTTGAAAGTGAATTTTCTGGTGACTTATGTTAACACAAATAACATCTGCACCTAGACATCTCAGGAGACTTGGCTAAAGGATTTAGAGGTGACCTTCACTGCCTTAAGAAGAAACATATCTGAGATAGAAATTCCGTCACCTTCCAATTGTGCATCTTGCTTAAAATTTGGAGCTTCCGGACAAGAAATTCCTGTGGGTAAGAAAATCATTGTCTCCTCTGTATAAGGGTTTAAACTAAAGTTGTAGTCACCTCCAGAGACTGGCAGAGGTTAAAATCTGGTCTACCCCACATGTAGACCACAGAGAAGCTCAGATCAGTGGGGTAGCCTTTGTTTGAACAAGGAAGCCTCTGAATTCCCCTATAAAAGCAAACTAGGGACAGTTTTGTGACCTGCTTACAGATGTTGCATGAGTTTTGGAGCTCTCCTGGCTTAGGTGGCTGCCAGAGCAGGGATACTCTACATTGCTATTTTTAATGTGGATGCCTCACTAGATTTCATCCTAATCCTCTTGACAAAACCCTGGCTCATTTCATCCAGATTCTCAGGAAGACATGAATGGTATTATCTCAGGAAGAAAGCCAAGCAATCAGAACAGAGGTGCATCAGCAAAACTTAGAGAAGAAACACATCTAGCTAGGAATGTAGATCAGCATCTATCACAATTTGTCCTGTATCCTTCTCAGCAATATAACATGACTGTATATTTTAAATAAATTAAACACATGAATTTTAATTATATACCACTGTCAAGTGGTATGAAAAGAGATTTGAGGGAAGTATATATTAGAAAATATAGTTTCAGAAGGAACCCTAAGACTACCCATTACAGCTTCTTTGACTAACTTTAACTAGCTTGGAGTCATAGGAGCAATAAATAACAAATTTCCTGACAGTCTCATTATTTCAATATGAAAAACATTTATCAAGTATAGAAAATAATAGATTTTTATTCATAGTTTGATGTTTAGAGGAATGATACTTTCCCTAGGTGTAAAGTAATTAAAAGGAGAGTAGGGTATTGTTTCTCTGCAAAAAGAAAAGTATGGGCACTTGGCTTTTCAGAGGTTTTCTGTACCATTTACATATGCTCAGTGTGGATGTAAATTAGTGCCCCTACAACATTCAAACTGTAATGTTATAGTGCTTGGAATCCATTTGACATTTTTCATATGCAATGGAGAAAGAAACTAGCTTTATATATTTCAAGGAATAAGTAAATAAATAATACTATTATTTACTGACTATTTGTCAGCTTTTGTTGAATTCAGTTAAGTTTAAAGAAAGCCACTCTATACCTTTTATCTTCCACATACAGTGACCTTAGGGAAAGTCATTAAATTGGAATTATGAAAAAAAAGGATGAAAAGTTATGAAAACCGGGATAAAGCGAATGAAAAGAATCATCAGTCACTTAACTTCTTCACTTGGTATTTAAGCTCCAATATATTAGATACTAATTAAATTATCAGATAGCTGTTTTCTGTCAGTTTTAATCTGTTGGGGCCACATGAGCAGAACTTCTGTCATAAAGAAGTCTCCTAGTCCTCCAGCTATGGTAGTACTCTTACTCTGCATCAGCTACTCTTCAAATTCAGCTTTCCTCAATGTAAGTGACCAAAATCAGATGATCATTCCGCAAGATGAAGTGGGACCACTGTTTTATAGGGTGGTGCTACTAATCTCTTCTTACACCTAAATGCGTTTAAGAATCTAATAGAGCTGGGAGAACCAACCATTTGTTCTAATTAATTTATTAAATCTCTGAAAAGTTATTATATCAGCTGGACCACCCAAACAGAATCTCTTTATCCAGATAGTACAGCTATAGAGAAAGAAACTTTGTATTTGCATAGCCTGGCACAACATAGTCCCACTCCAGGATGGGTTCCACTGGTACAAATATTTATTAATCTTGTTTTTATATGTAATTATCTGTGGAATGCCTTGAATACCTGGTGGGGACTCCACTTTTATCTATTGTCACTTTTTGAACTTTAAGGTTTGACTCTCTAAGTACCTTTCTTGGAACTGCAGAAACAGGTCCCCTGAATCCTGGAGCTTGCTACGTTAGGTAAGCATCAGAATAACAAAGAAGCATCAACAAATGAACTGAAGATCCAAAGATGGTTTCAATGGTTGCATACATCTTAAGCCTTCAGTCTATATAATGTAAATGAGATATAGCCTCACGGGGAATGTGTATTTGTGGAATTACATGTGATTTTTAAGATGTCACATGGTGACATTTCAGCTGCTGAACATACAGAAATTCCACAGTGAGGTTGAATTTGCATTTATATATTTCTTAGAGTTCCTTAATGCAAATAAAAAGTATTTTAAAGTTCCCAAGATCAGAGGCTGGAATCTCTTCTCGTTTCTTTGTGAATTATGCTGACGCAGCATAAATTAGTACATCACAGTAATATATAGGCCTATGAGTCTGTCATGAGTCTTTTGTCCTGATGGCTGCTCAAAAAATTACTTAGTACCACTGAAGATTAGATTAACCAAACTAAATTAGAAAAACACTCATATATTTAACTTCCATTCACCACCAATAATTGCCAGTTAAATTTAAATTTGTTCACATTCTAGATGATAAAGTAAAAATGTCCTTAGTGGAAGTATTTGACTACTTATCAAGTCAGAGGGAAAATTGGGCTATTTATGGAATGTTAATACTCAGACCAGCTGAAAAGAAAGCACATATTAATCTTTTACATATTGAGATTTGCACTGTTTTACAAAAATGTGTAATTCTAAAAAGAAAAAAAAACTCTGCCAATGAAAACGTCTACTAAATATGTGACAGCTTTATGTGCTGAACTGATCACGAGAGAAAAAAGGTGATATAGTGTATGAGCTGCCTCTGAGTGAAGAGACAAGGCCTTTGAATATAATTCTGAAATAGCTTTATTTTAAAAAGTTAGGGTTACACAATGCACAAAAATCGATTCGCAGTGAACGTACAGAATGTGATGTGACCCGGAGATAATTAACTAAGTTATAAAGCTATAAATACTCAAAAAGCTCAGTAGTGGTCTCACCACGAACAGCAAAAAGGGAAGCTCAAATTGCTTATTGTCACAGCGTGGCTTTGATCATGCTGTGATCAATCCAAACTAGGTAGGATTTGTGTGACACAGATGAAGGAGAACAGCTACAAACCCAGAAATAAGTTCGAGGTTGCTGACTGGAACCCAAGGCCTTCTCCAGACACCTCAAAGCTGGGTGCCCTTATTCTTCAGGCAGCGTGCCTGCCTGCTCTGTTGGTGGGTTGGATATTGTTTAGTTGCGTTAGAGTGGCAGTGGGCCCAACCTAATAAATCCTGCCTTTCAGATCACTAATGAGCCCAGGGTTAGCAATGCGCTATCTGGAGCTACACAGCTTTGGCTTAGAGCTGGCTCACGTTCAGCCAGCTTGAAGCCTGGAGAAAGCAGAGCTTGCTTCTAGTCACAAAGCACTAAGTAGATATTCCAAAAGCCAAACTATACTCTTTTTTCTTCTCTGGCATCCATAAACTTTTAACTTGTGCCTGTACAATGGCACAGCTCCAACAGAGGCAAGATCTTGCCCAACGATTTGTGGCACTGGAGGACATTTCCCTGGGATGGGACAGATCTGCTGAAAGTATTCAACTTAGACAGCTCTCATCCACCTGTGCATCCGAACCCTTACATGCAAACCGACCTCTTTTCCCTGGAACAGGTTTCTATCATGTTATGCAAGGAACTGCATCCTTTCCATTAGATGCACCCTAAAAATGCCCACATTTTGGGTTTTGTACATAAAATCATGTCTGTGTGGTACCTGGGAGGATGGTGTGAGGGAAATTGCCCAACAAATGGATGGGAAGCTGATCTGCCAAGACTAAGCAGTGATAAACCATGTCAAGCCACAGGTGTGATCATCTAGATTCAGCACCTCACTGACCTATGCTAACTAGAGCCAGTTCACAAGGATGGGGTTCTGGAGGAAGCTTGTACTGACTTGCTTACCACCCTTTAGATATCAACTGTGTCCACCCTTGGTTTTTATATCCTTTTTTACCAACCAGCCTTCCTCTGTAGTACAGACCACCTCTTGACTTAAGTATATCCCTTTCTGATGCCAGATAAGGTAAAAGCAGGAGAAATGAGACCTACCATGCTCGCTTTGTTGACTGTCATTCTCCTCGGAACTTTGGGCACCATATGAAGGTCATTTAGTCAAACCAAAAGGGGTTTGGGGGCTGTCCTGAAGGCAAAATGCTATGGTGAGACTTCGGATGCTCTTGTATCACTCTGCCTACAGCACAGCCATTGGACACGTCTCCCCAAAAGCTATCGCCAAGAGCCAGGAGTACCATGCAGCACAATCCAGACGCTCCAGATGGGAAGAAATGCAGGCAGTAACCACGTTGCCACAGGCACACTGCTTTGCTGGTGTTCCTGCAGGGCCTCCTGACTCTTGTGAGTGTCTCTGCTCGGTGCTACAGCCTCACATCCCACCTCAGGGTCTCAGTGGTGCAGAGATTGCTTTAAGACAGCTGGGGTTTTTTTTGAAGCTTTGGCAGGTTTCTAATTTATATCTACACTACATTTCACCAAGTATGACACAGCCAAAGTATTTTTCCTCTCTGCTCCCACTATATTAATGCTGGGTTTCTTTCAGGGGTGGTGAATTCCATTGCCAATTTCCCATGGTAGGACAGCTTTACATCAGAAAAACTGAAAGCAGAGCATGTGGAGTCTCCAAATTTAGCTTTTTAAATTAAAGCAATAGGCCATGACAAGCAGTGAATTTCTTGAACAGTTATTGCAGACTGCGGGGGGCATTAAAAGGTACAAAAGAGAAAGCCAAATGGCTTTTTAAGCACTCAAGCAGAGTGAAGCTCAACTGGAAATGAATTACCTAGAGTGTGTTATTGCTACTGTAACATACAATTCAGGCATCTAAATAAAACAAGACAAGCTATGTTTTAAATAACAAATAATCTTGAAGAAACATAAACTAGGAGGAGTTCATAAAGGCAGGCATTCAGCAGAGGGTTTATGTATAGTTTCTGACAGTTCATCCATAATTTAAGGCTCTGAACTTAAAACTTGCTAAATAGACTGTTCAAAGCTATACTTCACACCTTGGTCATGGCTTTACTGAGTATTGAAGAATGAAAAATGTTTCGAAGCAAAAATATCCAAGGGCATCTAATTCTGAAAAAAATAAATCGAAAATATTAATCAGAATTTCACTCAGCCACGTACTTAAAAAATCAAGATAGTGACATTTCTAAAATTTGCTGCTATACCCAGATTATTCTTTAGCCAAGTGGTTGATGTCTTGAAGAGTTCTTTCTGGTTTCTGTGGTCAAGGTAGGTGCTGCAAAGCCTAATTTTTAGGCAAGAAACTCCCTATTGTATCTAGACTGAAGCAGGTACTGGCATCCCTACCGTGAAGTTACCCAGCCTTCACAGTGACAGACTGCACATCTTGCAGCTGCCAGGGCTCCCAGACATTTTTATTTTACTTTAGAACCCTCAGCCAGGAATATCTGAAGCCATCCTCACGTGAGTTTAAACTGAAAGGTAAAGTTGAGATTGGCCGAATCACTTCTGTGGATAAATAAAGCATCAAGAAGATTTGTGGCAATTTCTCTGTTAAGAGGGCAACTGATTTCAAGGAAAAATAATGGATCCACCAATGGGCAGCCTCCTGCCTGGATTTCAGTTGAGCATTTCATTTGCAGAGCACTTGATTTACCTGTGTAAACTCACACTTAAAATTGAAAGATGCTCAGCAACTGAATGGCATTCAGAGATGTTCTGGATAACAAGATCTTGCAAAAGCTCAGCAGTCTCCATTTCAGTCTTTAAAATTTTTCACTGAGAAGTGGGAGAGGGTTTTTCAATTTTATTTTCACAGCAGAAAAGCTGTATTAAGGGCAACAAGCATAAAAGAAGCCTGCATATACTGCATCCTGGTTTTTCTTTTATTTCTCCATTCTTCCTTTATTGCAGCCTCTTCCAAAAGGAAAAAATGATCCACACCATTTTCAAGCATGAATTGCGATGCAGAAAGTGGTCCCTTTTGATACCTTAATTCTGTACTTGCCTTGAAAATCTCACCTGGTGCAGTTTTGAAGCTTGCAGGACGTTCCATTGTCATGCTGTCAAGGTTGCACTGCTCTAGAATTGCAACAACAAGAATATATCCATGGCTTAACAAGGTGTTTGAAAATCCAGGATAACATTCCACTTACAAACTTAGTGCTGACATGGGTTTTGATGAAGTAATTTTTCAACTCATGCACTGTGTGAGCTTAACTGTAGTCCTCCCTTGCACAAGCATTTGAGGGTGAAAGCAGATGGCTGTCATTGGGAAGAGTGGCTGCCTTTCTGGGCCCTGTGGCAGAATGAAATCTCAGGTCTAATGGCCTCATACTTATTGTACTCAATAAGCAACGTGCATTCATAGAGCAGAGGGATGAGGGTAAACACCCTGTCTTTTCAGCAGTACTTATGCACCACAGCATCACATCCTGCTACGCCAGCCTCCTGCTGCCTCTGGTCCTTCTAATTTACAGTGGGATAGCAGGGATAAGTCCAAGCCTTCAAAAGTAAGAAAGTGCATTCTCACCAACAGAGATGGGAAGCAGTCTCACCAGCAGACGACCAGCATGGGGTTTATTCACTAATGGCCTTCCTCTGCCTGCCCAGCTGGAAATTCACATTCGCAAAGGTACAGTTAAAATTTTTGTTGGTCCCCTTCAACAGCTTATGAACTGGAGATCAGGTCAGGGATTTTAATGAGCAGGAGCTATCACGGTATATTTTACTATTTTTCTATATCTGATTCTGCCCTCACCACAAAATCTAGGAATCATCTTAGCTCCTCTTGTTGAAAATAAATAGAAAAAGATGCAGAAATAAAATACTATTTTAGATTTACTTTGGATAAATAATGTCCAAGATAAAAAAGGAGCTGTGGCTGATTGTCTGGATAAAGGCCAGTGATCATTTATAAATTTATGGATTGCACAGTTTAAACAAATAGACCTGAATAAATCCTGAAATATCTGTGAGAATAAAACCCTACTCACACATGTGCACATGCAAAAAAAGGAAACAAACAAGGAAAACGACTTTAGAAACCCAAGGGCAACTAAAAAAAGTGTAATTTCATTTTGCTCTAATTTGTGCAATTTATCAAATTCTAATTTATTCTATCTCCAGGTTAAAAGAAATAAAAATCACTTGTTTAATTTCTTACCACTCTCAGATGGGCACCAAGATTTCTATGTAAACGTCATATTAAAGCCACAGGATCAGACTAGAACAACAAAAAAAAACCCCTATGTTTTCTTCTATGTAGGCTTTCCGGAACACATTTCTGTAATGTTCTAAGCTTAAACAGTTGGAAAAAATGCTTTGATTTAACAATCCAAATGTTCTTGAAAAATGCGTGTAGAGAAAATATGTTTTAGCCTTTGAGTGATGCTACTCTTGGTATTCAGGAAGAGGTCAAATAGAGGAGCTCACTATATGAAGGATTTTTTTTATTGCCAAGGGGTTAATTTAAACTTTCAGTATTCCTTATTATTGCAACACTTTGTCTCTGTTGGCAGGGAATGATTATTTTTTTTCCCCAAAGTTTTGTCTCCTGATTATTTCCACATTAACCTTTTAGGACTCTCTAGAATAACTAGATCATGATGCATTTTTTTTCATTTTGTTTAGAAACGTTGATAGAGAAGCCTCTCAACCCGCCCTACGACAAAAAGCAGCAATATGTAATGAAGACAGATAGAGTAGCTAGCAGCAAGAAAAGCAAAAACTCCAACCTGGACTCTAATAACAACCACTGCATGTCCCAAGGCTGCACGTAGCCCTTGTTTGCCTGGCCCATAAATGAACCACCAAGTGGCAGAGCTTTGTGACGTCTTAAAATGTTGCATCAACAGCTCCAGAGATTTGAGAGATTTTAAGTGTATTATTGAGAGAAAGGCAAGAGCAATCACAAAAAGCAAACATTTGGGGAAGAAACAGAGAATTAAAATCAGAAAGCCTTGACTGGAAAAATGAGAGTACAGCTGACCACATGCTCCAAAAGAAGTATTAAGAAATCAGTTGGTTTCCAGTTGACTTCTATGGTATGCAGTCATCGTTTGTAGTACCAATATTACATTAGCTGAAGAGACATCAGCAGCAAACTGACACAAAACTCTGGGGACAATTCTTTTTCCTCTACCACCAGTTTCTCTTTGCAATAATTAATGACTGTTATTACAGTAAATCCCTTTGCAGGGCAAAATGTGCATCATTAAAAAAAGGCCAGAACTTTGGATTCTGAATAGGCCTGGCTTCTCGGTGCTCTTGGTTTTATTTTCCCCTCCTATTACTTCTACCTTGGAACAGAGAAGATTTCAGCATAGATGCGAGAACCATGAGACCCAGTTTGAGTGAGAACAAAACAATATTCTCAAGAGAGCTCATGAAGTTCATCACCTGCAGTCACAATTTCTTTGTGCATTAATCATGAGTTTGATGGCTGCAAACTGTGTTCCAAGTATTCCCTGAACAGTAAGCGAGGCACTGACTATTTTAATAATCTTCATTCACGTGGTGCAGAATTTCCCTGACTGGGGACAGGAAGACATTTGGCATCAGCAAAAGAAGAGACAAGTAGACTTAGGTGAAAATGAGAAGTCCTTCTTAAAGACTTTTTTCCCTACTTTTTGAGAATGTATTGAACATTCACCTGCTATTGAGCTATTTGAAGAATGGCAAATTAAGAATAAGACATTACAGCTGTACTGGGCCACGCCTTAAGCAAATACTCACAATCAGCTGGAACCATTCCTGTGTGGAAAGTCACCTCATTTCCAGCACTCTTGGTAAAGATAATTTAGATGAACAGTTGATTCACAAACAGCTTAATTGATATACAAACTTTGTACAAACAGATTGGACTCATTAAACTAGATCGTATTAAACTCTTTACTGGCAAATAATTTTGAGGGTATGGGCTAAACTACAGAGAGTCTTAAACAACTAATTGTCCTCATCACTTTAATCAAGAGCATTTGCTTAACCTGTGGGTGAAAAGATCTTCACTTGCCTCACGTGTCCCAAACTGGACTTGGACCTAACACATTTCACCTCCCAAGAGGCTGCTCTGATGTGGGGACCTCAGTCTCTCTTGCTGCAGTGATTTTCCTCTACCTGGCACACTAGTGCCACCCTGTCCACGTTTAGCCACCAGACTTAACATGGCAATCCACATTTGCTCCCTCTCCTTGGGAATAACCACTCTATGGAAAGCAAAGAAGAAAGCCATAACCTCCTCACCCCAGAATAACCTGGAGCAACGTCTCCCTGCACACAACAAATTGCTAGATCAGGGAAGCAGTGATTAGATATTTCTTTTATCACTTTCACAATATGATTTAAAAAAAAAAAAAAGAAAATGGCAAACAGCTTTGAAGTCTCTTCCTGTCTTTTCTCTTAGCGTTTGCAGTATCTCACTCCTCAGCAGCTAATTAGCGTCGTGCTGAAAAACAGTGCTGTGAGTCGGTGCCGAGTGACAGGGGAGGGGAGAGGGCTGGAGACTGGTTCAAGCTCACACACACACACACCTTCCTCTGCAACCTGACCACCGGGCAGGGAGAAGGGAGGAACCAGGCTCAGAAACATCATCGTGAGCTCTGATTTATTGGCAGGCCACTGCCATGATCACGGTGCTCTCTGTGTTTCTCTCCTATCTTTTGCAATACTTTGCAAGCATGAATTTGGAACCGAAATAATTAAACAACGTAATTAGACATTTATTTTAACTCTGTGGGCCAACGTGTTGGCTGAGGCTTTGCAAATGACGAAAACTGCAGCTGCCATGTTCAGCTTTGGGAGCAGCTCAGCTGCACTGTGTGTCATCAGTTCCCATCCTGCTCTCTCGTTTTAATTAGACTCTCTTGCAGGCAACAAATCAGACTGATATTCTTCCTAAACGCTGCAAGTGCCCAGAGCAAACTGTGAATACTAAGGGAAAAACAAAGAGACAAACTAGATGTTTGTGCTCTTTAAGACACGAGAGCTTTGCAAACACAGTCAAAGCTATCAAAATAGCCACATTCACGAGAGAGGTGCCATGCTACTGCCACAGTAGCGTTAATTCAAAGTTCTCAGGCAGAGGCAATCTCCATGAGATCAGGCTTGGGTTACCTGAGGCCCAGGTCCTACCTCCATCTTCCTTCCCCTACATTTCTTCCCACCGGTGGGACAATGCCACCTGCGTGGCCTGTGGGAACAGCCAGGAAAGACAGGGGATGGCAGTACAGATGTGTTGCCAATGCCTCCTACCAGTCAGGTCAGTGAGGACCACAGATACTTTAATTAAAAAATCCCCAGCTGTCTCCTTTTTCACCAAAAGCAAGGGACCAGATT
Organism: Xenus cinereus; assembly: GCA_025774025.1. Classification (NCBI taxonomy): domain Eukaryota; kingdom Metazoa; phylum Chordata; class Aves; order Charadriiformes; family Scolopacidae; genus Xenus; species Xenus cinereus. The sequence continues at coordinate 67,712,705 of JAOXJK010000032.1, forward strand.
GACTCCACTAAGTTAAAATCAACACAAGAAAACCATTTGCCCTTCTTTAGGTGGGAGTACAGGGCACACCTTCAAGAGAAACATTCTTCTTTATTCTTATTCACCCCTTTCCCTCTCAATAATAAAAAAAAAAACCAGCTTAAAATGAAAACCCTAAACCTCTCTTCCCTCTCTAAGCTCTTCGTCTCCTTGCAGGGGAAGCCTTTCAAACTTGTGAGCTGCCTCCCTTCACCTGTGCTTCTTGATGCTGGCCAGCAGGATGTTCTGCCTCTGTTGTACATCAAAGGACCACTGCAATTTCTGAGCTGCTCACATTTTCCCCTCTCCTGATCTGCACCTTCCTGCACTCTCCCCAGCAAAACACAGAAGGCAGCAGAGTGCCCTGGGCATGGTGGACCCCAAAGGGTGGAGGAAGCAGCTGTAATAAGTAGAGGAAAATACAACTTAGTGTGGAGGGAAAGGATGAAGCACAGCCAGGGCCTTTGGCACAGCATCTTGAGGTGAAGTCTTAGCTCCCACAATTTCTCATCAGCTGCAGATGAGATGTTACTGTAGGAGGGAGGGGAGAACCACAGCCTCCTAAAATCCCCCAAAAGTCAAAAAAAGGTGTGCTAGTATTACAATATTTGGTTAAACTGTAATATTTATGTTAGTGCTGATTCTGTTAAAGATTCAAATGATAGCGCCCATCTCTATTAGATACCTGAATGGAAGAAGTCCAGATATCAAATGTGTAATCTTTCTGTGCCAGACTGCAGCATGTATTCATAATCACACTATCAAAGTATTTTAAGCTCTCTAACAGCTACTTCGCTTCAGAGAAAGAATCCAGACATGATGTGAAAAGACCCATTGTAACAGGTCTCATTCTTTGAAAGAGGTGGAGAACTCTTATCTTCCAGCATTTATAACTTGGCTACGACATGAAAAGCATCTTCCACTTCTCTCAGCATTACAACAATAAACCAAAAAATATTGCAAAAAAAAATATTTTAAACCATTCACAAATCTGCAGACCATTTTACATAAAGAACTGAACTGCTTGTACACTGCAGGAGCTATAAAGCTACAAGTTAATTACAGAATAAACTGCAGATTTGAAGTATGATTACAGATGAGGCCCTGGGTGTGCGTATAGCAAGATGCTTTAATTTGAAATTATCTTGATTGGGAAAAAAACAGCAGAGTAGTAACTTTTCTCCTGAGGATGTGGAGGTAAGCTCTTGTAGGAATGCACTGTGGCAGGGGAATAGGAGATAAGAGCTAACGAAGATAGGCAAAAGACTGTCTTCGGGGTATCAGCACATGGGTTAAATGAATACGGGGCTGCTCATGTGAGTAATATCAATTGCATGGTCCTGGCCTTGGAAATATTATTCTGACATAATCCTAATAGAGCATTAATAGTTGAACAACTAAATCATCTGACCTGGGAACTGCACGGATCCACAGTTATCGAATTCACCATTCTGGACATTCACTCAGTCTCCATAAGCGAAGGCAAATGAAAAGATTATTCAAGTGTTGGGCCAGGCTAATACAAATGGAAGAAACAAACACTGCTTGAACAACTGCCTGTTGACACACGGAAAAGCATATGCACGTTTGCCAAGGCAGGCAGCTCCTAGGGATTAAGCTTCTCCCTGAATAGCTATCAGCTTGCAGCATGTACCCGAGTTTACAAAAAGAGGTTTAAGAAAACGTATTGAACTGCAAACAAAAATAGTACCAAGTGCAGGCAGAGCTCAAACAGCTGCATTGCAGTAGATGTTTGCTTTGAACATCGTGACAGAACAGCGCTCAGCAAAAGCTATCCAGCGAGTGCCTTCAAAAAGGATGCCAGGACGTTGCTCGTTCTTGTACTCCCACTGACTGGGATGACAAAGCCATGAACGTAATTGTCAGGCAGAAAGAAGAAGTGAAGAACTGTGCCGAGGTGCTTCGAACAAAGGAACATAAAGATTTCTATGATCAGCTTACATCTGACTAGACTATGGGAGGGGGACACGGCACGGGGAAGGGGAAGACAGAGGGAACAGACTGACGAGAGCACTAGAGACACGCACTGAAAGAGGAGAGACTTGGCACTGCAGAGGGGAAAACTGCTGCACAGTAGGGAAAATTAAGGATGAGGAATAGCTTACAGAAGAACATAGAAAAACTAAACAACATGAAAACACATAAGTAGTGAAAAGCTTGTAAGGTCTTTGGGCTAAAATCCATCTTTTCACGTGTATCTTACCCAAACATGACCAAGGCAGGGACCCTGGAGTTACAGCTACATGGCACGCATCGGTGTTAAAGTAATTATTTTACTCCTGGCCCCAGGGTCTATCAGATCTCTCACCAGAGATGCCCTGCTAATGAAATGAAGTCTGCTGAAAGAGCTTGCAATGAAACAAGTTGTTGAATTGTTTTTAAGTGAACACTACAAACTCAGGTTAACAGCTCTTGATGTGTTGGAAGTCACTGAACTGAGCTATGGGTTGGATGTACTAAAGAAGAAGTAGGCAGGACCCACAGCACGATTTAGCCAACCTGGTTTTTCCCCAAAATTAAGCAACCCACAAAGCCTGGAGAAGCTCAAATCCCTTTGACACCACACAAAATCCTCACTGGCTGCCTTCTACTCTTCTGCACATCTGCTTTAGCCTGTGTAGTTCAGCATCTAGCTTCCACCCAAGAGGGATGCCAAAGTTAGCCATTCCTTCACCAAAGTCTTGAAAAGAGCCTGTTTCAAACAAGTTTTGCAATGCCCATAATTCACTCTGGATCAGATACGCTGTGAACACTACTTTCTTTGAAATGCACATGCCAGAGGGAAGCTTTCCAGCAACCCATCACCTTTTCAACATGCAGCTCATGTCCCAGCAGAGCTTTTAGCTCAGGTACAACGTGATCCTAGTGCAATTACCCAGCTTTCTCAATCGGAGGCAGCGAACACACAAGCAACAATACCTGTCCATTCAATTCTAAATAGGCATGTCTCTGACATTTAATTGGGTACAGCCTTTAAGCTACTTTTAAAAAGCAAAATATCATTATTTCATTTGTTGATTTTTTTAAAAGAATTCTCTTGGAGACACAGAAATTAGAAAAGCTATTTTATGGAGCTCAACATCCTTATTTTCTTTTTTAAAGAAATACTGAGTTCTAAGCTATTTTTTTTGACCCATTAGCTTCCTAAAAATTAATGGACCTGCTTTTCTCATTTCCTTTCCTTCTTACCGTTGTCCAGTTAGTAAATCCTTTTAACACCTGATTAGTTTCAGCCAAACCAATTCATTATTACTTTTATCTTTTCTATGCTGGTTTTAATAGTGCTTTTAATATTCTTGCAAATGTCTCCTTTTTTTACCTATGGCTTATGTTCCCCTCCCCCTCCAATTTTGCAGAGTCTTTCATAAAGCTATATTGCTTGCTTCTTGTTTCACAAAGATGTCACAGCATCCTTAACCCTGCTTTCTCCATTATCATCACCCACAAGTTTTGACTCTCAGAACTTAAAGTTCTCCTAATTAACAGATTGCTATTTCAATCCTTGCTGACAAGTAGATATTTTGTTCTCATGACTTTACTCCTACACTTGTATATTATTTCAGTACAACTCTGTTATTATTGTTCTATTATTTCCCTTTATTATTTCTCTGTCTTCATACTGTTTTAATACAGTATGTAATGTGTCATTATCTCATCCTTATTTACTAAGCAAAAAGCCCTTTATTTGTATTAATTCCCTTTCAATGTCTAACTCAGGTTGACTGCTTGTAATTCTCTTTACCTCCTCATTTTCTGACCTCCAAGGCATTTTACTTAAATCTACAGCCTTTCTTCAACTGCTTGAAGGCACTCCAAATACTTCTCAAAATCCTTTCCAAGAGCTTTTTTCATTTAAAAAAATGTGGAGATCTTTTCTACAATATCTTGAATCTCAAGTTTCACAATCTTTCCTTTCTTTTTTTAAGGAAATTCCAGGCATCATCTTCACATCTGTTTCTGAGCTGCTTAGTTCAATTTGCCGTCAGCTCAGTTTTCTTCACTCATTGTATCTCATAGTTTAGTCTGCAAATTGAACATCTTAATTATAGACCTACTTTTGTTCTCACAAAGTTTAAAGAGAACTGACATACATCAATTCAATCTAAGGACATTTTCTATTACCAGATCTTTTATCATGTTTTCAGTGCTTATCGCTCTACCTCTCTACACAAATTTACGTCCAACCAGGGACACAGTGAATTATAGTATTGGGAAAGAGAAGGAAGCCAGAAGAACAGATGATTACCTGCAAACTACTACCTATCTAGCAAACTCTACTTTCAGCACCTAACCCTAAATAAAGAAACTACAAACACTATAACAGTCTAAAATAATCAACACACCCTAACTAAAAACATATGCTATTTGTGCAGCAGTTAAACGTATTTCAAAGAATATATGATACTTATTAAGAAATATAAGGAACTATATTCACAAAAACATGAACCAAAATAATATTTTAAAAATACATACTTTTTTCCTGAATAAAGGAAATTCACCTTATTTTTCCTCCAGAACGTACCTTAAGAGATCAGCTTTACCCAGACTCATACCACAGCGGGACCAAAAGCATTAAAACATTTCTGAGACAGGTTTTTTAAGAAGAAAAGGCAATGACAAAGACTCCAAAAAGTCCCTACGCAGCCCTGTGCTAGAATACAATAGCAGCTAGCAGTTTTTTCCCAACATCAAAGTGAATGTCAACTTGTGAGTTTGAGTTGCCAGTCAAAACGTAGACCAAAACATAATCTTCTACATACACGTGATCAAAAGAGCATATGAAGTCAACATGATGTAAACACACAATTAAAATTGCTCAAATACATGATGGGGATGGATTAGTGAAGTGGGACACAGTATTGTCATCACCCGATAATCCCTTTTTTTCCTCAGCCATAGATACACCAACCATCTTCTCGGTTTTAAAGCCAGACATAAATAAATTGTTAGTGAAAAGCACTCACTGATGGACAGAGATCAACAAGGACTGGGCTGTGTGATGGTACCAGCAAAGAGCCATGAATACCATAAAAGCTGATAAATGTGAAGGGGGTGCAGAGATTTAGGCCAGGGTAAGAGTCTGCTTTCAGTTCTGTCCTGGAAGTAGTAATTTGTTTACTACCCCTGTACCTTTTCAATAGTACCATCTTCACCTTTCGAGTTTTCAGCAGGTGTACAACTTTGCTTAATTGCTCTCAGCCATTTAAAGGCCCTCCATCAGGGAAGTTATACAAGGACTGTCTTTATTGGCAGTCGCTGAGCCAGGAAGTCCTGAAATGAAGAAAGGTATCAAGCTTTTTTCCTGTAATAGCTTGAAGCCAACAGCATTTAGGGTTTGCTTTTTTTATCCCTTAACATTTCCTGTTCAAGGATCAGAAAAGCTGTTCCCTTTATGTAATTGTTTCCTTAAATTGCTGTTTTCAATTTGCATGATGTATCATTTAAGTAAAGGTAAAGAAGCGTTTCATCTTGATAATTTCTGCCACAGCTGAGATTGCAAAATTGCTTCTTGTTAGAAGGAAATTTTTAAAAAGTGCAATCACTGCAACTTTCCAGATGGCAACTAACATATTTTTCAGTGTGCTGCAATGGTATGTCATAGATATGCTTGCTATTCAGTTCAAACTAGGAAACATTTGCTCCCTCTGAGGTAAATTTTTTGGTCACACTTTCTCATATTGTATCATGCTTCTTGACGTTTCATTATTTTTTTAGTACTATAGCTCTAAATTTTGTCTCGTATATAAAAAATTCTGATTTGACTTACCAAGACACTCTATCTCTCCATTGTTAATTTCTTTGCTATTAAAGCTGAATAATTATTTTCTCCAGCCTCATCTAAGAATGCAATTATTTAGCCACAATACCATTCTACATTTACCAGTCCTTACCTCCTTCTAAATTAAATTCTCTTTTATTATTAATAACAGGTATTGATATCCGCAGTACCCTATATCTTAGACCTATCCATAAGGCCAGATCAACAAACCACCAAATTTCTCTTAAAACAGCATGGAGGTTAATGTCTGATACTTCTCTGGACTTGGTCTCTAATTATAGAGTTGCTGGAAATATCAATATCATTATATTGAATAGTTTCATCCAGGTCAAAAGTCTGGTGATTGATCTATAGATATGTATTATTTATACAGGTTTAGTCCCACATTTATCTGAGCTTTTGACTCAGCCAAACATGAGATTTATACTTCTGTAAAGTCACTGCTTACAGTGACTTTAGCAAAGATTAGTCACTGCCTAATCTTTGCTTCAGTGCTCATCAGGACCAGAACACTCAATACCAGGGACAGACATTCAACTATTTAAATTGTCTAAAAAAAATTAGTCCATTACAGGTGACAACATATAGGTCATACTGGCTTAAATAATCCCATTCCTTGATTTAACCAAAAACTGCAAGAGAGATACATAACTGCCTGCCAGAGAGAACAAAAACACTCTTTGTCACCCTCGAGCTCTTCACCTGGGCCAGGAATCATTCTTATTTACCTGAATTCTCCCATCCTCTCTTTGCACTTCAAGGCAAGCAGAGTATACAGCCTTATTGTCTCTGCAGTACAGGGTCACAGACCCATCAGAGTAAAACAAGATTTGTCATTGATTCAGTCATCTTCCTTTCTTTACATTTGCAATGCTATCCTTCTCTACCACATCTCTGTCACCTGCAAGTCTGCAAGCTGATTCAACCCCTGACTTGAAATTATTTACCTGGTAGTTATTTTATTAATTTGTCTTTTTCTATCAGAACTGGACAAAATTTTTCATAGAAAATTTTAAAATCTTGGGCTAGTTGACTTGTAAACTTAGGTGGTTTTGAGATTTATTTTTCAGTCGTTGTCTTTGTTTTTCAAGCTCAACTTTTTAACACTGAAGAAAATAAAAATCTGTGATAATTTCTTTTTTTTATGACATCTTTCTTGGTCAAAGAAAGCTCTATAAAACATTTTATTTCCAAACAACTCCAGTGCTTCCCCTATGTTTCATGACAATGATATGAACTCAATTAATCTCCAAGAAGCCAGTGAAATCAGCCACCTGCATGCAAGGGCCAGAAGGATTGCCCGTCTACTGTCAGACCTGAAAGACTACAAAGACTGTAGAGTTTATCTAGAATACGTGCACTTCAGGCATGTGGATGATGATTCATGGAGCTATCACTGTATCTTTGTCTGGGTGGAATAAGTTGCAGTATGTCTCAGGTGATTTATCTGTATGCTACTGCCTGCATGCGATCGTAGGCTGTGAAGTTCACATGTGATGGCACCAGCAAGATTATTTATATGTGATATCTGAAACATTAAATGGCTTTAACTCATATTGAGGGAATGCATTAGGGTTATTTCCTAGACAATTAAAACCATTTGCAAAGGACCAAATTGCAGTAATACATGTAATTTCATTTTGAAATACAGGTATTAATGGCATACAATGCCACTAATGGTAATTAAGTTTGACCTTCAGGTAGGATTATTACCACGCTGTGGGGTGTTCCTGTACAACTGCTTTTTAAAAAGTCTGCTTTCAACACACAGTTTGCAGCATCCCTCCATACATTCACAATTTAACTCAAAGAAGCTCCTTTGCATCTTCTGCTTAATGACCAGGTAAAATTACACCCCTTTACCCTGAGGGGCACAAGGGCTCCTCTCCACCCCACTGCAGTCTGGTGCACCCACGCTACTAGGTTATACCTGTCCAGGACTTTTGCCTGCTGCTGAGGTCACCTGGCACAGAAATGAGTAATACCACTTACTTCTCTTGCCTTCCAGTGAGGGCAACTAGGTATTGAGAAAACTCCCATCAGGAACCCCCAAACTGTGGCCAGGTACCGCTTGGTTAGCTGGTTCCAGCCAAAACCACTCCAGAGACCAGTTTAGGTGTTTAACTTCTAGTACAGACTTAGTCAGGAAGAAAAAGAAGCAAAAAAGTAATAAAACTATGTCATTGTCTCACTGTCCAAAAGCTGGACTGCAGCGTGTAACTGTTGCACTGGGGGATGCCAACAAAAGCTCATAAATGATTTTGAATGACTATGTAAGTGGGGTTATTCCTCTTCCACACCAGGTATCTGAGAGAGGTTTATTTAACTGCCTGGACAATTTATGAATAAAGTAATTTGTGACAAAATGAACATGAACAAATTGTTCTTGCATTTATTCCTAACTCAGAAAACTCTTCATAAGTGTTATTTACTTCACAGACAATTTCAGTCCTGATTAACTAGAGCATCCTTCTTCAGGAGAGCACTTGAGCTTTTTCTCAAGTCCCATTGAAATCAATTATTAGGTTAGTTGAGGGAATTAGTTATGAAGAGAGATCAGGGAGGAACATTGGACAAAGGAAAGCAGGGACTGAAAATCAGAGGAGGAGAGAAACAGACACAGTATATGGGATAAATCTTAACTGAAAAAAAACCCCAAAAAACCCCAGGATTTGAGATTAAATCTGGTGGCCTTGGATCATTGTACTTTGGCCACTGTAGGAATCTGTACCTCACTCTTCAGTAGCTCCAGCACAAATGCAGCAGAAAATATCTTCTGTACTTCTCCCATTTCTTCATGACTCTGGCAAAATGCTTTATACTATACAAGTTTCCCTAGAAAATTATTTAAACAAATAATTAATAACACAACACAAAGCTATTTGTAACCTGAATTAACTACTTGTGAGCTCACTGAAATTTGGCGACATTAATGAAATATGTATTAACTGAAGAGCGAAAAAAGGAAATAACGGTTACAGAGAAATGCAACAGGAATGCATTTGCAAGGACATAACCAATACTCATGGGGAAAAGCCATGACAATGAATTAAACACACGATTAAGTAATGATTTGGTTGATTTGCTCAATTTAGCACACCCTGCTCCTATGATAATGGAAGTAAGAGATGCTCACACTCTGTAATTTACTCAATGAATTTGACTTTCATGTGAACAGGGTAACTAAATCAAGCTGCATGAAACAATGAGAGAACTAATGTTCGGGCTCATTCCCTCAGCTCTCACTTTGAGCACCTGTAACCTATCGCTGCCACGGGTCATTTCTCCCCATCTGACTGAAAAACGAGGCCACAGCACGTGCTGGGACAGAGGCTGGATACCTAACCGAGGCTTTCAGTTGGAGTTCAGTACAAGTCTTTACATAACCAAATTTAAACATTTTAGCAAGACTTGCATTTCACAACATACTTGCAAGAAAACCAACCAACCAAAAAAAAAAAACCACACCCAACAAAAATACCCCAACAACATAAAAAACAGTGACCCCAAGTGATGGCCAGGGTATCTGTCAGGGGCCTGCTTCTGCAGCGCCAGGTAATTCCACCTTCTGAACCTTCCACTCTCAATGAACAAAGCAGAGCCTACACACGCTGTCTCCAAGGCATTGCTGTGCTTTATAGCCCACAATACATCACATAACAAAGATGCAATGCTGTTTAGAGGAGCTGGAAATTTAGAAAAAACAAAAGTCCAACTTCCAGCCTAAACTGACAGATGTAACTGGTTTCCATAAAAGCAAAGAACATTATTAAGGAGAATAAATAAAGCAATCAAAGTCAACTGCATGGTAAAAAAAGAGCTGCTATAATTCAGTAGCAAAAATCGTTCAAACAAGCCCAGATCCATGTAATTAATCAGGCTGATTTTCCAACTGGCTACCTCCTCCCTTACAAAGTCTCCCTTTGAGGTAGGTTTCAGAACCACTATGGTATTTAACCACAAAGCAGGGATGGAGCTCACAGGACGGTTGCATCCCTGGGGAAAACCAGTCCTCCTACAGCTGGATCTGTGTCCATACAACCCACGTAACGCTTGGGCCTCTTCAGTTGAGTACACTTCCCATATTGCAAAAGGCCATAAACTGCTCTACCAGCTGCTACCTTAGCAGTATTTAGGGCTAAATCCAGCAACGTATGTAGGCACTCTAATATCTGCCTGTATGCACACCACATACAACGTGACCTGGTGCTGAGGCTCCCTGTATAGGTTCCTCAATCAAGGGATCCAGAAACACTGTGAAAGATGTGTCCAAAAGAATCTCCTGAAATGGCAACTGAATCACACACCTTTTTCTGCCCCAGATCCTAGACAAAATACTGAAGCAAAACACCTTCCAGTATGCTTCAAGGGACCTCAGGAGGCTTCTCCTTTGCTATAAGGGTCCACTGGTTATGGTTACTTCATGTTATGGTTACGGTTATTTCATGTCACCTGGGAACTTGCACCTAAATAAAATTGTAAAATGGACAGGAGTCTTTGAAGGTCTTTTATAGGCCAGCCTAACAAAGAAAAGGACATAAGAAGTACCTCTGCCTGTAACCAGTTAAAAAAAACCCACCCAGGAGATACAACACCAGGGAGCCCGGAGTTGTTCGTGTTGTTTTGGCGTGCTGTGTTAATGCTGTGCATGGCACTTCAGAGTAGCTCCTTGTTCAGCTTCTTGTCATCTGAAAAAGAGAATACTTCAGTACATTTTTAATGAATTTTCTGTAGTTTGAAATGAAATTTTCTCAGTTCAGAAAGTAAAAATCTCCACAGAGCAAGTAGAAAAAGTCACATAGGAAACAGCCAAAACTGCAATAAATACCAGTGAGCATGCTTGGACACATTCCCCATCGTAGAATGCCTTTGGCATCTTGTCCCAACAGCTTCATGCCTGCTAGTTCTCCATCGAGATTCCTTTCACACCATCCCTCCGGGCAGTAGTGTAACTCCCCTCCAAAGGCACTAGAGCCAGCTCAGCAATACAGACAAGTCTCCTACTCCTCTTAAATACTACCCTTCAGCACCACTTCCCAACAAAGTTGAAAAATAAGTCTTTGATGTATTAAATAATTTCTCTAAATCTTGTTGTCTTAATCATGTCAACTCCTGCCTTTATCTTCCCTCACCTAAAAACCTCAGGTTGTGACCAGTTCTTTCCTTCCCTCGCACTGGGACTACCCTTCACCCCGTCTCTTGAATTTCTCCTCCAGCCTCACTCAGCTGTGCTCTCTCCCAGGGTGAGGTCAATACAACTGTGGGTCCCTGCCTGTCATCCTGACATGACACTTGCTGGCATAAGCTACGAAACGCCACGTCGGTCACATCCAGCCTGTTCCCAGATGTTCCTTCACTTATACCTGCAGCTGTCATCTGGTTTGGTTTCTCAGACAATTTTACTCTTACCATCTCAGACGATCTAAGAGACTGAGATGGTTTTACCTTTAATACATTCCAGGTCAGAGCTTGCTCAGTAGATGAACAGCGATACTTAACTTTTGAAATCAGGACTTTTTATTCAAATAACACCATACTTACCCATGGCTTCTCCAAGGCCATTCCAACAGAGCATCCCAGAACACATCTGTGAGACTGAGCCCTGCAGAAAGGAAGGAGGAAAAGGGCAGAGGAAAGGGGCAGACAAAGAGCCGGAACCTGACTTCTCCAACCGAGTCCTCCTTGGTCATGCTTTTTCTCTTATGAGAAGTACTAAGCGCTGCTTATAACAGTAGAACATTTTAATGGGAATTGAGAACACCCATTCCCAGCTCAATCCCAGCTTTTTCACAAGCCCACAGCGAGACCACCCACATAGCAAACCCAGGCTCAATTCTTTCCTTCAGCTCAGACTGAAGATAAACCTACAGCAGAGGCCTCATGCTCCTAACTACCAGGAACTACTAGTGCTCTCAAGAAACACTAATCACACTCAAGCCTTGCACTCTGAGAGGTATGAATAATGAATTTAGCAGGTAGTTTGCACCAGCCCAGAGTGAAGTCCTGAATCGCTTTCAGCTTGCAGACTGAATCCCTCTTATGCCACCAGCAGACACCTGACCCCAGCACCTGCTGAAGTCAATGGCAACTTTCCTCGGATGCCTAACAGGCCTCATTCCCTGCCTAATCAATATGAGTGCCATTAATAAAACGTGGGATGTGGGGTAGCATCATGCCACACATCATTAAGCGGCAGAGGCACCATATCTGACTAATTTGTGCATGAAGCTTAAAAAGTACACCCACAGAAACCAGGAGAAGGGGACGTGGAGTCTCCCTAATCTATGAACTGGTTGTCAAACACAGGCAGATTTCGTGGCGTCAACATCCGTGCCTGAAGCAAGCAGCAATTACAGCACTTCGCAGCGCTGTAAGCCATTCTGACAGCTCGCATCTCAGCCTGCAAAAAGATTTGATGGTCCTGGCCACACTTTAGCAAAAGAAATGAGGGTGCCCCGCTCCCTGCCTCGCACGGGCCACCGCACATACTGAAATGATTTCTCCATACATCTCTCTCTACACATATTTATTGCTAGGTATTTTTCATCCTTACTGAAACACAGTTTTTGCAAGTTTATGCCTATTAATCCATGGATTTTTTTTTACCGGGCCCAAGCACAGAATATTAGAAAATCACTTTAGGTCACGTAATGAAGTAGAGCAGCTGACAGCTGGCTTGTTGGCAGGTAAGGCAAGGAGTAGGCGCTATTACATTACCTCATGGGAATTTAAAAAAAAAAAAAAAAAGAGAGGTAATAAAGTGGGCACTGTCAGTATGTGTGTTATTTTTTCTGCTGTTGTCAGAGAGGCAAGGTAATTTATTTAGCTTTTAGCTTGTTAACATAGTGAGACACATCTTGACAACAATACATCAGGAGACTGGTGTGCCACCTTAATAAATTATACAACAGATTATCATTCATCATACTGCTGTTGAAACCCATCCCTTTATCTGTTCATATATAAAGCATCAGGTTGACTGAATAATTTAGCTAACATCAATGTTCCAGCAATAACTGCAGGAGGATCCATATCAAAGAAGTTTACTACACTCCTTCCTTTTCCTGCTTCAGGCCACAATTAGAAAGACAACTGTTTAAGAACTCTCACAATTGTATTTTATTTGACATCAGCAATATACACTGGAGTATAATAGGAACAATTTTTTGCACAATCTTTCTTGCAAGATGGATTTATTTTCCAAATACATAGATGTTCATAATACAGGAAGGTAACAGTTAAGCTGCACAATAGCAAAACAAATTGACAGCTATCAAACCACCTTTTAAGTTTGTTAGTATAGTCAGGTGACCAGCATTGAATATATGCATTCAAATAATTTAGTTAACCTCTGATTCTTCCAATCTTCCCAGCCACATTGTTCCATGCAACAAAAATGTGCACGAAGAATAGTGTAAAAGAATTCAGCTCCAAGGCTTCCCTTGCTTTGATTTCCTTTCAGTTTTTCCCCGTGTATGAGTCAATACAAAGGGATAAACATCAGAATTTGGCATGGCACAGAAACCCTTGCAACATGCATCTAGGACAGTCACATATTGCAGAAGTAGTAAGTTACTGACAAAGAAGTTAGGGGATTTAGGACTTTCCTAAGAGGGTGTTAAAGCAGCATTTCTACTATGCTGCTTTAGTGTGTATTTTCTGCATGCCACGGCTTTTACAGAAAACAAAGATAAAAATACTTCAAAAAGCTTCATAATTTTCACTGGGATTCCTCCTTACAGTGTCTAAACTTAAACCCAAATGCTTTGGTTGCAATGGACAGGGCTTCACAGGAAAAAAAAAAAGCTTAGAGTTAATTAAAATACCAATGAATACCTTCTTCTTCCTTTCTACATTTTTCAGCTTAAAAATGGCACACAGCTATAGCAGCTGCTGCATGTCACGTAGAAATTGCCCTTTTCTTTTGGTTCCTCGGGTGGTACAGCTATTACACTTTGAATTAGCCCAGAAGTTAGTATCTCCCAGCCTGCCTCTCCGACCAGTGTGAGCTGAGGGAGCGAGAGAAAGGATGTTCCACATCATTTGTCAGATGGAACGATTCTAACAGCTCACAGAAGCGCCTCAGCAATTTGGAATATCAGAACTGGCAGGTTTGGCACGAGGACAGTAGGTAAAGGTGAGGAGAACCGCAGAAACTCGAGGCAATTAGTAGATGGCTTACTTACTTATTACCAGCAAGCGAATACTATGTCTGCAGCCAGGCTTTTAACATAATGTCACTGCTCTGGAGGTTTGCCAGCGATGCGACACTCTTCACGTACTTTGGAGTCGAATGGTCCTTGCCACAGCAGCAGAGAGCACGAGCGGGCTGGCAGTGCTAGGGCTCATCCAGAAAAATCTACAAACCAGAAAACCGCTTGTCTGCTCGACAGCTGGCTTGCGTTTCGAGCATCCGAAGTGATTTACGCCGCTGCGCTAACACTGGATCCCGAAACACACGCACAGGGATCTTTAGGGACCACTGCCTCGGTACTCCAACCCTCTCCACGCAGCACCTCGATGCTGCACTCTCGGGGTTTAATCTGGGCATGCACCCTCTCCCTGCCCGGGCTCTGCCCTCCGTCCTGGTGATGCTCAGCACAGAGATCCCACCGCCAAGGGGAAGGTGCGTGGAACCCGCACCGTCCCAGCAGCTGCCACCCCCCCAGCTCAGCCGTAAGGCAAGGGAGCAAAGCCAGGGACAGGTCCGGAATGAATCAAAACGGTGCAAAAGTAGCAGGACACACTAAGGCGAGTTTTAAATCATACACTACTGGGGGTTTAAATAGCTAATGAGCAGCTCTTCAGCCTAATTCAACTCTCACATCCTACCTCAGCAAAAAGCCTAATGGTCTCCAGCCTCAGCTGTTCCTACACAGAACTGAGACACCTTCTCCCACTGAACAGATTGCTCCACCAGGACTAAGTTTAGACCTACGACCACACTCAGCAAGGCCGACCTGTCTGAGCGCCCTCCTGACTGGACCGCAGAACTGAAGCTAAAAATTCCTAAGCCTTGTTGGAAAAGTCATTGCCTTCTGCACTTCCCCCAGGGAACAGCAGTAGGAAAACCTGGAAGCCTATAGGGAAGCTGTTAACTCATGTACTTAGTAAGAGCAATTGATAGCATGCAGATCAGAGGCGGTCTTTTCTTCTACTCTCATATTTTCTCTTACCTGAGTTCACTGTATTTATGCATATGGTCTCCAGATAGGAAGTGAGAAGCAGCCTTTTTAAATCGCTCTACAAAATTCTCCCGCCTTCTCTGTACATATGATCTTTACATTCTCCAAAGAAAAAAAAATACAATCCATGTATTTATGAAATGGCTACTGAATATCACATGGCTATGCATCTTTCCCACCATGACAGATATTAACTCGCTTAACAGAAAAAATAACAAGTACATTCATTGTGTCTCACCTTCCTAAGTGAAATGGAAACGAATAAAATTCACATTTTCAATACAGAGAAATATTTTGATAAACTACAGCTCGTTTAAAAAGTTGTAACTAAGTACTGTCCAAATGAGAGATTTTATTTGAAAACAAGAGCTGTCTTTTTCCTTATCCTAGAGATTCTCCTGAAGTTAGTTTAGGCCTGTTTGCTACTTCCCAAAGTTTGCAACAGGGGCTGCGATTTCTATGTGTGCAAGTGAGAAAAACTCTTTTTAAAAAAAATAAAATAAATAAAACTAGAAAAAAAAATCAGCTCCATTTTTTTTCTTCATAAATACACAACAAAACAGAGAAATACGCATCAGAGAGAAGCACCTTTCACAATGTTTAAGCTATGGTAGAAGTGGTAGGGACATAATAACTGCACTCACAAAAACCAGAGATGCAATTCTGCTTCTGGGAAAGCCCATGAACTGCTGGGAAGTGCTTCAGGAGCAGAGTCTGCATGGCTGGACACATTTTAGGACTGCAGGGCAACTGAAATCACCGCAGAGACCGTGGGTGCTCAGCAGGCAGCAGCACGAAGCGTGCGTTTTCATTACCGTGCACACACTTGTCGCTCCCACCTCTCTCCGCATCAGCACGTTTAGCAGACGTGCAAGAAGACAAGACCGTAACCCACCTTGATCCTCCTTTGGGCTGTTCAGTGCTGTTACCACGAGCATCAGCAGTGCTGAGCTGAAGGAGGAGTTTTCTTCAGCTTCACTCTGGCCTATTTTGTACTGCAAGAAACCATTTTCCATCCCACCCCCAGTGCTCCGAGGGCCCCGAAGCCCCCCCGGTAGAGCTTGGATGCACAGCAACGTGGAGGCATCCCAGCTGGCAGCAGCTGCGAGCTCACGTCTTCCCAGTCTTATAGTCACAGCATCAGAAACCTCAGGGCAGATTAACCGTGCTGATCCTCGGGCTGCATTCGCGGTCGGTGTTGAATCCCACATCATGCCCAACTGGTGCCTGAGCTGCCCACTCGGAAAGGAGTTCAGGGGGCATTCTCGTAAGTGGCTTAATCCAATATAAAAGCTGCACTGTCTCACTCTCCTTCCACCCCTCTACTTCCAACCATAGAATCCTACCTTCTCCCGCATGAGCAATGCAGCAGCCCTCATGCAGCCAAACGGTGGGATACAAAAGCATCAAAAATGCTAAAAGTCCTGAAGTTCTTCATTACTGAAAAATAAATATATGGAGTCCCAGAAAAATAAAAACAAAACTGTTGCTGTTTACAATTTTGGTTGAGAAATGCTCTAAAACAGAGGGAACCAGTAATACTTAATAAAACTCAGTCCTTTTCCCTTACTACGCTGTCTCCTAATTCTTCCTGACTGATGACAAAAATACCCTTTTTTAATGAAAACAACTTCAATGGAACAGAAATGTTTCTAAGAGGACATTAGCAACTTATTTTCTTTATTACTTTCTCATTATACATATAATGAAGAAATAATTATTTCTAGGCTGTTTCCTGCCAGATGCTGTTCTAGTACCTCTAATAGGACACATCTTAAAATAACTGCTTGGTAGCAAGAAACTAAATATTTCTTCCTTACTCATGTTTTCCCTTCTCCTCCTTTACTCTCTCTTAAAGTAACTTTATTGATTTGGGTTCTTTGATAAATTCTGACCTGCTTATATTTTTTCTCCATTATTTGTCATTGATGTAATTCCCAAAATCACCTCTGTGGAGGAAAAACGACTACGGAGGGCACCTGAGGTTTGAAAAAGCCTGCGAGCACCTCTATTTTAATGCCAGTGGAGGCAGCACGAAGATCCCCAGGTTGCGGTTTCACACCAGCTTTAACCCAGCTCAAAAGATCAGGAGCCAGATGACAGAACTACTGGCTACCAGCCAGCCAAAAGACAGGAAGACAAACTGCTTTTTAGCTAGACAAGTTATTTCAGCCAGCTCACCACGGCCAGGCAAAGCAGGACACCAAGGAAGAAGGTGGGAGTGCCACATTCAGCAGTGATACAGTTTTACGGTGGAGTAATCATGGTCTTAAAAAAAAAACCAAAAACCCAAACAAACCATATGGATTCTGCTTGTGGTCTGTCTGGTGCAGCGTGCTTAAGAGGCTGGCAGGACATAAACCAGCTCCAATCCAGAAGCCTTTCAGAGCAAACAGGTCCTACGTCCTGTCCTGCCTAATATACTTCATGAGCCCTTCAAACATGGGTTAAATATTCAAGGCCAGGATTTTGCACAAGTGGATTCATTTCCAGCACGAACGTGCTGGTGGTATTGATCTGCAAAGCCACGCATCTATGAAACAAAATGATATTATCATGTTATCTCAAATACCTCAAATCTCCACCACTGGTCTGGTGCCAGAGAATGTTGCCACAAATTAATAAAAAATAAAATGCACGTACATACAGAATCATCTATTTATGTAAAATATGTCATTATTCATTTGATGACCCAGTACAGTCTAGCAGAACAGGAGACTTTCAAGCTTGCAAATGTAAAGCAGACTGTGAAGTTACTGCCAGCAATAATACTTGTACGTGTTCTGGACTTCTCAGTCCTCCATCCCTGAGCATCTATACTTACCACGGAGATGAGCCACTGGCACAAGATGACAAGGCAAGACAAAGCACTACTTGACTGAATTTTGTAATGCATCGAGCTCAGAAGTCCAGCTGAGTGCTTTATACTGTCACCTGCGTCTTCTACCAACCTCCAGTTAAGTTTTTTTCCGAGGATAAATACATTTTCACAAAGAATGATTATGTCTTTAAACGCTTCTTTATGCCATCAGATCATCCATAGAGTGCCATGTCAGTTAACAGCAACGTGGATGCAACATTCACAAAACCACACAGCAAAAGTTGAAGATCAGCAACAGCAGGACCACCAGCAGGAAATAACCCAGATCTCTGTCCTAGCTGAAGGTTAATTTAGTAGTACAGTATTTTTCCTCACGATTTTTTTTCTTGAAAATAGAGATATGAAGATAATAACTAAAAAAATACCCACCTCACACTGTGCTTTCCATCCAGAAAGATACTCTTTGAAAACAAGACTGCTTAAGAGTGTGTCTTGAGTCTGCCTCCCTTACAATTCAGGGAATTCATGTTATTTGAATGTAGTTTATATATATGGAGATATAAATATATAATCCAGGCTGTGATCACATTAGTAATTTTAAATGCTAAAACTATGCTATTATTTAAAAAGAGCATTCAATAATTGATGGGAGTTTGGATGGTTTTCTAAAAAGGGAATCTCCAAGGCTTTTTATTTTTGCTGCTGTTATTTTTATTTTAAAGGAGCCAACACGCTCTCAGTTTCTCTTGCACAAGAAAGTGAAAATAGAATTATGACCAAAAAAAAGGTAATGAACCTCAGTGGATAATAACTGGTTTGCTTTGAAGTACTTTCTACTGGAATAATGTAAAAAGCATAAGAAAGTCTAAGAGATATCTGTAGATCCACTAAGTTACAGACTAGAAGGCAATGCTAGTCAATTCTGAAATAAATGCCTACTACATTTTCTAATTCATGGGAAAACAAAGTGTGTTTCACAAATTCTACCAATTTTACAATAATTGCATTTTTCATTTTCTCCAGTTAAGAACACAGTACGTTTCATTAACAAAGAGAGATGCTTTCAGAGTGCTCCGTACTTCACGCTACTCTCACTTGCTCGGGATGGGGTAAAAAACTTACTTGCAGAGTCTGATTTACTCAGAACGTGTTGAAACTGCTCACTACCCTCATATTCTCAAAAAAAAAGCTACATCTTGACTCTGAGAAGAGACCCACAAATGAAGACTGTACAAATTAATGCGTATCAGACTCTTCCAAAATGGTGCATTTTTTTCTTCCAGTAACTGTCCTGTTTAAAGGGCACTGAAGTCAATGAAAGACACATATTGATTTCAACGGATACCAGCGCAGGTCTTCACAACAATATAAATATAAGTAACTTACCTTGGAGTCACACAGTAAATGAATTTTAAGGTCTTGACAAAAAAAATATAATCGGTGAGAAAAGATGTTATTGTCACTTAACCAGTTTCTTTTTTCCTGGATTTTTTCCTAGGTTTTGGGGGGTTTACAGGATGGGGTTAATACTGACCTCCATAAGGTATTTATTACCCTTTGGATTTTCACTGAGTAAGAAATTTTATTTATAGAGTTTTGCTCTTCCAACTTAATGCTGTATTGCTTTATGCTTGTCAGACTATGAAGAGAAGCACCTCTTGTTCTCCCCACTTCCCACTGACCCGCGGCAAACTTACTGCCACATAGTTCTGTAATACTTCTACAACTCTGATCATTGTTGCTTTTATCCATACCATCAGTAAACATTACACTTCACCTGGGCTTCTCAACACCGCAGTTGCCATTTTCCTAATCCATTATTCAATGTTAGGATTAAATAAAACCAAGGGCAATTTTTCGTCAGCTGTCTGTATTGCAATTCACACCAGTGTCAGCCACACAGCACGCACCTCTTTCAGTGCAGTCAAGCCCTACTGGCAAGTCCCAGGAAAAACTCACCAAAATTTCTTTCCTCCAAAATCTTTTGGGTCAAGCAAAAGTTCTGGAGCCCAGTGTGCAAAGTCGATGATCTACCACGCCAGATCTCTTGGAAGCTTTTGGGATTTTGGGGAAGAGTGTGCTACAGCAGAAACTCTGCTCCAGCCTCTCCCACTGAGAAAGATTCTCCTAGGAATTCCCCTAGGGGAAAATGTCCCAGGTGGACAATATGTGTCTCTTACATAATCTGTGCCGTCATTTCTTCCATTCTGGCCTTCCCTCCACTTCCAATAACACAAGGGAAATGGGAATGTTAGGCCTTGGATAAACTGGATAAATAGCCACAGTATGCTGTGATGTTCTCACACGGCACAGATGCTGTGCTACAGCATAAGGTACGATGCAGCCAAGTGACATACAGGAGGTAGGCAAGAAAGTGGAAGGAGACAGAACTCTGTGCATATTGAAAAGCTGAGTTCCTTCACTCTTCTGTAGAAATACTGGTTAAAACCTATTAAATACGGTTATTTGGTTTCCCCAATTTTTTGCAAGATCCATCCTGCACGATGAAAATGGTGAGATGCCAAAGGCTATACTTGAACACTCTGTAATCAATATCTTTTAGTTCCTGTTAACAAGAAAGCTCTAGTCATGTTCCTTATTAAATCATTTACCACCTTCATTCAATTGTCATGTGTTCTACTTGCCTGACTGCATGGTAATGGAGTGTGGATGACTAAACAGTTTACAAAATCTACCTTTTCCCCTCAAAAACCATGTGGGAAAATAAATGCTCCACTGATATGCATTTGACGGAGACAAGTCCATTTTACAGGAGGACAAACAGAATCCAGTTCTGCTGGTGAGCTCTAAGAGCTCAGGTCACCATGAGGAGCTGGGGTCTAGGTTTGCCTCCTTCCTTGACTTCATTATTTTCGCAATTGCAGTGAAACCTGTTAATAGTGGGCTGATAGAAATTTGACCTTGCACACAGCTGACTATAAAATATACTTCAGTTCCCGTGAAGACAACCTTTCTGAAACGCGTTTTTAACTGTTTTTCTCAAGTGACTGTGTTACTGTTTGGGGCTGCATCACTGCAATCTGTGGGAGTTTTGCTGTTGGTAACAATGTCTCCGAGGAAACAGCAGTCAGTGGAGATCTGTCTCTGTTTCCTGATAAGGTTTTTTGGCTTTCTATCCAGTTTCCTTTCCTGTTCATAGAGATGACTATCTGAAGTGTTTGGTTCGTTTTAAATCACTATGGTACTGTCAAAAAAAAAAAAAAAAAAAAGATTGTTCAACAAAGCCAACAGAAAAAAACAATAAAAACAGCCCCTGTAGAGTTCATCTCACTCAAAGACATCCCTAATAAGCCATTTGGTCACTGAAATGATACCTGCAACATTCTCCCTTGGGATTTTAGTTAGCAGTATTGAACATTTGGGCCACTATATTTAGCATAGTCCTGCTTTTGTTTGTGCTTCTGAATTACAGTATTCAGAACCTGCCAGTATTACTGAGTATACTGCAGGCTCTTTACTGTTTCTGATCATTCTACAAGGAGATTAAGTACAATGAAGAACCACTGTTAACAATAAATTCCAATTTTCATTGTCCGTAGGTACCTTGAAAAGCAAGTTATGGTAATTTCTTCATTGCTGTAACACAAAATGTAGCACAGTACAATAAATTAGTCCCAGACTCATAATGAGATTTTTTTTTATATCTCATTTTGAACGTAGGCATGCAAGTGTTGGAAGGTACTTCAGAAATACACTGACAGATTAAAAATAGATTTTTTTTTCTCCGTGG
>JAOXJK010000032.1:67734379-67763900 GCA_025774025.1 Xenus cinereus
AAAATAGATTTTTTTTTTCTCTGTGGTATCATTAAAAATTTCTTCCAAAATGGAAGTATAGAAATAAATATTTGGCATCTATTAATTTTTGCAATCCTTTTTTACTCCTTGTAAGTCTTTAAAATGGAATACAAACTACAGATGAATCAAAGTAGCACATTTAGATCAATCTTGGTCAAATAGCCTGAACCAGCGTTGATCCTACTGAACAGTGCACAGAAAAAGCTGAATATACAATCAGTATATGGGGATGGGTGGAAAGAAGAGACAGCTGTTTCTAGTGAATCGTTTCGAGCTCTGCCTTGAGAGAAAAAATCCTTGGTTTTCATCATAGAGGAAAGCAAAGAATCATTTCAGTAACTTCTGGCACAAACACTAGGTTCTCAACACACAGAAGGCCATTGTTCTTCATACCAGAAATATTTTATCATTTGTGCAATTATGATCAATAATTGCCAGAAGATTAGCTTTGTCTCTTCTGGTTTAACAAAATAAATAAACAATCTCATGTAGACTGTCTTCTGTTCTGACAATCTGCAATAATGTGACCAAATTGGGGAAGAAAGAGCTACAGCAACTAGAGATACATCCAAAGATATCAACTACTGCAGTTAGACATCTTGCGTGAGGGCTCCATTTCCAGTTCTGTGCTATGGCACATGTAAGGGTTTTCTAAGGAGTGTTGTAATATCAGGCTTCTTCTAGATGTGAAAGGCAAAAAGGAAAGGACCATACCTGGCCTTGTGAGAGCATCACTTAAAAAAAGACTGTTTATAACACTACATCACAATAAAGTAATTTACGACATTCCCACATCCTGTGCATTCTATCATCAACAGTCCAATGCAATGCACGAAATAGCAGCCTGGGATCCTGGCTACAGAACGTAGTGCACATCTCTTGCAGTCTCTCATGTCCCCTAAGTTACAGGTCAGATTCTCAGCCATGAACTGGCTAGAAGGCTTGGAGATACCGAAGGAGGCACAGAGATAGTGTCATAATTTCACCATTCTGGGGTCTTTTTACTCTGATTCCTGTCCCAACATAGTCTAGGGCAGTCTCATACATGTCCTCAGTTACCCCAGCTGCTTGTGGTCTCCATCAGTCACTTGATCATTATTTGGGCATAGACCACTCACCTGATCTGCCCCCCACCATAGAACTTTGACCATGGGCTACCAATCTGCTGTTCCAACCAACTGAAGCTAAAGATTTGTCAACTGAAAAGAGATTCAACTACTTCCAGACCCTTTAAAGGCACGACCAGGTCACAGCAGAGAATTTGTGATCTGTTTTTTGATTTTCACTTGTCATTTTGATTTTACTTGTCACCTGCCAACCATTTACCTAGCCAGATGGATCTGTGCAAACATTTTTAGATGCCAGCATATCTTCCACCTATTTCGGTGAAAAGAACATTTTTGATCAAGATTTCTATCAGGTTTAAACTGTTCAATTCTTTAACAAAGTTGCCTACTTGCACAGTGCAAATTGAACCCCTAAGAAAAGCACATATCTATGCCATAGTGTAATAGAAACAAACAGACCATAAATAAACATTGTGTTCCCCCCAGGCTCCACCTAGAAACTTTCTTTTCTTATTTATGTCACAGCTTTCCTTCACAAAAGGGTGTTTCTCATTCACTCAAAGATGTGCCATAGCCACACTCATCAAAGCACAGGAAAATTTGTTTTGCTTAACTTTGAAGCCACTTTTAAAACTGTGTTGAAAATTTAACCTGACTCAAACATTATATAAAAGGAGGGGGTGGAGGGGAATATGTGTTCAAAGGAAATCAAAGGAGTGTGACTGAAAAATAAGGGGGGGGGGAGGGGAAAAAAATAAAAACAAAAAACCAACAAAAAAACCCACAAACCCAAAGCATCCAAAGGAAAGAACAAAGAATTCGATTAAAACAATTAAAAAGTTGAACATTGTGGGCCTGGTCCTCCTCTACTGCAACGGATGTAATTTAGGAATAAATCCACTCAAGCTGGTCAGCAAGGTCAAAGAAGAACCACACACTTAAGATCACCTTACCAAACAAAAAACTCCAATTTTGAGAATTACATCAGATTTCAGATTTTACAAGGTTCACTCATTCTTATTTTGGAGTGAGAATTTCCCAGGTTGCAACACAAAATAATGCTTAGTAAAAATATATGGAGCTCTACAACTCCTTTGCATAACTTTTCTGGAGTTGCACTCTCCCAGGCTGGACGCTCTTTTCTTTTTCCACAGTTCATTTTTTTTCCCCCCATTCTGCCAATTTTAATCTAGCAGGGAAAGTCCTTTTCTAGCAAGCACTGTCAAAATATTCAGGACATGGGCCTTGCACTCAGAGAATGCAATGCTGTGTCCAGACAGCAGTGCTGGGTGCCTCAGGGATTTGTAATAACCAACATGCTAGCAGTATTCCTAGCAGTCAAGATGTGCCCCTCTGCACAGCTGTGCACCTCTGCCTTTGATTTGTTTGGGTCCGTGTTCCTCCCAAAGGCAAGTTCTGAGTAGCCAGAGCAGTCTGTCTGAAGAGAGTGATGGTTCACTGCTAGCTGAAGGGAGGAAGACAAATCTGTTACCCACGACTCTGCTAAGAATTAACTAATTATCCCCAAAAACTCCAGCCTTTACAATGGGAAAGTAGCACACAGCTTTTATAAATAAGAATTATTGACCTTTTTAAATAGTTTCAAAAGAAGAAACTCTGCATCAAATGTGAGTATAATTTAGGAACTACTACATAGCAGCAAAACTACATTAGACTTTCCGATTTTTCCATGGTATCCTTGGATAGATACACCACCCAGTAGACCATGTTAAATGCTCCGAAGGTAACAGGAAATAAAATGCGTGCATATTTGTCTATCTTACTCGTGCCAGAGTGGGAGGCGGGGGGAGCAGGTGGTGTGACAGCAGATGGCTTTGCAGATGCTCCTAATGTATTAGGTGTGGTGGTCTGAATCTGCTCCAGTCTAGATCCGAGCAAGCGCTGAATGGAAGGGGATCCAGCTGTGGCATGCTGGGATACAAATCCAGTTAAAATGGGGGTAGAAGGGGGAGCTGGAGGGGTGCCTCTTGCAGAAGATAATGTCTCTGATGCATTGATGCGTGTGAAAGGGTTGGGACTTGATGCAGAAAGGGAGTGGGGTGAAATGTCAGAAGACCCCTGAGCTACAGAGGGAGGCTGGATTGAGCTGTGCCTTGTGTCAATTCGGCTCCCACCATCAGCTTCAGACTGTACGGTGGCATTCGTTCTTTTCCTCACGTTTGAATTGGCATCTGTACTCTGCAAAGGTAAAAAAAACAAACAACCTAGTCATTGTTAAAATAAACGCTTAAACAGAAGCAATGGAAACTTTATAACCGAGCACTGCTGGAATAATACTCACAAATATAACCAGTAGCTTGATCCTGAAGCACAAAGATACCACATGCTTGTGTGAGAATAGATTCAATAGCATATAAAGTGATAAGCAAGAGGTCCTTTTACCTGTGTCTGGAATACCAGGGCGAACACATCTGACGCATCACACTCCACGTAATGTGGTACCTGTGTAAACTTAATACCATGAGGCTAAGGATTCTTGGGTTAGAGTCAGGGTTTTTTTTCCAGGCCCATGCTCCAAACAAAATTCTCTGATGTTTACCTATTTCTCTGATGATATAAAAATGTTCTAGACTCAACTGACCAGCCACGATGTTTTACTTCTGCTTTATATCTCCAGGAAAGTAACTACCATATATTAGGAACTCTAGTCTGTCTTCTAAAGCAGGTGCTAGGAAAATACAGGTATTTACCAAACCAAGTTACCACATTGTTGCTCTTTCAGAAATAAAGGCAGTGCTTTTTCACCTCAACCAGAGGCTAATTCTCCAGCTGCAACTGAACCAGTGAATAAATCAGTCTTTCATCAACTATTCCTTTCCATTAATTAACTGAGAAAAGTGGTGAATTCTCCATCACTTGATATCTTCAGGCAAGTCTGGATGTCTTTCTGAAAGATATACTTAAGCCAAACAGTACTTATTAGGCTGGCTGAGAAACTGAAATACAGATAAGGAGTACAGATGAGAAATCCAGCAGAGTTTAATATTTTACTGACTTCTGGGAGTGGGACTCGGGCTCTGCCTTTCTTCTCTGCATTTAAGAGGACGCCTAACATCTAACATATAATACAAAACATATTATATTTTAGATGTAATATGTGAATATATTTTGTGCAAAGGCTCGCTGCTTTCCAAAAGACAAAGATTTAATTGCAGATAAGGGTACATATACTCAAAAGCAGCAATACGGGTCTAAATACAAGCGGGAGCAAACAATCACTTATTATATATCAAAAATCACATGTTTTGCACCTCTCTGATGATACCTTTCCCAAGCGTTGCCCTGCACGACACCCGCTATGCCTTTGGCTCATCTTCCCTTCAACCCTACCAGAGAACCCTGCCAAAGCTGACAGCACAAGGACAAGGGAGAGAAAGTGGGCAGTGATCTCTCTTCCCTCCTTGATCCAACAGCAATTCTCTCCAGCTAAGTGCCAGAGTAGTAACAGAGAACATCTCAGGTGTTATTCAAGGTACTAGTACCTTGAGGAGTAAGAAGAGTGACAACCACGTCTGTCTGTTGCACCAGTCGTGCTTAGCTGTTTTGCTCAAGGAAACAGAGAAATGGGAGCTGACAAAAAAATCTGAAAAAAATAATTTAAAAAAAATAAAAATCAAATTGCTTGACATCTCCAGTATTCCCATCATGGCCAGAATGTTGGTCCCAAATCCTGTTAATTGCATTACAAATCAGCCACTGGCAATACTGCTGGCCTGAATTTATCTGAAGCTGTCAAGATATATGCCAGCTCATGGTTGATGTATTTGCCAGCTCATGGTTGATATATCAAAGAATCCCTCTTAGGTTTTACAGAGTTCCGTCCTGCACAGAAGCATGTCAATCCTTTTTATTTATTCTTCTGTATCTGCAATCCAAAGATGCAAAGGGCTGGAATAAACACCAGAGGAAACTGGTATTTCCTGAAAGAACTACTAATTTTACTGTTTGAAAGAGAAGCCTGAGTCACTCTTTGGGAAGTGGAGAAGTACAGACAGGTGTGCAATTTGGAATGACCCAGGAATAGTAAAGCAGCTTTCAAGACTGCTAAATTGAAACTATAAAATGCAATCAGGACAGAAGTGCATTTACTAGAGACTTAGTAATACCTGATGGAGTACTCCATGTCACCTGAAGGCTTGCAAAGCTAAGCAGATGCAAGTCATCGATGTTCACTCTCCAAAACAATAGCTCTGTGCTATGGAGAAGCTGGCACTATGAGTCATTGCGAGGAGGTGAATTTTACCTCCTACATGCAGATCCTTGCACAACCTGGCTTTGCTCAAGTAAGATTCTCCCATCATAAGGCTCTCAAGCAGTGCCTGGGGAGCAAAAGCCCACAGGCTGGGACAGGGGCTGCAAAGTAGATCTGCAGTGGAACTAAGACATGTCTCCCTTTCCTCCTGCTCTCTCCCTACATTAGACCAGTAGCTTAGAGGTGGTGCTGCTGGAGAACAGAAGTACCACAGCTTCAACCACTCCAAGCGCTACCCTAACAGAATGGTCCCAAGAGCAGAACAGAGAATTAAATGCAATTGACAGAGGCTCCATTTAACGCTCCTGCTCACTTCTACTGTCACCTGTTTTCAATGGCCACGTCACTGTCCTTCACTTCTGCGCATCATCAGCCACAGACACTGGTAAAACAGACAGTTAACAGCCAGGTTCCTTCTCACATTCCAGTCATCTCCATTTCCTTTGGGGGAACTTGTTTCCTTTGATACATTTGCACAATACCTCCTGTTCTCCACCCTTTGCCTGTCATCTAAGTGAACAAGTAAGACCAGCTGCTATTTAATCCACTACTCATGTCCCATTACAGAGATTATTCTAGAATAAAGTTCTCAAGTTGCACCAGGTTTAGATTAGATATCAGGAAAAAAAAATTAAATATTAGATATCAGGAAAAAAAATTAAATATTAGATATTAGGAAATAATTTTACACTGAGAGGATTATCAAGTATTGAAACAGACTGCCCAGGGAAGTGGTTGAGTCACCATCCCTGGAAGTATTTAAATGACAGGTAGACGTGGTGCTTAGCAATATGGTGTAGTTACTGGTTTTTTCAGTGTTAGGTTGATGGTTGGACTAGATGATCTTAAAGGTCCCTTCCAACCTAGACAATTCTATGATTCTATGAAAATTATCTATTATACTAGTTCAAATGGTCAAAATGTGTAACCGTTTAAAAGTCTACCGGGCATTCTCTTTCTTGCCCGATACACAAAAACTCCAGTCCTTCAGGAACCTTAAGTTTAGAGAGAAACGCAGTTTCCTCCTCAGTATTACTATGTACAGGTAAAGGCCAAAAAGGTAACATCATATGACATCACAACATAGCACTGCATAAAAAGCCCCCAGAATACAGGTACATTTTTTGTTAATTCTCTGGAAACCACCTTCCAAGCGCTCAGAGCAGGGAAATTAGGAATGGTATTTCTAACATGCTCCACAGACAATGTGTCACTGGAAACAGGTTGTTCTTGCATAATATCATTGTTCTTGCATAACGGATACTAATGTAATAGTATTTGCGCTCTTGAGTTGAACCTTGTCCTTGAAACCTACTGAAACAAACACATTCCATGGTGAGAGATGGTACATTACACAGGGAAAGGCAGGGGCTCTGGCCACCGCTGGAGCAGCCTGTTAACCATCAATACTCAGTCTAACAGTGTTGGGAGCAACTTAAATATCGGAGATGGAAAAATCTCCTGGGTCACTGCTTAGCTCCAATCCCTTATCCACCTCAGGAGCCCGAAGGGGAACATGCTCCAACTCCTGTCCCCAGCAGGTTTTGCAAAATCAGCATGGCCCAGCGAAACAAGAAACAGCCTGCCTCAGTGCTCCCTTTTTTAACAGGACAACTGTATCACACTGGGTGGTGAGCATCCAGCTCCATGTCCTGTCAAAGGTGAGCAGAACGCACACTCATTGCAGGGTGGTCTTGCCAGGACATTTCCCACCACCGCCCCTCAAATATCCTTTTCTTGCACTTGCCTTACTCAAGACTTTATCATGGCAATAGCTCATTCGCCTCCTTCAAAGCACTCAGGTGCATCTCCTTTTTGGTTTCTCCAGTTGAAAAGTTTCTCAAAAAATTCTTATTATTGGTTATATATCATCATATAGGGATCATCTGGTTATATGATTCCTTATATTCCTCTATTCAATGTTACAAAGATAATGAATCTCTTCCTACATTAGTCTATTCCTCCTCTGTACTGATGCTGTCTCACAACTCTACATCACCTGAAGATTAGGGCCAAGGTCACTAATAAAAATATTTTTAAAGGCCATTTCCACGGCCAAGCCTTAAAAAACCAAATTCTGTTGACATCAGCAGAAGTCAGGTTAACCACAACATTGCAAAACACAGGAAAATGCGACATTCGGTTTGTACTAAGCAAAACATTCCACAGACATTTCAGCTATGGTGCATAGCCCTAGTTAAAGGATATTGTGATAATCACAATCCGAAAAAAAAAAAGAAAAAATATATACATATGTAAAGCACTTGCTTCTCCTAAAAATATTTTACTTCACCTTTTTAAAAATAACAGCAAGAAACACAAGCCTGCTGCCTACTGAAGCTCTTGGTCAGTAGGCATGAAAATAAGAAATAAAATACGAATATCAAATGAAAACCAAATTGAATGCAACCCAAGAAATAAAAGTATTATCCAAGTAAAAGCTCCTTTCTGAGGGCAAGTCAGGAAACCACTCAATTATCCTGAACCAACAGAAGACGCTGTGCTACTCCAGATGGGGCTCCACAGGAAATGCTGAGTCCACTTTTTTTACATTCTCACTCTAGATTGAGAAAGGATCTGATTTTGTGGAGATGTTTCAGTGATATTTTTTGGGAGACATTTAAAATGGACTAGCTCAGGAATGCAAAATGGGACCCTGGAAACTACCATAAAAAGCAGTATATTGCAGCATGCAATGCCAGCCTTAATACATTTAATAAAGATTGCCTTTCTATAAACACAACAACTTGCTGCTTATGCAAATTTCACCTCATCCTTCCTTTGAAATAGCCTATCATTCTGGCTTGGTCCAACCAACTCCACACTTCACAACCACCACCAAAGCAGAAGTTGTAAGTACTTTGCTTTGCTGTATCCTCCCCTTCAAGAGGAAACCTTCTTTCTGTTGATCCTGTCAGAAGAACTAAGCATCTGAATCTCAACTGGCAGAAACACTGTGGATGAAAGTTTCAAAGTCCTGGGCAATCCGAGAGCATAATTCCTGTTCACGCTTGGACAAAGTCCTCAAGAGCTCTGACAATAATCAAAGAATATATTTTGTTATAATTGTAGGTCATCTTCATTGGATAAAGCTCTGTGGTTGGCTGTGATATGTTAGTGCCAAGAATCTACACCACCAATCTCCTATTTGATTTTTAACAGACAAGACCAAGCCACAGTGAAAGCTAAGTTTCAGCCTTAACGGGACTTCAAACATGTATCACCAAGACTTTGATTTAGGGACACTAAAAGGTACACAGGCCAGAGGTTGATAGGCGACTACACTAACAAAGACAAGGAATTGACCAAACATAGGGAAATGCACACTCTGTTCTTTTTCAGAAGAGATTGATAATCACTCCTTCTTTCTGTCCAAATGAATATTTCATTAGTCCGTACAAAATTAAAAAAAAAAAAAGGTTCAGTACAATAGATTTAGAGAGCTCCACCCTACGCATTGGTGTACTTTTCTGGAGAAGCAGGGGGCCACAGGATAGGCAGGAGGTTCAAATTCTGTCAAACAGGGAAATAATTGAATCTGTTCACATCACACATGGAGAAGGGTTCCAGTCATTAAGCATGGGGCTCTGCCTCCCTATTTGTTGAAAGCAGCTGGAGCAGGTTGGATGTAAATAGCAGCTCCTGAAGGCCAAGCTTACACATCCCAAGCCCTTTCCCATGGTGTTCCATCTGGCTGGGATTCAGCATTCTGGATTTGAGGTTTCAGCATCACTTCCTTAGAGACCTAGGTCTCATCAGACAGGACTGAGATCCCACCAGGTCTGTGGGCAACGTGCTGCAACATCCAAGTTCTTTAGGCAACTAGTTTGTGTACTAAAACTAAAGAAACAAGCAAAAACCTCACTGCAGTTTAGAACCAAGAGATGCAGTCAGGTGATTTACAGCTCAGAGCAGAGCAGGTCAGATCTTTGTTGAAGATGTAGCCTTCTGAGATATCAGTGCAAGAGCATGTCACAAAAGTGACTGGGTAATTCCTAGCACTTCAGCTATGACCTGTTTTAGTTCTGGTGTTTGGCTGCTCTGCACACCCTGAATAGTAACGACAACAGGCACATATTCTAACTGGTGGACTTAGATTAGATCTTAAGGGTCTTTTCCAACCTAAATGATTCTATGATTCTAATTTATGTGAGGTGATAATAGACTGCCACTAAATTTGGTACTAAACCCATTAAGAAGGTACCAGATTTGGAAGAACCTAAACCCTCTATTCCATAGAGGAGAGCTGTGTTCCCTGTAGCTTTGAGAGACAAGGTGGAAACTATTTTATCATGATCAATAAAACAGCATGCAATATGCAAAAAGCTTTTGAAATATTTACCGTACTAAAAAGCATAGAGATCTTGCTATAATTTTAACCATCACGTGTTATTTTGCATGGGTTTTATCTTTAAAAGAACTCAAGTGGGGAAAGATACATTCAGTACAAACTCTTCCTATGTAATAAGTCCAAATTTAAGATGCCCTTTTGCTAGTCCCAAAGGAGAAAGTCCATTTTACTTGGCATGAAGACAGGATAACTAAACCAACCTCCTTGCAGGCATGTGTCAAATGCGGTAATTAATGCTGTATCCTTCCCTTGACAAGTGGATTCACATGCAATTGACCATGAATAATACAATGAACGATGCTGTTAGCACACTTCAGGACAAATCTATACAATTTATTGTTAAATACTGTGGCAGATTTGTGGAGCAAGTTTGGTGGTCTGCTTCTATGATGGAATGTATAAAACAAAAAAAAACCAACCCAACAACAAACCTAACACAAAAAAAATCAGTTTGCACATCATTTACTTTTCTGTATAAGCTCAACTTTGACGGATACTGCTGTTTACTACCACACTAAAATGATGCACAAATATGAGTCAATCTAAGCTCTTCAATATTTAACAAGGTTTGCACACTATAAACAGCTGCTCACATAATGTGGAAATTCTGAAACTTTCTCTGAGCCTACATATGCCTTGACTTAAGCCAAAAAAATAAAGTACTGGATTGTTTTGTATGTATTACCAGTTTTTGACAAGCAAGCCAATTTTGCACTTCAATGAAGTCAAGATTGCAAATTTAGCATGAACTGAAGTAGCGTGAAGCAGCTGAGCTGAGATTCATGGGAAGGGGATCATCAGCACAGCAATATACAATACTGAACTGACAAACTCAGTCATCTTGTTACAGAACAAAGAGCACTGGTAACAACCACAGCGCGTATTCCCTATGATACGGTCAACCTCGAATCTGTAATACAAATAAGAACATTATTTAGAAGTCACACGCCAAGTGCTGGGAAGAACGTGGCAATGATAAAAGTGATTATCGTGGCATCAGGCAACTTTATCCTTAGGACTGTGTTTAAGAACGTTACGTACCAAGAACACTGCAAGCTGCAAGAAATTCTTGTGTTGGTACAGCACCGTATGGAGTTAGCTCCTTCATACAACTCAAGAGCATCTTCCTACAGCCTGTTAGTGCTCTATACAGAGCAGCTTCAACTCAGTCTCTGCAGTTTTGAATTGCTTCCTAGTTTGTATGAGGGATACATTCTGTTGGGATTCAAATCCAAAGTAAGTAGTTCCTACTGCCTGAGCTAACAGAGAACCAGGAGTTCTGCACATTAAAACCAGGGTCACGCATTTGCAATATTACTCAGAGCTATTCTTCTAACCTGCCTCAATACTCCTTGAAAACAGTTCAGCAGTCCTGGGGCTGGATATACTGACACTTCAGATGATCTCCATCAGCTTCATCCTAAGGCAGACCCTCACAGCAACATTGTGCAAGGTCCTAGGGCTGCTTTTGCACCATTTGTTTACTGCAATGGTGAGTTCATTGCTGCAGGCCAACACATTTTCTAGATCCTTAGCAGATCTTTCACACAGGGTTTCATTAAAGTGGTATCTCTCTCTGGGACAGAGGCAGAACAATATTTAAAGCAGTAGCTTCTGCTTTCTCAGGGATAAATTCACGGCAGAATTTGCAAGTCCCAACACCACCAACTAGTACCAGTCCTAGGAGGAGAGAGCTAACGCGTCGACATCCAGCAAGCAGCTGTCAAAGCTGGAGAGACATTCCCTGGGTAGGATCAGAGCCTAAATAATATGCCTTTGCAGAAGCAGTCATCCAATTCTACCCCATGCTCTGAGTCTTTCCTGAAGCTAAATAGCAAAGTTACACTGAAAAGACCCACAGAAAAAGACTCTGTCCTCCTCTGCAGTAACCCAGAGACCAGGATGGGAATCTAGGTTTGGTGATAGGAGACCTCTTCTCAAATCCGCCCTGACTGTTGCAGGGATATCAACACAGGCTTCCCACATCTCATGCACTTCCCCACCAGATCACTGGATATTCTAGGACAAGTGGTCCTCATTCCCTGTTATAGATGTTCGCATTCCGCACACTTCAATCTCACCCTCCCGTTGCAGTGCATGCAAAGACGAGCTGGCTCCAGAATCAATTCCTCTCCTTCTCCCTGGCCCCATATAAATTATTTAATAGAACAAGAGCAGCTTCAATAGGAACTTCACATCCTGCAGACTACCTAACAGCATGGTTACCAATGCAGTTCTCCAAGAGAGAAGGGGCAGGACTCCAGCCTGCTCAGACTCCCACGTGGAATTTTGGGAGGCTGTACCTAAGAGGCATGCTGCCCGTTCAGATGAAAGGGAGTAGGTATTTTTCCACCTAAGATGCACGGCAAACACTTCGGAAGCAGTAAGTCAGTTATGCACATATCTACCCAGGGAAATTTAGTAATTAAGCTTTTTAGGTGCCCAATCACCATTTTGGATACTTAATCTAAGTTAAAAAAAAAAAAAAAACAAAAAAACAAAAACCCACACAAAATCCAACCAACCCCAAAAAATCCCAAACCACCAACCTGAAAAGGATACTACAATCAAAGCAGTTTTAAAACTGCACAGAACATTTTTAATTATTTATTAGAATAATCAAGCATATAACAAAGAGGTGTGACTATAATGAACTGAAAAGTGAACAGCAAATAAACATCTTTATACCTTGCTTTTAAATTTTGCAAGACTAAGATTAGAGCCTTATATGACAGCGCTACTAAACCTTCAGTGAGACACAGGTAAATTAATACACAGGAAGGTCAGTGATGTGCTATATGAAAGCATAGGTTTCCCAAATCGTTAGATGTCAATTAATTCAAACAACAACTTGTGTAAAAATTGGAAGGCTTAAAGCAACCAAAAGTCTGGCATTACTTACTGTTTAGCTGCAACGTGAAAATTGTTTGTGTGGTAATTTAGTAATATTTTCCCATTCAACTCTACCATAGTGTTTTTTATCCTTACCATTCCTTCCTAAGAAAACAGTCTGTTCTTCTGGGAGGACATTATATAGCCTGCCAAATTCACACCATTTGACATTTACCAGGGAAGTAGCATGTTGTCATCAGTGTAAATAATGCTGCTTGTCCCAAATCCCACTGAGTCACCATATTGCCGTGCTGTTTGCAAATGCACAACTTGGAGGAAATCTACCATGGTTTACTATTATGTTGTAGAGCCAGTCAATCAAAATTTTGCTGGAATAGTACTAGAGATTTTGTTTTGCCTTACAGAGCCCTGGAATATGACCAAGTAAAAGCTCCACCTGCCACAAAATACAATTAATTCTAGTCCATAGCTTTAGCAGTGTAAAGAGCAATGCAGATTAGTTGGAGAGGAAAAAGTGAGGGGAGATAAGCTATAAGAGCCAGTCCACCATCCATGCTGCTCGTTCTGCAATCCGCATCATGGGAGGGGAGGGGAGGAGAGGCAAGAAGAGCACTCCATCTTATGTCCCACCATTAGACAGGCTAAGAAGTGCACAACATGGAAGAAAAGTGAATTCAAGGTTATTGAAGAGACATAAATTAGAAGAAAGTTTTTTCAAAAAAATGGATGCCAAACTCATGCCTAATAAACCCATGCACCTGTATGATGCTTAAGAACCATATACATGCACAAATATATGTATGTATGTGCATGTAAGTATGAATGTATACGGTTCCTAAGCACTGGTGTGCACAATTCTTAAAGATTTTATTTATATCATGACAAAAATGAAAGAACATAAGGGTGGGGGGGAATAAATCTATTAGGATAGGTCATGTGCTAACCAAGTGTGGAGGTGGTCTGTATAACATCTCTGAAAGGAAGAAGAACAGCTGATTAGGGACCAAAGCCCTTCATTATTTCCTGTATCCTTCATTTTTCGGTGACCTTAAAGCTTTAGTTAAATTTGCTTCAGTAGTTTGCCGAAAATGCCTTGAACACTTATTGCCTCGTAGATTTTCCCAAGCCTCTCAACGTTTATCTCTTCTGACTCCAATTTTCCCAGTGTAAAAATGAAGTCAGCTAGAAATCTCACACACAGCTGTGAAACTTAATTGCAATTTGGTGTCATTGGGCTCACCAGTCTCGAACACTCTTTGTGCAGGGGAAATAAAACTGAAAATTAAATATAAATACAGGAAAAGGTTTAGGCAGAAAATATGAAGGGCCCTGTGTTCAAAGGCATCATTTCATACTAATCATGAGAGGGAAAACTATAAACTCCCTGACAATTTGCATTATAAGGGATGCCAAACAATCTGAGTATCTTACCCCTGTCAGGTAAGGTTTGTTCTGACTTGATGTTTCTGAAATACTACCACATATTTTAAGTACTTAATGTTTGCCTCTACAAAAAAAGAAAAAAAAAATTGAAGAAAATTGCAATTAGATCAATATAAGATCTATCTTAATGCCTGCAACTGATGATAATAACTTCTATTATTAAACGGGAACATGTATTGTTTATTCTAATGATGAAGCCACAAGGAATATGGTTTTTTGGAGCACGGTGCGTTTTTTTCCCGGTAGATGAGCACAATGACATAGAAAGGCATTTAAGCATATCTTTAGAATTAAAAACAATGGGGTTTAGAATTTTCTAGATTAACCACTTGAAAGATTGACATTACTGAGCTATGCTGTGGTTTCCAAAATAAAAGCCTTATCCTAATACCATTTAGATTCAGTCTTCTAGTAAATACAGTAAACAGTGTCAGGTATTTGAGCATCAGATAAATAACAGACAGCATATCACTCGTATGCCCTTGCCTACTATCGTGGTAGGTCATTATAATAGTAACAGAAAATTGAAGAGTGAGCCATTACCACATCTCCTAGTAGGGCTGGAGGAGATAGCACTCCAGCAGGATTTTTTGTTTAGTTATAAATCAGATGTTGAAATTAAACTCCTGCTTTGTTTGTGCATATTTTAAAAAAAACAACAAAAAACCAACAAAAAACCAACAAAAAACCCCAGCAAATCAAAACCAACACAAAAAACAAACACACACAGAAAAAAAAAAAAACAAAACCCAAACAAAAAATCATTTCCACTATCAATACATAGAAATCTCATTCCCCAACTTTGAATTCCAATACTTTTGTTCATTTTATCAACACCCAGCCATTTTTTACCTTCACTATAACTGAACTCTGGAAGGCAATGGAGTTTATATCACAGTTAAGTTGGGTCAGAATCTAGCCCCAAACCTCATACTACAGCTCATACTTCCACTAATTACTCTTATCACTTTGCAGCAGACAAATGTTTCTACTTCCAGTGTAAATTTATATCACAACTCAACCATGTTAAAGGTAGAGCAATATCAGGTTCTTGGAAAGAGATCAAATTATTTAATATAGGACTTTAATCTGCGGTATTTAGGAAGACAATCAGTGTGAAATATTAAGAAAATAATTTTAAATTGTGCACCCACATTCATGCCCGAATCATATTGTTTGAGCATATTTTTAGCTTTATATATTGTGAGTAGTGCCAGTTGCTGTGTAGGACTATCTAAGCAAACAAAGTCAAACACAAAAAACAAAGAAAAACAACAACAAAAAAACCCAAACAAAACCAAAGAAGCATTCAAAAAAAAAAAGGGTGGGAAGGGGGGAGAGAAGAGGGATCAACCCACAAAATATTGTACCTGAGCATTACAGCTAATAAAATATTGTAAGAGCCATTTTGGATCTTTTCTATCTTCAGGTATCCAAACATTCAAAGTCCCCAAGAAATCACAGCCACCTAACCCCAGGTGGCTGGGGTTCTCTCCTGTCTTTCAAATAGAGTCCAGTATGAAATATGCCAGTTGTTTATGATCTGCATCCACTCTCATCCTACTTAAACATGATGCCAGCATATTATAACTGTAAATCATCAACATCAGAAATGTTGACTACTGAAATTAGAGCAACAGAAAATTGTTGACATGTCAAAGAAATTATTCACGTGGCACAGCAGCCTCCCTTTGCATGGTCCTGTCCTTATATTTGCATGAACTCCATGCATTTCTTGAGCCTGAAGTCCTTCATCAGGATCTGAGTTTTAAATGCCACTGCCCTAAAAAAACCTGAACCTACACCCTAGGCAGTGTAGAAGTAATGAAGCAGCAAAAAATTATTATTGTATTTAATAACTGAAATGCTGTTCCAGCTGCAAGAGAATTCAAGTCCCACTGAGGAGGTGGCCTATGCATCCACATAAGGAGGTCGGTAGACAGACCATCACCTCGTGGTCCAAGTACCACCATTAAGACCTGTCTGCTCTTCAGATAACTCCCTCCACATATGTGAAAAATGGGTTTAACTTCACTGCCCTATTTACAGGGAGAGGGGAAGCTATTCTTCTACTAACCCAAGGGAGAAACAAAGAAATTAAGTAGCAAGTGAATTTCCCAGTATCTTCCAGTAACACTCTAGAAATGGTCATGGAATTTTATGCACCTCCCTTCATTACACAATATGTCTACATATACAAAAAGAAGTTTGGGCTCAAAGGTTAAAATTTCCACTTTCACTTACAAAAGTCTAGACAAAAGACGCACACACACACAAAACCAAAAAAACCCACAAAAATAGAAGTATCCAGCCTATGGCCTCTGGATTGTACCCAGCCCATCAGAACAATTCATCCAGCCCAATCCTTGCTCTGGAAGTCATGAGACAGGGCACAGAGTTGGGTACAGAGATTAATTGCTCCAGATGTTTGTTAACCCAATACTGCCAAAGGATCCCTGTTCTCCCCCCACCCCATCATGTAACTTGAGCTGTGTCCATCATATGACTAACAGGCAAGTACTCCCCATCACAGAAAACACATCTTAATCACACGAAGGCACATATGAACGTTGTCCACATGACGTTTCTTGTAAACTTGTCAGGTAGACATCAGTTGCATGTCACCCCAGCATGGATCCTCCTGAAGTGGACATCTACACAGCACTGAAGAGTTTGACCCTTGAGTTATTCCATTAGATGCTATGGGGCTTAAAACAATGTGACATTTAACTGGCTTCAGAAAAGAGGAAGAAAGTTCGAGAGTTCCCATCTACTTGTGACCGAGTTTGAAGAAATTATTCCATTCAAAAGGTTTGTTTGAGCCTGACCTGTTTTTTTCAAGTTTCACACTCTTTTAACAAACAGCTGAGGTTGAAGCTCATGCTAACAGTGTTTAGAAGCCTATTTTTTGAAGACTATTTTTCAATAGCATTCTTCATCTCCAGAATTGGGTAGGTCTTTAAAAATAAACTTCATAGGAATACCGTGAAAAGGAAACAGTGCAGAAGCACAAAAATAGACTCAGGAGTCCAATAACAAACTATAAATCATTCATTTCCATCACACACTGACTTGCAACAACACTTCTGCTTTTACTAAAGAAAGTAAAGAGTTCAGGACATGTAGGGAGAGGTTCATTCATTCTATCCTGAGAGCATTTCAACTTGCTCCCAAGACCATGGCATCACAGGAGACCATGGTATAAGTCGTCTGTCTTGCCTCAGACAGGCTCCAGTACTATCTCACTATGGCTGACAGAAGGGATGTGTGAGGTTGTCCAAGTCCCTTGAGAACTCAAGGCAGATCTCAAACAAGCTTGGGTCCTGCTCATGGGATGTCTGCTGCAGAACTGCACTCCTCCTTATGGAAACATGTTAAGCTTCTATCAGAAAGTTACAGGCAACAAGAAGAGTTGAAATGGGGAAGGAAGGGGGAGCAGGGTAAAAAGAAGTTGAATAACACCGTGGCTAAAACCAAATCAAGTGACAGAGGAGCACACGCCGCATCTGCAAG
The DNA here is from genome assembly GCA_025774025.1 of Xenus cinereus. NCBI lineage: Eukaryota > Metazoa > Chordata > Aves > Charadriiformes > Scolopacidae > Xenus > Xenus cinereus. Next base: position 67,751,901 of record JAOXJK010000032.1, read on the forward strand.
CACTACAATGGCTGTCCACTCACCCCTACCATTCCCAGACCAGGAAATTAGCTTGAAACAAGGATATTTTTTTGTTGTTGTTGGAATTAACACAGTTCAGATTACTTGGCTAGCCTCCAAAATTCATTTAATGCTTACTGTAAACAATACATTGATCAGTCACACCTACCGTGTGGCTCCAAAAAAATAAAAATAATTGCACAAGAGAACAATTTAGAAAAGCATATAGTCCACATTTGCCACAGTAAAGAGGAACTGGTTGTGGTGAAGGAATACATAATATGAATTAACACATCCCAAATCATTTGATCATAATGATAGGAGTTGCCTTTGATCCAAGACAACTGGAAAAGTCTTTTTGACTGAAAAGAAAAAAAAAAAAAAACCACCAACATGAATTCTAATTAGTGTGAGTAATACATAAACTGATTCTTTATAGAAAACCCACTTTAATTCAGTGGTCAGAAATTGGTGAAACATACATGTCAAAAAAAGGACTTCCAATCACATGCAATTTACCTTTATTTTACCAAATTTTACTATTAATATGCTTAATTTCTAGTACTATCAGTAAAATCCCCATGTTCTATAGGAAATACAGTTTCATAGCCCAACTTGTTCCCTCCTGGAACCCCTCTAGGACAATCCCACCATGTTACTAGAGAACAAAAATAAAAAAAATCAAATGCACATAACCATCCAGTGAATAATGAAGAACCAAGAGCCCATAAAATGAAACCTTCATTTAAAAGTATAATATCATTTTGTTTGTTTTCTGTAACGCTTAATGGCTCTGTATTTTTCTTGGTTTCAGGGGACCTATACAGACGGGACCTCAACTATGAAAAGCCAGTGGAGCCAGTTTCAAGGCAGGCAAAAGGACAGGGCTAACAGGCAGAAGAGAGATGTCCTCCTCCAATTAGTAGGAGATCCAAAGCAGGTTGCAAATGGTGAGATATGCACCAGAAAGAGCTACAGGGTTTAGCATCTTCTTTCCCAATTTACACACACTTCCTCCCTGGACTAAGTGAAAATTTTTCCTTTTGGGAGACTAGGAAATTTACCAAATTAGGCAAAGTCTGTTTGAAAAAAGTTTCAAGTTTAAAAATAAAACTTTTCCTTGAGCTCTGGCAATTGTATTGCTAACAACAGATTTTCTAGTACAATAGTGGCAACATAGTGAAGACTTTTTTTAAACACTACTGGGTTAAGAAATCAAAGCCTATCATTCAGCTATGGGGATAAAATGTGTAGTCTTTATGTTAAGAAACAATACTTACAGACTACATGCTACAGTCTGTCTATTGTCCTGCATTCTTTGTGCGCCACAAACTTACAGGGAGCTGAGATTCTGTTATCTCTGGTAAATTAGCACTGATTAGACAGTATATGTGCAGCAAAAAAAAAATAATCAGATTTACAATAAGGCACAAGAAAATTCTAGATTAGTTGTTTATAAGCAAAACTAAATTTTAAAGAGAGGACTATATTACATGTCAGGTTGGAAAGCAGAGTCTAATGGTCATATTAGCTTCTAATGAATCAGAACAGCCGTATTAGCTTCTGTTCTGCGCAGCAGGAGACCAGAACAGTAGTCATCCTCTAGTCATGGAAAGGACTGCATGAGAGCTAAGCCTTTATAACAGTACTTGTGGGCTCACCCTGTACACCTGTCCTGTAAGAGCAAAGATTAAAATCTTAGCATTGGCATAATTGGAGAAAAAGACATTAAAAAAGTAACAGTTCAAGGTACAATCAACATTATCACTCACTTACATACTCCTAACAGTAACGTCTAACCCTTCAAAAAAGTAGATTGCTCCCTCGAGGGCTTTCAAGATCCCCAAACCTGTAAGCACACTACCACATTTATCATAGAGGTATTAATTAAGCCATGGAATAGAACTGTTCACATCTCATTTTACCTAGCTTTCAAACCAGGTGAAGCTGTACATATTCTATTGTTGCTGTGTTAAAAAAAAAAAAAAAAAAAAAAAAACAAACCAAAAAAAACCCACACACACACAGAAAAAAAAAAGAGAGAGAAAGAAAAGTTTCTCCAAAATGTGTGTAAATGGCTAAGCATGATACAAGACAGACTTACAGCAATTCTGACCATGAATCAAAACAGTTTTAGTAAGCCACCATCTTTGCTACCTGAGAAAAGTACTATTTTTACTTTTGTTTTAATCAAATCTTATAAATAAACCTAGGATGGAACTGTTATGTAATTTATTTTCCTACGGACCCAAGTAAAACCTGACTATCACCAAAAGCAGTATTGATTAACACTCCTCAGCAGTGCCAAAGATACTCTACTAAACTGCATGCTGTACAATCAAGAACCTTAGAATAAACTAATGTACTTTATGTACAAAGTGAACTATGTTCTACTATAAACAAACTTTTTCTTGCTCCCATCTCTTACTAGCAGCCAACGGAGTGAGGAGTAACAAACTCTTCAGGAACACGTTTATCCTTTTAAGCAGAAATGGGAGCTAACAGAACAACACAACCAGAAGATTGAAAACAGTAATGGTCTACAGTAGGAGAGAAAAGAAGAGGAAGAAAAATGGAAGTGGGTGGACAGCAGCTGAGCAGCAAAAGCAAATGGAAGGGGTGGGAAGGCAGAAAAGAGCAGATGAGTAGGGAAGGAGACAAATGAGATGTGAGAAGAGACAGAAGACAAAATTACCAAGAGTTAGTCTAAAACAGCGGTTCCTAAATCATGGCTCAGCCACAGGAAATTGCAAAGTCAGCCTGACAGGAAGATTAAATTACAGTGCTGCTGTCAGCATCTTAGCTCTTGAGTGGTGTTGCCAAGAGTCAGCCGTGGCTGGGAGTTACTGCCCTACCGCATGGCCGGTGCAAGTGCCGTCACAACCGTATTAGCCAAGTGTCTCATGAAGAGGAGGAGAGATGCAGCAGAGAGTAGGCATATGGGAATGGGAATAGGGAGGAAAGAAGAACCACCAGTGAGCTCAACTGGAAATGAGATCGAGCCTTCATTAACTGGTCCACATACTAAGATAGCTACCACACAAGTCACACTTAACAAAGCACTATGAAAGACGGAAAGCCTTTCGTTAAACAGAGCCCCAAAACCTGCTCAGGAATCAAGGTGAGCTCCTATGCAAAGATATCTAAATTACATAAAAATGAAATCTATGGTAGACACAAAGGTTTCATACAGCATTCTTAAAAATGCTGAAATTGTACCTGATGAAGAAATAAAACTCTAGATGGGCGACACATGCAATGAAAGGAGAACTGTGGTGTGTAGGGAAATGCTCCGAGATACAACCGCATATTTTAATTCATTAAAGACATTAGCCACATAAGATAACATGCTGTCCATATAATCCATAATATCTTAGACTGTATAATCAGTCCAACCAGAATCAACATGCAAAGGGAAAGAGGGTTTCCTAGAGATACCCATCCTGACTGACCTTCACCAAAACACAACTAAATATAGAAGAGACTGCAGGTATGGATGGACACAACCTCCTCCTCTGCCCCAAGTTAATCCAATACTGCAAATAAAAATTAAATAATGTTTTACAGGACTTTATCATTGAGTACAGTCTCCCATTATGCTGACTTATGCTGCATTGTTAGATCAGAGGAAACCTGGGAGGAAGTTAAAGGCCTGTTTCTACTGAGAAACACTACAAAAAGATGGAAAATATTTGTATAAGCTGAAAACATACCGTAAGTGTCTCTTCTGTACTTCTTTCTCTTTGTACTGGAGCAACTGGAAATTCAAGAAGGGATTTTACTGTCTTCCTTTTGGCTTTTTCCATTTGAATATTAGTAAAATAGTTGACAGCAGCAAACTCAATGAGAGCAGAGAACACAAAGGCAAAGCAGACCGCTATGAACCAGTCCATGGCAGTAGCATAGGATACTTTTGGCAGTGAATGTCTTGCACTGATGCTCAACGTCGTCATTGTCAACACCGTGGTTATTCCTTCAAAGAAATATAGGAAAAGCATTGCTGAATGTGAGTAAAACAAACTGAGAATAGGCAAGCAGCTTCCAAAAATTTTAAACCACTTAGGAGTCCTTCTCCTATTCCTGCTTGTGAATAGTGCATTAGATTTTAGGCATGGCAATCACCACCTATCTATGAGCATCTATGCACACAAATCAGTTAACCAGTTTTTAAAGGAGGCACGGAAGCAATGACTTCAGCTGATCATCTACAGTTCACATGAAGAAAACATGGAAGCCTTAATTTTGTATTTTTTCATGCCAAGCTCAGTAAAATTTCTTACAAGTTATTTTCTAAACATTTGAAGATACTTTCAGTTGTTAAATAGGGGAGCGCTCCTCAAACTGCAACAAAAACATGATTTTTTTTCCTGTAATGGGTTCAGAATCCCACCTATTACTCTGCCTGTGTTCCTCTTATCCCACTCATAATCCAGGTGCCATGAAGTCATGGCAAATTATTTTGGTGCTAAGGAAAACTAGAATATTATGTTAACACCTCTGTTAATTAGTAAACCATAACCTTATCTTTTAAATCCTCTTGCTACTACTCAACCATTGAAATTTAATTAGAATTTCATCTTCTGAAAGAACAACTTTTTAATTAAAGTGTGCAGGCATGATCACTGAGCTCAAAATATGACCACTTCATAGTAATACTTCAAATGCAAATACATGCTCTATAAAACCAAGGTGTGGGGTTATTTTCTTTTTTCATCCAAAATATCCCATATTATACAAATCTAAAATACTGAGTATATAGTGAATACTGCTTAAGTCCTACTATGATAACCCCAAGGAAGATTGAATACAAATGGAGATGTCTTTACTGTCATGTAAAGAACACTGTTTTAATTCAAGATGAGATGCATCTGCTAAGAAGAATTCTAAATAATTAAAAGCACTTTTTCCAACAGAATCCTCACATCTCCTGTCCCCTAAACAGTGCTGTCCTGTCTGGGTGATCTAATATGAAAAAGCTTCACCTAGACGCTGCCATACAGAGAACAGAACACAATGAAACCAGTCTCTCCCATTAAAGAAGAAAAAAGAAAGAAAAAAATAGTATAAGAACCAGTTCATAAAAGCACAAAGAATATCTCAGAGCAAACCCAGCAAGATAAAAACACAGATGCAAGCTCACAAAACCTTCTCTAGTGGGAAGGTGTTGAAAAACACACCACTGAAAATGTTTAAATCTGAGGAAGAAAAAAAGGAAAGTTATTTTTTTCCTGGAAGAAACCTATCCCTGCTTTGTCCTATGCTTTCTGATTCTACCTTTGTCCACTTCAAGCAAATAGCTTGTCTGAATTGTCTTTTTAAAGACATTTTTTAATAGATGCAAGAATAGGGCGAAGTGATGTGAATGACCAACCATTCCCCAGATACAAGGAGGAGAAGGGAGGCCTTGAAAATATTATAGTTTACTGCCACAGTCTTAATCGGTTTCTGCCCTATTAAATCATTCTTCTGGGAGGCTTGCAGTTGCCACTGTAACTGCCCTTGGATATGTGCCATAGTGATTTACAGGGTAGTGAACTAAGTTCTGGTAAAAAATATTATATACACACGTGAACTGTGATTACCCAGAGCTAAATACTTGCAAGCTTCTAATTAGAAATGCACATAACCATATAAAAATATATTAAGAGTATTGTAATATAAAAATTAATTTTAAAAAACTGTTTGAAAATCACTGCTGTCTTTCCTCTAAGAAACGCCAGCCTCCCACAATCACCAGATTGGGATGTCTGAAGCTCTGACGGCAGAAATCACAACCTGATGTACCTTAGTTCCTCGTGTGTTCTTCCTCTGTTACCTTTGCCAAGTTTTCCCTAATCACGCAGCATCCAATGGAAAGATCTCTTGGTTAGCCTCTTCTGACCGTTCCTCTAGAAAGCTGGTATCATAGCAGGTATTCTGGCTTCATTCCTATCTCTGGGCTGCAACATTTCTGTCTTTTTTTAAGAAAACCTTTAGAAAACAGGGTCTCTTTGGAATTTGTCAGAATTTAGCCACACTTGAAGCCACTTGCTTTCAAAGGCATTTTAGAGACTTATCTGTAACTTAGTGGATGTCCAAACTACAATTATTAGTAGTAGTTTTCAGTTTCATATATGGATATAAGGGCACATATTACATATGTTTCTCTATAATTTGTACATTTTTAATTATCACATTTTTTCTGTAAACACCGATTCTACCTTTCCAGTTCATGGCAATAATCCCTTCAAAAAAGTACCATTACTCAACATCCCTGCAAAGACATGTGCAGTATATATATATACATGCTGCATATATATGTATTAGGCAAATTAGTATATTTTATATATATAAATGTATAAATAATGTATAAAGCCTAATGTAATGGTTGAGTTAAGAGCTAGTGGGGCTCTTACTAGGTGTACAGGTTGTTTTTCCTGTAACTAATCACTAACTGTGACTAATTTGTGGTACTAAACAGGATACACACTATAGTTATGTGTTTGAATGGGCCGTCACGTAGAAACATTAATTCCTATCGCTCTTGCCAGCATCTCTCTATCTATAGAAAGGCTTTTTGTAGAACATTCTCTTCCTGATTAGTCCTGCTTTAGATTACAGTGCATTATAAAGTCAAGATGTTGCTCCATAAAGACAGCTTTTAAAAATGTTTTTATCCTACTTCTTTGTTAGGAATCATATTTCCATTTAATTTCTTATGCTTTGTCTTCCATAGAAGCTTTTTTTTTTTTTATTTGCAGAGTTCACTGTAGCATCTCATTCAAGTGGTATTTTGATGAGGGCAATTTTACTATCTTGTGATCATTTTGCTTTTTGAATTCATTTTCATAACGGCAACATCAGAAAGGAGAGAAGAGTACTAAACATGAGATTACGGTAACGGGATCTAAGCCTTACTCACACCAAGCTTCCACGGATAACACAGATAATTTGTAAGAAGACACCTGCACATCGCGCACACTCCCCATCAAGTTATTTTAAAGGGATTTTAAAACATGCGAGTTCAAGTAATTACACTACTGTCCACTGGAGCATAAAACTGTTCTGGGTGTAGACTGAGGACTTGACTGGATTACTCAGGGCCAGGCCTTCCCAATTTGCTTCCCCACGCAGGTAGAATGCCCACAGATGTATATCCGTGTGCCACAGACAATCATGTCACCCTCCTGCTTAAATATTCCAAGTTTCTCTTCAGATTCCAAGGATTCATATAATACATTCTTCATATATCAATAGCAAAAAATCCTCCAAATTTATATTATTCCCTTATTTCTGCACTAGCACCGAGGCAGTACACCCCGTCCTCTAAAAAGTCCTATTCTGGTGAGTCATTAAAAGAGAAAGTACGAGAAACAATAAAGAAGAAATAATTACCAAACACAGTTCTAGCTGGAACGGACTCCTTATTTATCCAAAATGAAACTTGAGAAAGGATCACGGTCATAATGCATGGGATATAGGTCTGAATCATAAAATAACCCATTTTTCGTCTGAGGTGGAAGTAAACTGTCATAACAATATATTCACCTAAAAAAAGAAAAAAGAAAAAATTTTTCTGACTGTGCATAAAATTTGTGTGTTGCAGAAAAACTGCTTCAGATTACCAGCTAGGATCGTTTAAGATGATGCTGTCATACCACTTAACACGCGTAGAAAGATACATTCCTTAGAGACAAGAATAAAACAGTTTTAAACAAAAAATTCTAGTAGTAGTACGTCCTTACAGTGCCATTCAGAAGCTGCTATCAAAAATACTATAAATGTACAGCTAATACTAGATCACTTTTTACAGCATAAGTACAATTTAAAAAATTCTTTTGGTATCTGTTGAAGAAGAGACCCCCATAACACAAGCTATCTACCTACCATAGTATCCAGAACATTGTGGTACCTACCTGCCAAATAAAACAATAAGAACAATGATGCACATTAAATTACATGGAAGCATCTCGGCTTTTTACGAGGGTTATACATCAGCATCACTATGACAGTGAAACAAATGCAAAAATCATTGGCAAGAATTAAAAATATTGTAAATTTATCTAAAATATTATCATTCATATTAAGCAAACTAACAAAAAAATCACTGTTTTACCATAAACTGTCTAAACAAAGCACTACAGAATGAGCGTTTGGGGGATAGTAAGGAAATTCTGCTATTAACTCATAATAATCAATATGCTGAGAAGAGTATTGCAAAATGCTGTTTTATCTTTGAGAAAAACATTCACAGAGCAATACATGAAATCTCTCTGCTTTATCTGTTTCATTTTGACCATCTCGCAACACCCAAACTTGCTGATGCTTAGAAAACGATTCCAAATTTTAAAAATATTTTGGGAATATGCTTGTTTATCACCACGCTGCTCATCAGTGATACTTCACTCATTTCGGATGCCTGTAGTTGCCATTTGCCTTATTTCTTACAGCACAAATCAGCAGAAGTATCTATTGTGACTAATGCATTTGTGCCTATCCTTATCTGACTAGAGGGTTTTTATGGCTTTAATAACCCATTCTGTATGCTGTACTTCTATCCCGAGCTGTTTGCACCACCAAACAAAGGAAGTCTTTTGCACATAATGTGGATACAGTGCTGAGAAATTACTTCCTCACCCAGGCATCCTCTTGACTCTTCAAACTGCATTTTAAGCAGTGATTAAATGCTCATTTTGTCCCTCGGAGTAATGATCTCATTCTAGCTTTCTGAAAGACCGTCGCAATCTACTGTAATGAATCTGCAAATGTAAATCTGAAGGAGAGAAACCTAATTCAGATGTATGCTCTCAGCCCTTAATATATACCCTATGACATTCAGTAGAACACCTTACAGGAAAGAAAGAAAAAAAGCCTTGGGAAATGTTATAGTGTTAGTTTTACCTCACGTTGATTTTTACTAATGAGATTCCTACCTGTAATTGATTTAATGGTTTCAGTGGATACCGTATGCCCAAGCAGGTCATACTGAACTAAACTGGAAGACTCCTCAGGAACTTCCACTGACTTCTCAGGTCCTTTTGTCCAGGTATAAATCATTTCACTCTTTGGATAAGCATCTACAACACAGCATCAGTTTGCATAAATAGGAAACTTCTTCTCATAGCCTGCTAAGAGCACACTCCAAACCTACTGAAATCAAACAGCAAGACTCACACTAACAGCTTTTTAGGAGACACCCTTCTTGTTAAGTTACCCCCAAAAGCCACCCCCGGAGGAGAACAAATAGCAGCTAAGGTCATATGTCAGGTGTCACACACAAATTCACTTCGCATTTGCACATGAAGTCTAAACATGAATTCTTTCTGGATCAGCCCTTATTGGGTATGTAAAGTTTATCTTTAAATTATTTCAGCATTTTCTATCTAAAATTTTATCATTAAAATACACTAATATATAAAAAAGGGCATGTATAATTAAGATACATTTTGGAGACTGGGCTCACATTCCTTTCAGAAAATAATGATTATAATAAAAATTATAATATACTGAAAACAATAATATTTTAAACTTATGTTTAAAATATTTGCCGGAAACAAGAGGTCAGTAAAAGATTTACAAGAGCCCAAAAATAAGCACAACCAAAGAAACACTTTACATTTAATACAAGAGACATGACGTAAGGCTAGCACTCAATCCCTACACAGCCCAAACTCCTGTTAAAATTACGTTAAATCAGTCTTGCATTTGAAATGGCTACATCATTCAAGTTTCACTGAGAAAGATATCAGATTAGTGTGAAGTACAATTTCTGATGGTTGGTGATTCTGCCTGAAGAAATATGCCTGTGGAGAAGCCCCCACTATTGAAGCTCTCCTATGGTACATCTGATACCAAACCCAATTCTGGCAGCACCTGGTCTCCAGTCTCACCATAATAGGGATGAAAACCCTTATCAGAGCAGTATCTTTACTATCCCCCTTTTGGTTGACTACCTAGCCGTATAAGCTAAACTTACGTTAAGGAAAGACTGTGAGTAGCTTCCAGCCATTTCTAACCTCAGCACTTCTGGGGTCAAGAAAAACAGATTGGTGTCCAGCCACTGACTACATCTGAGTGTAAAGCAGGGAAGTCAGCAACCGAGGGGGTTTAGAAAAGTGACCAGATAGTTGACAGAATGCGCCAACCATCCCCAGGTGGTATCAGAGGTCTCTGCTGTGGATTCAAACGAGGGAATCATGACTATCTCCCCTTGGGTCGTTATGCAGTATGTCCCAAAATGTTCCTTCTAGCCAAAGTTTGGAGATTATCCAAAAATCTGCATCTGATTTCAAAGCTGAAAAGGAAAGTCGCCAGCACTAAGATTCCTCTCACCAGTCTAAAAATTATTTATCTAGACTAAACTTCCCATGCAGACTCCCATTATAGACCAGGAGACAGACAAATATTACAAAAGATCAAATCTTTGCTCGTAACCTGCACATCTAACGGAATGTCAATGTGCCCCTACTGACTGTAGAGAAAGCCAGAGAACCTACTTCCCTTGGTGCCTTTTGCCTGGCTGTTGGAAGGCGAGACAGAAACCACCCTCTTTGTCTTCTCCAGAGAATCGCTCACTTCTCTGAGTATCCAATTCCTCCCTAAGAACTAAGAAAAACTATGTATTTCAAGCAACTGTGTAGCCAGAATAGTGGGGTTTAACATAACAGCTGAATCGCTCCCTGCTTTTCAATTTTCAGCCTGGGTTTAATTTTTCAGGCCCTAAATAAAATTCCGAAAGAACTTAACAGGAGTTTTGTCTGTATAAGGATTGTGTATCAAGACTAATACTCAGAAAGTTCAGTAATTGTTCAAAATCTACTTCTACTATTTAAATTCTGTAGTTACAAGAAATTTCATAATTGCAACTTACAACTCCCAAATTTGAGAGGACAAGCATGACCATCCATGGGAAAATCCACTAATCTCATGGGACACTCTGCACTTATTGTAAGCCTATAATGGAACAAATTAAATAGTCTCTGGTTGCGATTTTGTCTAAGCAGTATAACTTTTTGCATACAGTAATTGTAAGAAGCTGAACAAACAAGTTAGATACCTCATTGTGTACAGGATGGTGCCATTTCTCATTATTCTGAAGAGTTTATTTGGGGCTGTCATATTATGTGCAACAGACTTTTTCCCATTCCTGAAGAAAGTGTCAGGAGTCCACACCTTTGAAACCATCAAGTTGTTAAGTCTTAAAATTTCAATAGGGCCATCATATTTTAATCTTTTGTCTACCCATGTCTGACGGAAGAAGACATCCATCGTATACTCCTGTATTGAATTGCAGAGAAACAAAGATCACATTTGCATGTATGTTTCCTGTAAAAACCAGAAATACCTCAGGAGCAAAGAAATCAGTACTAAAGCAAATGCTAAGTCCACTACACAAATATATTTTCACCAATTAAAGTGTGTTGTGTACTCCTTAATGGCTTAATTTCTCACATTGGTCATATCAATAAATCGCTACACATATTTAATCGTTAAGGAATAATTAATCTAATTAGGTTGCAGGAAGCAGGCAACTGAATTTGTAGTCAAGCATAAAATTGAAAACAAAATGATCTCTGACAGTAAGTGTCAACAGATTTTTAAGGAAAAGATATCCATGGATTTTCTGCTGCTGGCTAAATTAAAAATACCAGGACAAATTATTACTTCCACTTTAAAGTCAGGAAAGAAAATTTAATTTCAACTGATGGAAAGTAAGTTTTGGGTTTTGTTTTTTTTTTTTTAAAGTGAGGAAAGGTAAATATTTCCTTTGTCAAGCCCACAAAACAGGGATAAATATGAATATATATGGATTTGTTTTTAACTATGTAACTATCTCATCAAATTCCTCAGAAAAGCCATTCAGATTCTCCAGAAAAAAACATGCAAATAACAATGGCAGAACTGCAGACACAGGCACATCATGAGAAATCACATGTGAATGAATGGATGAAGGAATGTATTTCTCATCTCTGGAAGCTAGAGCATTTCACAGAAAAAGCATCACGTAGCATTGAAAAAGGT
>JAOXJK010000032.1:67775914-67786096 GCA_025774025.1 Xenus cinereus
CCCCGGCTCCGGTGGCAGAGGAGCTGGGGGGAGAGGAGAGGAAAGAGAGCTCCGACTTCAAGGTTAAAACCCAGCGCATCCCCAAAAAAAAAGGATGGGAGCGAGTGGGTTATGCCGGGTTTCTTAAAAGCAAAAAATGCCAGGATAAAAGAATGGTTTCACATTATATCTTTTTCTTTTTTTTTTTTTCCTTCCTTCCCACTTTTTGTTCCTATAATTAGGAAACAAGATTTGGTGACCCAAATAATTTCCATTTTACAAGGTCCAAGGGATTCTGCAGCAATGACAGTAAAATCCACGCACGAAGTGTGGCTGGTCTGTCAGGGGCTGTTGGGATGGTTGGGAGGAGAGGGGGAAAGGGAGAGAAAAGGGGGGGGGGAGGGGGGGTGTCCCCCCCACACGACAGGTACTGGCAATAAACAACTTCTTCTTCTGATCAAGTGCGCTGCCGGGACAATTGTTTGCCTTTGGAAATCAGCGCGCGTGTCAATTTTAATGAGGATGGTGAAGTTCATGGTGGAGGAGCACACAGAGCAGGTATTGTAATCGACTCCGAGACTACAGCAGTGTCAATGCTGACATAAAAAGGCTTCATTCATTACTTGCCACAATATCTCCCAGCACCGAAACGCCTGATTATCTTCAAAACTACTGTACACTTGAAATCTTCCTGATTGTACTTCAGAGCTTGTTCCAGCTAGGGTGCCCTTTGCTGATTCCTTTGAAACACAATTAAAGCCGTGCTTGAAATCCATTTAGCTTGCTGATGCTGTTTATCTTTCAAAAAAACTCTGTCTAGGCAGTCAGTTCTGCTTCCAATTTTAAAAGCCCTATTTAGGCCTCTGCAGATTACTAGTCTGCTTCCCGAGGATTTGACAGGATCCTCATCCGCTGACTGCCTCCCTGGAAGGATGAACACTCCGCCGAAACCTCCCAGAGCGGGCAGCCTGCCTACGGGCTGCAGACACGCTCCGTGCAGGAGGGACGAGCCCGGACAACGCAGAGGGCAGGCTGTCACGCCAAGGTCACGCCAGCTCCCGTGACGAGAGGCTGGGCGCAGGCTGTTTAACTCCACGCCCAGGTGAAAACCAGGATGCCGGCAAGAGCCCGCTGCCCCGGCCCCGTTAGCAGTTCGATCAGGAAGGACAGAAGGATGGATCAGCAGCTCGTCAGGAGTCTAATTTCCCCACATCTGATAACTTTGCCTGGGTTAACCAGCCACTTTTCATCTCCCGTAAAGTGATGTGATTTGTTTTTCTGGACCAGTCTTCTGATACAGCACGGACTATGCCAAGGGGACATTTAGGACTGGCCTCCAGTAAAGATAATCTCTAGTTTTCCTGTCCCTTGCAAGAAAAAGTAACCCCTGTTTGCCGAACACTGAAGGCGTTTCTAAGTGAGATTATCTGATCTAGGGATACTTCAGAAAAATTCTGCTGGCAGAAGCCAAATACACAAAACGAACACAAGGGCAATAGATGGTGACTGAGAACTGGGAAGAATCCTGCTGGCTCGTCACAGACACGGAGCAAAGCCACTTCCAGCAGCTGCCGTGGAAGAAAGCCAACAACGCCCTGGCAGAGCCGGGGGCACCCTTGGGGTCGGATTGTTTTATTACCTTCGGCATGTGTGCAGACAGACACCTGCATGAACTGACACCGAAGAGCCACGTGGCGCTCACCAGTAATGATCTCCCCACGTCAACGTCCTGAGAAATGTCACCACTCAGCCCCCTCTCAGATCCGTGCCTGGAGTCATAGGGAACGTGGATCCCGTTGGCCCAGGGGTTCTGCCGCAGGTAGAAATCAAAGAAACTCACTCAGTTGTTCCCCTTCCGGCATTTTTAGGAACTGAGCTGGTCTTTGCATGATTCCCAGGTTCTTTAGAATACAGAATAACGCCACTGATATTTTTTGTCTCTTCAAGAAAGGTACTTCAGTAAAGTAACGTCAGGTTGAAAGATTTATGGACACACTATGCCAGGGCACCAGGCGAGAAGTACTCATGTCTTCTAAGAAGGTGCTTGTGTTGTTTTTTTCTAAGAAAAGGTCGACATAGTGCCCTTCTGTCCCACCCTCCCTGCCACAGGTTTTGTTGGGGTAGCATCCAGGTGCCATCTGGGTGCATTTACACCAAGTGGTAAAACCAAATGAGAAATCACCTTCTCTAAACCTAGAAAATGAGTTCAAACACTTTGCAAATTCATCAGTGGTTAATATCTCCCTTAGATCCAGCATTGACTATGAAGAATTAAGTAAGATTAATACCCAAAACAGAGATTGCTGTCCTTGATATCTGAACAACTGTATCATTTGTATATTGCTGAAACTTCTACAAAACTAGGCTTGAAGGGAACATAAAACAGTTCAAAATAACAGTAAACAACTCTGTAAGCCAGATAAATCACTTCTGAGTACGTGCTTATACCTTTTGATAAATGCATTGCCCTGGCTAATTTCAACATTTTTGAAATTACATCTCGAGAGATATATTCTAGATTCTTTTGTAATGTACTTGTAGCATAGATAGGCAGATACAGAAACTCCCAGGATGCTTCTTTGTCACTAGCAGATGTATGCTGATTTTAAAAATACTGCTTCAAATGGCCTGTGATCACTTCAAAGAATTTCTGGATTACATCATCTCTCTAAAAGAACCTGAGGATTCCAAGAAGGATGTAGTGGTCACAGGTCGAATTGGTGGTCCCTAAAAATGCTGAATTTGGCATTTTCTCAGCTTCTTCAGCTTTTACCACCAATTCTTCCAAGATTTCTCCGAAGAAATCTCACCCGTCGTGGACTATTGTAAGAAAGGGACTATTTTTGCCCAGCTCCATATGCTCAGAAAGCACTTGAGTATTTTAAATAGACTTTTTTTTTTTTTTTTTACTGCCCCTATGCTGATGCATCCTCGTAATGATTTTTGATGAAGCAGACATTCTGGCCATGCCTCAAAAGCATTTTTATCCAAAGCTATGGATCTTCAAGTATAGCTTGATGATTTTTTATTTATCGCAACACACAGAGAAGCAGAAAAGTTTTTCATCACTCTTCCCATTTCTACTTTACCATCAGATTAAGCGGAAAGAGAGTCGGTACTTTTCTTATGGAAGGCGTTATCTAGCCTTTCCAGGTTTTTTTTGCAAACTATGGATTACAGCAACATTACAGGTTATATAGGTAAATTATAGGTTACACCCTTTTCCCCAGGAGATTTCATTATTCAGCTGATTTTGACCTGATTTAATCCTGGAATTAAAACCATGAAGACAGCCAAGCTTATACAGAAAAGACTGGGAAAATCTTTAATGTCCAACCATATATTGCATAGTTAAAAGCCTCTAACACTTACAAAAGAAGAGATAAAACTGGAGTCATTGCGAAACACCTAAACGTTACTTTATCTGAATAGCTAAGTCATTGATTTCTTGGACTTTTTACAGTTTCTGCCTATATCAATACAGTTTCTTATAGTCTTGAGCAAATGGCTTGTCTTCACATATATCCTTTTTAAAGATACGGGGTTGAATATCCATTCTTTGGAAAATATATATCCCAATCCCATTTTTGGTAGATGACCAAGAAAAGATATGCATACTTTTTTTCTGTACAGCTAACTAGAGGGTGCAAGGGGTCTTTCACTCCCTCTCCTGCATCCACACACATTAAAGAGATCATGGGGACCTACAAAAAATACAACTGTCCTTGGCTTTATCAAGACTTCGATTTGGAGCTCAGGAGAAGCCTGAACTACCTGTTCAGTGAAGAGTTTTCCACCAGTGGTGATGCCAGGCTACTGTGGGCCTCAATTGCACATCTAGCGATGTGGTTATTTTTACGCAGTTTGGATTTTGGGCCTATTGACTGCAACTGAAGTTCTGCTCTGGAAGCAGTAAGACAGACGCTTAATCTCATTCCTGCTCTTCTTGCAGTCCAGCTTTCCCTCGCTACTGTAGTTCTGGTAGTTTTCTTTCCGGCTTCTTATTTCAGTATTTGATCACAAAGTTGTTACCTCCGGTTTTAAAAGGATCCCATTGCATTTGTTGGTAGCAAATGTGTTACCAGCTGAAGTTCCTTCTCTCAAGAACTTACAGTCTAGGTAGATAAGACTAACTAAGGATTGGACGCAATAAAGTTCCACTATTTCTGTTTTTGTGGGAAATGAGATGCAAAGAAAGCCTAAGTCCTAACCCCAAACTATAACACCATTTACGGAATTTGCAGCAGAGCAGGAGCTTAATTCCAGTCTGCTGTGCCCCAGGTCACCACCTCAGCTGTCCTTTCAAAGCATAGCATCAGCTCGGTGTAAAACTAAACCTTTAGCTGGCCCAGCTTTGCTTCACTTCCGCGGCCAGAACTCCTACGAAACTGCAGGAACTGATGCCGACATGCATTTAGCTGGGTATTTTTTCCCCTGACATATGGTATTTACCAGACTGTTCTACAGTACCATGGTTATTTTAACACACATGTCCTTGATTGCTTGGAATAAGGTAAGAAAATCCTTTGAGTAGCAAATATATATATATACACATATATATATTGCTTTTACTGATTGCAATAGGATTTATGTAGATTCTTCTAGTGATTGACACATGGATGTTTAAGGAGGTAAACTGTCAGCTTCATATCTAAGGGGACCTCTACTCTACAGACTGCAATGGAAATGTGTTTGTGGAAGCACTCGCTGCAGGAACCGCCAATTTGGGGCAAAAAGTGTTCTCAGCAAGAAAGCGTGAAAGAATTCCGATGCCTCCGTCTCTCATTTCTTGTCTAGCCCTACTGCTTCCCCAGCACACACAGGCACATAACTGGGCATGTCACTGACCCATGTCCTGTCTGCAGCAGAGCCTAGAGGTACAAGGGCCATCGGGGCATGTCACTGTCACCTCCTCCTCAGTGCCAGACTGGGGAAAAAAGCAGATCTCCTGATTTCTGTATCTGAAATGGGCATCCCCAGAAAATATAATTCCTTCATGTGGGGAGAATAGAGATTTTTTTAAAGAAAGTACAAGGCTGTCTGTTTCATCGAGGTGCAGGACATGGCAGCCAGCGTTGTGGGGAGGAATCTGGGAAGCCACTGCCTTGCCCTGTCAGGGCTTCCAAGTTGAATGCAAAATGTGCCCAAATTTTTGGTTGCTCCGAACAGCAGCAAGCCTTCTGCAGCTTTCAGAGGCGGCGGAGAGGGGCAGGGGGCTAAGGAAGGGGCAGCTCACAGGAGCTGCTGAAGCTCAGAAGGAAAGGGGAGGAAGGCTGGGCGTTCCCGCTTGAGGTCTTCTTTTGGGTTCCTGCTTCCAGGCAGAGCCTCCACACTATACTGCCTAGTTTTAAGACAGCTGCATCCTGCTGCTGGCCCCTGCTCCCAGGGGGAACGAGAGAGGCACCAACAAACTGCCTCTCTGGAAGGCTTCATGTTCCCAGTCATTACACGTCTATTAATCCCAGAAGCACACGAACTATGGGCAGATGCCTGGAGAATGAGTTAAAGGATGCCACGGGAGCCATAGGTCTGGCTCCTGACTCACACTGAAGCCATTGGCATCAGCTCTAGTGATTTTCTCCTTGCCTTTATGGTGCTTGGTTTGCCTGGGTCTCTCAAAGGCAGGAGGAGCCTTATGTTTCTTTAAAAGAGAGAGCAGGAGAGTTGCAGGAGAGTTGCAAAGTCTGGGGGGACGGAAACCTGAAAATTTGACCAAGGTGTTTTACAAGGTACTACATAAAGAACCTCAAATCCCACAGGTAGATGAGTAAAACTGAGACTTCTGAATCTCACGACCCCTGTGGGGCTGACTTCTGATCCTCAAGCCTAGCGCTAGCAGTACTGATGAGCCTCTGTTTATGCTGCTCATCCCTCACGTTGCCGTACTGAGCCATGCTCAGCACCACCTCTCCACTGAGAATGATGTTCAGTAAAGAAGAGACACTTTGCTCTGGTTTGGTTCACTTCCCACCACTGCTGTCCTTGCTGGTGTCAAGCACACACATTAATAGGAAGACCTTCTACCTTGGAAGAGACACATCCTTTATGGTCATGACATTTTAAGAAATATTATCACTCCAGAAGGAGTAAGGCATCTGGTCCCCTAAAGCTGTTCTGCATCTACCTGCTTACAAGGGATAGCTTGTATAGTTGTACACCAACTATAGTCAAAACCCTCCTCATAACGATAACATCTCTGTACTAAACAATAATATCAGTATTCCTGTGTTACTTAGAAAATATTCCCTTTAAAATGTTTTAGTATCAAAACAAACAGAACGATTTTTTAATGCAAACAGAGCTGCCAGACTTTTGCAGTGGCCCAGGGGTCTCTAAACAGCTGAGCAAATTGGTATTTAGAGCTGTACTTGTAAGCTCTGCTTGCAAAGGCAAAACTTGCCATTGAGATAATACACTTAATCTACAGAAGACACACAACCAGTCTGCTCTTCATTACCATCTGGTGGTTGTTGCATGGACTGGCATTATACATCTCAAAAATTTACTGCAGGGAATTTTCACATCATCACCAGAAAGGGAAGGGTGCTGCAGCAGCAGCGGGGAGCACAAGGGGGCTGGTTTTGTCTTACAGGCATTGATACAGGGGCATCAGGCCCAGAAAACACTGACAAAATGAGCAGGTGGAACAGAGAAAATTAAGAAGCATCTGGTGGTACTTTAGCATTTCATCAAGTAATTTAAGGCGTACCTGAGCATCGTTTGCAAGGAGCTGAGAACTGCTTGGGAAGCATAGTGCACTGTTCCCTCCCACTGAGACCATTCTGCAAGATAAGGAGCCTCGTTAACTACTTTTAATAACTAGTTCCCAGATCTCCTTCACTACTTATCTGGAGAGATATCTTACAAGGGGTATCCTAGCAGGGGCCCTGTGTACTCCATGGTAAGCAAGAGGAAGATAACCCCACTCTACAGCTATATGGGGAGCTAACGACGATCCTCTCGCACAGCCCATGTTCACTGCACAGTCTCATCCCCTTTCCTCCCAGTGGTTTCATCAGAGGGAAACTGTGCAGTGTAATTCAGCTGGAAAGGAACTTTTGAAAGTCACCGGTCCAATCTCCTGCTCACAGTACAATTAGCCTCAAAGTTAGATCAGGTGGCTCTGAGGAGGTCCTCACCCTTTTCAATCTTCTTGGGAGAATTTTTAATGAAGGAAGAGTAGTCTGCTCTTCTAACAAGTAAAAGCAGTACAGTAATTGTTAATGAAGTACAATACCCTTTTGCCTTTACTTAAGCATGTGGATCAACAGATAATTGGTATAGCCTAGGAAAAAAGTACCCCAAGAGCCAAGTCCAGTCTAAGTGTTCTGCAACTGTAGGAATATAACCTCTTGGCCAGAGTCACACGGGGTGCTACTCTGGATACGCCATGGGGTTGCTCCAGTGCAGCTGCAGCATCTCTGGTCTTAAGCTCTAGATTGAATTTTCAATAATAGCATGAAATGAAATGAAATAAAATCAAATTGTTATTGCAATTATAAAATTCACAAAGCATAATACGCTTAGAAATAGTTTTATGGCTCAGTTGTTTTTTATGTTTAAAGAAGATGGACTCTTCAGTTCCTTTCCCAGCTCTGCCACTGGTTTCTGTGCCCTTGTATTAGTCATTTAGGCCAAGTCTTCCCAACAGGAGTAGCTAATATTAAGTGCATAAACGTGTATGAAGGCTTTTATAAGCAAGAGTGACCCAGATCTCGTGGACGCCAAATACGCAAATCTGCATTTAAAATTCTGATCCCCAGACCTTCGTGTCTGAATTTCCTGTTCTGTAAATGGTAGAGGAGACTTACATATGTTGCAGGAATATCTGAAGTATTAATTAGTTCAAATGATCACAGTGGCTTAAAAATGTAAATATAAAAATACAAAGTATTACTATCAAATAGGTCAGTATTTAACTGATACTCATGTCTCTGTTAGTTTAGACATTTAGTCAACTTTGTGTCTCATTTTGGATATTTAATACATAATCGGCTTTCTACGTATTTCTGTACTGGACACAGGCATCAGAGTGCATGAGATTAACACTATCTGAGAAATAAACACTCCTTAAAGCAATACACTCTCTACATGAACAGGCCTCCACAGTCACCTCCCTGACCTCTTAGCCCACTTAGACATGAGCAATGTCTAATAATTTTCCCCACTGCTGATGGGGAAAATGAGTGGGTGGAAAACCCAAGGGACAAAAAAGAAGCTGAATATCTTACAGAGACAAATACACAATTCCAGGAGGCAGAATTCACAAGATGAATGGTTTTAACGGGATAGATGAGGTCTGCACTCATGAGTGCTCTTTCTTATCTCATGGAAAACTATCTGTGTCTTCCCTGTCTTATTACTCCAGAGCCATACGTGCACTTTTCCCTGCTGCACGGTTCAGCTCACAGCCCAAAAAGATGAAGTACAAATCTACCCTGACTTATGTCTGGTTTAGACACCAGGGTCATTTAGGTCCTGTTCCAAAACTCACCGAAGTAAACTGAAAAACTGCCACTCACCCTGGGGATTCTGGATCAGAACCAGAAAGCATTTTTCACTCTGGGCTCCTGATTTACCATGGTGTTGGGTTTTTCTCTGCATTTGTAATACTTTGTTTTCTTATAGCCTCATTGTTAAAGTTTTTAACCCTATTATACAAATGTTCTAATTCCTCAGTTCCCCACCTGACAGACAGGCAGGCAATATTTTGCATTTATCAAAGCGGGGCGGACAGGAATTTGGTCACCACTGCTGTGGTGGCCCCTCAAACTGGTCTAATATAGAGACACATTGCAGATTTTCTGAAATGAAAACCTTGACAACTTCCGGAAGCTGAAGCAAAATTTAAGCCTTAATGTGCTAGGTGAAGGGAGAGAAACTCTCTGAACCAAGGAACAAGTCACTTAAGGAAACACTTGACGAAACAAAGGAAGACACAACAAAGAAGTTAAGAATATGAGAAGTTAATTCATGGGAAGGATCCAAAAATCACTCCTTACAGTAGGAAGGAGAGGGAAGTGCTTCCAAATTATAAAATCAGGTATATTCTCGGTATTTCTTCTTTTGGCCTCTTCTGCCCATGAAACTAAGCCTTCTTCAACATCTTTCACTTCTGTCCAAAGATGGTATTGGAAAATATCTGAGGCTAACGTTGTTGACATCACACAAATGCTTGCCGCTGCTCAGGGGTACACGGGGATGCTCCCCTACCCCTTATCTCACCCTTCACTGCTTCCTGAGCGTTCAAGTTCTGCTGATTGCCCTAAAAGAGGCATCGGGACAGCTTTGCCCTCTGAGGTGTGTTTGAAGGCAGCCACAAAAAACTTTGATCTTTTCCAAAATGCATGATCATTGCTCAACCATCTCAACCATGACCATTGTGGGCCTCTTCTCAGAGCAGTTATCCCTGGGAAAGCTCCTGTGCCCAGCACTGCGGCGGGGAGAGATATCAACAGGGGCTGCACAACTGGTAGCATCCCAGTTTTGTGGTCTGGGATAGGAATTTCTATCTCACGTCTTTGCCAGTTCTCTTTCTTACTGTTCAATTTCTTCTTTTTTTTTTTCCAATTCTTGCACTTATTGCAGCCTTTATATTAACATTCTTTTTCAACTAGCTAAAAACAGCACAAATGACAGGGCGTAATCTATTTCTCAGTTTATGGACCGCTTCCAGTGACTGCTGCCAGCCCACATGACAT
Organism: Xenus cinereus; assembly: GCA_025774025.1. NCBI lineage: Eukaryota > Metazoa > Chordata > Aves > Charadriiformes > Scolopacidae > Xenus > Xenus cinereus. Next base: position 67,785,595 of record JAOXJK010000032.1, read on the forward strand.
ATATAAATCATGGATTTTAGACCTGCAACCCTGCATCAGTTAAAGAGATAAATAAAATTACTTGTTGTCTTACACCTCCCTGTTGGCAAAGTGACTCCCAGCTGAAGAGATTCACATGTGCTCTTTATTTCAGCAAGCCAGAAGCATCACTCATCAAATGTGCTCCTGAGACAAGAAAGGAGCGTGCAAGCAGATGTTGTGTAGGACTATTGCATTTGTTAAAATCATGCCCACTTTGTTTTCTCCCAGCGTAGGTATGACTATACACGGCGATACATATCCAGTGCTGTCATTTTCATGGCTGTAAAATCTACTCAACAGGACTTCAGAGGAATTTGCCATCAGCAGAATCATAGAGTCATAGAATGGTTAGAGTTGGAAGGGACCTTAAAGACCATCTTTTTCCAACCCCCCCTGCCATGGGCGGGGACACCTCCCACCAGACCAGGTTGCTCAAAGCCCCATCCAGCCTGGCCTTGAACACCTCCAGGGATGGGGCAGC
>JAOXJK010000032.1:67794438-67833408 GCA_025774025.1 Xenus cinereus
GGCCTTGTCGCTGCCACTGGTGCTGGCCGTGGCGTGCGCGGCGCGCAGGTGAGCGCCGCCGGGCCGCGGAGGGGCCGCGGGGCCGCCTCCCGTTACCCGCCTCCTTTAAAACCCGCCTGTGCTCCTTTCCCGCAGCGCCGACGGGCCCAGCAACATGTCCTACGTGAAGGAGACGGTGGACAGGCTGCTGCAGGGCTACGACATCCGCCTCCGGCCCGACTTCGGAGGTGAGGCGCCCCGTCTATCCCGCCCCGTGTCCCGCTCCTGCCGGTCCCTTCCCGACCCGGTCGCCTCCCGCCGTCTAATGCTGCCTCCCGCTCCCGCAGGTCCGCCGGTGGACGTGGGCATGCGGATAGAGATCGCCAGCATCGACGTGGTCTCGGAAGTCAACATGGTGAGTGACCCCCCACACACACACCCTCCCCACAAAGGGGATGGCCGGGCCGGAGGGCGCTGCCGCCGGCTCCCCGACGACCCCGCTTGTGTCCGTCGTTCCCCCCCGCGTCCCGCACCGCCGAGCTCCGCACACACATACACACACACACACACACACCCCGCCTCGCCGAGAGCTCGGTCCGGCCGGCGGCACAAGCCCCGCAGGGGACCGGCTGTGTGTGTGTGTCACCTCCCCGGCCGCAGGGACGGAGGGGGGCTGCCTGCCGAGCGACGGCCAGCGCTGCGCGACAAGCCAAGCACACGGCGGTTGCCGGGAAAAAGTTATTTGCCGGCTTGAGGGAAGGTTGGCAGGGCTGGATTGGCGCTCCCCGCCTCCGCCGAAACACCTGCTCCAGGTGTGAGGTTCTGGGTTCTGCTGGCACCCGTTTTGATCCTTTGCATAGTCAACAGCTGTCTGCAGAAACGGTGGAGCTTCCCGAGCTGGCTTTGAGCTGGACAGGTGTGCTTTTTTGCCACGTTAAAATGATTTAAAAGAGTTAGACACGCACCACTTCGCACGCTCGGGCGGTTGAGTAAAATGTGCAAAAAGAAAATGGAGCGTCTAGAAAACGCTTTCTTTCTTGTAGAAGGGAAAAAAAAAACCAAAAAAACACCGCAAAAAACAACACACCCAACCTTGCAGATCATAAGGAGGTTGTCTACCCAGCTATCAAAATCAGAAAGGTCTCCTAGCTACAGGTGTGAAACATACTGCGATTGATTTCAGTTCTGCTGCTGAAAGGAATGCTAATAGACATGCAGGCTTAAAGAGTAAAAATGTGTCTGTATAGTGCTTACCTTGTTCAACACTCTTTTCCCAGAAGAAGATGAAAAATCAGATACAAGTTTGAACATCTTACAAAATCATGTTGGATTAGTACGTGCTGTGTGCATTTTGCTCTCGCTCTCTTTTCTTATGTTTGGTTTCATATGAAGATCTAAGATGCTTTCTTTCCATAAGGGAAAACCTATTTATTTAAAAGAAGCTAGAAACCTTGCATTTTGATCCTGATGAGCAGTTTATTTCACTCCAAAAAAGGTCGTATTTGCCTGTCCAAAGTAATTTACCCAAGAGTGGGGATTTTTTCCTTGGTATATTAGTTAATAGTTGTCATCTAAAACAATCTATTCAGAGCTTGTTTTCATTTTCATATTTAGTTTTTTCTGTTGCTTGTTATATATACACAGTTCCTGTTTGTGTGTAACTGTTACATTTGTTTATGAATACACTTGGCAGAATGGGGAGGAAAGGAGATTTGTCACATTGTGTGTAGCATACCAGGCTCTGGGGAATGCTAATACCACACAAAGACAACATTTTGCAAGTTTCTGCTCCTGGAGTTCCTGTTGGCATATTTCACTTTCAGGGAAGAACATGGTAGGACCCTGCAGATGAGGCAGAAAAAACAGAACATAGACCTTATCAAAATAGTCAGAGAACAGATCCATTCCAACTCCAGACTCTTTCTACCGCTTTGTAATGGGATTGCTGCTTCTACAAAGCAGTACACTCTGGGAAAGCCAAACACAGCAAAGGCCATCATCAAAATACCTGCTCTGAAAGGTCCAATATTTATCTTGTGAAGTCTCAGCACCTGAAATACTGTTAGTTTCAAGGGGAGGGGAGGTGATGGGTTCCAGGCCCAGTGTCACCGAGCATTAATTGCATTGCCCCAGCTCACATAATTTCTGCTTAGCTGTAGTGGATCCAGCATGCAGCTTCTTCCTCCATTCCAGCCCTTGCACAGCTCCTGGGAAACTGCAATTCAAACTTTCTGGGTTGTAATTAAGGAGAGTTGCATGCTAGATGGATTCTTTGACTAATCTCCATGTGCAGGGAGGGGCAGCTCAACTAAGACTGGTCAAAGAAGCATGGTGATGTTTTCATTTCCTAAAATGCCACATCTCTTGCATTGGAAGGAAGCAGCCACTCCCAGGTATAGTCAATAGCACATTCTTTAAGGCAAAATGTGGAAAAAACAGTCTCCGTTCTGAATCAATGTCTACATACCTGTGTCTAGAGCATTCTTTGTTGCAAGATCTTTATTGTGTTGCTAGAGACCGTTATGTAGTCTTTTGGACAGTGATCAATAACATCCATCACTACAGAAATGGGGGGCTCGATATCTCAGCTGAAGAAAAATTTTTCTACCTAGTAAAAGAATGCTTTATTCTAGTACTTCTGAGAATCGCAGCCGTGAAATGCTTAATGTTGCAGTAAGCTGTGAATCATTCACCTTCTCTCCTTGCCTTTTAAACTGTTATCTTCTAGATTATTTTTTTTTCTTTGTTTAGTACCGGCTACCATTCTATGGCTTCAGAGCCAGAAGTGTCTACCAGGAGACGCCAGTTTATAGCTTATGTTGTCTATAGGGCAGTTTTGTTGCTGAAGGAAACTGGTGACATGAGCAGAGAGAGCAACGCCCTCATCATGTGAGCTCCTCCTGGCAAGAGAGTCTGGACTCCACCAGAGCTCTGTTCAATCAGTCTCACCCTAGCAGTAATGGAGGGAGTTGTCTCAACCCTTGGTTCTCCTCAGGCACATGAAACCTGACTTCTAGAATGACAGAGGCAGCGATTCCAAATCCTGGTAGCCGCAGGCAGGGTTAAATTTTCTATTCCATCCTCATTGCTTAAATAAGAGTAAGGATTTTTTTAAAAAAATATATATCTCTAGGCTCTGAGGGAGGTGTAGCCCTTTGGTGTGTTAGCTGAGAATTTGTCATGGCTGTGGGCTGCCTGCCAAGTCAGCAGGCTGATCTGTATGTCCGAGTAAATCCAGTCCTCGAGTAAAAAGTTGAAGTATAGACAACAGAACTATTATGAATTCTGTGAATACTGTGAGTAATACCTGTCTGCTCAAGCAGCTTGCCTAGTTATAGTGGCTTATTCAAATACACTGAACTATTGTGAAATACTTTACTCAGTTATTTAATTGAGACTTGCAAAGCCTTGAAGTCAACCTTTCGGTTATTTCCCCTGAGTACTCGGTCCTCATCTGTTCAGCTCTTTAAACTGCATTGTTTTATAGCTGCTTGGTAGTTCAATAATACTGTAGTGAGGTGCCATAGCAACTTTTACAGAAGGATTAATTGAAGTACTCATTCTCATGACGCTCCCATTTGGCATCAGATAAGTTGTCATATATTGATTTTTGCAGGTAATAAGCTGAAGAGCTTGTCATACATCGAACAAGAAGGAGAAGTAGAATGTAAAAGTCCTAATGATCATTGCCTGGTTCTAACCATACTTTCTCCCTGATATACAATGATACAATTTTTAATGTGCTTCCATCAGATTTTCACATCTGTACTACAGTAACTGCAAATATTCCCTTCCAAAGGTACAAGGTGACCCTTTGCTTTGTCTCAGTTAATGACTTCAGCTAACTTTCATCCATGACAGAGTTCCTGTAGAAATGTATCAGACGTTTACATGAATATAAAGAGTTCATTAAAAACCATGCTATGACTAAATCTATTAAGCTGCTGTGATGTGAATTGTCTGGTCTGCTCTGATACCTTTAACAGAAAATGCTGCTTGTACATCAAGAATAAACATGGATAGCATGATTCACAGTAACTACCTTCAAGCTTCAGGGCAAGCAAACAAATAGCATATTGCTGTACCTACTAGGAGACAGTCAAGAAGTAGCTGGACTTTGTAAAAAAATTCATATGCAGTACATGACATAATTTTCTCTAAGATGTGTTTTCTACTGAGCAGGTGGTCAAACCTTTATAATAGGGAAAAGATAGCAGTATATGTTCTAAAGTTTTGAAAAACAATGCACATGATAAAGAAACTTTTATAAAGCAGTTAAAGGGGAGACCAAAAAGAAGGGGAAAAAAAGCCTATTATTTTATATTGGTAACACTGTTCCTGACCTGCCGTAGTGTTTTTACACTGGTGATTTGATTTGTATGATAGCAGATTAAAGGTTTTGTGTTCCAGCAAAAAGTGAGTAAAGAAACCATGGAAAGAACATTTCATCATTCTTTGTCAGGAGAATTCTTTTGCTTCTCTACATCTGAAATCACTTTTATTCAGGGCTTTTATATTTATTTGGTGTCGCAAATCTTGCAGAGAAGCAGGTTCTCACCTGTTGCCTGCTGCTCAAAAGTCACAACCTGGTTCTCATGATTTCTCCTTAAGTACTCTGTCTTTTATGCTGTCAACATTGCAACCTGTTGGAGAACATCTTTTTGCCCCAGAAATAACTTAATGTAGCTTAAACCACTCTCTGTGCCATTTTGTGAAAACTGATAATTAAATAAGCCAGCTACATGGGTTTTTTTGATTTTTTTTTTTTCATCCATTTCATATGATATCGCCCTCTCATATTCCATCTCAATCCTTCTTACACATAAGAAATTAGACGTAGAGATAGCCAGTATGTTCTGGTACATTTTTGACACCATGGCTGTGTTGAATGATAAAGTTGTGCGTTTGTGGCACTGAGTAGACCTGGATGTCATGTTTGATCCCTCACTCTGTCATGACTGCAGGTTATCGTTAGTTTGGAGAATGAAGTGTCTCCCACGGTACTTGAAGTTCTACTGCCCGTGTTGTCAAACATCCTTTTCTACTACACTTATTTAGCTTTCCCTGGAAGCAATGTAGTATTTATCTTTCTTTTTTTTTTCTTGCTTTAGGGCTGCTCCCAGGTTTACTGCTGAAACACTAGCTTACATTAGAAATTAAATCCAAGAGAAATGCATTTTCTGATGTACCAGAAGCTTACAGATGTATTACTTTAGAGGCTTATAAGCAGTTCTCTGGCTGAAGGCTCGACTATATTAGTTTAGAGCATCTTTGTTCAGTTTGGGTAGTGAACAGTTCTGCAAGTGTGGAAAAAGGAAGAACAAACTTGTGTTCCTCTGTGCCATGTGATCTCTAGAAAGAATCTTCATGTTCTTCTGAGTGTGTCTTTCTGGGATACTTCGTGCTTTTTCTGTTTGAATGTTCACAGAGTCATTTCCCACATAACATTGTGGATGTATTTTACTTATTTTGAGATCTGCACGGGTTTGTTGGGTTTGCTGTTTATCACCAGTCTAAGTGCTCAATTTCCTTCAAAAAATGTCAGAAACCAGCAGAATAGGTTCCCAGACAGTCAGAACATCAGAACCAAGCCAAATGAAGAAGCAGTCTTTGAGCAAATATCACTCTGCAGGTTGAAACAGAGGATTTGATTTCTGTTTGGTTGTATAAACAGTAGGAAAGAAGGACATCTGCGTCCAGAGCTACATGAACAGAAGCACAGCCAGTAGGTTGAGGGAATGGATTATCTCTACTTGGGACGTGCTAGACCCCATCTAGGTACTGCATCCAGTTTTGGGTTTCTCCCCCAGCTAATACAGGGTGTTAAAACAGAAGCAAGTTCAGTGGAGAGCCACCAAGCTGACCATAGCTGGAGCACTTGCTCTGTGAGGAGAGGCTCTGGGGCCTTGTTCAGCCTGGAAAGAGATGGCTTCAGAGGCAGCTTCCCATCGAGTCAGGCTCTTCACAGAGGAACATGGTGGGAGGACAAGAGAGGACAAGCATGAAGGGAAACAAAAGAGATTCATGTTAAAGGTAAGGAAAAGGGTTTTACCTTTTGAGGAGAGAAGCAGGTTGCCCAGGGAGGTTAGGTTGTACAGTCCCCATCATTGGTGGTCTGCAGGACCTGGAGACCTGGATCAAACCGTGAGCAAACTGGTCTGACTTCATAGCTGAATTATTCTACTTTATAAAATAATGATTAGTTAACACATTCAGGTGGCAGAACTCCCCTTAGCATTAGTAAACATTCACTGATAGTCAGCTGTACCCAATTTCAACAGTTCTGGGACGATCACACAAGATTAACTTGACAAAATACATACATACTTACAAGTTTTCAAATTTGCCTATAAATCCAAGGTAAGGATACAGGTTTCTCTGGGGACTAGAAGAACAGAAGGGCTTCCCCTTACCTTAGGGCTGACACCACCCCAGGTGGCTGTGGCATCCTACACTGGTAGGCGTTTAGTCAAGAGAAGCTCAATCTGTGGGTTTAAACACTCAGGCTGGGTAAGGCTTAGAACCAAGGCACTGAAAGTTTGCCCATTAATCCTAAATTTGCCCATTAATCCTGGCAGGCCAGTGCTCTTGCATTGGTTCCCAATTTAGGGAATGGTAGAGGGACTTTGATGTATGGTTATGATGCAGGTTATCTTAAGGTATTTTTTGCAGGCTGAGGGAGGCTAAAGGTATGATTATAGACATAGCCACAGTTTCACACATTGTCTTGTCCCTTTTCCCCATCTGGATTAAGTATCTGAGAATTTAGCATGGTGGCTGTTGTGAATCTTGAAAACGCTACACTATGGAACCAAATCAGCATTATGAACCCATCTCCATTGCTCTTTGCATCAGAGCAGCTAGGTCTCATTTTTTGATCTGAAGTCTGGTTGCTGGAGAATTAAAAAGTCAAACTGCTTCAGCTCAGCCAGTGGAGCAACAGAAATGACCAGTCACAATGATGATAAATGCAGATCCTTGGTCTAAATACATTTGCCTGAAGATCGTCATACAGATTAAACTGATTTTTAAAAAAAAGACCTAAAGCCCAATAATTATTAATGAAAATTTGCTTAGCTGTAGTCAAAACAAGAGGGGAGAAGTACTTTTCCTTTGTATAGCAACTCTCTTGAAGAACAGGAATGACATGCAAAAGCACTTGAAATAAATATTAATAAGAATTTTCAGCAACTGATTTTATTTTGTTCCAGCAAATATGGAAAAACTAATCAAGTAATAATACATAAAGGTCAGACCATTTCATCACTGTCTATTCCAAACAGGAGTGATTATATTAAAGAGTGAAACATGGTATGAATGTAGAAATAGGCAGCTTGAGGTTAAACAGCTGGGTCAACATTATTTAATTTTTTGTTGGGTTATTTTTCATTCAACTGCATGAATAAGCGCTTCTTCAACAAAATTAACAAGTAGGCAAAAAAAGATAAAGCAATAACTTAAATCTTATTTCATATGATGCAGAAAGTGGATATATCTTAATTTTGTCAAAAGTTAAACTAACCTGAGACCAGCTTCAGAGTTGATACAAGCTGTATTCCAAATTTTCTTATTAGCCTGACAGGCATAATACTTCGCTGATTTCAAGGTTTAAATAAAGCAGCTATGAACGCCTTTCATAGGAAAGATCTAATTCTTTTATCTGACGTTAAACTCGGTTTCCCACAACTCTCTTGACTCTCTCAGTTTTTTCTAGTCACTGCAGATGGCTTACCCTCACTTCCCAGCTTTTCTCAAGAGCTGATAAGCTCAGTTCTGACCTGTGTACTTCATCTTTTAGCCCAGATTTTACACCTGACACCACAGGGCATCCTGACACATCTGTAGTCCAGCCAGATAATACAGCCTGTGCAGAGTTCACATTTCTGAAGACAAGAAATAAAGTGGTCACATTTCCCATTTGTTTAAAATGTATTCCAGGAATGCAACAGAATAACGCAAAGGACAGAAAATTGGTAGAGTCATTTGAATTTTTAACAGAATTTTTTTGGTAAGCTGCTTCTTACCTTCTTGTTTCTCCTGAGCATGGAGTCAAAAAAAAGTCCTCAAAACAACTGCGTATCTGAAACATGATGGTATTATTGTGATGAACAAATGGTCAAAAATCTCTTCCGTAGGACTGAGCAAGTGACCACCTGCAAAGAAAAGGACCACGTTTCCTTAATCGTGCCCTAAAACTCTTCTCCAGCCAGGCCTGGTTGCCGAAATCTGCAGTTTAGTCTATCGCAGTGGTGAGTGATGGTACATATGAAATGGGAGGGGTGACACACTGACCCTGTTTCGGGGAAGCTTTAGCACCCGGTTCAGGGTGCCTAGGATTTCACTAAATGAGGTGTATAACTGCAGGGAGATGCACCTTTCACTTATGTGGATGAGAAAAATCCAAGGTTTTCCCCAGCACTGCCTGTTCTGACACCCTCATCGAACAACATGGCTGTGCTGTGACCACTGGAAACTTCCAGCTTGTGATCTCTTAGCATGCACAAGCCCCACAGGTCAGTGGCACAAGCATTTTGAAACATTCAGGGTACCAAATGATTAATTAATAATGGAACAGTCAGCAATTCACACAAAAGACCCATTCCCTAAAATTAAGCACTCTCTAAAAAGAGAAAAATAAATCCGTAAAATTAAATTTTAAGTTCTTCCAGGAACCTGAAAGATGTTTCTTTTCTTGTGTGTGTGTAGGACAGGGTAGGGGCTTAATTAAAAACTTCTGTTTTAATTTTTCCTCAATTGCATTGCCTTTTTACTTCTGATTCTGGAAAGGAGAGGATATCAGAATCTTCCAAATTATTCTTCATAAGGAGATTTAGGGGATACATTTCAAGCATCTGCAAAACTTAGTGATTTTTTAATTTTTTTTTAAATCAGCTTTACTTTATAGTCTTTGTCTGAAAAGTATTCCTTAACTCCTGTAGGCTATGCTGACTGTTCTAACTGCAGTTCAGTACAGAGTTGGAGCTGAAGCTGTGGAACCGAGAGAGGGAACAGTCACACCACCAGTTCACCCTGAGGTGGGAAAACGTCCTAGCTTCAGGGCAGGAACGGTAACGAGCTCCAGAGCTAGCACCAGAAAGACTTGTTCCTGTTCGCAGGAGGCCAGGTACCCTGGGACAACAGCTGAAGCTGTTAAATCAAACCCAGAGATTGCCATCATTCCGAAGTATCCCCAGCTGATGTATTTTGTCGATCTTTGCATTCCTAACAGCAGCTGCCGGGAAGAGTTCTCTGGGGTGTCTCATCTCCCATGCATCTAAGTGAAGCATGAAAAAAGAACTATCTATAGTTCTATAAGGGCTTCTCATGGGTGATTAAGGAGTCCAAGATGGTTACCAGAAAGATTTTATATTTTAGTGCTCTTTGAGACTCCTTTTTTCTTTTTTCCCCCCTAGAAAAAAAATCTGGATCTCAAGAAATGCACTTCATGCTTGTAGAATTCCTCTTCCCTCACATACTGCAATTCTGCCTGTAGCCCTGGCAGTGCTCCAAAAAGCATATTAAAATGAAATTATTTCCACCCCAAAGGCTAAACTACTGCAAATATGTTCACAAGGAAATCTGTAGTAGGCAGTCACTGAATAATCTAGCAGAATAACACCAGATAATGCAGTTTGTTCCATTCTTTCTTTAAGCTATAGCTCTGTGTTAAGATTTGCGTAGGCTGGAGAGGTTAGATTAGATTTCTTGCCTGTCAACCTTTACAATGCCCTTTCAAGATTAAAAGGTTGCTTTTGGCCAAAGCAGTGTCACAGTGAGGTTCACTTCGTCCTCTGCTGGGGCAAATCCTTGATGGTTTGTGTTATGTCATGAACAAAGGAAAGGTAATTCAAAAGGCACAAAGGCAGCTTCTGGAAGGCTGTGTTATCACACCGACATCCACCCTATAGCAAGATTGAGTTGTAAGGTTTTAAATGCTCGAGATAGAGTGCATTGTTTCAAGGCAAAGATTAATGATTTCAGACTGCCAAACTTAATTAAAGGTTGGAATAAATGTTCTCCATTAAAATTCATCAATCCATTTGGCTGAGATGGAGGAATTTCAGTCATGTCTTTTTTAATTGCCTATAGAAAGAACTGAAGAGATAGCAAAGTTAAAACTGTTGAAACAGATACATGGTGTCTAAATATTTTTCAGGATCTTAATCATATTAAAAGAGGAGTGCAATTAATTCCCCAGCATATTTTTAACCTGAAGAGACTCTTCAGTGTAGCTGAAGTAAAACGAGTAGCAATCTGCTACAGGTAGGTACGTTCATGCTTGTGTATCTCAGGAACTTCTAGGCAGTACTAATTCCCACAAAGCACTGAGGACTCTGGTCCCGTCCAAGGAGACGAAGGTGCTGATGGGCTTCTTTGGTCTCAATGAGTATGCTCATGGATAAAATTTCTCGTACTAGTAAAATTAAGCACATACTAGCTTTACCAGCTCCACAGTTTTCTCAGCAGTTTGCAGGAGCAGTCCAGCTCTACAATTTACATCACTTTTAAACCTTTGGTTCTTTGTAATTTTCTGTGTCATTAATCTTCAATGCGAGAGAATAACCAGGCTTTGAATGATACCTTCCTACTTTGTGTCCTTCCTTGATGATTTATTTTTTCTTTAACCAACTGTTTTGTGAGCCATTCACTCCGAATACTGATGCACTGATCAAGGAGAGAAGTGGGTGAGGTTCAGAGGCTTTGTACACACATTGCATTCCACAGGCAGCTTTGTCACTGGCTTCCTAGGAAGGAAACAAAGCATGGGATTAACAGCCGCTTGTAAATGATGGGTTTATTTTATCCATTGTGCCAGGACCAGCTAGGGAGAAATAAAGTAAGCTGCAAAACACCAGTAACATGATGGGAATCAAATCTGCAATGACAGACTTCACAGCCTGTTAAATGCTCTGTGGATTCCTAAACTAATAGGGATCAAATACAGCAACATTGTGGTGTCAACTGGAAATGAATCCTGGATATAGATCTTCTCAGTTCCCGCTGTCAAGAGAAATGAGTTTGTTTTCCAGAAGCACACTAGTGGTTTGAATTTCTGATATCTTAAGGAAAGTTTATGTTCCAGATAACATATTCTTTCCTTTTAACTATTCCTAGTAGAAACTCAGAGTAAGCACAGAGGATAAGAAAGGCTAGCATACTTCAGGAAAATATAAAGACAAACACAACAAAGTAGTAACTGTTCAACTCACAGCAATCATCCTGTCTCTTATGACATGATCTATCAGAGAAAGTTGCTCTTTGAGGAAATTTTTGCACTGGATCAGTTCAGTGAGCCAATTTCAAATACAAAGCTAAAAATTCTGCCTCATTCTTGAGTGTCTCATCCCAGGGGACATTTCATCACAGCAATACTGAATACATACCCTAACAGACATCTTTCACTGTTCCCTTCCCAGAACCCTATAATCCTAACAGCAACTTACACTGTGCTGCCCTTTAGATGGCACCAGGGAAATACCACTGCCAGAGACAAAATAGGGAAATGTGGCCCAAGTCCAGCCACTGTTCTTCTCTGGGTTTGATCTCCTCAATCTTTTACTGGAATGGGGATGGTTAGTAAGTAATACAGCTCTAGCTTCCAGAAGAGAAATAGGCAAGAGGAGACACAAGCACCGTGAGTGAAGATTGTTCTCATGACTAACGTGATGCTGCACTGTCACTGCTGGTCTCTGGATATTTTGCAGTGTGACATGGGTACGGTATTGTTACACCACCTGCTGTGAAACACCATGGATTATAATTTATTTTAGTGCCCTCAAAGCCCCTCTAAGCACACCAGTTAGTCAAGGAATAGATATTAAACACATATCGTAACTTACATTTTTAAAGAGGTTTTAATATTAATTCTTCTGGGTGTCATTAAGAGCGAGTGCAGCACTGGCAAAGAGCAGCAGAGCAGTGTCCTCAGTGTCAGGTGTTTGCTTTTCATATCTGCAGAAACCAGAAGCAATTAAAATAATAGGTCAACTCCTGAACTGCCTCCTTCTCTCAGAGGGTAACACAGAACAAAGGACCACCCAGGAACACTGCTCATTAAGTTGTCCAATTTAAAAGTTGTTTTTCTTTCTCGAAAGAGAAAATTGACTTTAAAAAAAAAAACAAAAAACTGGTTTACAAGTCACTTCTTCTCTTGAGGTAATACTTCTACTTATACCTACCCTCCTCCCACAGCAGGATAGCTATTAAGGTACTATTGTACTGGAAACGAATACTTTTTTTAAAAAAAAAGATTAAATATTAATCTTGAATCATCTGCAGATGATTCAGGCATGTATTATTCAGGCAAGCTTATTACATGGGTTTATTGCAGGACCTGGTGGTTTCAATGACTTTTGCACAGCTTGTATTCAGGAATCCAGGGGCTCCAGATCATAGAGAGCAAGTGCAAGAGAACCTGCTGCTGACAACCTGTTGTTCCAGGGAACCACGTCAGCACCTGACACTGCAGGAGAGGACTTGCCGGCTCAGCAGGGACCCCACTGCTGCTCTGCAGGGCCCATCAGGTCGCACTGCTCTCATGACAGATGGCTAATTCTTTTCACCGTATTTAAAACGGGAATACTGTGGTTTAGGTTAGTTTCCATAGGGCTACACAGAACCGATGCAGTCAACGTTTTTTATAAGTTTCAGGTCTGCTGTATTTCCAAGGATGTTTGTGGGGCTAGAAGGGAACCTGAGCTAAAGCAGGTAGGTCTACATTCCTTAGTTGTTGTGGGTTTTTTCCCTCATCCAAATGAGTACAGCGATGGAGAATTCATCGGAATATTGTAGAAACGCATTAAAACGCAGAGTGCTGTGCTTAAAACATTATGAATCCAATAAACTGATTAGGATGCATAATTTTGCACTTATAGTGCAAGCAAATGGAAAGTCAGTATTTCGCGTGCCTTTTAGTTGCAGAAGTGGTTACCATAACACATTCAGGAGCTCTGGAGCAGGAACCAGGACAAACTTTAGACAACAGTAAGCCAAACCCAATTTGGAACCAGTACATTTGGTTGAAATACTTTAATTAGCTAATATTTATCTTTATCCATCTGATCTTGAGTCATCTTTTATAGAAATTCTGTAGAAAAAAAAAAATATATATTTGAAATCTAGATAGGGAAGCAGTTACTCACATTCATTAGCTGTTTTTCCACTGAATATCAGCTCCAAAGGACTCTTCTGGAGCACGTGGAGCATAGTAGTGCTCAGCCCACATTGTCCTTTGGTAAGGTCCCACCGAAATCAGTGAGCATGCATCAGGAATGAATCACACTAACGTTATTCAAGCTGATTATACTTTCCTGTAGTAATGAGATCTTCTTGCAAAAATGCTGCCTGTAACATTTGTAAACTCAAGACGATCTGAACTGTCCAGAATGCACACAGACATCAAGGAAAATACTTCTCAAAACACTCAATTTCTATGCTAAAGTCTCTTAAAAGATTTCAGTCGCAAAATGCAAACAAATGAAAATGAGCAAGTGAGAAAAAACAAGAAGCCCGTTATCCTCCCAGGAATATATCCTCTGTCCTTTCAGAGTCTTGGCTTGCAGACAACTTGGTTTCCCTTGCAGCTTTTTTACAATTTTCCTGCTGCTGTATTCATCCATCCTAACCTAACGTTCAAATGTTGGTGTAAGAAGCTATCAGTCTTTCTGACAGAAATCTGAGATCTCAGTCTCCTTAGTCTACATTGAGCCAGCTCCAGCAGAAACAAAATGAATGTGAACAGCTACCTATGCATCTTCTTTTTTATTATTCACACCTACAACTAGGTTATCAGAATTACATACAAGCTTTAAAAGTCACTGTAGGTATGAGTGATCAACTACCTTTGATTTTATTTGTAAATTTGTCTTTAAATAAATTCAGAGTAGGCCTATAATAGGGACTTTGAATTTTGTGGTGAAATTGGGGAAATACGTGGGTGTTAATCCTTCCTCCTGATGATCATGACAGTCATTGTAGCGGCAGAACAAAGCTGTGAGGGGAGGTCCCGAGTCCAAAGGAAAATGCAGCGATTCAGGTGGCTTAGGACAGGCTCAGAAAGGATTTTGGAGGCCAGTGCAGAAACCTTAGATTTCACTCTATGTTCAGTAGGAGATCAGTGCCTGCAGCGGTTATATATTGCTGCATTATAGAAGAAAAGACAACAGTCTCAAGGCTGAGGTCCTAGGTAGAATCACAGGGTCAGTTTCTGTTCCTTACCTGGATTTTTGTTTTTTTCATGAGTCTGGACCCACAGCAGTTCCTCTGGTTCTTCCTCTCTTATGATTCGTACTCACAGGCATGTTATGAGAATTAAATGCATTGTATGAGTATTCATTTGGACAGTGGGCAAGTTTCTGCACACTCGGAAAGAAAAGGCATACAGCCTGCAGCTAAAAAAGAATATATCCCCTGTGACCAGTAATTTCAACACAGCATCGTGGCTTCTGACCCGGCTGGTCTGTTCCTACATTTCTACAACAGTATCCCTGCAGCACTAACAGGAATTTATTTCTTACTTACCTAATGAGAAATCCCAAGACAGCACAAGATGTTGCATCGTAATTACATTTTCCTCAGTGGGATTACTGAATGACATATTGTGATATATCAAGAGGCAACTGTGAATTTAACTTGAGTCAGCACAGTAGACTTTGCCCAGTACAGTAGGTTTCCAGATGAACATAGTGTGAATGTAAGAATAAAGGGAAGTTACTGAATGCCTCGCAGCATCGTGCATCCTGTGTCAGCATTAGCTTTCAAAACACACGGTTCTGGGCTAGCTTGGGAAAACTTTTATGTATTCATTACTTATTTATCTTACATGTTCACTTTAATATTTAAGAACATATTGTTTGTGGCATAGATTCACAGGAGAAGACAACGGTACTAATTTGTCAGAAGAATCAGGCATGTCAAAGTACAAAACTTACTTATCTTTCTGTTTGTTGTTTGATGCTGCTAAATGCCTGTTTCTTGTGAGTAACGGAACTGGTAAGCAACATGCATGACAAACAACTACTTTGTAAATAGGCTATTTAATTCCATCAAATTTAGATCATTATTTGCCTAGGTTTGGGAATATGACAGTAACACACAACAGCAGAAAGCTCTGCTGAGCATTAAAGAGGTGGGAAAATTTACATACGTGTCCCTCCGTGGTCTCATTGTCTTTTGTATTTAGGGAGAAAGAAGCATTAGAGATTGACAGAAATTCTGCTTTTTGTCTCACATATTTACCAGAGCAGTTAGCAAGAGCAGGAATTCCATCCTGCAGAAAAGATTTTTTTCTTTAGGTATTTATGGAAGAATTTGAGTGTACCCTGACAAATCATAGCCTTCGTGCAAAGTGTGCAGACTGTAAGTGGAAAAAAATCTTCCCAGACCTGCCATTCTCTGGGCAGATGTGCAGCTCAAGTACTTCAGTTCCAAAACCTTGCCTCTGATGTGCTGTAATGAGATCTGAGCATGGCAATGCCACGAATCTTCAGTTGGTATCAGTCTGCTCACCAGGGAGGCATCACAGGTTGCTTAAAGTGCCAAAGAGGAAAGTCTTCCTCCCTCCTCTAAATAACTTGGTTGAAGGAATTTCATCTCTCTCTCTTCATTGATGCTATCATACAAAGTCTATGCAGATATTTCTCCGAGGTTAGAAAGATAAAGTTAGGCAGTATGAAGACCTTGAAAAAGAGTTTTTTTCTTGCTTTATAATCTGTTGCTCCTTAAATTCAAAACAACTGCTTTTTTTCCCCTAGCAATTCCGAGCCTCATGATTCAAGCATTACTAGACCAGTTGCACAAAGTAATTTAGAGTCACCTAGAAACTGTATGGATATTAGATGTGGTCTAGGGGATAAACTTGTTCATCAGCCATGTCCTCTTGTCTCCACGACATTATTTCTCCTGTATTCACTTTATGACTTTATATCACATTTCCCAATACCTGCTCTTTGTTTTACATCCCATAATCCTTTTTTTTCCTCAAGCTTTTTTCAAATGTGATACTCTTAAACTCAACAGCCGTTGTACTTATTTTCAAGTTAATGAAACAGTGTGTCATATGTCATTCCAGGTACCAGCCTGTATAAAGATCTGCCTTGTGCAGTCTGGAAATGCATGCTTGGCTACCTTGCTGCTTCCCGGGTGTATTTTCACACGTGTCACTGAGAAAACTTAGCAGCTGATGAGTAATGTCATGCTTTGTAATGCGAGTAGTCCAATTTGGAGGCATACTTTTCAGTACACGTTGATGTTGGATCAGAACACCAACTCACCAGCACTTAAAAATTGTCAGTAACCGGTCTGAAATCAGTGAGTCAGATCGAGGTGAAAGAAAGAGGACAAGCAGACACAGTGTAATTTCAAAAGCCAACTTCTGCATATGTAGTCATTCCAGGGCTTTCGGACGTTGGATGAAAAATAATTGCAATTCAGAGTATTATTCCCAAATCTCCTCAATTCCCTGTAATTTTTGTTCCTTACAGCACAGCCTTACTGTTTTTTTTTTTTTATGCTATGAACTATCTGTTATTCATTCTCTTATCTCGCTTGTTTTTACATCTAAGCAACCTTACCTAAATGTACCTGCATCCTGTCTATTTTAATACATGGCTTCCTGCATTCACTCAACTCTCTGGTTGTGCCATCCCACAGATCGGTCCGTATCAAATACGCCTTCCCACAGAGGTCACTTGTGGAAACATTTCTACGTTCCATCAATAACTGAGCCTTGTGATTCCCACCCCCCAAGGACACTCAACACCTTGCAGAGTTGTGCCGTTAGTAGCTGTTGAAGAACACTGAGAAAAGGGAAGAGCAGTAAATGATTTAAACGAAATTCCTCTCTGAAAAGAGCTAGGAGTAAACAAGCAGGTCCAAGCCGCTTTATCTTACAAGATGCTTGGATGGCATAAATTATTTCTCATCAAGTTCCCAGATACTCCACCTGAGGGAAGTTTTGAACCAATGTCTTTGAGATAAAGCTGGAGATAAGTGCTTTGATGGGTCGGCATGTGCATTATTATAGACCTAAAATGAACAAATTCCTGGAGAGGCAGTATATTTTCCACAGTATGACTTCTAATAGATAGGCACCTTCTATATTGCTTTCCACATCAGTGCCACAAATGAATTTTCATGCAAGGCTGAGTGAAAATATGTTACAAGAAGATAAATAAACGCACATTTTCTAATGTCAACTATCCAGCTCATTTTCTTAGGGTTGGGTTTTCCATTGAATGTTCATCAGTAGGCAATTACCAAATAATCTTTTTTTCAGATTCAGTATCTTCTGACAGATGAGATATGCATGATGGGGAAGCAAGCTGAGGGCTCACCGGGTGTCTGATTCATTATCATGGAGGTGAGCAAACCAAACACCTGCATGGCAGATGAGAAGGAGACTTCTGGCAGACAGTAGGAAGATACCCAGCTGGAGTTTAGTTATGGACTTGCTGAAATTGGCCTGCACTTTGAGAGTCACTTTGGATGGCATTCAATGGTTTTTATCCAGTTCCATGTAGAAAATTATGACATTTTAAAATGGCACTGGAAGTGGGGAGAGCAAATGATGAGTGAGCCTTCAAGTCCAGACAGTGAGGCATAGCTTAGACTCAGATCAGCAACAGTGCACAAAAAAAACCACCCCAAAACAAACTAACAAAAAACCTAAACTCTCTCCAGCATTTTTCTGAGTTTTGCAAGGTGGGAGGTATGTTTCTCTAAAGTGGCTTATAAGCATCAAGCAAGAATATGTTTCTCACCTTAGCAAGGGGTGATATAATAACTTGATAGCAGACATGGGCAATTTCTCAGTTTTCTTGTAGTCTTGATACACCTAGACAGTCTTAGTGACAGCTGCATTCACAGAGTCAAATGATAAAAGCATATCAGAGGATGAGTGAAATGTATTTCAGAAATGATCGACAGAAAACATATGTAAATAATATAATAACGTACCTAGAGCATGCCAGAACAGAATATAAACACTAGACAGTGTATTGTATGCAATCGATGGTAGTACAATAAAAATTTTAAAAACTAACTACATTTTTCATTAAAGTGAAAAATGGTTTCTGAAGAATGATATCTCTCAGAAAATCCAGCGTTTAAAATTAAATCCAATGGATGGATGTTTTTTCATCCATCTCTGTTAACAGATTAAATCTCTGTTGTCTGGACATCTATAAGCACAATGTAATCTAAAGAGGAATACGAAACGTAGGATTCAACTTCTGTTAAAAAAATTAATCTAATTTAAATTGGTTTTCTTTCCTGACTTCAAGTTGTTTTTACTTTATGAAATGTTTTACTGTCTATGTTTAGAGATAGAATGGGAAAGGATGGCCAAGAAAACTTCTCTTCAAAATAGAGCTGTGCAATCTGCACAAATCTCATGGCTCCCATCTCATCCCCATCCCTTGCTGTATCAGCAAATCATAAAAAAGCCAGAACCTGTGTTTCCAAAACTAGTGCTGAGTTTTTCAGCTCAGGTAGCTGCATAGTTGGGAATTTGAGCAGGAGGATTTTGGTAGAAGTATGATGGGAAAAACACCATCCTGAAAAATGCTTCATAAATGCCATTATTTATTTAGTGATTAGCATTAACATAAAGGTCAACAGGAGGCTTAGGTTAGGCTGGGGATTTGGCATCAGCATTGGAGAATGGAATGGGACAATCTAAAGCCTCGCTTTACTCTCTATTGCTAAATAGGTAGGGCAAAAGCAAAATTTGCAGAAATCTTCCCAAAGATGAAATTCAAAACTGTAGTGTTCCACCATGATTGTGAACAGAAGGTATTAACTTTGGAACTGAAACAAATTCACAACTCTGCTCTAGAGCTGCCTTGCTCTGGAAAATATTTTGTAAACAGCGCCATCTTCTCCTTGTTTTGTGAACCAGACAGTACCAACAACAGAGCATGATATTAAGCAAAGTGTTATGAAATTTATTCTTTGCTTTGCTACTATTTCCTCATACAGATACAAGATTTAAAAAATATAAGAGTGACTGTAATCAAAATACTGTGATTCAGTTTCTATCTAATCAAAATACTGTGACTCAGTTTCTATCTCCCTTTGCAGTTTTCCATGGGAAAACGGAATGAATTTTCACTGTGGTCTAAGTAGTAAATGAAATCTAATGCAGTGCAGATATCCAAGTTTTATCCTACAGGTTTTATAAACCACTCTTCCTGTACCTGTGGCAGCCACTGTTTCTTTAGCCTGGCATCCCATGTTTTAAAATGTCTATTACTGGTTCTCTTGTAGGATCCTCTGGAGCTTTCTTTACTTGGCATTTCCTGCTGACAACTTGTCGGTGTATGGAAATCCATTGCAAAAAAATACTCCAGAATCCAAGAATCTGTCCCTTGCCTTTCACAACAGTTATTTGCAACTGTAAGAATACAACAGTTGCAGAACTGTGTGTGTATTGCACAGGGCTCCCCAGGCAACACAACCTCTGAAAAAAAATGGTCTCAGAAAAAAAATCACTTCTAAAAGAGATAAGAGTGGCTGGCCACAGTTATTTAAATATTTTCTTAGCCAAAATGATGAGTCAGGCAGAGAAACGTTAGGTGAGAATAAGAAACTGCACAGGACAGTGATCAAGGACATCATCTGTGAGGTTGTTAGGGATCTTATAAAAGTCAGTTTTATTCTTCCCTGAACCAGAATTAGAAAGGAGAGCCGGTGTTTGGCTAAGATTCTAGATAGCCTGGTTCAATTCCTGAATCAGCTGTAGATTTGCAGTTATATTTTATCTAACTATGTTATTTCCTTTTGCTGAAAATCTGGGCTTTCCAACATGACCTGTTATGAAAATATCCAACAGATGTATTACTAAAATTCTGCATTATTAATTCACTGTGATATTTTATGATATCTCTGATTTCATTTTAAAAGCAGAGTTATCTAAACTAATTTCACAGCATAAGAGTTAGAGTCACAAAGAATTATTTATTTCTCTGTGTGGTATATTTCTGCCTCTGAATGTTTAGGTTTTGTTAGGTGATTATGACTTGCTTCCAACTTTTTCAGATCATGGCGGAGTTTTTTTGAATGCTAGTAATTCAAGTTAGTAGTAACTTGAGAATTTATTTTTGCTCAAACAGTTGGGAAAAAAAGTTGGTTAAGAGGATTATTTTATGAAAGAAAATGCCTACAAAGATGCGGTTTTCCATACAAATTCTCTTCTTTCCTTTTGATTATAAGCCTAAGAGAATTAAATTAACAATATTTACTGGACTTAAACACATCAGAAAAAAAAATAGGTAATATTTATGGTGCCTTCAAGTCTCTGAATGTTTCGTCTTTTCTATAGTTTCTGCGATCTATAAACCGATTGCAGAACAGCAAGAAAAAAATAGTTGTTTCTGTTTTTACTGAGTGAGTCTGGCACATTTGTCAAACCAGTGATATCATTTGCTTTTATGGCGGACTGCAGAGAGACAACTGTTTTTTCACTTTCTTTTCCATTGACTATCCATTATGGAATGAAAACAACTGGAAGCAATAACAAAGTCAAAATCCTTCCTGAATTCCTAAGGGAAGGCTGCCCAATGTATACAGAGAAGGGCAGATCTTTGGTACAGCACTTACTTGCAGCATTGTCTTGCATTTACTTTTAGTAAGTTCTCCTTGTGCAGACAACTATTTAGTTGCTTCAGAATGTCAGATAATAAAATATTATCATGATGAAAACTGGAGGGAAGGGCATGAAAGAGATTCAGAATCGCTTATCATTTGCGTAATTTTTGTCATTTCAGAAACACTGGGCTTCCCTATCTCTACATTGCTGTACATCTTGTTTTCTTTTTTTTTTTCCTTTTACCTTGTTCTTCGGCAGACAGTGGAGAAAGTCTCATCTGCTCCTCTTGCTCAACTTCCAAAAAACTCTACTTCTTTGTTACAGTGGTATTAGGAGGTTAGCTGTAAAGAAGAAACAGAAGGAACGTTTAACTCTTCAGTAGTCCTCTAGATATGTAAATACTGCTCTAACTTCAGTTCTTCAGGGGCATTCCTTTAGTGATGACCACCAAGGTGAAGTATTAGCAAACAAAAATACATAACTCAGCAAGGGAAATTAAATCAATAAAATAAAAAACAAACCCTGGTGCCCAGCCTATGGGATACGTGTTTTTAAGATTATATGGAGAGATTCAGCTTCCCATTAAAAAGCCTGTCAGGTTCTCCACACACATTGTGGTCTTGGGCATGTTTGCTTGTGACTGGTGGTTCACCTTTTCCGTGCACGATATCATCTGTCAGTAATCATTCCAGAGTGCAGCCATTAGGTTCAGCATTTGCTTGGTGTTGGAATCTGAGGAAATTGCTAGCTGCCCATAAATCTGCCGCTGGGGAAGGAGCACAGAACATATTTTTCGGTATCTGTACAGATCTGATAACCTCTAACTCACATCCATCAGTTTTTCTGGCAAGTGACACATAGGTGCTGTTCTACGTTAGAGCCATCAGCGTATTTCAGTGCCTCTGATAAGCAAAAATGTGGTTATTAAAAGGTGGCAATCGTCCTCTTCAGCAATTGAACTCATTTGTTAAAAGGTGGCAGGGAGTGTTTGCTCACTGTTTTACCAGCATCTCTGCAGGGGCAAGTAGAAGGAGCCGCTCTCCTCTCTCTTCAGTATGACTATTTAAAAATGGTTCAAGATTTAGCACAAATAGGTGAAGAATCAAAGCACACTGTCTTCTCAACCAGTTCAGAGTCTCTGAATCTCTTGAGATTTAGTTCCATCACTCACGTAGTGTTTGGACTGTAGCCCAGATGGCAAAGACCAGTTCACAAACAGAAGGAACCATAATCCCAGCCTAAATCCCATTCTAGTAGTAACAACCTTAGCAGGACTTAATTCTTCCACATAAATCAATAATAACGCCACTTACACCAACAACAGAGAAATTACTATCGGGCTAAAGCAACAAAATACTGACTTTCAAGCCGGTACGCTGACTGTAGCATTTCGAGGGCTTACATAGTGCTGATGCTATTGTGAGGATGCTGTTATATCAATACAGCTATTAAATACTGGGAATAAATGAATAAACTATACGCTTGGTTAGCTTGTGACACAGTTTTTTCTTTACTAAAGAAGCTATAGAACAAGATCAATACTTTAATACTTGTGTAATGAAAATTTATAATCTGCCAAAAAAATCTGTGATTTCGGGTAAATTTCTTAAAGCTTGAAAATGTCCTGTGCTAAAAAGAGAAGGATTCTTTTTAAAACCACATTAACCAATCAACTGCATCTTTGAAAACCAATGAAAAAGTAAACAGAAATTTTATGGCTCTCTGACTGAAAGAAAAAAATCACACTGCCTTGAATAAAGAAAAAAGAGGCAAAAAAGGAAGTGATTACAGGCTGAGAATTTATATTCCAAGTTTTAGTTGGATGGTTGTATTGTAAACTCCTCAGACTCATTATGTTGACGCTGCCAAGAATTACTCTAATGTAGTAGATGAGAATTGCTCTAATCTATTACTGTTGGTTGCCAACAGTAATTCTATTAATTCAAAGAGCTAATGACATTTACTAGTATTGCCATGCTGTTTCATTGCGTCTTTGAAAATAGATGGGAATAGTCAGTGGTGTGTCATTCTAAACGGGCTAAATTTAGAGCCTCGTTCTCCACTCTTTCCACGCCGCTTCGCGAGACCACGTTCTGAATAGCGGTGGTGCCATTGAGGAGGTGGATGGCACCTGCGCTCCTGAATGACGTGCTCTACACCATACGTGCAGGATGGGAAGTGTCCAAGATGATGGCTCATCCCCTGGTGGAGTGTAAGCTGATCATCAAACTAATAGCCTTTCTGGCTTGTATTTTCACTTCATGCAGGATGATACAAAGAAACCAGTTTGAGTCTGGAAGCAGGAAAGCCAGATCTTGCAGCACTATGGCCAAAATAATTAGTCCAGACTCAGCAGGGAGGATTAATTTGGGCTTGGCATCCACAAATATGGTTGCACTGTTGCTATTTCAGAACAGACGTGGGTGAGAAACAGTTTAGGTTTCCTGTACCGAGACCTGCAGCATACACACGCGTGCACCAAAATCAAAGCGTGAGGCCAGCTCACTGAGAAGAGTCATAGCCAGGTGGAAGTTGTCTTCCTAACCTTGAGTGGTCACAGGTGTCAGCATCCAAGCCAGACATTTTTCACCGAGGAGGAAGGTGCAGTGCCGTTTCCCTTTCACTTGGCTGCCTACGGGCTTGAGCAGTCGTGAAAAACACAATTTCACTGTTCTAGAGTAAACTAATTTCACACCTCCTTGAGGAATGCTCTGAACAAAGTTATCCTGGTGCAGTGCTGAGTTGCCCCTGCAGAAGTTGTTGTGTGTTTTTGAGTAAGAAAACATGAGAGGAAATATCTGAGGTACAGCCCTACCCGAGTAAATGCCTAATACTAAATACATGCTAATTTCAGACAGAAACGTTTGCTTATGCAGCTCTAGTGGGAATTCTCTTTCCCCAGGAGCTAAGCAGAAATCCAGCAAAGTTACAAAATCAGAAGGTATGAAAACTCACAATTAAAAAGTTCTCTCTTCGCCTCCGCAAGGAACAAGGACTGGACTGGGGCTTTTTCCCCCATCTAGAAATCTCTGTACGTCTGTGCGAGAACCTGGATTACTAATTTTCAGTACACAGCATTTAGATGGCAACATTTTCAGCAGAGGTAAGAATAACAAAACTAAGTAATATGTTTTTCCTGAGGAATCGCTACTCTGAAGTTGTAAAACCTCCCTAGAAAGAGAGAAGAAGCCTGCTTAGAAGACTGTTTGGACAGATGAAATCCCTCTGCACCTAATGTGCACAGACAGGCTTTGTTTTTCAGACAACAAATTTCTTAATACGGTGTCACTTCTTCTCAAACAAAAGTGCTAAAATCGTAACAGCAATATCGTGGTGGCCACAAGGATTGTAAACAGGAATGTGTCTGGTGATAACTAATTTGTTACCTTTCTCTAGTCTCGGTAGCAGATTCATCATCGAAATACACAGCATCCATAATTCTAACTGAAATACACACTCGGCAGCTCCGTGTGAGCTGGCAGTGCTGGGAATTACAGGCTGGAGCATACGCAGCATCCCGCTCCTTTGTGGCTGCATCTGGTGAAAAAGGGTGGAAAGCAGGAAATCTGTAGCTCCCAGCAGGTCAGGATTCCTTAGGGACTGCGTGACCAAATGATTCCCATCTGCTAGTGCCATGTATGGGAGCACAGCAGTTATTCCCTGCTGGCTTGCGGCTCCCGGGCAGTACAGGTTAAAACAGAGTTTTGAAGGCTACAGGCAGCGATGGGTGAAGGCACAAGCAAAACAACACCGCATCTGACTCCCTGCTCCGCTTTGCCAGGGCTGGCGCTGGAGGAAAAGGCTGCAGAGGTAAAGCTGCCTTGGTGGGCATCTGGCCACCTTCTCCTCGCCTTCCTCCAGACAGCAGGGCAAGGGCTGGGCATCAGCCTGAGCATCGGCAGGGGAAGCAGCAGCCTTGGGTAGAGGTGAATACACAAACAGACACAAGCGTCAGGACAGGGAGCTCATTCAGCTGGAGCTTTGCTCCCAGCCCACCTAGGTAGATGGTGCCTGACAGAGCCACTCTCTTGGGGCCGTGAAACTGAATTTTGTCAAATTGAGTAAGTTGCTTTATCTTCATCCTCAAGGCGGTAATATTTAATTGTGTTTGCACTGATACGAAACCTGCAGCCAACTCAGTATGTGGGCAGATGCAAAACAGCTCATGATGCATCTTCCGTGTACTTTTCACAGCAGAAGGCTACAGATCTTGACACAGCATGCTTAGCCACAAGGAGAATCCGTTTGCTACCGTTGAACATGTCCTCCATAATTAACAAGATGTGACTTCACTGTGCTGAATCCATAAGGACCAAGGAGCAGTTAAGCAGTCAAATACACTTAAGTTTCCTATGCTTAAATTTCCCTATAACCTACCCTCTTACTCCAGGGGTCTTCTCACTCACTGTTTTTGACTGGTAGAAGGATTAGCCCAGGAGGAACAAGAAGCCTGTACAAATACTTTCAAACCCACCTTTGAAGAATCACTTCAGTCTCCCAAAGAGAAGGCTGCAAGAGAATGAAGAGCCTGAACTGATCCTACCGTCTGTTATCCCAGGAAAGCAGCGTCTCCCTACAGGGTTAGGCTTGGTTTCAAAAAGATCATTTGCAGCAGCTATTAATGATTTTAAACCAGTTCTATTATTTACGTAAGCTCTTCTTCATTTTTCTGCTACCCGAAAAAACCCTTTCAGATTATCGAAGAGAAATTTTGAAGGCCCAAGATGTATAAACTAAACCAGTCACCTACTGTGAGTCTGTTTGTGTTCTACCAAGGTGGATATTTTCAGGCTGAAGCACATCCCGCTGGGTGTTAGGGATCTGGTCCAAATCAGTCATGTAAGCTCATTTTTACTGTCATCAGAGAAAGACATGTCTGCCCAGCAGGTTATCGATCAATTCATCCCCATTCTAAGATGTGCAAGATATCTGTCAGGGTTGTGATGAAAGGTTCTTCTGTAAGGGAAATGACACTTCACATAAAATAAAATGTGATTTAGTAAAGGGGGGGGGGGAGATTTACATGAGATAATGAGCAAGGGAAAGACAATGAAAATAAGAATCAACAATAAAATGTTTCAACAAGCCAGGGTAATGTCTCAAATCTTATGTGACATTTTTCCCCACTCCCAGTTTAAAGCAGTGTGAGCGGCTGTAGCAAAGGCTGTTTGGAGATCATCTCCAGTTCCATATTTTTCATCTGGAAATGGTGTGACACAGACACACTGATGTGCATTTAAACACACACCCACACACAGAGGGGTCCCGGTTGCATAAAAATATAAAACAATTAAAGCCTCTTGGAAAGAAACAGTGTTATGTATTGCAGCTAATTTCATGCCTCCTTGTGCACATCAATAAAGCATCATTAAAGCCATCTTTCTTGTGGCGTCTAAAACATATTCATCTAAATATAATTAAAATTGACAACATGAACTTTAGAAGTATTACTGTAAGAATATAGGCGGCATAAAGAGGTGAGATATGTGAATGACCTTTAAGGGTTTTTTTCATCTGTGCTAATGCTCGCAACACAAAGTGCTTGCACCATCCACGTAAAAGCCAATGAAATAATTCTTATTAGGGCTCCTGCAACGAGCACAGAAGAATTGTTTGCAGATAATTTTCAACAGACAACAATCCATTACAACATCACGAAGCCTACTTGGGATTTCAGTGAACAGCATTTTCCGAAAGTTATGTATAGAGAAAGAGAGGAGGACAGAACAACTCGTAAACACTGCATCCAAAATGCCCAGCCACCATCCCGTTTTAAATGTTGCCATTCATTATTAGCGTCTTCATTACCTGCATCTCCTATTTACAGTCCCTCACAGCCTTTCTTACAGCCCAGCCAGCCCCATTCCTGTGCTGGGAGGGGGCGTTTGGTGCCATGGCCTCAAGCCCTTGTGGTCCCATCACTGCATCCCAGGGATGAACAGGAGCACAGCGTGGCTGCTCCCTGCCCCTGCACTTGATTTCCCAAGCACGGGAAAGAGTCAAGGAAAGATAGAACAAATCCCATTCTTTCCAGATGCTGTCGTGCTTAATTTGTGGGCTTTATTTGGGTAATGAAGTCATAGAAGCACTGGGTCTTAGGGGCGCCTGGTGCTGTCAGACTTGCACTGCTGAGTTTAAAAGAAAAAAAAAAAAGTAGCAGTGTTTTTCTGTGTGCATTTCAAATTAAAATTACTTTCAGCTGAAGAAAACTTCATCAGTCAAGGCTTATGGGGCACTGAAAGTGGAAAGAAAATTAAAGAAAAATAATTTGAAAGAAAATTAAAGCAGTTAAGAGACCCATCGTAACATACCAATTAAAAAAAGGCAGAAACTACAACTTTCTGTAGAAGTGCTTATGTCAAGCAAACACAAAAATATAAAAAAAGACTATAATAATGAAGTTATATTTGACAGGAAAAAATGCTGCATCTTGCTGCTGTCTTTACTTAACTAAGTGTTAATGGTGCAAGTGGCAGTACTTCTTTTTTGTTGATAACGCTTCAAAATGGGGAAGTATGTGCATTTCTGCTTGAAAAAGACAGAGTGAGTCCCGTTTCTGGCTGGACTGAATAGACTCTATATGTGCGTGTTATCCTAAGGGGTTTCTTTAAAATAGTTTGATCAATGAATGAAGCAGTTGCTAGAGAGAGAACGATAATAAAATTTCCATGTAAGAAACATACCATTTGCTCTGAGCTTGTTTTCTTTTATGTTACCAAGTACTTCGTCATGGATTTTACTAGGAGTAATATTCCAAATATCCTCTTTAGGTCCATACTTCTGACAGCTCTTGCTCCTTTTCCTGTCGAGCTCCTCTGGTTGCTTAATGACTAGTGTATCTGCATCACTTTTTAAAATCTTTGCTTTCTTCCAGTATAGTTCACTGGGCCAAAAGAAGCATTTCTAATTAATTAATCCTCCACTGTGGATGAGAGCAGCCTCCCCAAGATGATCTTATGCTGTGATCTAATGCTTCACTAGCACTCAGTTCGCTTTGCCCAGCAACTAACTGGTGGACAGAATTGTTTTATTTTGGCTCCAGCCTCTGTCTTCACGTGGAGCATCAACAGCTAATATGCACTAAACCGGGAGTAATCGACTTGAAACAAGTGGGTTGAATATTTAAAGGCTTCACCTGATAAGCAATGGCTGCAGCCCCCTCCCCTGGCTCCTAAAGCACTTCCTTTCTCTTCTATCACTGCTACTATCCCTCTGCCTCTTTTTTCTACCATGTCCTCTGTTGTTTTTTTTTTTTTCCCCTGTGATGTCCCATCCTCACAGACGGCTTGGCAGCTCGCTTCATTTGCACACTGGCTGGCTGGCCAATATGCTGAACAGCACAGTGTGCATCTTAACCAGCTGGCCGCTTTCATATGCCACGTATTGTGCAGAACATAGCATAAAAGATAAGATTTATTAAATGTTTAACTGGAAATCAGATGTTAATCAATTAATTAAGCTCTGCTGTTTAGGGCCTTTTCCAGAATGAGTGCTCTACTCACATTTCTTGCCAAGTACTTGACCTGAAATCATTCTGATTATTAAGCTGATCCACTGTCTTAGGAACTCTCAGCAAGTGAAGGGCAAGGGAGAAGAGAGGCCACAGCCATCTTTACATAGAGGAAAAACCCATGTGCAAGACATTAATCAAACAGTAGGTGGAAGCTCTGACTCAAAGACTTTAAACCACAAGAGTTAATAGTTGGATGAAGCAAACAAGCAAGCCAAAAGAAAACCGTAGGAATCCAGCTTGTATTAAAAAGCAATTTTTTTCTGTCCGGTCGACATCCATCACCCTGGGTACGTGATTTAGGACGAGTGGTCCTGATGACAATTTACCACTTGCTATGACTGTGTGTCATAGTAAAGGGGGCTGAAGGAATTGTCTGTAGGAAGTTTTCCACAGTTAGAAGAGGTAACAGGAGAAAATAAAGGTGTTGGGGGTTGGGGGAAACCTCAAAAACAAGACTTCAGCTGAGGATGGCCCTGGAGCTCTGGTAAAAAGGTTGGATTTGTATCATGGAGATCACTCTATGTGTATTTAGGACATTTTCTTTAGATGTTCTTGTAAGTTTTAATGCTGGAATGTTAGGAATTAGCATGAACAGATATTTGAGTAATTGTAAAATAAAATAACCATACTCTAAAAATATGTTACCTTTCTTCCTGCCTCTTACCAGGTACTATCCTGATAATGAGATAATGCTGTTACACATTTTGGCATAATCCCAGAGAATCCTAAAAAGATTACACAGTCCATTTTTCGGATGCTCCAAGGCAGGGTTAGTGGTGGTGTAGGACCTGTACCACGTTTGGCTAATACGTACTTAGAAACGGCCAGTGACCGATTCCCTGTAACATCCTGAAGCAACTGATGCTTCAGGATGTTACAGAAAGTTTTCCCTTTACTAACTGACATCTACCTTGCTGCATTTTAAGCTCATCATGTCCTGACTTAACCATTGAAGTTGGCAGCAGCCTTTCATGTATTTGAAGACTGATACCACATCCCCTCTATGTTTTCTTTATGTTAAATACAAGATGTTTTAGGTTCTCCTTCTCTTCACACAGCATATGCTTTTTTTCTTTCTGCAACACCTTGGCATTAGTCCACATTTGTCTTGTGAGCCACAGGTCCTTTTGTTCAGAGCTGTTATCTATTCCCTGTCCTGTATTTGCACATTTGATATTCCCATTGGGTGTAGACAGGAATTTGACTGCATCTTTAACTGAATCCCACTTTTTCAGGCTAAGTTTATCGAGATCTTGACACAAAGACAAGACAGCTAAAGGAAGAAGACAAAGCAGAAATCACTTTCCTTAAAGTGAGATACTTTCAACATTGCATTGTCTGGGTACTTACCCACCCATTTGCTACTCAAATGAAATGGGAACACCTGCACTCAAAGCCGACAATCCCACCAGTTAAATAGGGAGGAAAAAAATACCTAACGTGTACTTGTCAAAATAGGTTTGAAAACCCTTTTACTGGCTTTCACAGCTTGAGCTGCTTGAAACGTGGGCTAAGGTCTGCATGGAACTGAGAAAGGCATTTCATCATAACTGTCCAGGGCATCTGTTTTGGGAAGGAAAACTAACATAATAGTTGCTTCCCATCACATGGAGTCAAGAATGTCGATTTGTATGCAGTACAAAAAGTACTGGTTCATTTGAAGCGTCCCAGTCAACGGGCAGCCTGCAAAACGCATTAATAGTATCTTTCCTGCCCTTAGACTCATCACTGCTTCTATTACAGGCAGAAATCTGAAAAAAAAAAATAAGAGAAAAATTCCTCATCACAAAACACATTTAAGGTAGAATTCACCACCGTTTTGTGAATCTATGTCTTACTCTCTCCATACAACGTTCTTGTAGAAGGTGACAATTTCCAGTGAAATTTTCTCGCATAGAAAGAATGCTGAGAGGCCACCAAAAAAAAGCCAGAATGGGACCTCAGACTTCTCAGTGTCTCTGATACTTAGTTTACAGGTTCCATTTAATATCAAGTCACTTAAAGTAACCATGAGGAAGTCACAGGCCACAATTTTTACTACTACAGCTGGTCAGTACAAAACTTGAAAATTTTTTTTTAATAGCATCTTCTTTTGGGATGTGATGTTTGTCAGCTTCTAGGAGCTACAGAGAAAGCTTAGCTTGTTGTACTACTTGTACTCTTAACAGAATCCAAGAGAAAGAGAAAGTTCATAATACATCAAATTGAATGCAACTACTTACTGAAGCAAGAGATGCCACAGTCTATCTGCTCATAACAGAATGAATGGAAAGCAATTAAAAATGATAATGCAGGAATCAGCACAGTATTTTTTCCATGTAATATTTGTTACTCCCTTTTTACAGTACTACAGCATACACATCAAAATACTGCAAGGAGTAGAACACACAACGAAGACTGGAATTTCGAAATTCCAAGTCCAAATGCCATTGGAAACAATGGTGAACTTTCATTACCTAAAAATAAATGTGATTAATAGGCGAAGATTAGAAAGAAAAGTTAAGGCCTTAAATCAACCTTGCTGGATATCTGTAATCCAGTAACATCCAAAATCTCTATCCAGAATGAAGTCTTCTATGTCTGAGAACTGTGTAGAGGTGTAGGAAGGTAGCACTTGGCCAAAATTCAGACTATCTCTACTTACTCATTTCAGATTTTAATACTGAGCCAGAGTAAGGGTTCTTCACCTCAAGAAGACTGTTACGGCTCACAATCACCTCTTGCAACAGAAGGTGGAGAGCAGCTTATAGGCATGGGAATCAACAGGGATCGTTGTCCATTCTTCCTCAATTTGTACTAGAAAGAAGGAGGGAAGTTGAGTAACAGACGCTGCTCCATCTCTGAATCCAGACAGGTTGGTAACTTATGCAAAGAACTAACCCACAGCCCCGTGCCCTGCGGTGCAAGCAGGTAGGGCAAGAACAACCTGGGCTGGCATGATTTAATACCTGCCAAGGATACTACTGCTCAGAAGATATATGTTGCAGTACTACCCGGTGCAAAATTTGTAAAGACCAACTGTGGCGTATACGTGACATCCATGACAGGATGGATTTATAAAAGACGGCTCTGAGAAGTTGCTAGGTAACAGTGTCTTGTCCTCACAACCGCTGAGCGGTGATGATCTGTTCTCGTGACGCAACGCTGCAGCCTGATGTCCTTGCTCAAAAGTTCTGTGTATAGAGATTTTTAAATAAATACAGATCTGAGCTGATCTCCCTTAATTTACAGAATGTTTTCTTTGCCAGTTTTCTAATAGCTTGCCTAATCCATCACTCTTACACCAAACACAGCTCTTTGTATTTCTGGGAAATCACGGCCTGTTTCTGAATGCCCACTTTTTCTGGAAGACCAATAAGGAAATTTTACAGCAGAAAACCCAACCCTCTGCACGACTTCATTTAGAGAAGACATGATGTACAGTATTGCATCCAATGTATACATTCAGTCTGGTGTCAGCTCCCGATCAAAATAAGTGTTAATGGCAGCAGATACAGGAAAGTGAAGTTTATGGACCATCTGAGAACAGACTGACTCTGCAACAGGGCTCTCGGAAGACCTGAAACAGCCTAGGGGAAAAAACATGGTAGCACCAAAACAAATCCAACTAAAGGTAAATTCCCCACAGCCCATCATAAATAATAAAAACCATCTGCTGCAGACATAACATCACTGGGATTTATACAATTGACTATGACAGCCAAAGAACTCTGACACTGACAATGGCTTTTCTTGGGCTTTATTTTTTTTCCAAGGACATTAACATGGCTTACCCATTCCCTTGCTTCATTTCACTATGGCATTTTGTCCTTCCTGTTGTTTTCAAGAGTAGAGGAAGCAATACATTATAGATCATTGTCTTCCCAAGTTAGAATTTCAGGGCTAAAAAGTCACCCTCCGAGGGGCAAGCTGGTACAGCAGCTCCCAGGGGCCTCGTGTCCGAGGTGGACACAATGTCTCTGAAGGAACAGCTCAGCTGCCCCATCTGTTCACTCTGATGCTTTATTTCCCAGCAGGGCAGGCAAAATCCATGGAAACCTGGCTGCAAGAGCCAGAGGAAAAGAAATAGCCCCTACTTACTATGCAGAGAGCTCTTAGAGGCTGCATATCTTCAGTCGGATCCGTTATAGCAGGAAACAAAACTGTAGCTCAGGTTGATCCTTGAGTGATCCCAGACTGCCCGACACTGGTGTCACTGTCCTGCTCGTGGCAGTTTCGATCAGTTCCAGCCAGGAGAGGAGTTATTAGCTTAATAAATTCTGTTCAGCTCGAAGCCAAATATTCTCAAAAAAATACAGCTTTTGGGAAGTAATCATCATAATTTTCTGCTGTTTTTATTTTTTCAGTGTATTGCCATAAGCATTCTTTGCGCCATCTAAAAGTAAATGGCTCCACGTTAAAGACTTAAAAGGCAAACGAGGGTTTTCGAGGTTGCCTTACAGCCTTTACAAGAAGTGCCACAATTCCAGTGCAGCTGAAACCTCCCTCACTTGTGTTACAGACCAAGTAGACCAGAGACCTCCTTTTCACCAAGATAGAAGTTTCAAAGTCATTAGGTGCCATGATTTCAGACCAGGCTGTACAGTAAGCCCTTCATTCGTCCTTGTCTCTAAAACAGGTTTTGGGGTTTTTTGGGGTTGTTTTTTTTTTTTTTTATCTGAAGCGTTTTTGAGGCGATATTGGAGACAAGAGTTCAAAGAAAACAGACTTCCCTTATATCCATCACAGCTGTAGCTTTCCTCTAATTCTCAAACTGCTGCCATAGTGCTCTTTTTTCATTATTATATTACATGGTCTGTCATCAGGTGCCACTCTCAGGTCAGGTTCAGCTGTGAGCTGAGACACTAATCTTGAAATAACCTCTCTGGACCCAGAGATTTCACTTAACGCAACTGCACTCTCTACTGCGCAACTCCTCATTTCTCTTTCAGAAACAATTTTGCAGACATTTCAAATCCTAAAACAAAATTCCCAGATTTTCTGCTGTTGGCTAAATGTTACACATTAAAGTCTTCTTCAGTGACCACTACTGGCTTCTCTAGACTTTCCTCATAATAACACAACAGGTGACTAAGGAACAGAATTTTGTTATGTTTTACCTGCTTAACACTAGATTTCTTCTTCCTTGTACTCATTTTAATGTCAGACAGTACAGTTTTTTATTACCACAGATCTTTACCCAGTAACCTTGGTAGAAAGCACCACAAAACCAACACTTCAGAATATAAATCATCTGCCTTGTATATTAACATATTCCATATGAAAAAAAATCCCATTCATTGCATTATTTATAAACTGGTTTGAAATAAATGTGATGTCTACGATGTTAAAGCAAATAGAAAAATCTAATTAAGCTCCCCCTTTCAATATGAGTGAGTTTAGTTTGTATCATAGTAGTGGTTGGAGCTGTTCATCTCTATCAAATCCATTTCAGAGTGGGTCACATAAAGGCTTCTTAGACACATACATGGACGCTTGGTTTTAACAGCCTGTGTTATAAGGCACAAGAACAGAGCTAGCATCGTTTTCAGTAGACATTAATACCAGAAACAAAATGACTAAAAGCAGGTTGCCATCATTCTGCCCAAACTGCAGAAATTATATACAGAGATCAAAGCAACTTGTCTGGAAGTCTAGGAACTGTTTTGGGTAGTTAAGCTCACTCCATGCCCAGCGTGCCCCTCCAGTGAATGTCTCTGCCACTAAACGTTTGAGCTGGAGTCTTCATCGAGTGCAAAAGTGGGGGAAAGAGACAAGTCACGTACCCAGAAATTTCACTGAGAAGTTAAATGAACAAAACCACTTGCAAAATAAAGTTTCAAGATTTTCCACTTGCTTCTAAAGCATGCCTGGAAATTTCCCTTGCTTATAATAGACAGCTCTTAATACCATATGTCAGCTCAGAGTCCCCAGAGCAGGTCACGTTCTTTGTTCATTTGCGTGCATTTCTCACTTCACAGCTTGCTGTGATATGAAGGAAAAAAGGTATATGGATTATTACTGTTCATGAGATGTTTCTGCTTTATCCCTCTCTTTTAAAACTGGTTGTTAGTTCACACATTAACGCTAATTGCAGCAGCAGAGGCATCAGATGTGGAAAGCCAATTCTCTGCAATAACGAAGTCCCAAAACATTTAGAGCTTTATAGGGTAATAAGGCAGAAAGCAGCTAATGCGGCGTGCAGTGTGTTAGCAGAATGTGTGAAGCATTAGAACTTAGATAAACTCATTCAAACCTAATTCACCTTTTGGGTGATCTCAGTAAACAGTTCCATCTATTGCATAAACATGTATTGGTGAAGGGTGATTACTTAAGTCAGAAAGCCCAAATTCTTCTAAGTAGACATTGCGGATGCACAAGCGTCCAGGATTTAAACCACTTCTAACCTGCAAATTTCTAATAGACTATACATTGATAAAAATCACAGAATCGTTGAAGTTAGAAGGCATTTCTGGAGGTCATCTGATCCAACCCATCTGCTCAAGCATGGCCACCGAGAGCATGCTGCATAGGACCACATCCGAGCAGCTTTCAAATGTCTCCAAGGATGGAGACTCCATGACCTCTCTTGGCAGTCTGTGCCAGTGCTTGGTCACCCTCACAGTAAAAAAAAGTGCTTCCTGATGTTCAGGAGGAACCTTCTATGTTTCTGGTCCTATCACTGAGCACCACTGGAAATAGCCTGGCTCTGTCCTCTTTGCACCCTCCCTTCAGATATTTATATACATTGATGAGATCCCCTTAACCCTTCTCTTCTCCAGCCTAAACAGTCCCAGCTCTCTCAGCCTTTTCTCACTGGAGAGAAGCTCCAGTCCCTTCATCATCTTTGTGGCTCTTTGCTGGACTCTCTCCAGTATGTCCAGGTCTCTCTTGTAGTGAGGAGCCCAGAAAAGGACACAGTACTCCAGTTGTGACCTCACCAGTGCTAAGTAGATCACCACTCTAGACCTGCTGGCAATACTTTGTCTAACACAGTGGAAGATACTGTTCGCCTTCTTTGCCACAAGGGCACGTTGCTGGCTCATGTTCAGCTTGGTGTCCACCAGGATCCCCAGAGCCTGTTCTGCCAAGCTGCTTTCCAGGTGGGTGGCCCCCAGTATATACTGTCACAGGGGTTTCTTCCTTCCCAGGTGCAGGTCTTTGCACTTCTTGTTGAATTTCATTAGGTTCTCCAGCCTGTTGAGGTCCCTTTGGGTGGCAACATGACCCTCTGGCATATCAGCCACTCTTCCCAGTTTGTTGTCATCAGCAAACTTGTTGAAGGTACACTCTGCCTCATCATTCAGATCATTAATTATGAAGCTAAATAGGACTGGACCCAGTATTGACCCCGGGCGTACAGCGCTATTTACTGGCCTCCAAGTAGATGTTGTGCCGATGATCACCACCCTCTGGGCCTGGCTGTTCAGCTAGTTTTCAATCCACCTCACTGTCTGCTCATCCAGCCTGTATTTCATCACCTTCTCTATAAGGATGTTTAAGGAAGAGTGTCAAAAAAGTCTTACTGAAGTCCAGATAGGCCATATCCACAGCTCTCCCCCTGTGTTTATTCCCCATGTTTCCAATTCTTTCTATGCCAGTCTGAGGGCAAAGCATAGGCTATCACCCCCAGCTATAGCACAGCTGAACAGAGCCCACATAAATAATGTTGTGGTCATCACTTCAGGGGTCTACATGACCACAGTCTTCCAATGTCCGTGTCTGTATTTCCCTTTTGGTGTAGCCGAATGTGGTACCTATGCATTATTGGGATTTCTTGCACCTTGTTCCTGTTGCCTCCATGGAACAATGAGCACACAGGATTTTTTGGACCTTTTCCAACACCACCTCCTTCTATAAGGACATTCATTAATTTAAACCAAAGGGTGTCACTGTAAGGTATCAAAACCCACTCTTTTTATCTGTATGTGTATGCATATATATATATATTTCCCTCTGTGATTTGCATCAAGAAATTGTAAATTTCTTAACCAAATGTTAATTGTCTGCTCTAGGGTAGCTGCAGGGAGCGTTTTAAGTAATACATTCTAATTGAGTTGAGAGTAGCTGCTATACCCAAACTACTTTAAAGGATGAAAAGGCAGCAATCCAAAATTTGCTTGGGGTTGCAAGTCTACCAAAAATCCAAGCAAAAACATACAAAAACCCTATGGGCCTTCTGAGGAGCCACGTGCGTGCCGTTCCCCAGGCAA
The DNA here is from genome assembly GCA_025774025.1 of Xenus cinereus. Lineage (NCBI taxonomy): Eukaryota > Metazoa > Chordata > Aves > Charadriiformes > Scolopacidae > Xenus > Xenus cinereus. The sequence continues at coordinate 67,830,710 of JAOXJK010000032.1, forward strand.
TGACAAGTAGACTTTGCCTTGTTTTCTGATTCAGAACCAGTCTCAGAAAAGATACAACAAAGACACTATTTCTAGTTATAGCTTTCCAAAGGATTCAGCTGGTGTATCGCAGTAGATGGTAGATTAGCAGGATGCCTTCAATATTTGAGTTCCAGTCCCTTTTTTTTAAGCTGAGGACACTGTGCAGTCTTTTGTTTTGTCTCTGGTTTCCAAAGTCTACACATTCCCACTTTAAATAAGCCTTGCAAAATTAGCAGCACAGGAAACGTTCTACTGATTTATTGGTTTTGTTTCCATTCCTTTCTACTTCTCAAATTGCCACTGCAAAAAAATGTAAAAGCACCTTCAAGAGACATATCCCTTCTCCTCACGTATAGCTATTTGGACATTTCATTTCTTACACCAATTACAGTGTGACATTTTATATATCAGAGTATAATAACTATAGCTCTTTAAAGAGTGCAATTAATTAAGCATCAGAACAGCTCTGCGAAGTAGCCAAGATTTATTATTTTACAGGTGTGTGAACTGAGGTGTAGAGAATCAGGACCAACAAAAACCACAAGAAATACTTAGTATGAACTCACCACAATTCATTCTTGCACAGATACTATAAGTTTCCACTACTTGCTTCAACAGCTTATCAATTGCAAGAAGACATTCAGAATTGTTTGTTAATTGTTTTCTACTGGTTTTGAATAGTCTGTTGAAATCCACCCCTTTTTTTGCCTCCCTCCAGAGTTTAGCATATAGCTTGAAGGTCTGCATTTTCAGCATCTGAAGACACCAGTCATAGATGGCTTATGAAGGTCATTCAGAAAATAAAAATAATTAATTTCTGAAACTGCTTAAGGTGAAGGATGATAGATTAATCAGCCTGTCACCTGTACAGTTAATCTTATTATTCTCATGACACATTTTAGCAGCAATAAATCTATACTAAGGCTATCCTGACTACGTCTTGCAAAACAAGACACTAAAAGCATGAAAGGCATCATTATGTTGTAAATAAGTAAAATAGTAAAGAAAACCCTGGTATGGCTAAATAGCACATATAAAGTAGAGCAGTAAAGCATGGCATGGTGGATGCAGCTGCCAATAAACCGTATTTTTTTAAAAAATTCTGACTGCATTTTAAGGCTAGAATGATTTTCATGTCACAAGGAACTGAATTTTTAATACTTGGCAACAGCATAATATAGGACGTATGAAAACAAGGGTGGATTTTAATGAAGGTGGTGACCACAGATCCCATTTATTTTACACGGTCTGCAGCTTCAACTCATGAGTCCGGGACCACTGTCACTGAGTTCAAAGGCCACCAACTTAAGTAGCCCTCACTTGTCAAGTTTCCCCTTTATCACACGGTGTTGCTGCGCTGCAGCATCTCAGACTCTCTCCAGGTGAACTGCTTGACAGCTTGATTTATAAGGGGCTCACTGAATTTTTCAACAGACAGCCCATAGTTTGGAAACAAGTATTCACCTGTGCTAGAGCCTCCAGCCTGTCTTAACCTGTCTTAACTCGGGCAAAGAACGAGAAAGCCTCGACAGCAGAAAAATATCAGAGTTGAGAGGAAGAAGTGCTCATCGTATTGTGCAAAAACGTATGAACTGACCAATAAAAGAGATTAACAAGTACTGTAAGAATGAGACTATTATACTCAAAACAAAGAATAAGTATTTTCCATATGTCACATTGACAGTAGGTACAACAGATTACTATTAGATAAATGATTTATCTCCTGAAGACCAGCAGCAGGAAACACTGGTCACCTATTTTCACCTCTCTGAACTAATCCTCTCATACACAATACTTCAGGCCTTTCTATCTGAACCCATTTGGAAGACTCAGTGCACATTAACTTCTGAAAAATAAGGGTAAGAAATAAAAACTTTCAAAATATTGTGAGACCAGCGCAAAGACACCCAACTAGAGCCAAGAAAAAAAGTAGTTTTGAGAAACAATAAATTACTAAAGCCATGAGATTTCAGGGAAGCATAACCAGTAGCCTGCTTTCAGCTGAGTAATTCAAGAAATTTCCTTAAGTGAGCTGATAGGTACCACTATTGTCATTAGTAAGTGCCCAAAACTTTGCTACTACTTAAATGCTATCATTAGGCTGTCACATGGCTCATTGGTTGTCATCTCATGCCTGTGGTCTTTCAGAGGACTCACACACAAGATGTCCCCCATCGTTATGAAAGTTCAGGTGGCATACATCACACAACCTCTCTGACAGTAGGAAACTGGATCAAGCCTTTAGTATATGAAATGACCATCAAGAGGTGATTCTACCCCTCTGCTCTGGCGAGACCCCACCTAGAGTATTGTGTCCAGCTCTGGAGCCCTCAGCACAGGAAAGACATGGACCTGTTGGAACAGGTCCAGAGGAGGAACACAAAGATGATCTGGCTGGAGCACCTCTCCTGTGAAGACAGGCTGAGAGAATTGGGGTTATTCAGCCCGGAGGAGAGAAGGCTCCGGGGAGACCTTATAGACCCCTTCCAGTACCTAACGGGGACCTACAGGAAAGATGAGAAGGGACTCTTTATCAGGAAGTGGGGTGATAGGACAAGGGATAATGGTTTTAAACTGAGAGTGGATTTGGGTTAGGCATTGGGAAGAAATTCTTTACTGTGAGGGTGGTGAGACACTGGAACAGGTTGCCCAGGGAAGTTGTGGATGCCCCATCCCTG
>JAOXJK010000032.1:67833508-67859357 GCA_025774025.1 Xenus cinereus
GCGCAGGCCGGGCCACCGCCACGTGAAGCCGGCGCGGCCGGCTCCCGCTCACCGTCTTCTTCGCGGCCACCATGTTGCTGCCTCACGTCGCGTCAGGTCGGGCGGTACCTGGAAGAGAGGGGTGAACGGGGGGGAGGCGTTAGCGGCCGGCAACGGCCCCCTCCGCGCCCGCCCGCGCCGCCCCGGCCGAGCCCCACTCACCGGAGACGCGCCGCCAAGATGGCCGGGCCGCCAGAAAGGACCGAGCTCCCACAAGGCATCGCGGATGCACGCGCCGCGGCTCTCGCGAGACCCGCGAGGCAGCCCTCGCACCGCCTCCCTCCGGCTGACCAATGCGCGGCGGGGGGCGGGGCCACCCGGACGTGTCGCGGCGGGGGGCCGTCATGGCGGCGGGGCTTGGGGGAGGGTGTTTGAGGCTGTGTGGCTGCTCCCCTTCCCTCCGCTTTCCCCTTCACCAGTTCGTGCTTCACGGAGCGATTTTAAATGCCCCCTTTCCTTGTCACGGCCGCGCGGGAGGCTCCGGGCACCGGTCAAGGAAGCCCCTTGCAGGGAGAGTCCCAAGGGGCCTGAGCCTCCCATTCACCTGTGGGGATGTCACTTCTGCCTCAGGGCCCGTGTGGGGAGTTACAGCGGCCTTCCAGTGCCTAAAGGGGGCCTACAGGAGAGGTGGAGAGGGACTCTATCGGGGAGTGTAGTGACAGGACAAGGGGTAATGTTTTTAAACTGAAAGAGAGGAGATTTAGATTAGATATTCAGAAGAAAGTCTTCACTGTGAGGGTGGTGAGACACTGGAACAGGTTGCCCAGGGAAGTTGTGGATGCCCCATCCCTGGAGGGGTTCAAGGCCAGGCTGAGTGGGTCTTTGAGCAACCTGGTCTGGTGGGAGGTGTCCCTGCCCATGGCAGGGGGGTTAGAACTAGATGGTCTTTAAGGTCCCTTCCAACACAAACCATTCTATGATTCTATGAAACCAAAGTGTCCAGGCAGCAGCAGGTCACCTGAAGAGACTGTTTAGAGAGTTTGTCTTCCTGGATGAGTCTTGCTGCCTGTTCTGACACAAGAAAACGCCCTGGCACCATTGACTGCTCTCAGCACATCTAGCTTAAGTTCTGTGATGGACTCACCCCTTTTTAGGCAAATTCCCAAATTAAATTATATGCAGTGATTACTTAAAATAAAACAAAGGAGTGTAGGTGGAAACTTACTTATTACTAAAAACTCAAAAGAATTTTTAAAATCACAATGAAACAATTTCAGATTTTTACACGTTCTGTCACTATCTATAAGGCAACCAATGTTTCCAGAGCAACTTTCCTACCCCAGTGAGCATTGCAAGGATAAATCTAATGCTAACACCTGTGAGGGACTCAATGTGGCAACAAATAACATGAACAGAATTTAAAATTATATTTCGTTATGATGAGGTAGCTCTTAACACCCTCAATGAAACACTGTGTAAACACATCACGACACGCTCATCTCTTCCCAGTGATTTTAGCATCAAATAACACAGGGGTCAACAGTGTGTCCTTGTGTATGGAGAAGGCTGTGTTCAGGTCAAAAGGGGTCTCATGTCAAAACTCTGTAGCCTAAACTTGGGCTTCTGAGTTCTAACTTAGATTCTGGAATTGGTAGCCTGTTGCTCTAAATGGCAACCAGTAGCCTTGGTAGCTTTTCTTCTCTCTTCCTTTCAACCAGCTATCTACTCATCTACCAGCAGTTTCATTCATCTCTTCTAACAACCCCTGTGAGCACAGCTCAAGAATCTCATCTTCTGCTGTCTGGCCGATTGTCTTTTTGCTTTTTCTGATTATTTCTTTGTTTAGTTAGAAAGTACAACCAAGCTTATGTTTCATTTCTTCCTTTATTAAACTCTTCAGGATAATGCAGCACTGATCCTTACAGTTGTACAGTGTGTGATCACTTTCTAGGATTTTTCCTCATGCAAACGCAGAAATACATCCTAGTCAAATCTGATTTAAAAATTATAATAGTTATTCCTGTTTCCCTAATACTGTGGCACCATACTCATACATAAGGAGTCAGTTTTTAACATATAAAACATACAAATGATAAAATTTAATTCCATTATGTTATCTCTAGAAACAGATACACATTCCCCCGATCTAGATACTACATCCTTGCTCCTCTCGTCTTTTGTCCTTATCCATTAACTCTCACATTTAACTCATCTTCGTGCCAACTGAGATGAGAAATTGGCCTTTTTCTTCCTGATTTACCAGAAGCACAACCAGACAGGATTTCCATTGGCTGTAACAACCCTCGCACAGTTTTAATCCACCTCCGAACAGGAAAACTCCAGGAAGACTCATCACTACCCATCCAGCCGAACTCAGCAGTGTTGGGGAATCCGTCACCAGCAACTTGACTTAAATGACATCTGACACAAGTCTCTTCTGTGTCTGCACAGCATGATTTCACACGCTCTCTCATCTACCTACCATCTCTCTTTATCACCTATACAAGTATGTTTGGGAGGGACAGCGTGACTACAGCTGGAAACTTCCAAGTCATCTCAAACCATAGAAAAGGGTAGAAATAAAAGGTGTCTTTCCCCTTCACACAGTCTCTCTCCTTGTTTCCAAATTCTTCTTAGTTAAGTCTTGAAATAAGTGGCCTAATTATTTTTAAGTGCTAGAATCCACAGATCTACTCTTTGGGACTGTTTCAGCACCTGGCATATATGTGAGGTTTGCATTTGACTCAAAGTCCTGGGTGTAATTGCAGAATACATATTAATGGTCCAGTGATTTAAGGCAAAAGTAGTTGACACCATAGTAAAAATCTACATGAAGCTCCATAGTATGTCAAAGAAAAGACGCACAAAGAAAACAAATCTCTATCATGACATTTTTCAGGGATTATTTTTCTACTTTCACTTTCCAAACCATAGAAGCCTTGGGGAGTTTATCCCAAAAGAAACTGTTGGTATCACGTGTCAGATTCCTGATCTGATTGCCCAGAGAGTTTTGTTCAGAAAAGTATCCTTTGGAGAAAGATATAATAGCCTTAGTATAAGTGGGCTGACAACCTAAACTAAAAATGCTTGTCTCAGTCATATGCTAATCAAAGTATTAGCAACATCATTTTCTGCAAAACAGCCAAATCAATAGCGTTCATTCACATGTGTGCCAATTCAATTTTTGTGTATCTTTTTAATTTCCTATTTTTCTGAAAATTATTTCCCCATTTGCTTGGCAAATTGTTTAGGAGCCCATTCCAAAGATGTTTATCACAGGGATTTGACTCAAATCTCAGTAGACAGCTCTTAGCACAGAGTTCAGTTACAAACTGGTCTTTTTAACATCTGTCACCACTCAGCAGGGCAGATGACCTACTTACACAAGGCTTCTGTAAAAGTCTTACAGTGCCATGTAGACTTTGGACTTTGTCATCTGGTTCTATAGATGGTCCTTTCTAAACTCCTCCTTTTTTGTGTGCTTCATTCAAGGGTTGGAGTTCATACTTTCAATGAAACTACTGGGATTTTGGCCACCACAAGAAGTACAAACCCAGAACTTAGTTAAGAGAAACATCCTTTAAGTCAGTTAACATTCATTGAGACCTCACTAAAGAAATACTTGGCAAGTTTAGTTTTCCTTCCAGTAGACATGTGGCCATGAAAGCCTATGGGTAAGAGAATGAGGCAACAAGTGAGGCTTGTGGTTGGTGCCTACTACAGGCCACCCAATCAAGAGGAGCCAATTGGGAAAGCCGCCTTACTCCAGCTACAGCAGGCATTGCGCTCACAGGTTTTCATCCTGCTGGGGAACTTCAACCAGCCCAACATCTGTTAGAAAAGTAGCACAGTGAGCTGTAGGCAATCCAGGAGACTCCTGGAGTGCACTGAAGATAACTTCTTAAACTAAGTAATAAGACAGCCTCACCAGGGGAGAGGTGATACTGGACCTGATGGTCACCATGGAAGTGAGCTAATTGGTGATGTCAAGATTGGAGGTAGCCTGGGCTGCAGTGATCATGCACTGGTGGAGTTCACAGTCCTCAGGGGTATGGGTCAGAGGAAGAGTAAAGCCAAGACCCTGAATTTTAGGAAAGCAAACTTGCAGCTCTTCAAGGAGTTAGTCAACAGGACCCCCTGGGAAACTGCCCTCAGGGACAAGGGAACAGAACAGAGTTGGCAGAGCTTCAAGGACACTTTCCATAGAATGCAAGAGCTCTCAATCCCCAGGTATAAGAAATCAGGCAAGGAGGGCAACGGACCAGCGTGGCTGAGACAAGACCTGCTGATCAAACTAAAGGGCAAGAAGGAAACAGGCAGTGGAAGCAGGGACAGGTATCCTGGGAAGAGTACAGGGATGCACTAGCTGTGTAGGAATGAGGTCAGGAAGGCAAAGGTGCAGCTGGAGCTGAGCTTGGCAAGGGAGGCAAAGAATAAGAAAGGTTTCTACAGGTATGCAAGCCAGAAACTGTAAGAGAAGATCAGGTCTGTGACCACCTGAGGAACCTGAACATACAGAATTCTGTGGGACCTGACGAGATACATCCCAGAGCCCTGAGGGAATTGGCTGATGTAGTTGCCAAGCTGCTCTCTGTGATATTTGAGAAGTCATGGCAGTCAGTGAAGTCCCCAGGGACTGGAAAAGGGGAAACATTGCACCTATTTTTAAAAAGAGTAGAAAGAAGGGCTCTGGGAACTACCAACCTGTCAGCCTCACCTCTGTGCCTGGGAAGATCATGGAACAGATCATCCTAGAAGCTCTGTTAAGGCACATGGAGGACAGGGGGGCGATTTGAGGCACCCAACATGGCTTCACCGAGGACAAGTCCTGCCTGACCAAACTGGTGGCCTTCTATGATGGAGTGACTACAAGGACAGAGCTACAGATGTCATCTCTCTGGACTTCTGTAAGGCCTCTGACACGGCCCCCCACAACATCCCTCTCAATAAATTGGAGAGATATAGATATGATGGGTGGACTGTTCTGTGGATGAGGAATCAGTTGGATGGTTGAATCCAGAGGGTAGTGGTCAATGGCTTAATGTCCAGATGGAAGATCAGTGACAAGTGGTGTCCCTCAGAGGTCCATATTGCAACCAGTACTGTTCAGTATCTTCATCTATGACATAGACAGTGGGATCGGGAGCACCCTCAGCAAGTTTGCAGGTGACGCCAAGCTGAGTGGTGCAGTTGACACACCCGAGGGACAGGATGCCATCCAGAGACCTGGACAGGCTCAAGAAGTGGGCACAAAACATCTTACCAATTCTCCTGAGTGAAGGGGAAAAGGACCACCTGTAAATTGACGGTCATTTCTCCCAGTTCTCCTGGAGAAACCCTAAGAGAGAACCCTAGAGAGACAATAAGCTTCTTTCTCCTTCCTACTAGTCCTTGGACCAGAACCGGCAGGTAGGGCTAATTTGCTGAGTCTCAGCAAATACAGTAGTAATCATTGTTCTCACAATGAGTAACAGCCAGGGCTTCTACTTATTTGGCTGAAGTGTAGCTGTTCCTTACAGCATGCTTCATCTCAGATAGCTACGTAACTCTCTTCTTTTTCATGGCTGCTTTCCCCATCTACATAGATACAGGATTTTAATCAGACTGTGTTCTACTTACTGTGGCCAAGCGAGTGAGCAGAACTGGTCTTTCCTTTAGTGGGTTGTTGAAAATAAATATACATAATACAGAAAAACATAAATACACAGAACTCTCATGCCATGTAGTTGAAGAGGTAATTTGTCCTAAAAACATCAGCAGCTGATGTTAACTAAATGCAAACAAAGGACAATAAATCAAGCTGGTATGTACTGAACACGAATGAAAGAACAGTTCACCATGGAAAACATTATATTCTTAGGCTTTAATACCAAAAAAATTAAATGACAGCTACTTCTGTACTGATGAGTATCAACACAAGATGTTTTTAATGTTCTAAACTTACAGAAAAAGTGTTTATTCCTGTCCTTGAGTCTCAGAAAGCATTTCTCATCCAGGACCACCCCAGCATTCATTAGAATCAAACAAAGTGAAGAAGCAATTCCCATAGCACTCTTGTGGCTCCCAGACAGCCCACCAAGAAGGGACACAGCAAGAAATAACGTGCTATAAACTGAGCAAGACCAGCTGGATGAACCATGGTACAGAGATAAATATCTTGGGCATGTATTTATTCACTGCATCCAGCTAGAAACAACAGAAGAGGAAGAATAAATGTGGCAGATGCAAAAGTACAACAGGAGGGGAAAAAAAGGCCAACATTTGCTTTTTTGTTTTTTAAACATTATTGCTATTTAAGAAAAAGCCCAGTCATAAACCAAAAGAAAATTTTACCCACAAAGTAATTTGTGTGTTGTCAAAGAACCCTTACCAAAAGCTCTGAAATATTACAAAACAAACATGCGATTGGGACTCCACAAATGAGGACATAAAAAACATGAAAGCAGTGACTCATTTCCTCCTGGAGACCACAAAGCTGTTCAGTTCAAATAATCTGCTTCTATTATTTATGGCATTCATCAAATATAGATATGTTTGCCCATCCTCTGCTGATCAAAACATACAAAAATACTCAAGACTACTCACAAAGAATAACTCCAAGCCTGAAGCCACTGCCCTCACCATGGCTAAGAGGAGACATACTTCATGGTGTACTAGAGGACTAGCAAAACAGGCTGGGGTCATGTTCCTGTACCAAGAACCTTTCACAGAGTAACCCTTCCTATAGCAGGCTCTCCAGCAGATCACAGATGTGCCAGTGTATCCACTGTCACCAGCCGAGCTGCACAGACCTGGCTGAGGGGCATGTGCACCCTGTTGCTTCCCCTGCTTTCCAGGCCGCAAACGGCCTTTGCCACCTGCTCACGCTGCAAGAGGATCATGCTGATGCAGTATTTCTCCAGCTCATCTGGGCTTCCTCCCAAAGGAAATTTATGGGTGTGGATGAATGAAAGCCACTGGCTGTTTCAATAGATCCTCCAACTGGGACAACTGGTAGACCAGGACTAATGGGAGTAGAGCAGAGCACACCTGCTCCATGTAGATAGAACCAGTGACAATATGGCACGAGGCAGCAAAATTTCAGGTTCTTGCTCATTAGAGCTCTGGAAATGAGTACTTGTTCCTTCGGTTTCATGAAGTCCACTGTGGGCCAGGACACTGGGTGTGGACTCCATTATATATACCCATAATAATGCTTCCCATTAAGATGATACTGGAATTAAATTAGGAGGACATAAGATGCAGGAAGAAGAGCTAGCTGTTTGAGCATCACATAAATTAGACTTAAGGCAAAACTGGTGGAAATATTTTCTACTTTCTACTCGAGAGAAATTACAGTTATCCACTAAAGCTAACACTGACTGCTAAAATATGTTGGATCCAGTGAAGGAAAGTGAGTTAGGAACATATAATGGGAACCTCAGACCCTTGAATTCCATAGGCTATTGTAGTGCCTTGTGCAAGTGGAGTATAACTGCTACAGGCACCCTTTCCATGCAGAATCTTCTGTGAAAAGTGTGAGGCTCTTAGAAGCAAGCTACACTTCAATGTATATATCTAACAGATTGTGGGCTTTAGACTTTTCTTATACCAGGGAGAAAAAAAAAAAAAAAAGGACTCAAACAGTAGCTAGAATGAGCTGAAAAGTATAGGAAGATTTCCGAATGAGTATCTGTCAATGAAAATTTGCACACAGTATAGAAATAAGCCCAGGTTTTAAAAAAACTTACCCTTTTTAATCTGGTCATAAGTATTTATTTTCACAATTTAACTCCTGGAATTTTAAATGAGGAACATATCATAACATGCATTAAGAAAACTAAAACAATATGTTGAAGTAATCCTCATGCTTTAAGGATTCAGCCATATGTCACTGATGGGAAAGAGAAATCCTGTGGCAAGCTGATCCAGAAGTTTTCAGGACTGGTGAAACTTTCATCAGGGAAAGATGAGTTGAGTAGCAAACAACTTGCCCTTCTGCTCTATGGAAAGAAATAATGTTCCTTATGGACTCATTTTAAATGAAATTAACCTTAACTCTTCTCTTCTCTGTAGTGTAACTTCTTCCTTCATCTAAACAGCTTTTATCAAGCTTGTTACAAAACAAATGATATAAATGAACTTGTCACAGCCTGGACTTTCATACTCATCATTTCTGTAGTCAGCAGACAGTAATGTCTATGATATAGGAATATTTTTATATTAACATAGTAAGAGGATGAAAATGGAAGAATAAGACTATCCTATAAGAGAGGAATTTGGGAAAAAAGTGAAAGAGAAAAGAAATAATGAAATTCTTAGGATCAAAAAGGATAAAGAATCTTTATCTTGATAGTAATCCTACTACTCCTTACTGCAGAAATATCTGTAGCAAGTACGTACTTAATACATTGAGAAAACGTTGAGAATTCTCTTAAGAGAGTGCATCACACATGAAGAGAGGGATATTTTCAGTATTTGAAGCATGCTTTAGGAAAAAATACAGTATCATAGTGGAACTCATAAGGGCTGTTGGTGGTAGGGTAGGGGGAATACTGTTTTACTCCAAAACAAAGCACCTTTGAATACTGTCTTTGTAAACACATTCCCATGATGGAAAGTAACTGAAAATTTTCCTTTGTAACATAATGGAAGATCCTTCTGTTCTGTTCAAAACTAGTCATTTCATAAGTGAACTTTGTTACATGAAAGGCATCAGTATTATGAAGAAAAAAAAATCCACTTGCATGTTACATAATAAGCAAATAACAAAAGCTGAAACAATCCCAGAAATTCAGGCCAATTGCATCATAATTCAGGCTATCAGAATAGTCAAAGCAGTATTCACAGACCTTTTAATTTACCAGAAGCACAGCAAAACAGACATCAAGACAATATCTCTGAATTTAATATAATTCTTCTGTTTCCTTTAAAAGACCTTATCAGGCATAAGTCTGTGCTTACTTAACGTGTAGTTTCATGTGAACAAAACACAACAAAGATCAAGTGGCTAGCATGCATAAACACAGGATTCAGCGTTGGGTTCTCCAACAATATCCTAAAAAGTCTACTTACTCGTCTCTGTCAGCAAGCATTTTGGGAATTACCTTTTCCCTGTAGGACAAAAAGCTTCATGTAGCCACATGCAGTGGAAAGTGGCAGCTAAAGGAAGGATTATAGGTTCCCTTAATTAAAACATTGATCCAGTCTGGCATCAAAACCCAAAATTTACATTTCACAGACACCAAGATCTAGAGTTGACTCTATTAGATTAGGGAGGTTGCCTACAGCTGACACTACTAGCCATTACAAGTTAATGCATTTGTCAGAAAAGAGCATCGATTTCCAAAGGCAGTCACCACCTGCCCTTACCAATTTTAATTTGGAAAGCTGGTATACTTTTCATTGCTTAAGGAGCTCTGTGAATGCCATGTTAAGTTTCTTATGATAATAATTTTCTGGTTTTGCTGCTGGCTACATTACATACATCTTCCCGCTGTATTTCAAATGATTACAAACCTTCATGGAGTGGATAAGATAGAGTACTCTAGCCCAGTTCTGCTGGGTGTGACAGAGAATCATAGAATGGTTTGTGTTGGAAGGGACCTTAAAGATCATCTAGTTCCACCCCTCCCTGCCATGGTTGGACCCAGCCTCCCATTAGACCAGGTTGCTCTAAGTCCCATCCCACCTGGTCTTGAACATCTCCAGGGAACGGGCATCCACAGCTTCTCTGGGCAACCTGTTCCAGTGTCTCACTACCCTCACAGTAAAGAATTTCTTCCTGATATCTAATCTAAATCTCCCCTCTTTCACTTTAAAACCATTACTCTTCATCCTATCACTCCACTCCCTGATAGAGTTCCTCCCCATCTCTCCTGTAGCCCCCTTTAGGTACTGGAAGGCTGCTATGGGGTCTCCCCCAGAGCCTTCTCTTCTCCAGGCTGACTCGCTCATCAGAAATAGTAACTCCTTTCAAGAAAAAGGCCCGGACCCAGGTCCCATTGCTTCTGAATTCAGTTAAGGAAATAAAGAAACAGCTTGCTCAGTGGCTTCTGTTTGAGTGGCAGCAGACAAAACTTTTGTTTTAAATCAAGGCTGAATACACTCTTCTGTCAGGAGGAATAATCAAAAAGTTACAGAAAGGACATGACCAAACTAGTGTCAAAGTTCCGTAGATCAAATTATATGTTCATGTGAACTTCTCTGAAGTCTATATTAGCACTTGTGAAGTTTTAACAGAGCAATTCAGTATTTTAGACTAACAACGTATAAAAATCAAAAGGCTCAGAAACAACTCTTGTAAGACACCAGCGCCTGTCTAAATTTACAGTAAATCTTCTGATGTTTCTCCTTTAATTTCTTCTTCCAGTTTTTTCCCCAGGACTGAAATAAAATCTTCCCTTTTTCTGCAATACCATCTTCCTCCTTCCCAGCATCTCCACTGGCGGCAATTTTAGTTCCAATTTAATTTAATTTTTCTCTCTTTGTCCCCATATAAACGTTTTACTGCCTTAACCAGCAGACTCTCCTGTAGCCTTTGCAATCTAGTTGCAGAAGCTCTGTAAGGCTGTGCAAAACCCAGGCTGCCTGTTGAACTAACCAAAGCAGTGTTGGTAGACAAATTCAAGAGGCAGGTTGCACTGCCTTCAGAATTTGTACTAGCTCCAGTTGTAGCCCAATTCCTTCAGCAGCTTGACAGCATTCACTCAGGAGACGAAGAGCGCCAAGAACACCTCAGCTTGAATAGGAGGTATCTTATCAGTCACAGCCACACAAAACAGGCACATCAAAGTAAAAATTGATATTAAAGAATATTTGCAAACAGATGAGAAAGTAATGCAAGCATTGCCTTAGTCCTTGCGGTTTCTGTTATGCTCCTTTATCAAAATATCAGAGTGTCTTCTATCAGGGAAATATGTCTTCTTTATTAAAGAAATATGGTCTACGTTAGACAGAGAAAAGAAAAGGAAATGAGCTAGTATTCTAAAATCAAGTGTCAGATCTTCCCCTAAGCTTGTAGATGATTATGAAAAGATGAGCTGGAAGCCAATTCTTATGCCGGGATATACAGCAAAGCATTCCTACAGACATATTACTTGAGCTACACTCTTATTTCAATGGTAGATACTTAAAAATCAAAATACATTGGCCACAAAGAAATATTATTTGCAAACACCAGCTAAAGAAAATGCTGAATACATTCTCAAATCACCTGTACATCTCTAAGCAGCTACAAAACTTGATTCCCAGCATTTCTTTGCTAGGACTATATAACAAAGGATGCTTTTCTTTCCTTTTTCCTCAGTTTTTTTTTCACACTTGAGAATATGACAAGAATCCAAAACAAATTAAAACACACCTGACTTTCAATAGCTGTTACTCAGAGTGACTCAAACCTTTCACTATTATTTTCTTCTTTTTTACTAAGAACTTAATCACAATAAAATGTTCTAGATTAATTCTTTGTGGGCTCTGTTTCTGTCATTCTTCTGCTGAGACATGACAACATTTCATGGTTAAAAATATTAATCCTCAGTATATTTCCTGACAGATTTTAATTAGGAAAGAGAAATAGCAAAAGAACCCTACACACATGCTATTACTACAATATTACAGGGTACAATAATGCAGGAGATCATCTCAGAAAAATACCTTCTGTGAATGAAGATCATTTTCTGGGTTACCTTCACATAAACAAGAGATAGATGTTACCCACCAGCTGAGGGTTTAAAATCACTGACCCAACCCATGTCTGTGAGAATGTTCCCTTCACCTGTAGGTGAAGATTTAAGAAATTGCAAAAAGGGGTTTGATCTACTTGATTTACTCTTCTACATGTTTAAAACTAAGCATTGCAGCCAAAATTTCAAATATAAACTCAGTGGAACAAAAGATATTTTAGAGATAATTACAAGACACTTGAAGCTTTTAACCATAGGCTGTCTTACATAGTCACATATAATTGTACTTTAATGTGATTTTAATGCTGAGAAATTTCCTGCTCAAAAAAGAATGTTAAAACACCATGCATGAATATATAAGAAGAATTTAAAAGTCAACATCATCATGCAGTATCTTTAACAATCATCTCTAAATAAAATTTTCATTTCAGTACATAAGTATGAGCTTCTTTGTATTTAACTTACACATATCTTAGAGGTAGGATGAGAGACAAGGGGCACAACTTGGAACATGAGAAATTCTGACTGAACATACGGTTAGTTTTCCCCATGAGGGTAATGAAACACCAGAACAAGTTGCCCAGGGAGGCTGTGGAGTTTCCATCCTTGGAGATATTCAAAACTCAACTGGACAAGACCCCAGAAAGCCTGATCTGGTCAGACATGCTGGGAAGCTGGAGGTTGCAGGTTTTCTGGAGGCTTCCTCCAGCCTACATGACTCCATAATTCATATATAAACTTGTAGGTATAGCTTAGAAAGAGACTGAACACCCACACCCTTTGAGTCATTTAGATGAAACTTTGGGAAGGTCTCTCAGAAATATATTAAAAAGCTGTTCATTAATTCTTCTTACCATTTCTGAAAACTTTCAAGCTCTCTAGCGTAAAGGTACTGTGTCAACTGCCTGATACTATTAAAATATAATCTTAAAAATCAACGTATGTTCCTCTATATCTAATTATTTATGATAAAGTTGTTTAAAAAGTTTTTGAGCAACATTTAGTGGGGGTTTTTTGAAGGAATTTTCATTTTGGCAAGAAAATTGAAGTTCTTAGTTTGAGTGATCCAAAATTATTTTATTTTATTTTTCCATTTTTCGGCTGACCTAAAAAACCCACCAAATTAACTGAACACAACACAACAAACCCTAAACACCTCATTCTTCCTTCCGATGCTACTATTCCCTGATGCACAAGTGTGTAAATTTGCCTCTTTCCTTTCCCAGGTTTCCCCATTAAATTGCTGCTTAAACTACTTACGTTGCGCTTTTTTTTTTTTTGTTCCCTCCCCTTTTCCTTAGAAGTGAAAGCTTTGTGGAAGGAAGTGCATTTCCCTGACTTCACTTGAGATATTATTCAGAAAATTGGTTTTGCAAACTTTCTGCTCACTCCTGATCACTTTTCTGATCTCTGAAGAGCTAGCCTTTGCCTGATCCCTCACTGACTGCTTTTTCCTGCCCCAATATTTCACACGCCCTCCACCTCCTCTCCACATTCACCATCCTGCCTTTATTCTACTTTTCAGCCATCATCTTCCTCAGAGAACCCTAATGCAGATCTCATGACAATTCCAGTCGAACAGCTACACACAACCCTACTGTTGACACCTTACCAAAGAATATCTCCCCACATGCAGATCTTTGCCATTCAACTTCAACTGAAGTTACCTTCTCATAAATTGTCTTCTCCTGCCTGCAGGGAATAGCAAACAGCAACCCAGCCTCACTAGAGCTTCTAGGCATCCTTGGCATTACCAGGATAGCATTGAAGCTGAGGAAGCTTTTATCAAAGAAACCAGTTATCAGAGAATAAACAAGAAATGACATAATCTACACTTGCTGAGAACATACTGCATTTTATTCCATCACCAGCTGTTTCTACTTTTGTCGTTTGTGGTCTTAAAAAAAAATAAAATTAACATCATTCTTAAGCTTCCTCTGAGCAAAACAAAACAAAACTCCAGGGCAAAAAGAGCTAACAATTACTCATCTCAGGCCTCAGATACAAATGAAGCTTAATCTGAAATAATGCATCCTTTCAAACATCCTCAATCTAAAAAGTCAAGTGAGAGCAGCAGCAGCTGCCTCCTAATTCAT
Source organism: Xenus cinereus (assembly GCA_025774025.1). Taxonomy (NCBI): domain Eukaryota; kingdom Metazoa; phylum Chordata; class Aves; order Charadriiformes; family Scolopacidae; genus Xenus; species Xenus cinereus. The sequence goes on from JAOXJK010000032.1 coordinate 67,847,247, forward strand.
ATACCTAAATAAAAAAATCCCATGGTAAACACATACTAGCTGCTTGAGATATAGTTGACAGTTATAAAGTTCAAGGACTTGCTGTCTGGAGAAAATTCTACATCCAATATTAAACTTAATAGATTCAGGACAAAACCACCACAATTATGATGAGTCACTAAATGGAAACAATTACTTACAATAAAAGATTATATAATATTTCAAAGACTCAAAAAATTAATATCATAAAGTAAAAAAAATATATATCAAGTGGAAAAATGGGGTGCGCTATTGACAACTAATGTAGAGAAATGTTATATATGGGTTTGGATTAAAAATTCAAATTAGCTCTCCACTTCATTAAGAAAAAAAAATCTAGATAATAGATATTATAGGATAACAAGCCCGTCAAGATTAACAATTAGTGCCATTGTGAGAATGCTATAAAAAAACCACATTGTCACATTTTATGATATAGAGTCATTTGGTCCACACTAGCTACTGAACCTATGTTTGAAATTCAGTTCTTGGGTAACTCTAAGCCTTCTTTTCCCATCTGTTAGGTATAAAGACAACCCTGTACAATCATTTACTGATCTGAAAAACAGAATGGTCCAGATTAGATATTCCCCATCCAGATTAACTCCTGTGCATGAACCACAGCCAGAAGAGACACTTGCCAGTGTAAAAGCATTATTTGTTCAGATTTTTGCATTAGGCTTGGCCTAATGGGAGCCCCAGTACTGATCTGACAGCACTCAGGCACCTAGATTCCTCTAAGCAGCTCCTGAGGTGCTTGGAATGAGGCACAAGGCTAAGTGAATTGCCAATCACGGCAGCACCAGTACAAATCAACATAGTTTCCAGCCCTGCAGAGGTCTGGCAGATTCGAACAACTGAAGACCAAGCACAGATCTGTGTTCCAAATTCAGTTCCATGAGAAACTTTAGCCCAAATCTGATTTTGCACACACAAGCCACTCTGAAGACAATTTGCACACTTGATGTTATGCAAATCTCCCTATGTGATCCTGGTCTTGGGTTGTTAATTTGGCTTATGGATGGACACCTGTCTACTAGAGAGAGCAGTGGTAGGTCAGCGATTTTCTGCCGTCTGTAAGCAATAGGATTGGAACTAGTTACTAATTGGGGTGAGAGACCTCAACACAGGAAATACCAACCACCTGGGCCACAAAGTCACCTGCTGTAGGTTTCTGAAACTCTGGTGCTTCATAATGTTCATTACTCTCATAATGACTAAAAATGGCCCACAGTGATGCCTTGGTAATATTTGCAACTGGGATGGAACCAAGTTTCAATCTTTCTTTTTTTTTGGCTGACAGTGTTGACACAGACTGCTAACCAGGTGGTGATTAAATCTTAGCTTTCCGACTTCAAAAACTCATCCCTGCTTCGAGCTGTGTTGAAAGCTAGTGCGTATTCTTTCACTTCTTATGTAAGCAATCCATTTATAATAGCAGACCACTGTCTTGCAAGCGAAGCGTTGCAATGGAATTATCTAAAACTGTCAATGTCTGTTTTAACACTTGCAAACACGATCCCAAATGTCTGGGGGTGTCTCAAATGTATATATTTTGGTACAAGCAGTAAGACTTAAATCTTGGACTCACTGCTAGAACCAGGTGCTGTAACCATAGTGATTTCCTTTCAGTTGCTAGACTTTGACTTGCCATGAAATGGAGAAGGAAAAGGTTTGGAGAGAGATTTAAACAGTTCATCCAATATTGAACTGACACCTACTGCTGAACCTACATTGATGATGTAGAAAATAAGTATATTTATGACAAGCAATCTTTGCATACAGAATTTGAAGAAGGAATACGGTTAAAAACTGCCTAAGAACAGGATTAAAGAACTAGAATTGTTCCTGTAAATACAAAAAAAGGGAGAAATAAAAACAGTTACCACGCAGAACACTTATCTTCCACCTAACAGACTCCCCATCACAGAAAAGCTTTTCCCAAACATCAGGTTGGTGATACAGGAGAGAGTATATGATGAAAAATAAGTGCTAGGCAGTGACTAAGCTACCCCCGGGATGAGTCATGTCAGAAGAGTATTATCCATGTCACAAAACCGCAGCAGCTACTGTTACAGCAGGTGACATACAATACTAAGTGTACTGAATTTGATTTTGCTACAGCCAAAACGCAGCTATTCTCCTGTCCTGCTCCCAGGTACATTCTCAGTAAGATTGCATATGCTGAATTAACTATATCCACATTCCTTACAAAAGCTATGGAGCTGTCGCTCGTCTGAAGCTATTTCACTGCTTGACACACAGTCATTTGTTTGCCTGTTTTATCACGTCTGTAACCCAGGAGAGACCCAAGAGTTAACATTCTTCTGGCTGCCTTAGAACAACAGGGCTGTCATGCTGCCTGAGACTTGAGGTCCCTTTAAAGTCCTGTCTCCAGCAAGGACCAGCATCAAATGCTACATAAAAAAATATACAAGAATCCCCCAGCACAGAGAAGTAGAATAATCCCCCCCCCAGCATTATTTTCATTCTGACCCACAATGGGGAAGTTATTTTACCTTGAACGGTGTTAATTTATACACATCCCAAGATTTATTTACAACACATTTTCCTAAGCCTGTTTTAACGAGAGCAAATTAGGTGTCAGATTCACTTCTATCATTAAAAATTGCAAACTGAAAAGCATACCAGGAAAGTAATCTATTTCACTTGTCTTAAATGATGAGAAATCATGGGAGAAGATCTCCCCCTGAGAACACTAGTGAGCGCTGGAGCAAGCCCTGCTGCTGGTCGTGTGCTCTGGGGTTCAGAGGGGGTGGGAGAGGAGGCAGGACTATCCATTTCTGATGATCTGCTAACACAAATTGTTAGAGTGAGCTATTTGAGTCCCAGAGTCACTCTCTGATTTTCTATCCTGCTCTGAAAAAAATGGACTATTGCATATGGCAAGCTTGCTGTAGGGTGTTTCAGAAAGGCAATCTGGTGAAAGGAATGAAATAGTAGGGTGAGAGTTAGCAAAGAGAGGCAGAGCTGTCCCTAGTTGTTTCCTTAACACCATTCTCAACTCCATTCATTAGCTTTATGATTATTGTCTGTGAAGAGTCAATCTCCAGGGAACAGATGTTCGTATTATCCTGAGACACCTAGAGGTGTTGTAATCAGCTGAAAGCAAGCATGAAAATATATTATTTGGTAGTTCAGTAAATTTATTGTTGTACTCTAACAGATACAAAAGCTATTCCTGCTATAAATAAATGAAAAACTGAACATCTACCCAGATACAACAGATCCGTCTGGAAAGTCCTGTGACTAGCCAGAATGTTTGTCTCTAAGCATTCAGTGTCTACTGATGCAAACCCACTAATTCTGTAACTATTCAATCAAGCTTTATGCAGTTGGGTAAGGCAAATAACAGGCAATATATGGAAAAGGTTCATTCCACTAAAGCCGTACTTGACTACATCTACACCATATAATCAGGAACCTTAACCGAAGCCATTTGCCGTATTGCTTCAAAGCTTCTGTTGCTGCATGGCATGGTGCTGTCTCATACTTTATGCTGGAGCATCACTTACCTGACCACCTTTATCTCTATCTAGAAGTGACCAGGCAGAGCCATTTTATCATACTGAAGGACAGTGAGACTCCCCACCATTACCACAAAGAAGAAAAACCTCCCCATCACAGAATCATAGAATTGTCTAGGTTGGAAGGGAGCTTTAAGAGCATCTAGTCCAACCATCAACCTCACTCTGATAGAAACCATCACCTCCATCGTTGCTCATGTCATGGACAATGGCATGACTTAGTTACCTCTGCCATACACCAAAACTGCCAAACAGCTGGTCTCTTGCCCCAACTTCATTTTCTTACTATCATCCCCTCCTTGCCACAGACCAGCTTTCTAGGTATAGAAGAGCTACAGGCATCCCATAACTTACTCCTCTGTAGCCAGGTTGCTTCACTGACATTGATTTCCATTCACATCCACGAACACCCCCTTTATGAGCATTATCTTCAGAAAAGCCCAGCCTTCTGGACCTCTACATTTCATACACCAGCCTCTTTGATTGGCCCGGGAATAAGCTAAGCCATTTGGGAAAACATTACATTTTAGCTTTAAACTAGGCTTCACGTAGCTTTGCCATCTGTATGGAGAACCTTTCTGGCTGAAAAAAAGGGTTTCAGTGGAAAACAACTCTTTCTACTCAGTGGAAGCATTAAGGAAAAGAAACAGAAAAGCAGACGTATTTGTAGAAGGAGGAATAAAAGCATTGGCATAATTTGAAATGCTTGTTTCACTCCTGAAAACACACTGGATTTCCATTCCACTATGGGATGGAAATTGTCTAATTTGCAAAGCAGTGAAAACTTACCAGTAACAAGCAGTTGTTTTCTTGTTTTGAAAAGGAAAAAATTCATGAGGACTTCTAGTTTGCATGCTTAAGGCACCACAATGACTCCAGAAATTAAAGCCCCAGAAGTAAACATCACCTGGCCAACAACGCATGGATTTAGGATCCCTCAGCCCTCAATAGCCCCTCTGGCCTATATAATGTCAAGTGCAATAAATTAAGAACACACCAAATCTCTGCCTCCTCTGTCAGTGATCATTACATATAAGTCCCTGTGAGATGTTTAAACTTCACCCTTCACACTGTGTCCCTGATGTAATTTTCAAGAACACACTTTCCAAAATGTTCAGTATATTGGCACCAATCCCAACTTTCTGCACTTAGCTGCTCAGTTCTCCAAATAATTACTATTCCTATGTTCTCCCTACTTGTTTTGCAGGAAAGACAGCCTACACTTCCATATCCCAGTCAGTACTCAGGAGTATTATCCCCATGCCTTCAAACTGACTGATGAGTTATTATTTGCTCTTGCTTGTTTTTCTCTCTCCTAAAACACCTACACATACTATAAAATGCTTTGAAATGTGGATTCCCATGAAAGTGGCAATGGCACTGGATTTGTAGGGTTTTAATCAGATTAATCACATTAAATAGGCCAACTAAATTAGTTATCCAATTGGTTATGCTACTAGTAAGATAAAAATAAAAGCGTCCTTTATTATCAACACTGTAAAAATACCCTGGATTCTGCTCTGAGGATTTAGTGTCAATGATACATGTATCCAAAGGCAAAGTGATTCCCTGCAAAAGCCAAAAGCAAGTTTTCCACAGAAAATTTGCATCAGTGTTGTAAACTCATCAACTATGATGTTAGATTATCATGTAAACAGATTAATATTTAAATTACACAGCTCAGGAGAAATCACATAGGGAAGCTTTTTCTCAAGCTTGCTTTTGTAAAAACATCTCAGACGCAAAGCAACTATTTACAGCACACTTGGTTTGTAGTGACCACAAGATGGACCACAAGAGCAGCAGAGCTAGGACTGGGCTCTAGGACAGTAGATCTAATGTCACTTGGTCGGGTAATTGCTAAGTAAAATTCCCCAGCAAGCAGTCATCAAGTGGAAAGGTTGGAGGCTGACTTTTAAAGAAAACCAGGAACAATCCACTCCATCCATGCAGGAAGGCCAGAATTTCAGCAGAAGGGCTGCGTGGCTAAGACAGGAGCTTCTCAATGAACTAAAACACAGAAGGAAGTGTACAGGAGATGGCAGCAAGGCAACAGAACTGGCAAGAAAATCAACAATTAAGAATTATTTGTTGTTGAACAGGCTGGGAAGGTGAAGAGGGGGAGTTGTCCTCTAGGTAAGAAAGCTCAAATGCATCTAGCTCTGCCTTGGGATGGGTCAGGAGTCAGCCAAGAGTTCATGGATCAGAATTAGCAGGTAGATCAACATGGGTGCTGTTGGCCACTACAGACCTCCTGTCCAGGAAGATGTAGATGAGACCTTCTTCCACCAGCTGGAAGAAGCTTCATGTTCACAGGTCCTGGTCCTCATAGCAGACTTTAACCACCCTGATATTTGCAAGATATCAGCAGGGTTCAGGTAACCTAGAAGGCTTCTTGAACACATTAATGACAACTTCCTAGCACAGACAACTGAGGAGCCAACAAGAAGAGGTGCTCTGCTGGACTTCATAATTACAAGTAAAGAACTTGTCTGAGACGTGAAAGTCAGAAGCAGCCTTAGTTGCAGTGACTGTGAGATGGTGTAGTTCAGCCCTGGATTTCCAGAGAGCACATAAGTCTACCTCAAGTCCTTCCAATCTAAATGCATTGTTTCAAAGCCCGCAGTGTAACCTGTATCTTCCCTCCCCTCAGGGATTGTGAGAAACTGGAAAGGGTCCAGTGGAAGGTTCTTGATGTAGTTGAGGCCTAGAGCACATAACCTATCAGGAGAGACAGGGGAGCTGGGCTTGCTTAGTCTGGCAGAAAGAAGAGCCAGGAGAAAATTTCATTGCAGCTTAATACTGCCTGAAGCGAAGAAGACAGTAAAACCACTCCCAGTAGGGGCAGATGATACAATGAAAGGCAACAGCTACTAATTGTGCTTTGGGAGGTTCAGGGTGGGTGTCAGGAAAGACTTTCCACCAGAAAGGCAGTGCAATGCTGGAGGAGGCTGCCCAGAGATGTTGTGGGATTCCCATCCTTGAGGATCTTCGAGGTTTGCTAGAGAAAGTGATGTCTGACCCAAGACAGGGTGGGTGACGGTCCTGCTTCAAACAGGAGATTGGACTAGAAAGTCCTTGAGGACCTTCCAACCAGCACGTCAGTAGTTTTATCATTCTATGACAGCATCTAATACCCTTAGTGTTATCAAATCCAAGTGCAAAAATACCTTCACTTTGAGAGACATTATAAAGCTGAAATGTCACGATGCTCCTCTATCCCCAGTTTCCAGAGACAGCACAAAACATTACCATCCTTCATTTGAATGCATCAGGGAGACAGGCTGACCTTATGATTTATGGATTAGAATCTGTAAAGCAGTCAGGATGCCAATAACATACCAGGATGCCAATGGAAAAATTTCTCCAGCCACATAACAGTCTTCATTACCATCACAATTTTACACAATGCGATTCAAGCATAAGCATCATGAACAATGAAACAAAGTAGCCCTGAGCAATTTAGAACAAAAAACCTCCAAAACCCCCAACCAACAACAACAAAAAAAAACCCAAACAAAATACCACACCCCAAACCTGAAACAATAGTTACATACTAAGCAAAAATCCAAACAAAACAAGCAAGAAAAACACCCAAAAAACCACAGTAATGTACATACAAATCTAAAGATCTGGCAGCTAATAATTACAGTTTCTATTCCAGGTAGAGCCACTGCCTCACTTCATGTCACTTCAACATCAATCTGCTTCTCTTTAAGCCAAAGGAAATTCATACATTAGAATGGCAACTGAGAACCAGGCAGGAAGAATCAAATAGATTTTAATCATCAGACCCACATAAGTAGAAATAACTCCTACCTAATCAGTATAGAATTAAATTAGTAAAAAAAGTATGTTACATATATATGCATGTTAAGGCATTAAAGAAAGAAAAATAATCAGTAGCTGTTGTTACAAAGGTAGCCCAACCTCATATTAAGATATGCGTAATTTTCCTACTCCGTTGTCCAGCACCTTTTGGAGCTAATGAGTCTGGCCATGGTTTGCTGTCTTCATTACTGATTTCTAACTCAATCTTTGCTTAGCGTAAGTCCCTACACAACACAGAATTAAAGGTTGTAGGGCTTTTTCTTTTACTGTATATGCTTAGCTGGCTCGTCCTGTGACTCCAATTTATTTTTGACATTGCTGACGTTCTCGTGCTTGCGTTCTCTTCAACTTTCTGTCCAGTGCTTATAAGATTTCTGGTGCTGTTATCGCTTACACAATAGCATTCAAGGCAAAATTCAGCAAACCTCTCCCATCTGCTCCTAAGCGAGCAATCAGTTCAGCTTCACCTGCAGTGCTGTGCACTGAGACCACAAGGAATTCTTCTGAGCTCTTAGCACTGTGCCATCCTCCTTAGACATTCAGTGCTCTTCACGATGGTCTCACAGTTCACCCCTGCTGAGCTAGCTAGAAATTACAAAGAAAGAAAGAAAAAAAAAAAAAAAAAATCAAGGGCTTCAGAAACCGCTCCTGTTAGAAAAAAGGCTGCTTTCCAATTATCTTGCTTATAGGTAGCAAGGGAAGTCTGGTTTAATTAATTCTCCAGTCTTCCACAATGTTTTGCCTTTATGGGAACTTTAAAGCGCTGCAACCTTCCAACATATCTTTGGTTTACTCCTCACACTGCATTCCATGTTGTAGACCCTCAGAGCTGATCTATGCTCTCCTCATTAGGATTCCAGTCAGTAAGGAGCCATCTCCACATAGTCCACACAAGAACCTGGTAAGTACACTTTCCTCCCAAATGCCTAGTGTCACTCCCGTGTAGCGGTGCTTCCAGTCCAAGCCAGCTGAAATGTTTTGGAATGTATGTTAAAGCTTGAAACTTCTTTTCCTTGGAGTGCTTGCTCCACCTGCTTTGCAGAGAGAATGAAGAGACCACTACTTGGGCACAACACCGCAGTCCTCAAACATCATCCCACCATTCCCTCTCATATCTACATAGGAACGGACAGGTTTTTGTACAGCTCACAGGAGAAGAATCCTAGAACATTCTTGACTTCAGCATAAAGCACCATGTAATACCTAGAGCATCTTTGCACCGTAGTTGCTAATTCCTGGACTTGAACACTAAGTGGAGTCCTCAGATACAGACAGGTATAGACCACTTGGACAAGTTTGGTTTGGTTGGGATTGGTTTTTTTGGCAAAAACTTGCTTTCTGCTGACTTGCAGAGGGAATTGCCTAAGAGAAAATATATTTGTCTCTTATTGCTCTCTACATTTGCTCTCACAAGATGTCTCTAGACATGGATTAACATATGTTGGTCAAGAAGCTTTTCTGTTCCTTTGTTTTCCCTCCAATTGTTTTTTATTCAACCTCAGGGGCATTCACTGGAGCCAAAATATAAAGGACATTATTGTTTGCTGCCCATAAAAACATGTGTACATGTAGAATACAGTTACTCTATATGCCTGTACACTTGTATTTGTTTACTCAGCATTCATTACAATGCCATCTTACTTAAGGACATGTGTCTTCTGTGCCATATTTTTCCAGTTCTCCACCCCTCCCTCAAGCATCTTTATGGCAGTATTACCCTCTATATAGAAAAGATTACCAGCTTTAAAAGAAAAATAGAATAATGTGGGAATGTCATTGTCTCCTACAGGTACTAAAAGCAGTTCATTGATCTTTCAGAAAATATGAATCATACCATGGACATGTTCTGATTCATAATGCCAGCAATTAGCATAACCACTTAAGACAGACACAGTACTAATTTGCACTGAAAGCAATGTTATACTGGTGTATTGCTAACCCAGATAGTGGCTTATGTGGCTGTAAGTTTAAAGGGCAGCTGGGATTGCTATAGTGGTTTACAAGCTTTCTTAAAGGAGCTTCTAGCATGGCATGAGGATAAAAACAATATATAGAATGATGGTATATAGAATGCGGCATCTACCACCTCTTTGGGCAACCTGTGCCAGCGTTTCACCACCCTCAGTGTAAAAAATTTGTTCCTTATATCTAGTCTAAATCTACCCTCTTTTAGTTTAAAGCCACTACCCCTTGTCCTATCAGTACAGGCCCTACTAAAAATTCTGTCTCTGTCTTTCTTATAAGCCCCCTTTAAGTATTGAAAGACCCCACCTTCTCCAGGCTGAACAACCCCAATTCTCAGCCTGTCCTCAAAGGAGAAGTGCTCCAGCCCTCTGATCATCTTTGTGGCCCTCTTCTGGACCTGTTCCAACAGGTCCATGTTTTTCCTGTGCTGAGGGCTCCAGAGCTGGACACACCGCTCCAGGTGAGGTCTCACCAGAGTAGAGTAGAGGTACAGAATCACCTCCCTCAACCTGCTGGCCACATATCTGTAAGCCTGCCTTATCAGCTACCTTGCTTTCCCATTAAGGTTAGCCAAGTCCACTCCTAATCAAAGCAACCCATATTAGTATTTATTACACCATCTCTTTTCTTCCTGTACAAAGAACAAGTGGCATGTTCAGGCCTCCCAGGTTAGCAAAGCTAATAATAATAATAATAAGAGAAACAAAGTGGAGGGCAAGGCAATGGGATATTGACCCAAAATGCAGAAGTCCTTTCTGCTCTTCTCCCCAAGAGACAAAGTAGAACACGCAAGACAAAACTGGGATTTTACCCTCCTCTATGTTAAATAATGCCAAGCCAATGGAACACAACTATCATAACAATGCATTTAAATGTCAGAAGCAGTAATAAATACTTCTGCTAAGTACTAAAACACTGAACCAAATACAATAAAATACATAGTCTGCTGTTATAGCAGAGAGTATTGGATTTGCATGGCAAAGTTTTGGTATCAGGGGGGCTACGGTACTGGCTCCTGTGAAAAGCTGCTAGAAGCTTCCCCTATGTCTGATAGAGCCAAGACCAGCCGCCTCCAAGACCTACAACCCTGTAGAGAGAGGAGTCCACACTGGAGCAAGGTTGCTGTCAGGACTTGTGACCCCACATGGGACCCAGGCTGGAGCAGTTCATGAAGAACTGCAGACTGTGGGAAGGACTCACATTGGAGAAGTTTGTGAAAGACTATCTGCCATGGGAGGGACCCCAGGGAAGAACATGAGGAGACCTCCCCATGAGGAAGAAGGGGCAGCGGAGATGACACGTGATGAACTGACCATAACCCCTATTTCCCATCCCCCTGCACTGCTCTGGGGGAGGACATAGAGAAAATTGGGAGTGAAGTTGAGCCCAGGAAGAAGGGAGGGGTGGGAGGAGGGTGTTTTAAGATTTAGTTTCTATTTCTCATTACCCTACTCTAAGTTCTAACTGGCAATAAATTAAATATGGTTTGCCCGTGATGATAATTGGTGACTGATCTCCCTGTCCTTATCCCAACCCATAAGCCTTTTGTCATATTTCCTCTCCCCTGTCCAGCTGTGGAGGGGAATGATAGAGTGGCTTTGGTGGGCACCTGGTACCCAGCCAGGGTCGACCCACCATGGCGAGAAACGTTTTGCCTTTTGGTTTGCTTTTTGAGTAATGATTGAATACATTGGGTGTAATTCCAATCCTATTGCAGTTAAGGGGACTTCCGCCTTGACTGCAAAGAATAATACTGGATCCCAGTACAGTGATGATGAGTGCCTTCATTTCCAACATGCTACTCTTGTAATGAGTCTAATCTTGTTCCTGGCTGTGCTTTGAGCAATGAAGAGCATCATTATTACAGCTATGCGGACTCCTGCCAGATCTCTGCTTCTTTCTGTAAGACACAACTGTGATGCCACATACTTAATTTAATTGTGAAGTTATAAATGCCAACAAGGTTTATGAAACATTTCTCTGGATAGTTATCAGCACATCTGAAAAACAAAAATGCAAGGCACTTCACTAGCAACTAGAGCTACCAGTTGGTTCAAACAAAATAACAATACCTTGCACAACTACTTCCTCCTACAGAAATCTCGTATCTACAGATTATTTGCAATTTTCTGAAAATGTGATTTCTGCAGAGCTGAAGCTTGCTGTGGCAAAATTCTCATCCTGCTAAAAAACCAAACAGCTTCTCTGAGGAAAATAGAAGGATTTTATTTAGAGTCCTGGAGTCAATGGAGCTTTCTATCTTGTTTCCACCGACAGAAGTCTAGCTCACAAGAACCACAGCCTTCTGTGAACCAGGCCAGTGCACTGAATAATTTGAGTACACGCTGCTTCCCCCCTCCTCCTGCTGAATTGGACAGAAGAGCAGAGCTGGATAACATATGCTGCATCAGTCCTCATTGAAAACAAAACCAAAAGGAACGCTGAGCTATTTCCTTAGAAAGGAAGGCAAATACAATTCATCCACTAGCATGAGCATCCCTAACTCCCCGTCTTCCTTGCTTGGCTGGACCGCAGACTTAATAAAGAGATGTAGCCGCCTGGCATTTTTAGAGAAGAGCATTAGTAGAATCAGTATTTTCTTCCTCCATAATTTGGGTTAAAATATTTTTCCTTAACTTCTGTGTGGTATCTGGAATTGAGCACTGAGTATGTATGGGAAATTATCCAGGTTTTAAAAACAAACAAAAAAACCCCACAAAAAACAACCCCCCACACCCACCCACCCCCC